>CM034084.1:15778041-16378041 GCA_019845555.1 Aristolochia fimbriata | reverse complement strand
CTATTTTTATCAATGTCACATCCAACTCTGTTGCACAAACAGAAAGAAGAGAGGTTCGTGTAGAACTCGGTCTAAACCCTGCCTGAAAACCTACTTTATATGCACCAGAACCTTCAGAAGGCACTAATCTCTGACAGGCCTTGTAATATGACTGAAATGTTTGTTTATAAATTTCATCCCGGAGATTTTGAACAGCCGACTTATCATTAACATCTATCTCATGCCCATTATAATTATACTTCCTCTCAGAAGAAGTCTCATTTGATTCTGAACCAGCACTCGTGATGCTTTCAGAAATAAGCTCATCAAGAAAATTCAAACGAACCTCTGATTCACATATCTCATTTTTCAGTATACGGTAATGTTCATCAAGCCAGCCTTGTAAAGGCTCTTCCTCAATATCAGCAGTTAATTTCCTTAAGTTAAATTTGACACATCCAAGTTTGGGTGAATTAGGCTTTGACTTTTTTGCACTTTCCTTCTTAGCAGGACAAATTAGCTCAGTTTTGGCAGAAGTAATAAGCTTCAAACCTCGTAGGGTATCTTCCACAGCATCCTCAATGGCGCGTAACTGCAGTCTGTAAGGCATGCATATATGGACATCAAGACCTCGAATTACCCAATCCCAGGTGGTCACAGCAGGTATTTTCGACTCACACAAAATATTTGAAGAAGACACATGAGGAATGCGTGAAATTTGCATGCGACTGCTTCTGAATACTCTCGCTTCATTAAAACTGAGTATAAGGCCTTCAAGTAAGACACCTATCCTGGCATTTTCAGAAAAGATACTCTGAACTTGAAGCATCATTTCAACTCCATCAGCAAGTTCTGCTGAAACTCTCAAGATCTCAACATCAATGGCAAACACGGATTCTTTCTTCCTGTGTTGTTTGTCTGGGCGTATTGGCTCTAGTGCAGCTTCTCTTTCCGGTTCCAAGTTTTCCTTAATTTCATCGCTAGGCCCTGACTGCAGCCGCTGACTCTGAACACAAGCTTTCAAACGAAGAACTAACTCATACAGTGAGATATGTACATCAGGCTCCCACCTAACAGAAATATCTGTCGCACTGAACAGGGAACAAACTGCAATCTCGTTATGTCCACCAGATCGGCGGACAAATCGGGCATTTTGCATATCAAACAAAGTCACCTTTTCATTAGGTTCACAATCTTGAGAATATTCCTGGTAGATGCATCTAGCTCTTTCAAGATCCATCTGCGTAGAGTGTTTGTCCTTATTCATAGATACACTGAAATGAAAGATATCAAGGGAGGTTGAGTACTTGCAGCTATGGGCGTCATCAGATGTAGTAGGTGCAATATCAGCTCTTCGTGGCGTACCATCAGCACAGACACCTATCACAATCTGACCACCCTGAGATCCATAATTCACCTTCTTAGGATCAAGAACAACTGTATTTTCTACACCCACATCACCACAAAAATTCACAGAACAACGTTCTAGATTGAATCTCATTATGCGGGTACCCTTGGAAGATTTGCTAGGGTGAACTCCACCAGTGCTGTTACTTTTTCTCTTTCCAGGGGAAAGACTCTTCACAAGAGATTTAAAAGAAATCACCGTTGACAGCAAGGATTCAACACGCTGGAAACTAAGATACACATTCATACCAGTAACGTCGACAAAGAAAACCAACTTCCACCTATTTGGGTCACTTTTCCCCTCAGGAGAATCCATTTCTTTGTGGCCCCAATCAAGACTAACCCGTCCTACATGCACCAAGGATCCGGAGTTTGTTTCAACACCAAATAGGCTTTCCTTCAAGCACACCTGGTTACCATCAGCCATCTGCAAATGCAACTCACCTAACTCCATATGCACTTGAATCCCTCTGCTTGCTATGTTGTTTGCAAATAGATGGGAAGATTGAGAACAGCCCTAGACCACAAAACATAAACACTATGTCAAGTATGTTAATTTATTATTAAATCAAGAATTTAAAACCACATAGCCGAAAGGAGAATAAACATTTACATGGTATAATGGCGAACCGCTTAAACTGTACAGCACAATAGTCATCTCAGGAGAAGAAAAGGTACAAGTCCACATGATGGCTTTAATGTCAGTAACATCATCACGTTCAGTGCTCTCAGGTCGATCATGGTTGGGGGGGTTCTCACGAAGGACCATTTTTTTCTTTTTTGACATGTGGAGGTGCATCCATGGCTTTAATCTGCTCATTATGATATTGAATTGAGTCCCCCCAAGCTTGATATCAATCTCAGCTCTGATAGGTGCTGTCAGCTGAAAGCAGATCCAACATAATCAATCTCAAAATGCATCAGACACACCATTGATGAAAAATCTTAAGTTTTTTATAAGCTTATCTTTTCTAAGAACAATGAGAAGGATATTACTAATTAACAAGAGGAAAAGGATACAAGAGTTGAAAGTTCAAAGTGAAAGAAGAAAATTCCTCAAAAAAAAAGTGAAAGAAGAAAAAATATATATAAAAAGATACATAAATACATGAAAATGGAGAAAATTCAAAGAAAAATTCAACGAAGAAGCAGATGAAGAGACAGTGAGCACTAGAATTATCACCCATCATAAAAACTACAAACCATTCCTCCAATATGAGATAAGACATGAGGCATCCAGACACATAGAAGACTGAAGTAGGGCCTGACTTCAGCTTCCACATGACAGGCCATTAAATATCCTGATGAACCTTACCTCACAAGCACTGAGAACCACAAAAAAACACCAAACGAAGTTTGTTTGCTACAGCCCATGAGAGAACCACAGTTCTTCAAGAAAACAAGGTAGTGACAAACTTCAAAGTAAGTTAGCTTTGTGTATTCACTATTTCAAGAAAAAGCAAGCTTTTTTTTTTTTTTTTTTTTTGAGGAAGAAAGTAAGCTTTTTTTTTCTGAGGAAAAAAGTAAGTTAGCTTTAATAATGCTATTTGATGCAATTTGTCACAGTTCTACAAGAAACAAAGCAGAGGCTTTGATAAGGCTTTGAGAACTACAACTTCTTTGAAGACGCAAAGAATCACCAGGAAAAATTAATATTTTCCAAATAGGCACACATAAGCAACAAATGAATGGAAAAACTGAAAACAGTTGCATTAGAAGCCACCAACAAGACCTTCAGATAAACCAAGCTAGGAAAGCACTCATGCAATTAATTTTGTATTGGAAATACAATATATGCTCAATTTTCTGATGGACATCCTATGAAATGGACTAAACTTGATAGTCACTGTGGATAAATGGAGATAGAGAAAACATATGTAGGAAAACTGAATAATGCATATGAAACATGGTACAAATAGTGGAGTATGCAGCTGGTTCAGAAGTACATAGCCAATTATGCTCCAGATTAACTTGAACTCAGAAGCAAAAGCATTATAATCTCAATGGCAAAACTAAAACAAAAAACTAAAAGCTAAAAAAATATTTTCCTTGAAATGTTACTTTTATCTAAAGGGCAAGGTCTTACTTGCAATGGGATATCTACGGAAGACACAATGGCAAGCTTTAGTATTTCCAACACTGCAGTACCACCTTCTCTAACAAGCTGCAAAACAACATAAAATAAAACATTTTAGCAAAGACCAGGGAGAGAAAAGTGACTAATAATAATGAAAGAGTATTGCGGAATGAAATTCAAGCTAAAGGCAGCCAGTTACATACATGGATTTCACTGAAATCCATTTGAACATCAAAATGTGACGTGGTCTCGCCAGATTCCTCAAGTAATTGTGATTTACTACTTTTGAACTGAACGCCCATAATATTATTGTCAAGAAAAAGACCTTGACCATGATGCAAAAACCGAACATCCAGCTTTGGCAGATTGAAGCTAACCTTCCAAAGAAAAAGAACTTTGTTAATTAATCTTCATAGGACCAACAGCAAGTTCAAGAAGAAAATAACATCCACCACCACATAAAACTAGCCCCTTCAAATAAGGTCATAAATAAAGGAATAGATAAGACCTTTTAAAAAAAACAAAAAAAAGTGAATAGATAAAGAAAATTAAATAAATAAACCAAGAATAAACAATAAATCTGCAGCCAACAGAAGAATGGCTAAATCTTAACCTTTGTAACTGATATTGCAAATTCACCAATACCATCAACACACAAACCTATGTTACTTATTGTCGAACATGTTTCTCTTTTGACTTTGCCTTTCCTGCATATAAAAAATGACTTCCCTCTTTCCATTCATGAAAAACTTCTTGAACCAATTTTCATAACATTATCAATATGTTGTCACATTATACAAAGTAAGCCCTGGGGGTACAACCTAACTAAAGTACATATCGGAAAAAGAATGCCAATGTGGGGTCCAGAGAGAAGATACAGTGACATAAGAACAAGAGATACAGGTAAAATTACCATTTAATAAAGAAAAGTTTCATTAACGTTTTAAAGACAAAAAAGAAGGCAAAATCGGAAAGGACAATAATAACAGGAAACACCAGATCACCAAAAGTAACAGGAAACACCAGATCACCAAAAGAAACACGAACATGGCCATAACTTTCAGTCTGAAGCATACTAACCTTTTCAGGAAATCGGACAATATTCTTTTTCACTGACTCAAGAGAATTTTGCTTTTTTGAAGACCTTTTGGCTGGTGGAACATCCAAAGCTGTCCCTGCAGCAGTATCAATTTTTTTATTCTTGCTTAGTAAGTCTTCATGCAGGTTGATCATCACTTCTCCACTTGCAATATCAACATTCTTGACTGCAACACCTATTTCACTGCCAAAGTTCAATAAAAGGGTCAACAAAGACTAGTTCTTAGATTGTCATTGACAACCCAGTGCAAATAATAATCATGAAGTAAGGAATTATGGCAAGCTTCATAGCCTGTAACACTTGACTTGCATGTGCACAGCACCCAACAAATGGATAGTGCAAGAAGGCAAGAAAATGTCTGCATCTTTAGAAAGAAAACTAACCTATCATGACCAAACTCAGAAGAAATTGATAACTCCTCACACATAAATGGGACCAAGTTCTTCTCTGCATTCAATGACTGTGTCCGACCAGATGTTATACATCCTTCATAACTGACAATAGATGATTGGTCACAACTGACACATGGCTCGCCCATATGACATAGCAAAGGAGCAAGTTTAAGCTTGACAAATAAAGCTGGCACTGGCTCCCCATCCTTTGAAATGTCCACTTTAAGGTCTTTAACTTCCACGGTAGCTTTTGGCACCTTAAACACAGGATTGCTACATTAGTATCTTGCAGCTGTTGCCTCAAAAAAAGAAAAAGTTACCTTACAGCATCTATACTACAGTTAAATTGAGTAAAATTGAGTAAAATTGTGTATCCTTCATAAGTGCCATGAAATTCCTACTCAGACTAATAAAGTTGAGAGAAACAAATGTAGAGAGAGAGGGCAACATATATAATGCTGATAGTTTCCTTGGAGTTCATAACCAAATGCGGCAGGAACAGAAAGCAGTAATACAACTTCAAAGCAGTAAAAGGGGGAAAAAAAACAACAAATTCTCAATAGTTTCTGACGTTAATTATGAGTAGATGATGTTAGACAACACAAAGCAACTTAACTTATCCCCCTGCAACGTCATTTAAAAGTAAGCATTTGATATGAGCTTCCCTCTAACAAAAATCTCTTAAGTTTTAAGCTAAGAAGTAACAGACAATCTATTATACTGTTGTACCACAGAACAATTACTTTAGAAAGTAAGAATCTCTATACTACCCACCAAAAATGGAGGGCAGCAAAAGCAACATAAAACACTTAATAAAATAAGGCCGAGAATTAACCCCTCCCTACCAAGGGAATCCACTGAGTGGTTATAGATGCCCTCAGATGTATAAGGGAAAAAGGTACAAGAATTGAGGACAATTCAGAAAAACACGTATGATTTCCTGCCACCTTCTTAAATTGAGGGCATAGACAAGCATACATATGTGCATAAAAAAGGAATACATACTTGCATAAAAGAGGAAATTTGTATTTAAGATAATACAGCAACCAAGTAAGACATCCAACTACCTTCTTAAATTGAGGGCATAGACAAGCATACATATTCATAGAACACTGATCACTCAAATTAAACATATTAAACATATAACTAAGTTAAGGCCAACTATAATAATTTGGTAAGTCATCTTTCTTTACAAATGCAGTAAGAAATGGTCACATGCATTAACAATATGCTATCAAGATAAACCATTGCCTTCAAAATCACAAGGTAAAATCCAGATAAAAGGTAAACCTCAAAGTGTACAGTAGCATAGAATGTTGCCAGATGTCAGTTGCCAATGTATACCTTAATGACTAAATCTATAAGGTGAATAGATAAGAATCTTGCAGTGTTGGCCAGAAGCGTCCACTTTCCTTTGCTACCAGCTGAGCGTGGTTTTGCAGGTCTACGAGGCCGATCCTTCCTTACTCTTGGTTCAGACTGCCTTATTACAATTTCCAAGTCAGATATTAGCAACTGCAACTTTGGGTCCCTCGAAATAAAACCGAAACCCAGCTTCACCAGTGACTTCCGCAAGCTGATCTTGATTTCACCGACAGACACAGACTCAAGAGCACCCTGAAAAAATGGAAATTTTCTGACAGTTCAAATCAGACTACAAAAAGTGTGCAAGACAGTTAAACTTGTTAAACCCGATATCTCTTTCCATAGAAGCATAAAAAAATAAAATAAAATAAAATAAGTGCTATGGAAGGAAGAACCAAATACTTTAAAAAGCTGCTCTTTTTTTTTTTTTTGGAGTAAAGCATGTATTCTATTCCTTTCAAAATCAGGTACATATGATACAAGAGTCTCTTACAACAAGATATTCGAGGGAGACCCCAGATATCCTTGAGCTTGCTGCTGGGATCTGCCAACTGTCTCCCTCCAATATCTTGTTGTAAGAGACACTCTTGTATCATATGTAAAGGAAGCACCATGGAGGAGCTCTCTTCCCACTTCCTCTAACTAATAATGCTACTAGAACTTGCAGCCTCCATCCAATTTTTCCCTGTAGCGGTGAAATCCATGAAGAAGACCACGCACATTTTATCAAAAAAAAGTGAAAAAATTGCTGAATAAGGGACAAGCATTCATCTGGTTTCCAGAACTGATGTCAAACGAAATAATCATATTGTCAAATGCATCAAAGCACATAAACATACTTCTTTGAATTTATTTATGCTGAAGATAGGACACTTTTTTTAAATAGAAGATAAGGGCAACTTCATACGTTTGTACACTTGCTCCTCTAGGTTATAAAATTGCACTGGGGTAGGTCTTGAATAGGGTCTTTCTTTTTCTGAGAAATGGCAAAAACTTTTCTTAATCATGAAAGAAATGGTACAAAGCTACTAGTGCAACAGTGGTGTTACATAGGCCTAAACCAACTTAATCGTTACCAAGAAGCTCAGTGACTGTCCAGTAATTAAAATTTTTTTGTTGCTCCAGTCTTTGCTAATTAGTCTGCAAAGAGTTAGTTGAGCTGGCGACTGCAGACCAAGCAAATCCCCAATCAGCAGAGCTGTCATTTTATCTCATCAAAAATATGTTTTAAAGCCCATGAACTGTGCCCTCCTCTTTGCATGGCTAATCACTATCCGAGAATCTCCTTCAAATACAGCTTGCCCTTCAAAGTTCTATGTTAAGAGCTTTATTCCGATGGCAAGAGCTGCCACCTGCAACATTTGTTTTGCAAATACCAGCTGGCTCAGAGTAGGCCAGTAGGATTTCACCCTCATTATATCATATTACACCTCCAACTCCTAGGCCTAGGTTCCCTTCTGAGGATCCATCAAAATTTAGTTTCAAAAAAGGCGCCTCAGGAGGTTGCCACTCTTCCATTGTAGGAGGATTTAGGCCATTTAGGAGGAGGATTTAGGCCATTTAGGAGGAGGATTTTAGCCCAGAATCTTCTGATTATGGATGCTAGGAAGGGGGGGTAGGCCCTGTATACTCTGAACCGAGGACAAAAATGATTTGGGTTGACTTCTCAATAAGCCCTCCTACCACGGTGAATTTATTATAGAAAGTCCCCCCATTTCTTTCCAACCAAAGATCCCATGGGACTGCAGCCAACATAGCCTTCCAAAGAACCTTCCCTACAATAGGATTGGGGACAATTTATTCACTGAACAAGTAATAAGTTGGGGTACTTAGGCATGCAAAGGTTTTGGGTCCTGATCTTGCAGTGAAGGAAGAGATGGCAGCAGCTTTCTTCTTCCTCAATACAGAGCTTGCTTAGTGAATTAATGATGGGTTGTCCTCTTTTGGCCAATTCATCACAAGGATTTTTTTTGTGGGCAGCAGTCCAACTAATTGTGTAAGTTTTTTGGGGAATTATAAGTTCCAAGCCTTGGCTACCCATGGGGGTGCAGAACAAATCTCTATGGACCTAGATATGGAGTAAAAAGAAGCCACTGTATACTCACCAGATATATAGGGGGTCCATACAATTTCATCTGATCCATGCCAAGACATGGAATGTGAGTCCAGCATGTTGAGTGGATTGGCTCCCCCCTCAACCTCGTTCTCAGTAAGATTTCTTCTTAATCACAGGCCTCTGTTATTTTCAGAATTAGTTTGCATTATTTCTGCCACTAGGCAATCTTTGTTGGCAGCAGTTCTATGCAGTCTTGGAAAGCAAAGATAATGATAGATCTTTAATCCAGCAATCAGACCAGAATTTTACTCTTGTTCCATCTCTCACATGGAATTTCAAATACTTTATCACCTCCGGTTCCTTTTAATAATTCCTCTCCATAACTAGATACTTTGTACATGAGGCACTTATGTGGTAGCCAGAGGTGACTCTCTTTGAGTTTCTTTTTGCTCCACAACTAGGTGCCTGTGATCAGCATATGTTCACCATACCACTTGCATAGTGAGCTTATGATGCTTCGTAACAAGCTCGGCCTTCATGACATTTTTATAGACCAATTGAGGGTAAGCATGTTACTAAGCCATGCAAGTACAGTGACAGTTTATATAGAAGCACAACCTCATTGTGAATCAAAGAATCTTTAATCTGGGAAAGTCATTTTGTGAGAAAAGGAAAATTAGGACTTTGTCATCATTAAAAAGAAAATGTGAAGTACAGAGCTCAAAGAAGAAACGTACATGGACAGCATAAAATACATACAGTACTGTAGTACCCCTATCATAAAAATAAATAAAAGTTAATGTTGACCTTTTTAAATTTCACACAGATATCTCTCAAACAATTGCCTCCAGCAACACGGAATCCTACAGATGCTCCCATTACTCTGCTCAGAACCCATGCCAGCAATCTTGCAGTAAATCTGAAAAAGAGAGAATTAGCTAAGACGGAAGTTATATTACAACTATGTTACTTCCATATGTTATCGAAGTGATAATGCTAGAGCATAAAATCCTAAAATGTGAAGCACGACTCCAATAACACATAAAAATCAGAAGTTTCTTAAAGGAAAATATTTCACAAACTAGAAGCTTCAAACTAGTACCCTAAAATATGCCCCAAGTATCAGAAAGTGCTTATTAGACATCCTTGTCTTCTCATTGCTTTAGTGCCACTGCAAGATTAGTTTTGGCTGTCAATTTCCATTCAAATTTGTGGTGTGTGAGGACCATGATTGAAAGGATTCCACACATAAATAATTTTCCTGTGCTTGAGGGGCAGCATGGAAAGGATTTGACAATAATTCATGCAAATGTCATGACCTTGCATATTATTAATAGAAGACAGGTTAGCTTCCTAGTAGGAAGATAAGTGTTTTCAATATTGTAGGAGAGGATTAGAAGGGAATCATGTTTAAGTATCAGCACATGTTATGAGGTTCAGGATTCCAAAGCAGTGAAACAAAAACAAATCATATCAACCATAACAGTCTAATCACCCATGGCGAACATCCTATAAATCTTTCACAAAGCTGAGTATTCACATGAGTAATAATCATGCCTTTGAAGGAAGGAAAACAATAAGCTCGAACGTGCAGACACTATGGATAGGACAGCAAATTTCCCAAGTAACATTATTTGCATGTTATATGGATTAGAACAGTTTGTTGACAAATTTTTATTTTATGTTCACATATTTAAATTAGATTTTCCAACCCTTTTGGCTTTCTGAGGAACTAAGTTTTTTCAAGTTTTTTCAACTAGGATGTATGAATATCATTTAATTAATCATATAAGCCTTTGAGAACATCTTTTAAACATTTAACAACCATTAAAAAAAAAAAAATTCCAATCTCTGTGAGGAACAATCGGAGTCAGCCAATCATCAGTACTACATTGCCAGGTGGCTTGGAACATGTGGACTTGATTCGCTGATCTATTTGGTCTAATATGGTGCATCCCTAGTCATTTGGGGAGTTTGCTCATAGAAGCCCCCCTACTTGGCTATCTTCCAGGGGTAGATTTCTATGGAGGGCCAGTTCAGCATTCATCCCATGGGATCTATGGTCAGAGAGAAATAAACAAGTATCCCAGAGGGGGTTGGACTGGAGAAGAGTGGCTATCGACAAAAGAGAAAATATCATCAGCTGGTCGAAGACTAAGGAGTTGTTCCTTGAGTTTTCTGGCGATCAGATCAGGTCAGAATGGAGCTCTATTGCAATCTATGGGTCAGGGATGCCAAATGGAAGCTCCAGTAGCTTGGCAACCCCTTCCCCCCCCCAATTGGTTGTCTTAAGGTCAATTTTGACAGCTGTTCCATGGGAACCCTTGGACCTGCTGGTTTTGCCGGAGTGATATGGGATCATGACGAGAATACACTCCTCTCGTATGCAGGCCTTCTCAGGGCAGGAAGATTCTAAAGTTGCAGAGATGACAAGGCTACTTCAGGGCCATAGGATCTTTAGAAGTCGGTTTCAAGACAAAGTGGTAGTGGAAGGGGATTCTAGCAACGTCATCGGATGGTGTGGAAGTGGTGTGAACCCACCATGGCGCCTATGTTATAGACACAGAGATTCTTGATCTAGCATTAGGGTAGTGGCGGGTTGGAATTGTATTCCGAAAGCTGCAAATTCCTTTGCTGACTCCCTAGCACGGAATGGGGTGACTCTATCCTCTTTGGATATAAGAAACATCAAGTTAAATAAATTCCAAAAATAACATCAAGTTATTCTTAAAAACATTTAGATAAAAATAATTGGCAATTGCATATCTTTCTTGTCAGGGATATCAGAGTCTTAGTAGCTCAATATACCTTTACAGAGTGATACACTGTAGATGATACAGTTCTCATCCTCAAAAATTGGTAACTGACTATTTGGCAGAAAATTGACAGGCTAAAACTATAAGTCTCAAAACATGAAACCACAGTGATCATCACTATGACAATTGACTACTTGATCCAATTTAATGAAGAGATCTTTTTTGGGTCTTGGGCAGTAGCTCAATGGTCCCATGGGAGTTATTGCTGCGGGAGGTCTTGGGTTCGGATCTCCACAGCAGCATTGGGAGTAAAATTTGTAATTGGGAGTAAAAATGTATTCACCTTCCTCAAAAACAAATGAAGAGATCTTTGACTGGTGGTTCATTTATGACTAACTATATCCCACCGTCCATTTTTTTGTCAGAAATGTTCGATATCATTCCAGGAAACTGACTTGGTACACCAAAGATCTTTCGTCGGGGCCAAAGAGAATTAACAAAAAATAAATAAATAAATAAAATAAAAATAAAATCCATCAAATTGGATGCAGATTGCAAACAGAGTCAATAGGAAATTCGTCGTATGAAAGCAATTCCTTAGCAAACATAGTTGTCAGCTGAAGTTTCTCTCATAGTTCAGTCCAGTAGTGGGATGCTGATAATCTGTCTAATGGCCAATAGGCTTGACTGTGCATCCCCAGTAAATGAACATCTTGCCGCTGCAGTAGCGAGGGAAAGTAAGCGGAAACACACGGACAAAGGTTTAACAACTGCGAGCTGAACACGAACATTTCTCTCTAAACTGATCCGTTCCTTTGTGACGGTCAACCAGCTTGAAACGGCGGACGAAGAGCTCAGGACCAATAGACAGTAACAAAATCCATTTAACGTCATTCAGAAAATAATCCGGTAAGGATAAAGTTCGTTATAAGTTCAACTAGCACAATTTGAAGGGGGGAAGAAAAAAAGGAAAACGTGGCATCATTATTTCCTTAGTCACATGCAAAATGAGGTCCAGAAACAACCTCCAGGATGATTTTATTAAATATTCAGGCTAAGAGAATTGCACAAAGCATCAAAGATCAATTATTGTCAAAATTTCAAATCATTTAGAGATACTATTCACTGGAGGTATGTTACGACAACGGCATGCAACCATTTACATAGAACAAACATCCTTTGAATTCAGGCGATCGCACAAGATCGCCCATACAACAATGCGAAAATTTTCAGGAGAGAACTGTCAAAAGTAGTCCTGAGATCACTTACATGAAAACGATCCAGCCGAAGACGCAAGTGATCAACAGCGTGAACAAAAACTTCACGGGCGATGACGCCATTGTGGCAAGATAATTTGCCTGCCTCGATCTTTCCTGATCCAATTTCTAGACAACAACCATCAACACACACTGAACAGCCCGGAGGAAACGAGCAGAACATCACTGCGTACCACCATAACCCTAGGTTTGTCTTCCTCCACCCGCGCCTTGGAACCGAATTGCAGAAAAAGTCCGTTCAGTTGAAATGCGGAGATCAGTCGGACGAGAACTTATAGGAAACTGCTTCCGATCCGCGATCCGCTCAGAAAAATAAAACGAGAAGACGAGGAGACAAAACTGTTTTGAACAGTCATTCCCTCGATCTACTGTAGCTTACATACAGATGTACGTATCTGAGGCTCCTTTTGGGAAAGTATACGAGTATAAAGACTCTCTTTTTATAGAAAAGCTTTTTTTAATACAATTTTTAGTTACATTATAAATCGCAGCTAAAATATTAATCTATTGTTTTAATTTTGCTGAGATCATCTGGTGAATGGAAAAACCCACTATAAATACAGAACTATCCTTATTTAAAAATAAACTTTATAAGAGATAAGTTTTAAATTAAATTATTAAAATACCATATCTTGCATATAAAATTATAATTAAAAATATAATAGATGTAAAAGTCATTTGAAGACTAAAATAAAGGATCACCTGTTTAAAAAATTAAAATGACTCACTTATATGTGTATTACTTGATAATTTATTTTATGTAATGTTTGTTTAACGGTTCTATGTATGATGAATGCTTCGTGTAGGAGTGATATATCAATTTATTTATATACTTGTTGGTGTTTAGAATTTTAAATATCATAAGGTGCATATTCATTGAAGAAATAAATTTTTTTATTTTTTTAATAATAATTTATATTAAATAATTACAATACTAAAATCTTACAAAAATATTTGCAAAAATATCATTTTCAAAGGTTAATCTCTATCGACGGCTCGATCAACTGCCACATAGCCAACATGCTGCCGCAAATGCGCTCGATAGTACAAAAGAGCAAGAGGCGGCATTTTTATATTGCCTCCCTTGTCAAATTTAACACTTCAAAATACAACATTTTAATGTTGCTTCCACTTAACATTATCAGCTGGCATCAAAATATTGCTTCCATTTAAAGTTAGGTGGCATCAAAATGTGGCATCCCCACCTTATATCCTCTTTTTTATTTTTCTTCTTCTTATTCTTTATTTTCTTCTCTGGTATTTCATGAGTGCAATGACCTACAAACTTTTCTATGAGTTTTTGTTTAGATTGTCATTTTTGTAGAAAGCGAGAATTTTTGCACAATTTCGCATTGGATGTGTGCTAGCCCCTCATTTGTTGCATTTATTCGCCATTATTAACCCTCATCAAAGTTCATTAGGGTTGTTTGGGTGGTTTTTTTTTTTTGCAGAAGAAGATAGTTTCCTCCACAATTCAATTTAGATTGTTTGCTTACTTAAAGAGTTAGGAAGGCAATAATCATAGTCAACTTGGTATTCATTTTGTTTATTACGTGTTATACTATAAATTTTGCATGAAAACATGTATTTCCTTTATTACATGTTAGATTATGAAATTTATAGAAAAACATAGTTTATTTACCTTGCTCAATGATACAATATACATTTTTTCTTGTTAATTTTATCAAAATTTCATGTTAGATTTATGAATTGTATAGTTGTTTCAGAATTCCATTGAATGATATGTGTTCATCTGTTTTTGGAATTTCAATTGTGTGTGAACTTTAGAAAAGAAAGTTTTGGTGGATATGGAAATTTTTTCGCACCTATAAACCCAAATGTTCATATTTTATTAGATATAAATATTATTTTGTCCCCATTATAGACTAAATTTGTATATATTGTTGGGCATAAGTGTTTTTCTTTAAACACCTGCCCTTAGCCTGACTTTTTGTAGGATTTGAATTTATGCTTCTTGTGGATTTCAATTTCTAATGGGTGAATTCTCTTATTCTAAAAATAAGCCATTTGGAAAGGAAAAGTAAACGGGAATACATCCTCCTACTACCCAGTCCAACACCTCTTCTGTTGGCACCCCCGTTCAATCATGTGACTTTGAATACAAGCATAAGGGTTATGTTGAGTTAAAGAGGATTTTAAATTCAATGCATGTCTAATGATCCAAAAGTCCAATGTATATTAGAAATAGATCATCAGATTCTTATGCACACAATGAGGTGAATCTATTTTAATGATGGTGATCACACACCTTAGACATGTCAAGAGTACTATCTAATTTATTTAAATTCATTGTGTACTGAGAGGTGGTTCAACAAGCCTATACACATAAAGACTAATTAGTTCTCAATGTGCTTATTTTTTACATGGTATTTATGTGGTGTGTTGGTTGAGGTTTTACTTGTGACATTTGTAAGTGATACTATTGAGTCCCCCAATAATGGCACACTTTTGTCTTTGCATACTTTGCACGTTCTAACATTAATGGACCACGCAAATTGGTCAATTCTTACTTCCTTAAAGGAAATTTAGCTCTATACTTAAAAAGAGTAAGGTGTAGCCTCCCATTATGATTTAGATATTAATCTTTATGTTATCCACTTAAAATAAGTTTTTGCTTTTGTCTTTCATTTTTCCCTTTTTTCTTTTTGTTATCTATTTCCCCATTTATGAGTGATTGTTATGCCTCATAAACGTATAGTGTAAATATTTCTCAATCTTTGATGGTTTAAACTTTGTGGGTACTGTGGTTTTAAGACAAATTGTAAGTTTTTTATAATATTACATTGAAAATGCTTGTAATGAAAGTTAACTATTTTGGTTTTTCTTCACCATTTAATCCAGGTGATAGGGATGAGATCCAAGTTGAAATCAATAATGAATTATTGTGGACTATATTGTGTTATGACAAGTGTTACAACAAAATAAATAACTATAATACACACAATTATATATCGTGGTAACTGCAGTACACAATACCTCAAAAGTATTATAAAATAACATCAAATATAATAACTCATTGATATATTGTTGACAATGAGGCGATTTATGTATTCATGTTGCTAAAATGATACAATTCTTATTTTATAATGAAAATATTGTAGTAGTCAATAACATACTAGTTGGTGGTCAATAAAATACTTGTTAGTGTCCAATAACATATTAGTAGGTGGTCAATAATATACATATTAATTAGTAAGGTCGATAATATACATACTAATAGGTAGTCGATAACATATACACTAAGTGGTCGATACTTAACTAGTTATAGTAGGTGTTCATAACATAGTTTTTAATTAAAAATTAAGATGTTAGTTTTTAACTATAAATGTAATACAAAAGGGTCATACTGGTGAGTAGGATGAGGGTTTTCATCATAATAAAGGGTTAGGAAACATTATGACTCATGGATCAAATAATATTGGCATATGGACGCATATTGCTAAAATATCGAGTTATTGATTATATGACAAAAACGACCTTCATTTTAACTTTGTAAACATGAGTTGATGAAAAATTCAGTAACATACTAATTGATGGTCAGTGACATATTATGAGGTAGTTAATATCATTCTGATTAGTAGTCAATAACAAACTAGTTATAATGGGTGGTAACATATTACCTTGGCTTCTCATAAGGTCTCATGATTCTCATTGCCTTGTATTTTGTTTTCATTTTTAGGGAGTGAATCCTAGGGGTGTAATTAGGTAATAATCAAAATAGGTAATGGGTATTCCGTTACCCGTTTCGATTACCCTGTCTTTTACCCATTACCCGTTTTGCCCAAATTAAAATTTATTATTCCGAATCTAAATTTTTTACCCGATTGCCCACGGGTAAACGGGTAACCGGGTAAATACATGGGAAAATACTATTTTAATTAATTTTATCATATAAACCTTAATAAATATTTAAAAATCACAACAATTATAATTTATATAAAATAAAAAAGTATAAATAAAATTTTAAATAGTAACTCTAATATCATGTTCATAATTACAATAAAGACAAATAAAATTATTTAAAATTATATAAACAATATATAAGTGACATTAATTATCTATCTATCTATCTATCTATATATATATATATATATATAATTGTTTCACCGAAAATCCGCCAATCCGCGAAGGGGAGCGATCGAGAGAGTAATTCGATTATATCAGAATAATTTGTGTTACAATTGTGATTGCGTATAAGAAAAATGCGAGTACAATCTCCTATTCTTCCTCTGATTTGATCTCCGTGTGAGTTGTGTTCCGCGTGTATCGACTTGTGACGTTGCCTGAGAACGTGTAGAGCTATTCCGGTTGAACTGTAGAGCGACGACGAACTGTGAGATGCTGAACTTCTCTGGCTCGAAAGAGTCTCTGTGCGTGAGAGCTTCTGGGTGAAAGATTTTTGAACCCCAGTTTTCGAACCCCTGCGACAAAATGCTTCTGGCTAGTTGTAGCCGATTCTGTGCAGTTGTTGGGGATCGATCCTGGGAATGGGGATCACGATCCATTTTCTGCTGTTTCTTATGAGAGGGAGGAAGACCAGGAGCTCCCTCTATTGGATCCCACAAACGAGGATCGCCAGTTTTCACCATAGGAGACAAGATTTGGTCGTTGACTGCTGAGTTATGTAGCAGTGTGACATGGCTGCTGACTGGTGATGACGTGATGGATTTCTGCTGATTGGGGCGCCGACTGTATCGATGACGCGGCGGCATAAGTGGACTCGACGATGGGCTGCAATGGAGGTCTTAAAAATTTGACAGAGGCTACCCATGACCATTGTTTGACGGGTTGATGGGCGTTTGGGCTCGTCGAAATTGGGCTGATCGCATTTAGGTGCATACAGATTGCCCCCTTCGAGACTTGACCGTTCAGAGAGAACGATCAAGTTTCGAATACGAAGAAGAACACACGCACGCACACACGCACGCAACATTTTTTTTTTGTTGATCCTCTTACTCTTTTAGGATCGTTTATCTTTTGTGTACGTATGTTTTTCTGTCCTCTTGCTTTTTTAGGACAGTGTATATTTCTGTACACTTTGTATGTATATTTTTTTTTTCTTTCTTTTCTTTTCTTTTTTTGGCTCTCTTTTTTTTTGTATACGCGTACATGTAGAGTATGTACGGTATAGAGAGACAGTGTACCCGAGTGTCAACGACGAGTTGAAGTTGAGGTTGTAACTGGCCGCGGCGCTTTGATTCTTCGAGGAATACAGTTGCGACGAATTTGAATGACTTCAGCAAGTTTCGGTGACTTTGCTTCAAGAGGCCTCATCGGGATTGTGTCGCAGAGAGATGTTGCGGAGTGGAGCGAAAGTCATCACGCCGATGGAGGAATGCGCACCCAAGTAAGGTTCACGTTGATTTGATTTATGCGGATTGGAATTCCTTCTGCGATCTTCATTGGTGTGCCGGGAAGGGGATTCGCGCCAGAGTAGATATGGTGGTGGGGCCCACTTTGGCAGAATTGAACCTCTCGCGCGAGTTAGGATGTCTCTCTGTCGATGGTTTGGCTTCTGCGCAGGTCACAGAGGAGTTGAGGTGAGGGATCGTGGGTCCCACTCTCAGCGCAGTAGGTTCCTCCTTAGGTGGGGAAGCACTAATCCACTCCCCGCGAATTTTGGGTAACTTACATTAAAAGATAGGTTTGTCTCCTCTAGGTGTACTCTGCGAGTTTGGGTGCAAATTTGGCTTCTTCTCCTGTCTGCGAACTTGGTTTTGACAACAGTCTGTGATTTTGGTTGGGAGGGCAGTCTGTGGCTACTGCCTGCGAATTTGGATTAGGAGGACAGTCTGTGACTGCGACCTGGTTCTGTCTCTGTCTGCGAATTGACTGCATGCGATTTGGAAGATACTTTGCGAATTTAATTGAAGGGACAGTCTACGACTGCGACCTTTGACTTCATCTGCGACTTTGGCTAACTGCGAAATTGGGAGTTAGTCTTGAATTTTGACTGTCAGTTTACGAATGTGGATTTGCGACTCGGGAGACTGTGACGTGTCTGCCTGTCTCTGTCTGCGAATTTGGGTATGACTGCGAATTTGGCTATTTGAGAATTTTAGTCTGCAATCTCCTTCGAGCCCCCGACTTGCATCAGAACTCTCCGCGAGTCAAATTTTCAAGGTACTGTAAACAATTTCCTTCCTCCCGGCAGCCTCTGGCTGAATTCGAGTCAGCCGGGGTCCCCACTCTCTTTTCTTTCTTCTTCTCTTCCTCCCTCTTTCTTCTTCTTTTTCTCTCCTCTCATTTCCAACTTATCCCTCAGGCTCTCTTTTTTTTTCACGATATTTTTTTTGTTTTCCCTCGCATTTTCTCTCTGATTTCTTCTCTCTTTTTTTTTTGTCTCTTTCGAGTTGTCTCTTTTGCGCACTCCTGGTGTATGTCAGTTCGTCAGTGTGACAAACTGACAACTTTTTGTGCATCTTTAACCTCAAAAGTGTACCTAGCTCTGTCGCCATGTGCAGAAATTTGATCTGGGTCGCATCCGGCTCGGTCGTCATATGCTAGATTTTGTTTTGGTCGCACCCGGCTCGATCGCCGAATGCCGAAGTTGTGTTTCGGCTGCGTTCGGCTCGGTCGCCAGGACGCAAGAGCTTCCCCCTTTTTTTTTGTTTCTTTTGCATCCGGCTCGGTCGTCGGATGCTGAATTTCTATTTTGAGTGAGCCCGGCTGGGTTGTCGGGGTGTTAGATTTCCATGTTGTCGCATCCGGCTCAGTCGTCGGGTGCTGCAGTTTCGTTTTAACTTTGGACAACTCGGTCGCCGAGAGATTGAACTTGTGTTTTGGTCGCCGGACATCGAGCCTTCGATTTAGCTGAGCCCGGCTGGGTCGTCAGGAGGCTGAATTTTTGTGCTAGCACACTCGGCTTGGTCGCCGGGTGCTGATTTCTATGTGGTCGCAGCCGGCCAGAGTTGCCGAGTGCGATTTGCCTGTGGTCGCAGCCGGCTTGGTCACCGAGTGCAAGTTGTTTTGAGGTCGTAGTCGGCAAGAGTTGCCGAGGCGCGAGTATGAGTCGACCTCCTTCTATTTTTCTTGTTACTGCTTCTTTTTGTCGCTGCTTTTTTCTTTGCGACTGCTTCTTTTTGTCGCAACCTTTTTTTTATTTGCCGACTGCTTCTTTTTGTCGCAACCCCCTTTATTTTTCGGCGACTGCTTCTTTTTGTCGCAATTCTATTTTTTTTTATTTGTGGAGAGGAGTTATGTACCTGGCTCCGCTTGGTTGCGTCCAGCTCGGTCGTCGGCCGCAGGAATTTGTTGTTTCGGTCGCGACCGGCTTTGTGGCTGGTCGCAAAGCTTTGAATTGTGCCTGGCTCGGTCATCGGGCACTCGTTTTGATTGCAACCGGCTTTGTGGCTGGTTGCGAAACTTTGAATTGTGCTCGGCTCGGTCACGGCTTTGTGGCTGGTCGCCAAGCTTTGGACTGCGCCCGGCTCGGTCGCTGGGCACTTGTTTTGATCGCGGCCAGCTTGTGGCTGGTCGGAAAGGTTTGGATTGTGCTCGGTTCGGTCGTCGGGCACTTGTTTTGATCGCGGCCGGCTTTGTGGCTGATCGCGAAGCTTTGGACTGTGCTCGGCTCGGTCGTCGGGCACTTGTTTTGATCGCGGCCGGCTTTGTGGCTGGTCGCGAAGCTTTGAATTGTGCTCTGCTCGGTCGTCGGGCACTTGTTTTGATCGCGGCCGACTCTGTTGCTGGTCACAAAGCTTTGGACTATGCTCGGCTCGGTCGCCGGACATAGAATTTGTTGTTTTGCAACATTCATTTCCCGTCCGACTCAATCGTCAGGCACTAGGATCGAATGTGCGGCCTCTGGTTCTGTTGTTGGCCGCGAGGCTGTTTGTTTTGATCGCACTAAGCTCTGTTGCCATGCGCGATGCTTTTTGGGACTATTCTCGGCTCGGTAGTCGAGGCACAACGTTGTTGTTTTGGTCGCAACCGGCTCTGTCGTTGGTCGTTGTGCTTTGAATTGTGCTCGCAGAGAGCTTTGCTTTGAAGGCAATTTGATTTGTCGGACCATCGATGGCTCAGTGATTACCCTCTCTTTTTTTTTCCATTTTCTCTTTCATTGGCGACTGGTCTTTTTTGTCGCCCCTCTTTTTTACTTGTATTTTTTTTTCTTTTCTCCATTTTTTTGTTTGCGGCCTAGACTTCTCCATCCCAGGTCGCAGGAGACTCATTTTGTTTTTTGAATTTTAAGAGAGGAACGAATTGCGTACCTAACTTCACTTGCTCTGTGCAGATGTCTGCCGCACCGACCTCTTTCTCCTTCCTCGGCCTAACTCTTTCGAGCATCAAAACCCTCGTGAAGGGTACTCTTCGAGACTGCTTACAAATCTGTGACTCTAAGGAAGAGCAGAGACCATTGTTGATACCTCTTGGGGGGCCGTTGGCCTATGGTGGTTGCGACGTAACTGCGCCCGTGGTTAGAGCTATCCACGACCTTTGGAGTCGCTCTGTTGTCGACGAGGACGACCAAATTTGTTATCTCCCGGGGGTTGACGAAGCTTCATCGTCTCGACATCAGACCGTAGGCAACATCTTGCTGAGTCCTATGCATGACCATCTGGTTCGATTTTCGGTGCCAAAGCTTCCCATCGACAACGACCGGCTTGGTTCTTGGGACAGTCAACCGATGGTGTGCTTGAGCCCCTATCGTGTGCCCTTCTACTTTGAATGGACACACATCATCCTCCGTACTTGTACTGAGCCGTTGGCCGCGGTAGACCTTACTCATGCAGTCCGAGCTTCAATGTTTTCATATCGATGCTGCAACAATGTTATCCACGCCTTTCTGGAGGTCTAGTGTTCTTCCACCAACACCATTTTTACTCGCGAGGGGGAGCTGTCGATTTCCTTGTGGGATATGCATTGACTCGGTGGATTGCCCATTTCTGGGAGCATTTTCGATGAAGTGACTCCGACTATTTAAGATTTCACTCAGAGTCGCTCCATGCCGCTGCCCGAAAGCATTCAATACCTGATTCTCGCGTATTATCGCCTTTTCTATCGTCCGAGGTCTTCGAACTCGGATGGATTCTTTGGGGTTCCCATGTCCGAGTGGGAGTCATTCTGGTTCTGCGCCGAAGGGGATGCGTAACCTTCATAAGACTCATGGGCTGATCGTGGAAAGACGACTAGTTCTTGGAGTCGCGACCGGTCAGCCATGCAGAATCAACTACTCTCCGAGCTCGGAGTTCCTGATGCCCTTGCGGATGAGGTATATCTGACTGCCTTCTTATCTCTGTGGCTCTGCCATTTTGCCGTTCCTTTGCCGGGCGGCATGCTGAGGTTCACTATTTTTAAGATGGCCTGTTTCATGGCCAGCGGTAAGAAATGTAGCCTAGCCGGCGCAGCCCTGGCCAGTCTTTATCGGGGACTCAACAGTTTCTCATTGGGGAGGATTTCTTGGCCGTTCGTTTATGCATGGCTCGCCCAGCGGTTCGGCGTCCATGAGGCTGACTCCAAGCCTTCGAAGGATACCATCATCGTACTCCACCGCGCCAAAACAGAGAACGAGGTTCCTCCTGGGTATAGAAACGACTAAGCTCCGGGTTACAGTACAACATCATAAGGGGTCTGTCGCCTTCTTCCCCCTAGCCCGATTATTGACAAGCTTGGTCACTTTGCTTCTCGGATCGAAGTGGAATACTTCCGTTGCTTGCGAGCGACCTTTCTAGTCTTGCGGTAGCGCGACCTCCTTATAGTGGAACCTTATAGTCCTCACCGGTTTGCTCGTCAGTTCGGGTTCTGCCAGGACTTGTCAGGTGCGCTATTTGCTGACAAACGAAAGGCGGCCACGGTTAATGCGCTGGTGGAGGTATGGCGAGCCGGGACTGCTTGTCCTCATGGCAGCGTGGAGGTGCCTGCCTTCGTGAGTCCAGGTTCCGATCCGGGTGTTACGTCCCTTTTTCGGGAGTCCTGGCTTGACGCAATCATTCCCCTCTTCAAGGTATTAAGTTCTCCTCATTTTCTTTTGTATCTTTCTTCTTTCTCCTTTTTTTTTTGACTTCTTCCGTTTTCTTTTTGTGTTCAGCGTGCATGGAAGAAATTTACCGACGAACCTGCGCCGGAAAAAGCTTTGCCGCCTGTGCAAGGAGAAGGTGATGCGGAGGATGCGTTCGAAAGAGCTCGCAAAAGGGCTCTAAGCCTCCTGTTTCTCCCAAGGCAAAAAAGAGTAAGGCTGCGAAGAAGCAAGCTCCGCGGCCGAAGGTAGCAAAGGATAAGTTGGTGGTTTCGACACAAATAGAACTAGCAAAGGGCATCGTGATCAGAGAGACATCTCCGGCACAAGGGGATTCGCTGCCAATAGTGCTTTCTTTACCAATAGATGATCCTTTGGGCAAGGGGAAAGGGCTGGCTGAGTCGGCGGCCTCACCGAAGAAGACTGCTTCGAAGAAGACTGCTTCGAAGAAGAAGTCCGTGGCTCCACAATCAGAGCCATTCATTTTCATCCCACCTCCCTTCAGGAAGCGGCTGCAAACTGGTCTTGGTAAGCCGCTAATGGATTTAGCCCCACTTTCTGTCGTTCAGCCTTCGAAGATTTCTTTGCCAGGGTCGGGTGAAAAGGCTTAGGAGTTGGCGCCTCTCGACGGGTCTGTTGTGTTGCCGACTGGAGAGACTACCTCGGAGCCAGTGACATTGTCACTTGCGCCGGCGACCCAGTATGGAGTGCAGGCGGTCCAGGAGTTCGGCGACCTCACTTCTGATGACCTTGTCGTCGTCGTAGCTCCGTTTGCGGACCAACCCAACTTTAGGCAGGAGGACTTGTTCGACCTCGCCGAGTCGGAGGCTACCCGCCAATTGGGGTGGGTTGAAGAGGAAGCACCATCTACTGTCGCTGTTGATGAGCTGGTAGTTCGTGAAGTCGAGTGCCCAATGACGACTGTTGGTGAGGGCGTAACACCCCTTCAGTTTTTGGCTAGGCTGGTTGCGGCCGAGGGGCTTACGGTGGATGCCAGAGTTATTGTCGCGAGTGGATTTCAGCACCCCGTTTCTGATCCGGGCCTTCCTGTTGCTGCGACTTCGAGGAGGGAGCCCTTTGTGACATTTCCTCCTAGTAGTGGCGAGGCGACTTTTGCTACTAAGGAGGGAGCTTCGGGTTCAGCTTGTCGACCAGTTAGCGAGGATTCGTCGACTTCACGGCCTACGTCGGTAAGCACCTATCGTCCTCTTCTTTCTTTCTTTTTTTTTGTTCTTTCCCTCTTTTTCTTATCTCCCCTTTTTGTTAGGTGTCGACCTTCCCTCTTTCGGCGAGGTTGAGGTTGTTGATGCAGCGGTCTGCGTTGGGGCTGTGGACAATGTTCGTCGAGTCGATTTTAGTGCCGGCCGACGACCCATGTTCATCGGAACTTGTGGCGGACACCCGCGCCTTTCTCGAACACTTGAGAGGAGCCGGCATCGATACTTCGGTTCTGGAGCAGTGGATGGAAGTCTTTGCTTCGGAGGTGGCTCGCTTTCAGCAGTTGTGCAGCTCTTTGGCTGGGAAGCATAGTTTGGTCGAACGTTTTGTTGTTGAGGCTGAACTCGCGCAATCTGTCCAGCTTGTGAACCGTCGGCGCGATGACTTAACAACGGACTTGGATAAGCGTCAGGCTGAGCGTGAAACTGCGGAGGCTGAACAAAGAGCTCTTAGTGATCGTCTGGCATTCATCTCGTCTCAAATCGACTCTATTAATGGCGAGCTAGCGACCATCCGAAGCAGAATCGACGCCACCGAGGAGGAAGCTTCCGCTCTCGAAGACCAGCTTGCTTCTGTTTGTTCACACCTTGTTCTTGACGGAGCCGAGACGCGGGAGCTGGCTGAGGTTCGTGCCGAAGTGGTTCGGCTGCAACGACGAGTGGCTGATTTCGAACTTCCTCAACTTTGATAGCTCTTTTTTTTTGTGTGTAACCTCTTTTTTTTTTTGTTTTGCGAGACTAGAGTTTTTTTGTTTGTAGCCTCTCTTTTTTGTTGCGAGGCTTGTATTGTTCTCATCACATACATTTTTTTTTTCAATGAGAAGTACTCTTTTTTCTTTATTTGACTTTCATTTTTCTTTGCTTTTTTTTTTTTTGCTGCCCCTTCATTGGTAAAATCGTTTGAGGAATTTACCGTTCGTTATAGGCAGCTCCAAACCGTTTGAAGTGACTAGCTTGTAGGCGCCATTGGTGTAGGCTTCCTGCGCCACGTATGGTCCTTCCCATTTTGGCGCGAACTTAACCCCGGTTTTGCTCGTAAAGAGCATCGACCGTTGGACTGCGAGCACGAGGTCACCTTTCTGGAATGACCTGATATGTACCTTTTTGTTGAAGGCTCGGGTCATGCGAGATTGGTAGCACTCGAGACGTTGTTGTGCCTCTAGTCTTTGCTCATCGAGTGATTCGAGTTCTGCGAGTCGTAGCTGGGCGCATTCCTCTGTCGTTAGTCCTTCTCTCATTGCAATTCACATAGAGGGAAGTTGTACCTCGAGAGGGAGCACTGCTTCGGTGCCGTAAACCAGCGAATATGGAGTCGACAGGGTTGGCGTTCTAAACGAAGTTCTGTATGCCCACAAGGCTTTGCTGAGCTTTTCGTCCCAACTCTTTTTGTTGGCGCCGATTGTCTTTTTAAGGATCTTGCAGAGCGTTTTGTTGAATGCCTCTGCAAGTCCGTTGGCTTTTGGATTGTAAGCCGACGATGTCCGTTGTTGTATGCGAAATTTCTCGCATAAGCGGTCCATGACTCTGTTCCTGAACGACGTGCTATTGTCCGTCACTATGTATCGAGGGACCCCGTATCGGTAGATAATTTGGGTCCGAATGAAGTCGGCGACCGTGGTTGCCTTGACTTCTCGGTAGGCAGTGGCTTCGGCCCATTTCGAGAAGTAGTCGGTGGCAGCCAGGATGTATTGCCTGTCAGAGTCAGATTTGGGAGTGATGGGACCTATGATGTCCATCCCCCAAGCTTCAAATGGCCATGGCGCGATTGTCGGGTGAAGCGGCTCCGGTGGCTGATGTATGTAATTGGCATGGAGTTGGAACGGTTTACAGGTTCGAGCCAATTCGGAGGCGTCCCTGAGCATCGACAACCAGTAGTAGCCCAACCTTTTGACTTGTAGGTGGAGCTTCGGGCCAGCCTGGTGAGCGCCGCAAATTCCACCATGTGTTTCTTTCAAGACTTGTAGTCCCTCTTCTTTTCAAAGGCAGCGCAGAAGTAAACCTTCATACGACCACCGATATAGTACGTCATTGATGAAAATGTACTTTGGCGCTGCTCGGCGAATTTGAAATCGCTCTCGCAGGTCGACCGGGAGTGTGCTGTAGCGAAGGAAATTTGTGATGGGCTCGCGCTAGTCTCCCATTTCGTTTTGGCTGGCCGAGATAGGAAGAGATTCTTCTATCTCTTCTACTTGTTCTTCTTCTGTTTCTTCTTCTGCCGGCGGAGGGATTACCCACCGTTCGCAAATGGGGACTTGGCTTAGCAGTTCGTCGAATTGTGCTAGGCTGGTAGCAATTCCAGCCAATGCGTCGACTGGCCCATTTTTGGATCGAAGGACGTAGTGGAGTGAAGCTTCCGGAATTTGGGCCAGAAGTTCACTGGCATGTCTCCAGAACGGCACGAGCTCGAGTTTCTTTACCTCGAACTCCCCTGTGAGTTGTTTGATGACAAGAGCTGAGTCGCCGTAGATATTTAGCTGTGGCAACTTCATCTCAACCGCCATGCCGAGTCCGAGGAGGATAGCTTGATACTCCGCTTCGTTGTTCGAACAATTTTGGGTAAGGACGAACGAATACGGGAGCAGGTCCTTTCTAGGTGAAACGAACAGAACTCCTGCGCCGACTCCATTTCTTCGCGCAGCGCCGTCGAATTACATCTCCCAAGGGGGAAGCACCTCGACAAAGAAGATTTCTTCGTCTGGGAATTCTTCAGTTAATTCCCATTCGGCCGGCACTGGATGGTCGGCCAAGAAATTTGCTAAGGCCTGTCCTTTGATTGCACGTAGCGGCACAAAATTAATTTTGAATTCCGAGAGGAGCAATGCCCATTTAGCCAGTCGGCCAGAAAGAATTGGGCGCGACATGATGTATTTCAGCGGGTTGGCTCTGGAAATCAGGTTTGTCGAATGCGCCAAGAGGTAGTGCGGAGCTTTTGGATTGCAAAGATGAGTGCTAGACAAGTTTTCTCAATCGGTGTGTAATTGAGTTCGGCACCCACCAGTGTTCGGCTCAAGTAATAGAGAGAACATTCTTTGTTGTCCTCATCGCATTGGGCCAATAGAGCTCCGACTGATTTCTCTTGCGCTGCGATGTATAGCAGCAACGGCCTGTCGGCGATTGGAGCGACGAGCACTAGCAGCTTGGTGAGATATGCCTTTATGTTGTTAAAGGCGTTCTGGCAAGACTCGTCCCACTCGAACGGCGTATCCTTTTTCTGCAGGCGACTGAACAGTTAGCATCTTCCGGGTAAGTTCGAGATGAAGCGCTGGATATACGCTAGGTGGCCTTGAAAGCTTTTGATTTCGGAGATGTTTTTGGGCTCCGACATCTTTTGAATTGCGTCGATTTTGGATTGGTCAATCTCAATTCCTCTGTGATGCACAATGAATCCCAAGAATTTGCCCGAGGGGACACCGAATGCGCACTTCAACGGATTCATTTTGAGTTGAAATCGTCGAAGGCGTTCAAACACTGCTCTGAGGTCGAGAAGATGATCTGACCGTTGTTTTGTCTTCACCACCAAGTTGTCGACGTAACATTCGACGCGTTTATGCAAGAAATCATAAAATATGTTCTGCATCACCCTCTGGTATGTCGCGCCGGCGTTCTTGAGCCCTAATGGCATCACTTTGTAACAGAAGATGCCTTTACGAGTGCGAAATGCAGTGAGCTCTTCATCTTTCGGGTCCATGCGAATTTGATTATAACCGAACGACCCGTCCATGAACGATAAAGCTTCATGACCCGTCGTCGCATTGACCATGAGTTATGTTATCAGCAGGGGGAAGTGGTCTTTCGGGCAAGATGTATTCAGGTCGCAAAAGTTGATGCAGACCCGAATTTAGCCGGTCTTCTTCTTGATTGGCACGATATTCGCGATCCAAGATGGGTACTTCACTTCCCTGATGAAATTGGCAGCGATCAATTTGTCGACTTCCTTTTTGATTTCTGGCACAAGTTCTGGCTGGAACCGTCGTTGCGATTGTTTGACTGGCAGAACAGAAGGATGAACTGCTAGCTTGTGTACTGCGACTGGTGATTCGAGGCCTGACATTTCTGTGTAATTCCAAGCGAATATGTCGCAATATTCGCGAAGTAGCGACATGTACTCGACCTCTTCTTCGGCCGACAGTGAAGCACTGAGAAATGTCGGTCTGAGGTCCTCTGTTGTGCCCAGGTCGACTTTCTTTAACTCGTCGACCGTCGACTAGTCGCCTTCCTCGAAGGTAACCGAGGCCTCCTTTAGGACGAAATCATCATCTTCTTGGCTATCATCAGCGACGGAGATGTGGTTCACCATCACTGAATCGTATGCACGATCTTGTGCAATTGTAGCTTCCAAAGTGTAGATGATCACCGGGTTCGAAACATTTTTCTTTTTCGTCGGAGTTTGGCTGACTGAAACTTGATTTACATCTGCTCATGTTTTTCGGGTGATTTTGATTGGCTTTGCTTGAGCTGTATAGATTTTGATCGGCTTCTCCTTCTAGTAGCCGACGCCTAGGTGACCCTGAGTGATTCTGTGACCTTCGTTTATCAGTTTCTCCTGTTCTGGAGTGAGGACCGCCAGAGTGACTGGTGGTTTCTCTTGGATCTGATCTTTTGTAAGGTTGCCCCCAACTTTGGCCATCAGTCGGTACGCGTTCGGGTCAAAGCCCTCATTCGAGTGAGTTGATGGTAATTGCGCGAGGTTTAGGAATTGCTTCACGATGCTTCTTTCCTCGAGCTTCGGCAGTGGGAGAGTGACCTTTTCTGTCAAAGGGGTCGGTTGAATTTTGTGGCAGACGACCAAGGGAGCTTCTCCTTTCTTCCTTTGCGACTGTGGGATGTACCGTAAGATAGGTACATTGCGCTGCGTCGGCGGTGGAGTTACTGCAGCCCATTTGTGGCTGCGCGTCGGTTGGTTGTTGTGTACCTGCTGTTTGGGAGACACGACTTGAGTCGTGGTCAGTTTTGGGGACGCGGCTTGCGTCGGCTGTTTGGTGGACGAGGCTTGCGTCGGCTGTTTGGGCAATGCAACTTGTGTCAGAGTGTTCTTGGCATTTGGCGCCTGGTTCGACCAGGGTGACAATTTGACTGTCGATCAGTTCGCCAGATAGAATTTGGCGTGTGCGAATGATGCCTCTGCCTCCATGAACGGACTTTCATCAGCGTACACCATCTTTTGCTCGCCATTCTCCCAATACTTGAAGCACTGGTGAAGTGTTGATGGCACAACTCCATTTGCGTGAAGCCATGGTCAACCCAAGAGCAGATTGTAAGATGTTCTTGAGTCGATGACTTGAAATGGAGTTTCGGCCACCATGTCGCCAATGTGCAATTTGAGATTGATCATGCCAAGCGTCCTCTGGCCTTCTTGATTGAAGCCTTGGATGAGGAGAGAGCTCAAAGAGAGGTCGCCAGCAGAGAGGCCAATATTCTTCATTGTGCGAATCGGCAGAATGTTGACTGTAGACCCACAATCGACGAGAATGCGATTGATTTTGTGATCTCTGATGTAGCCGGAGACGAACAACGACCGGTTATAGTTCTTTGTTCCCAGTTGTGCGTCCTCTTCTCAAAATGTGATGCACGGTGGGCATGAGACGGCGAGTGATTGTTCCGACTTTGCCAGCTGCGGGGAGGATTACGCATCTTCTTCCTCCTTCCGGAAAGGTGGAGTTAACCCGACTTTCGGCAAGTTGTGCTTCCTCATGAGCAGCATCTCGACTTCGGCTTGGAGTTCCTATGGTTTATCGAGGACTCGAATTAAAGCTTGTCTTGACTGGATGGCCAAGTCGAGGTCGTCTTCTATCTCATTAAGCGGCGAGATTTGTTTGAGTGACATCTCGAGGTCGTCGCATTTGACAACCGGTCTTTTGCCTTTGTCGTTTGGTACTATGTGCTTGGGAGGAGCTGTCAAACAGGTCGCCACCATTGCTGGTAGCACGAAGAACTCCTTTGGAAAGAACTCCGCCAGTGTAATGGATCTTCTCTTCTTTTTGTTTGCTCTTTCGACGTTGGTCCCGGGAGCTTTCTTTTGGCGCTTCACGGCTCTTTTGTTTGGCCGCTTCCCCTTGGTTTTGGTGTTCGCCGGCGTCGGTTCGAGTTCTCGAACTAGTTTCTTTCGCCAGGTGACCAAGATCCACTCCTTTGCGTCGGCTGCAGCTGCTTCGCGGGGTGCCGGTTTTGTTGCGACCTTAGCCGGTGGTCGTCTGTTGTTGTGCGGTCAGTTGGAGGGACCGGATTTTGGACCGTACTCCTTTTTCACGACCTGCTGTTTGTGTGGCCGAGCTCACCGGTTTGGCTCGGCTTGAATGGAGATGACATGTGAGGATGTCATGTTTTCGGCTCCTTCGATTTCAATCGGCCTTGAGCCGCCAGCTCCATGATTCTGTCCTTTAGGACGAAGCACTTCTCGATCGAGTGCCCGATCAAGCGGTGGTACTTACAGAAGTTCAAATCTTTGCTCCTGGATAAGGCCCCGGGTCGTTTGACTTCCGACAACTTTAGTAATTGGTTGTCGAGGAGCAGGTCCAGTATGACAGAAACATCCGTGTCAGCGAACGGGTATGTTTTGGCTTGTGATTCCTCCAGCGAAGGCCTTCGCTACGTGCCCCCAGTTAGTTGTCGTGGGAGGTAGGTAGCTTTGACTTTGCTCCCGACCTTGATTGGTTCGAAAGCATTCGTCCCGAAGGATGATTTTGTTTTCTCCTTCGCGTCTTTGGGCGCGGTTGCGGCTACTGCCTTCCCTTTCTTGCGAGGGTCGACAGACGGAGATGTTTCTTCTCCTCGTTCCTCTATGAGGTTCTCCATATTGTGAGCCTCGGTAGCGAGTTCTTAGAAGTCGTTCGGCCTTCGACTTCGAATGTAGCGCAAGAGCTCCCATTGCATCCCTCGAGAGCACATTTCAATTTCGGCCTCAAGGGACAGATTTGAGCTCTCTTTGTAATTTAAGCTCAAATTCCTCCACCGGTTGATGTAGTCGACAACTTTTTCACCTTTCTTTTGTTTGAGATTGGCTATCTCAACTAGAGTGACGGTCCGTCGAGTGTTGTAGAATCAACTGAGAAACTCTCGCTCCAATTGTTCCCAGCTGTCAATTGACTCCTGGGGCAGCTCGATATACCAGTCGAAGGCATTTCCCTTCAACAATCGGCTGAACTGCTTGACTAGCAGGTCACCGTCGGTATCGGCATTGTTGCAAGTCTCAATGAAATGAGCGACGTGCTGTTTGGGGTGCCCGTCGCCGTTGAATTGCTGGAATTTCGGAGGATGGTAGCCGACCGGCATAAGGATGTTTTGAATCCTCTGCGTGTAAGGCCTCCGGTATGCGACAGATTTGCTGTCACCCGAGCTGTTCCGTACAACGTGGTTGATGAGCTCGGTGACTGTTTCGAGTGTGGGGGCAGTCGGCTCTGTTTCAACTCGACTCTGACGAATGGCAATTGGTGCGACCGGCGGCAACTCATCCTTGGAAGAAGGCTCTTCTGGCAATGGTTCAGCCGAACCACTGGTAGTCGCCCGATTTCGGTCGACTTCTTGATGAACGCTGCCAGTATTGTTTGTGGCCGCGCCCATTTCGAGCAGCTCTAGAATTCTCGTGATCTGGAGGTCACGAGCTGCGAGTTGCGCGTCTTTGATGCGCAATTGTTCACTCTGCTCTTTGAGTGCAACTTGCATTTCGGCGAGCTGCTCCTCTATAGTTTTGGCCGATGTCATCATCGCGGCCATCTTGACGGTCTGCGTCGACGAAGTTGTCCCCGATACAGATCGAAGCGGTGACATCTTTGCCGGCGACTGCAAGGGGAAACAGTCGTCGGTGTTCTCGAGCGTGGTAGACGATTTTGGTTGGTGACTTGCTTGCGGTTACAGGCACCAGTGAGATTTGATGATATGGAATGGGTGATATCGGAGTCGGGGATGTCGCTGGTGTCTGTCGGCGAGGAGAACGGTTGGGTGGTGAATTGGCTGCTGCAGTGAGTGCGGCCAATAGATCGTGAGAGATAGTCACGATTGGAGATGTATCTTCGGCCGTCGCTCTCTGTACGGAGGAGGCCGGCGATGAATGTATTCTTGCCGCGGCGGAGGAAGTCGTACCCCCATGTTGTTCGTACCGCTGCACCAAGGCAGGGACGATAGAGCTCCTTCGCGATGGCGGCGACTGAGCCGGGCTGACAGTCGGGCTGCGAGGAGGAGAGGCAACGACGACCAAATATGTTGGCTTGGCCATTGTTGGCATCAATTTGGCGGAGGGAGGAGGCTGCTGCTGGCTTGGTGGAGGCCGCGGTAGCCTGTGGCACGAAGACGGCGCTCGGGCGACGCACGTCGCGCATGAAGGGAGCATGTCCGGTGGACAAGCTCCTAGCCAAGGCCCTTGTGATTGGGCGAGTGGCAAGTGGTGGAGAAGTAGGAGCGCAGAGGTCGGCCGGAGATGCGGTTGTCGGTCCGCGAGCTCCAGCGGTCGAGCTTGCAATCGCGGGTGAGCAGAGCTCGAGGTGGCAATTTGCTTGCCCCTGTTGTTGTTGTTGTTGTTGTTGTTGTTGTTGTTGTTGTTGGCGCTGCAGGCCATGGCTAAATGTTTTTTTTTTTGTTGAACGGAGAAGGAGATGAGAGGTAGGAAAAGTCCCACCGAGAATGCCAAATATGTTTCACCGATGATCCGTCGGTCCGCGAAGGGGCGCGACCGAGAAAGTAATTCGATTATATCAGAATAATTTGTGTTACAGTTGTGTTTGCATATAAAAAAAATGCGAGTACAATCTCCTATTCTTCCTCTGATTCGATCTCCGTGTGAGTTTGGTGAAGTTTAAGCTTCTGGCGAGGACGTCGAAGTTTGAGTAGGGATGGCAACGGGTTCCCGTTAACGGGGAACCCGCACTGACCCGACCATCTTAAAGCGGGTTCGGGTTTGTATTCTTTCCCTGCGGGGCGGGTTTGGTATTTTGGGCCCGAAACTTCGTCCACGAAGTTCGGGCGGGGGCGGGGTTCACCCCAAAAACCCGACTCGACCCGCTTAATATTTATTAAAAAATAAAATATCAAAAAGTAAATATACAATAAAAAATATATTAATAAATTTTATGTTTTAAAAAATATTTAAGTTAAGTATTGTTTCCAGAAACCCGCCCGGCCCCGCCCGGCCCCGCCCCGTTGCCACCCCTAAGTTTGAGTTCTAGAACGAGTGTGCACGAACTGTTGTGGCTTTGGTCGGTCGGACGGAAGTATTTGTGTTCCGCGTGTATCAACTTGTGACGTTGCCTGAGAACGTGTAGAGCTATTCCTGTCGAACTGTAGAGCGACGACTGTGAGATGCTGAGCTCGAAAGAGTCTCTGTGCGTGAGAGCTTTTGGGTGAAAGATTTTCGAACCCTTGCGACAGAATGCTTCTAGTTATTTGTAGCCGATTTTGTGCAGTTGTTCGGAATCGATCCTGGGAATGGGGATCACGATCCATTTTCTGCTGCTTCTTATGAGAGAGAGGAAGACCAGGAGCTCCCTCTGTTGGATCCCACAAACGAGGATCTCTAGTTTTCACCATAGGAGACCAGATTTTGTCGTTGATTGTTGAGTTATGTAGCAGTGTGACATGACTGCTGACAGGTGATGACACGACAAATTTCTGCTGATTGGGGCATCGACTGTATCGATGATGCGGCGGCATAAGTGGACTCGACGATGGGCTGCGAGGTCTTCAAAATTTGACAGAGGATACCCACGACCCTTGTTTGATGGGTTGATGGGCGTTTGGGCTCGTCGAAATTGGGTTGATCGCATTTAGGTGCATACAATAATAAAGAAATTATTAAATTACTATTCGGTAATCACTTAATCGGGTACGAAATAGATATTATCCATATTCATTTCAATTAGAATACGGGTAATCAGGTAATCAGATAATTAAAATAAAAATAAATCATTCCTTATACATCCAATTAGAATTCGAAATAGGGTAATCCGGCAATCGGGTGAAATTGACGGACCCGGATCCGCTGGCCAAAATGCAGCGTGGCCAAAGCGAATCACGGGGTGCCAGAACAGCCCGTGCAAATCACGGGGTGCCAGAACAGCCCGTGCAAATCACGGGGTGCCATGTAAACCCCGCACGGGCTGTTCCGTGTCTTGGCACCCCGTGATTCGCTTTGGCCACGCTGCATTTTGGCCAGCGGATTCGGGCTCAAAATTGACACCCTTAAATCTGTTGGGTGTCTAGCAAGTGCACTAGGTCAGCAAGTTATATAGACTTTTAGAGTCCAGATATCGATCCCACAGAGACCTTGATGAGAACTCAGTTTAAGCAAAAATCTTTCTATTGATTGAGGTGAAGGGAAATTTGGGTTTTTGTTGAAAACTGAAAAGGAAAACAGAATTTGAAACTTCTGGAAAAAACTATTGGAGATGAGATGTTGGGGAAGAGTGTCAATCCCTCCTAGCTGTTAACATGTAAAATTCTGATTTTATAACTCAAATACCCTTACCTTGACTTAGCTTTTGAAAACTTGGTTACCCATAAACAGGAAATAACTTTCACCTATTCTTTGAACTCCTTCTCAACCGGAACATTCAAATCCTAAGTGCATAAATATAAAAGCTTGAAGATTTACTCTCTCTTATTCAGAACAAGAGTTATAGAAGTCACATCACTTTTCAACTAGTTCCTTCGAAACCGGAACAATCTAGTTTGAAAAACAAGTTGTTTTAGAAAACAGGAATCAAATTACTGACTCAACTCTCTACTGAAATTTAACTTCTCAATCCGTACCTCATTAAATTCCAGAATTGAATTCAGATCAGAAATAAGCAATGAACTCAGTTTCTAAAACAAAAGCAGGATATTTTATTGCTATAAAATTCAGAATTCAACATATAACAAACTAGGAGTTCATCACTTCCCCAACAGAGAGAGACTACTCCATAATAATAGAATAAATGCACAGTAAAAAGGATTCAATTACTGCCATGGAAATAAGAAGAAAACAAGTACAGAAAACCCCCCTTGAAGGACTGCCTTTGGCTTCTCTTGCACCTTGACTGAAATCTCTTCCTTCTCTCTCTCTCTCTCAACTCCAAACTAACTAAAAACAATAAAAACCTAAACTACTGTATTTACAACTCGAAACTGCATGAAAACTGAATCTAAAACTCGATCCTTGCTCTTTGCCTTGGATCTCCTTATATACTTGTTCTGCTGCCCATGCCATGTAAATTGCTTTCTGTCCTGGGGTATGAAGTACCCTTTCCCGACCTCAGAATTGGCTAAACTTACATAAGGACCTTCCTTTTGAAGTCATTTCCATGCTCACGAAGTTTGAATCAATTCTGAGTTGGGAAACTCGAGATATAAGGGAAGGAAGTTGCCTGATTTCTGCTGCCAACTTCTGCACGTGTCCACCACTTTGAATATGTGTAACTCGAGAATCCTGGCTTGGATTGACCTGAAATTTCGTGAAAAGATCCTCTGTAGTACCTGGAAGTTTCGTTCCAAGTTTGGCTTCAATTGGAATTGTGAAATTCCTTCTCTGATCTTCACAAAATTTGAATTTATCTCCTTCCATTGGCAGCAGATTCCTGGTTTGAATTAACTTCTTCTCTTGGACCATTCAATGCATCTGGACTCAAGTAAATTACCTTAAACTCTTCGTGGGCACCTTCCTTAGACGTCTGAGACTCCTTCTCCCAAGTTTGGATTTGATTTGATTGCAGGTTCCCGAGATTTTCGTATTTTCAGCTGCTGAGTCATCGACGCGGTCGCTCCGAATTTTGGCGCAGACGCGCCACAGAACTCGATATCCGCCTAAGTCAGGAGACCGCTTGGCGTGGTCGCGCCATTTTATGCTGTAGAAGTGGCGCGGTCGCGCCACTCCTTAGACTCTTGCCGACTTCCCGAAATAGCTCTTTGAACTCCATGTATGGAAATGGAGCGCGGCGGCGGCAGATAGCACCATCTTCATGGCGCGGTAGCGCCCTCGTGAAGCGCCCGATCGTTTCCATTTCACATTCACGAACTGCCCTCCTTTCAGCCTCACTAGCCGTTGGGATTTTCTTGAATTTATTTGAATTTATGCACATTTAATCGGCGCGGTCGCGCCATTTCCTCTTTTGCTTGATTTTGCTCCTTTTTCCTTCATTTTTCCTCAGAATCCAGATTTTCTTCTTTTAACGGGTACCTGAGACACAAAACATGTAATTGAGTTATATTTTTCACTTTCATGCTCATAATCAACTCAATTTAGGAATTTATGATCAATAAATCATGCATAAATAAGTGTCTTTTGGACACTTATCAAACTCCAACCGAATCGGTTCGTAAACGTTCGGGTTTGTCTCAAATCAAGTTCGGGTCAGGTTGATAATAATTAGGATCTTTTACGGATCATATATCCACTTTAATTTAAATGTTGAACCATATATCAAATCTTGATTTTGATCGAATGATATATTTCAAACATTTTTACCCCTCTTCAACCCAGTAGAACCGGTCCAGTAACATTAAATGGCTCAATTGAGAACCAGCTCTAAAAATCTCTTTAACTCTCTCATGCTCTCTGCTCTCGGCAACACACTCTCGATAACCCCCTCCACTCTCTCGGCCCCCCCTCTCTCTCCCCCCCTCTCTCGGCATCCCCCTCTCTCTCAAGAGCCCCCCCTCTCAGCCCCTCTCTCTCGGCAGCCCCCCTCTCTCTCTCTCTCAGCCCCCCCCTCTCTCGACATCCCCCCTCTCTCGGCAGCCCCCTCTCTCTCTCGGCTGCCCCCTCTCTCTCGGCGACCCTCTCTCTCGGCGATCCTCTACCCTCTCTCTCGTCGATCCTCTCTCTCTGCGACCCTCTCTCTAGGAGACGCTCTCTTTGGGCAACGCTCTCTCTCGACGACGCTCTCTTTGGGCAACGCTCTCTCTCGACGACGCTCTCTCTCAGTGACCCTCCATCTCGGCATCCCTCCATCTCGGAAACCCTCAGCAACCCTCCATCTCGGTAACCTTCTCTCTCCCTAGGCAGCCCCTCTCTCTCTCTCGGCCACTTTCATTCTCTCTATGCAACTCTCTCTCTCTCTCGCTGCAACTCTCTCTCGACAATTCTCTCTCGGCGACTCTCTATGCAACTCTCTCTCGACAATTCTCTCTCAGCGACTCTCTCTGCAACTCTCTCTCGACAATTCTCTCGTCGACTCTCTCTGCAACTCTCTCTCTTTTCAACTCTCTCTCTCTCTTGGCAACTCTCTCTATATCAACTCTCTCTCTCTCTCAGTTACTCTCCCTCTCAATAAGTCTCTTTCTAAGTCTCTCTCTTCCGGCATCCTGAGCTTTAACTTTTTAACTGGAGATAAAATGGTTGGGAAGAAAAGAGCTTTGAGGTCTGTTTGATTTCAATTCCAGCATCCTGACAAAAGCCTATGAACTCACACACTTGGGTTGCCTTGGGATGTTTAAATCAAAGGTAGGGATTTTTGTTAGGGGTTTTAGCTTAAGATGCTTTACATATGAGTGTGCTAGTTATATCTGGTGGGTAACATTTGTTAAAGCCAAAGCCAAGATTCTATTCTCTCAGAATTTTACTCTGTTCTCCTGTGTCCTGCTTCTGAACCTTCTTCATGTGGACTTTAGTTATGGTATTTCATTTTTCAACCAAAATCTCCAGAACAGTGACAAGGCTTATGATCCTTTCATTTGTTGCCTCACTTATTCCCTTTTATTTCCCTGATTTGAATATAGTTATAGCTGAGAAAAAAGTGTGGTAAATGGTGAACTAGGATCATCTCATGTTTGGTGAGTCATTGCTGTCTAAGATCTGCATGCCAACTTTGTGGAAGAATATTTTGAGTATGTCTAGTTTCTTATGTTCAGTAGCCCTGAGTTGTGTTTTCACCAGTAACCATGGTTCTAGAGAGAGGAGAAAATGTTTGGTATGTAAAACCATGCTTGCCAATGTAGGATTTGCCTTATATCGAAAACATGATTTTGTTGTGGCTATTTTCCTTTTGTTCCTATTCCAGATTCATGAAACATGCTGGGCGTGCACTTGAATATTGGAATTCAGTCCTCGTCAAACTTGTGGTCTCAGATTTTAGCGATCCTTCAAAGTCCTACACGCAAACCAGCGTTGTCGGTCCTCCTTTTTTAATTTTTACAAGCAACTGTGACGACTCCATTCCTACTGCCGATTCTTGCTTTACTGAATTTGCTAATCTAAGTACTGAATTTGCTAATCTAAGTTTTTGGAGGAAATTTTCCATTTGCTGGTCAGTGCAGTGTGTGGATCAACAAATTTTTTTGTCCATGAATCACGAGAGACTGAAGAGTGAATGTGGGGGGCTGATTTAACCTCATTCTCACTTTGGTTTGACTTGAAAACCCTACCTCCTTAGTCCTTTCTCAGTGGCCAAACTCAAAGCCCTAGTTTTCTCTCTTAGATTGTTAGCCACAAAAATTTTATCCAATTATATTGATATTATTTGATTAACTCAAAACTGAATGGAGAATTAGGATCTAGTTGAAAAGAACCGAGTACGTAAACACTTGAATGGAACTTTTATCACGTGGGTTGTACTTGAATCCACCTAAGAATTTACGATGATACAACTACCCATGAATTTGTTTAGCTTAATAGTATATTAGAAGTATATTGGAGTGACTCAAACACCAAGGTAATTTGTCTCATAATTAAATGACTTGAGTTTGTCCCAATGTCAATATTCAATAGAAGAAACTCTGGTCTCATTAGTTTTCAAGTCAGAAGCACTGTTCCACCATTATTATTATCACCATTTTGTCTTTCAATTTTTTTAAAGAGCAACTGACCACTAAACATTAAATACAATATTAAGTATGAAAGGAAACAAGGTGAACCAATTAATTAACCTCAAGCCTTGAACTGAGCAATGAAGAATAAGTGACGGATTGCTTTTTGCTTGACCTTCTAAGTGGAAAGCATATTCCTCCAAGCCATGTAAGTACTTGACTTACTGATTGCTTTTTGACTGTTCTTGTCCTTTATAGTTTGTAATTGGTCCGTTATGTAGGATTTACACTTGTGCCATACAGCTAGCTAAAAACTAAAGCATGACTTTTGGAATTTGATTTTTTTATGTTCCTCTGTCTTGTGTCTTTCCATCCCTTACAGTATTTAATTGCTTACTTACAGGCCTTGGATTTGATACGGTACCGGAATTTTCTGACATTGACAGATTCATGCTTGGAAGGACAGTTTTCTAATGACGAGGGGACTGAATTAGTTCGGTTAGCTTCTCGGTGATTACAGTATGAGCCCTGAGAAAGGCCTAATGCAAAATCTCTAGTAACGGCTTTGACTTCCCTTCAGAAGGAAACAGAGGTAGGTTCTTTTTACAAATAAAAAGGGTACAAGTTCCTTAGCTTTGTAGCTCTCTCTGCCTCTATGTTTCTTTCCTCTTGCTCTGCAATGTTGAAATTGTCAAAAATGTATGGGATCAGCTGAAAAAATATATTTTACTTTTTCCTATTTATGGAATCAGCTGAAGAGTTACAGATCATTTTCTATTTAATTTCTTATTCAGGTAGTAAAGCTGGGTTGAACTAGTGCTAAGCTTGGTCATTCATATAATTGGATCACATAAAGAGTTTTATCCAACCAAAAACTAGTTGTTGATATTTGTGATCTAGAGGCTGTTTCATGCACGTTGTCAAATCTCAGTTAGAGTGCTCCTCATAAGAAAACTTCAGCAAGAGCTTGATTAGAAAAGGCTTTTGTACTGTACTTTAAATGAGATTTGCTTGATTGAATGTTTCATTTGTTAAATGATCTTATCTTCTCTCTTTCTTTCTTTGTTGCAATGATCAAAGAACAGTGATTGAATTTCAACAGATTGTTGTCTCAATACTGTCTTCAGTCTTCCCTTCTATCTGTTGCTAAGCATCTGCATCACCTTATCATGATGTAGGTGTTTTTCTATCTTTTCGATGTTCAAATATTAGAATGGCCTTGCTTCTCTTTAACTATTTCGTTTGGTAAGCATTGGGCTTCTTATCTCAAGCTAGCAGCTTCTTTTGGTTAAAATCTCAATTTGAAAAGCCTTAAGAAATGATAAGGTGGATAGCATAATTTTGATTTGAGAAATGAATGCATCAATGTACCAGTTAGAGCTGTTGTTCATTTTTCATCTTGTAATCGTTTCTCTTACTAAATGAAGTCCTTTAGATAGTTGAACTCCAAAAAAATCTTTATGATGAAAGTCTCTATGAAGGGGTATTAAATTTTCATTGGTTTGAATGTTTTGTCTTTCTTTCTAATTTCTCTTCATTAAGTGTAAATGTTGTGGTCAATGGGTTCATGTTACCTCTAGAATGAGGAAGGTTGAGTGATAAAGGCAATGTGATGCCACAAACATCTGAGATATCAACTGCTCTTATATTTTGAGATGTTTGTTATGGTATTTTCTTGTATGGTTGTAGATGTCCTGACATTTCATCCTAAGCATCATTCATTTGCTTTTGTAATAGACATGTTCTGAGAGGATCTTTAAGCTCAAAATGGTAGAGCGCTCAAATTAATAATTTGAGAGGGTGGTGGTTCGAATCCACCAGGATCCATATTATTTATATTAATTTATTTTGTGTATCTCTTTTATTTTTTAATCGATTTTGCTTCTTTGTCTGAAATTTGAAATGTAGCTCCCGACTAAGCTCTTGTTATGTATTTTAATTCATGCTTCTTTGTTTACTATCCTATAGCTATATATTGTGTCCTTAGGCTGATAAACCAATGGTTATGTATTAGAGACATTATGTCTTATTATTTGAATTGTGTCCTTAGGCTGATAACCAAACGTTTCATTGTTTAGTTTTTATTAGTTGTGAGTTGGAATGTATTAGAGTTCTGTAATGTTCTCTTATTTCATTGATAACAGAACCTTTTATAGGATGACAATTTTCTTTAGCCGCAACAATTTGACCTTGGGGGTGAGCTGGACTTGCAAAAGTCTTAGCTGTGAGTTGTGAATGTTTGTAGTTTCTACCCACTGTTATATGAACTATAATCTCAAAGAGAAAAAGTCACTAGTTTACTATGCCTTTAGCGCCAGCAGTAGTGCCGTGGCGCCCATGTGGTCTAGAGCTTGTAGCGCATATTTCAAGTGTGTGAATTGAGGAAAAGTAGGAAAAATATAATGTTATAAACAGGGTCAGTACTATGTTATAAGGCAGAAAAGTACAATGTTGTAAACATGATAAGTACTATGTTATAAACAGGGTAAGTACTATGTCATAAGCAGGAAAAGTATAAAGTTATAAATAAGGCATGTACAACGTTATAAAGTAAGAAAAATACAATGTTAAACACATGGTACGTATTATGTTATAAGCTGAAAATGTACAATGTTATAAATAGGGAAAGTACTATGTTATAAATAGGGAAAGTACAATGTTATAAATAGGGTAAGTACAATGTTATAAATAGGGTAAGTACAATGGTATAAGTAGGAAAAATACAATGTTATAAGTAGAAAAAGTAGAATGTTATAAATAGGGCATGACCGGCTCGCAAGTGGCCAACTCTAATAGATCTCGTCACAGTTTAGCTCACGCCCGTGACACGAGCCGTGAGCGCATCACAAAGAAGGAGCTTCGCCTAACAGAGCTGCTCATGGTTTTGCTCACGCCCGTGATAGAAGGCGTGACCGGCTCCTAAGTAAGTGGTCAACTATAACAGAGCTTCTCACAGTTTAGCTCACACCCGTGACACTAGGAGTGAGTGCTCCAAAACGGCGTCCCTATTTATAACATTGTACTTTTTATACTGTTAACATAGTACTAACTTAGATTGTAACATTGTACTTTTTCTTCTTTTAACATAGTACTTACTCTGTTTATAACGTTGTATTTTTGTTGTTTCTAACACAATACTTTTCTTACACACATTTCTCTCACGCATACTCAAGCCGTGATGGGCATCACAAGCCAAGAGTTCCACTAACAGAGCCGCTCACGGTTAATCTCACGCCCGTGACATAAGGCGTGACCGGCTCGCAAGTGGCCAACTCTAATAGATCTCATCACAGTTTAGCTCGCACCCGTGACACGAGCCGTGAGTGCATCACAAAGAAGGAGCTTCACCTAACAAAGCTGCTCACGGTTCTGCTCACTCCCCTGACGGAAGGCGTGACCGGCTCCTAAGTAAGTGGTCAACTCTAACAGAGCTTCTCACAGTTTAGCTCACGCCCGTGACACTAGGAGTGAGCGCTCCATAGCGGTGTCGTGGCGCCCATGTGGTCTAGCGCTTGTAGCTTATATTTGGGCGCCTTGGCCTGTTTATAACATTGTACCTAAGTTTCTCTGACCTCAAAGGTGAAAATACAATGAAAATGCAATGATATTCATTCATATGTTTGGGACACATAGTTATATTCAAATTAACAGCTTGAGATACAAGGATGTAAGATATATTGTCTACAGGAAACTTTTAATAAAATTATAGGCTCCTCCTTCGTCCGGGCTAAATTCCAACCCAATATGTAGGCTTGTTCGCTAAATAAGACAAAAACATAAAAAACTTTTTATACTTGAAAATTAGTTGAATGTGATCACAACAATTTCTATGAATACAATACTTTAGTCACCAATCTGTGAGCAGACCTTTATATTTGAATACATTAGATCTTAATGTTGAATACGAAAGTACACCATTTAAATTTTTACTTTTAATATTTCTAGAGAAAATATTTCAAACATAACTCCAAGGAACAAAGGATGTCGTTACTAATACTCGTGATGTTATAGAAGCTCAGTTTGGATTCTGCAAGAAATGAAACACGACCAGCCCAACCCAAAAACCAGGAGTTAGAGGATGCTTTTCTACTCCATGATTCAAAGCTTGGGAAGAGAGAAGAGAAGAACCACATTGGATTTCAATTTTGAGGGCGAGGACAAGTTTCCTCCAACCCTTCCAATACAGTGCCCGACACGAGGAAGCCAACCAATAATTCACCAAACTTGACCTCCACTTAGTCGAGAGTCAATAGCAGCACAACAGCCACCTGAAACACACCAGTTCAAGAAAACATGCTCTCATTATTCATGAAGGAAACTAAAGCATCTGCCTACTGCAGAGAACATACTCATTTATAAACTGAAAAAATTGAAGTAGTACCTTTCATTCTATGAATCACAATACGGAAGATATTGCTGGATGAGGCCGGTCATAGCCTTTTAGACAATCAAATAACGATTGAAAAATGCAATGCAGAGCTTCCCAAACGGTAATGCCGAACCAATTTTTTATCACAAAAAATTCTCCCTGTTTCACATTCAATACTAAGATGAATAAGTTCACACTCCTCTTCCTCTTCCTCTAAATACTCTTCTGCTATTAGAATTCCCTTCTTCAGATCTCCCAAAGTTGAACATGTTCATTCTTATCTGTTTTGCTTCTGATCCCGGACCCCTTCTCACCTGAAAATAAGTTAGGAAAACCTATGAACTAACAATAATCAACTCTTAAGCACATGCTTACAAATAAAAAATGAACCCTAGTGCTAACATTGCATTCTTCTAAGTCCCGATGGTTCTGCAACTGCCAAGCAAGCTCCTCGTCATGGCTGGTATCCTAAAAATTTGCATTTGGTACTGACTTCACACCTCCTTTTCCCTTTTCCCATTCATCCAGAGTGAGAACCACTGGATCTTCCTGTCTACCCTTTCCTTTATATTTAGACCCTCTTGACTGCCTGCCATCCCAATGGGATTGATTCATTTTCTGAAGAAGCTTTTGTGCAGCAGCTTGATTTTGAACTGAAAGAGTTTCGGCCACTAATTATTGCACGATATTCGACATTCCAACATGGGAGGCACGTGTAATAAAATAGCTAATTAGCAAAGAAAATTGGTAGAAAAGCATATACGAAATTAAAAGGGTGATATTTGTTGCCTTATATGGCTTTAAAATATGGTACATGACAACATATCTTAAGTATTGAAAGGCAGACAAAGAAGCTCATACTAAACATCAACTTAGAACAACCATTTACCTTCTTTAGGCCTGGATTCTTGAGTTGATTTTTCTTTAGCTTGTCCACTTACAGAAGCAGTGTTGGAGTACTTTTCCATCTTATAACTCATCTGTCTCTGGCTGGAATATCCATTCAGTTTGACTAGTGCATTGGCTGTACAAAAGTTGATTCAAGATGTGCAAATAGCGAAAAGGGTCACAATAAACAACATTCTTATTTTGATAAAAAAAGCAGTTTAGTGAGAACTATAAAGTAGAAATGAAAAGCATGACCATGGTAAATACAGTTCTTATTCAACATTTCAGATAACAAAAATAAAAATACATTAGTGATACAACCACAAACAATGATGAAACAGAACATTTCAGATGGCTTTTTTTTCTCAGAGACATAACACCAGTTATTTCAGTACTCCTCGAATGGTGAACAAAGACTGTTACAAATAATGTACCATGATAGTTTGGTTATTTTACTTATGGCATGCAGTGTTCGGATAACATCATTGCATAAAGCTCAATGATAGGTAAGCACAAGAAGACTCATAAACCCACCTCTTTTTGTCTTAATTATAGGAAAGCACAAGAAGAAACCAATAAGGGCTCCTCAAAGTGAAAGATAGCAAGTGACACCCACAGATTATTTTTTTATGCTAGTTTTCAATAAATAATTGAAGCCATAAGACAAGATTTTTAGAAGTTCAAATTTTCAGAGAGTAAATTTATGATTTCAAGTGGACATAGAAATATTTCATTATTGCATAATTTTTCGAGGAAAGTGAGTATATTTTTTTACTCCCAATTATTGAAATTGATCAAGTATGCAAGCCTTTGGTTAGTTGACATTGCAGCATCTTGTGCACTATGAACTAAATTTTCAGTTGACAGATGATAAGTGTCCAAAAGACACTTATTTAAGCATGATTTAATGAGCATAAACTTCCATTTTGAGTTAATTATTAGCATGAAAAAGAGTTATATAACTCAAATTCATGTTTTGTGTCTCAGGTGCCTGATAGAAGAAGAAAATCTGAATTCTGAGGAAAAATGAAGGAAAAAGGAGTAAAATCAAGCAAAAACAGGGAATGGCGCGACCACGCCGGTAAAATGTTCAAAATTCAAAGAAATCCAGAAAATTCCCAACGGCTAGTGAGGCTAAAAGGAGGACAGTTCGTGAATGTGAAATGGCGCGACCGCGCCCCTTGAGGGCGCGACCGTGCCATGAAGATGGCGCTTCCAATGGCGCTGCCGTGCCGCACTGTTTCCTTACATAGATGTCTTGTTCTATTTCGGGAAGTCGGCAAAGAGTCTAAGGAGTGGCGCGACCGCGCCAGTTCTACAGCAAAAGGTGGCGCGACCGCGCCATTAAGAATCCTTCCTCTTGTGGAACCCGAAGGCCATTTTCTGGACTTAGACAAAATTCTGCTCCAGTGGCGCGACCGCTCCAAAACAAAGAACAATTCGGCGCGACAGCTCCACTGACTCAGCTTCGTGACTTGCGAAAATCTTGGGATTCTGACTACCAATCAAGCCCAAACTTGGGAGAAGAAGTCCTAATTATCTAAGGAAGGTATCCACGACGATTTTATGGAATAGTGCTCGAATCTAGGTGCATTGAATGATCAAGAAAAGAAGAAGTTCAATTCAAAAAAGGAAACTGCTGCCAGAAGGAGAAGAGAAAATCCGAGTTTTAAGAGAGCTATATCTGGAGTTCCATATCCCAATTGAAGCCAAACTTGGAACGAAGATTCCTGGTGCTACTGAGGACCATATCACGAAAATTCAGGCCAATCCAAGCCGGGCTTCTCAAGATTCATATCTCCAAAGTGGTGGACCCAGTGTAGAAATTGGCAGCAAAAACCAGGCAACTGCTTCTCTTCATATCTCGAGTTTTCCAACTCAGAATGGATTCAAATTTCGAACACAAGTCAAGGACTATGTAAGGAAGGTTCGGATGTAATTTCAGCCAATTCTGAGGTCGGGAAAGCACAATTCATACCCCTGGACAGAGGCTAAAATTACAAGTTTTGGGCAGAACTTCTGATATAAAAGGAGGTCTGAGGCAGAGATCAAGGGGGGAGTTTTTAGATCCAGTTCCGAGTTCCAGCTCTTAGAATAATTTGTATTTTGTTTTTATTGTTTTGTAGTTAGGTTAGAGAGAAGAGAAAAGTCCAGAGGGAGTCTTACACGACCTCTTGGCACTTTAAAGAGAGAAGGTGAAGATTTCAGTCAAGGCGCAAGAGAAGCCAAAGGCAGTCCTTCAAGGGGGTTTCTGTACTTAGTTTATTTTTATGTCTATGGCTGTAATTGAATCCTTATTACTGTGTGTTTATTCTATTAGCATGGAGTAGTCTCTCTTTGTTGGGGAAGTCATGAATTCCTAGTTTGTATTATGTTTGAATTCTGAATTTTACAGCAATAAAGTACTCTGCTTTTGTTTTAGAATCCGTATTCATTGCTTATTGCTAATCTAGATTTATATCTGAAGTTTAATGAGGTACGAATGAGAAGTTAAATTTCAGTAAAGATTTGGGTCAGTCATATGATTCTCTGTTTTCTAAAACAACTCGCTTTTAAACTAGATTGTTCCGGTTTCGAAGGAGACTAGTGAGAGGCGATGTGACTTTTTAAACTCTTGTTCTGAATAAGAGAGAGTAAATCTTTAAGCTTTTATATTTATGCACTTAGGAATTGAATGTTCCGGTTGAGAAGGAGTTCAAGGAATAAGTGAAAGTTATGTCCTGTATATGGGTAACTAGGTGTTCAAAAGCTAAGTCATGGCAAGGATATTTGAGCTATAAAATCAGAATTCTACATGTTTGCAAATAGGAGGGATTGACACTCTTCCCCAACATCTCATCTCTATTAGTTTTTTCTAGTAGTTTAATTCTGTTTTCTTTTCAGTTTTCAAAACCAAAACCAAATTTTTTTTTTCCCTCAATCAATAGAAAGATCTTTGCTTAAACTGAGTTCTCATCAAGGTCTCTGTGGGATCGATATCTGGACTCTCGACTCTATATTACTTGCTGACCTAGTGCACTTGCTAGACACCCAACAACAGACTATAAACAAAGTTGTATATACTAGTTCGTAGCTGCAACTCTCTCAATGTGTCTCTTGGTCATACCCTTCCTTTTCTTGAGGACTACCATCGAACTCGAATTTCTGCCTTGTAACGTCGTACTTTTCTGGCTTGTAACATTGTACATAACCTACATATTACGTTGTACAAAGCACACTTACAACATAATGTAGTAGTTGTACGAAGTATTTCCTGCTTGTAACATTGTACATAACCTGTATATAACGTTGAACAAAGCACGGTTTCAAAATGATTGTCGACTATACCCTTCTTTCTACTAGTGTAGTAGCGAGTAGAATCTTGTATGAAAAGTCCTAAGACTTAAACTTGAGGAGGTCCTTGATGGACCGAGAAGCACTAGAAGCCTCCCCATTGTTGAACATGTTGGAATCAACTTGCATAGCTGAATCTGGCCAGGATGAAATCGTGTGGCTCCCCTTGTTATTCAAGTTTGTTTCACCATCCCATTATGCTACAAGTCAAATTATGGAGCTCAAAATTATTCACAGCTCCCTGCAGCTCCCATCATTCCTTCAGCAATTACTATTGACCAACTATCACTGAAACTACAATAAGTTCAAATATGAACACCAATTCCAAAAGTCACGCTGAATGTGGAATAGTGACCTGTAAAAATATTTATTCTCAAAAACTACACTTAAGTCATTCAATTCTAGCAATTATAGGCCAGTTCATTATACACTCAGAACAATTTAACTCCAGAACCATAAATATGACATAATAAACACAACAAAATTATAGGTCAGATAAAGTACTACAATTGTTTGATATCTATTGAGTCCCTTACCCAACAATATCGGTCTCCAAAGAGGACTAAGCATAAAAAAACACAGCAAAATTATAGGTCGGATAAAGTAAAAAAAAAAAAATCAGGTGGAAAGTAAATATAGAATAAATCTCCAAATGACAAGCAAGTTAAGGACAAAGGTAAAAGAAGAATAATGATTGTCTTAACAATATAATAGGTAAAGGGCATCAGAGAAGAGACTAACTGAATAAAAGAAGACCTGCAAAAGCTCCCGCCATAGAAGAACAGACGAAACAACATAGCGTGAGATCCAAACAAACATCCCACTTCGCATTTACGTTGTACTTCGCAAATATGAACACCAATTCCAAAGTGAGAGAGAGAGAGTGAGAGAGAGAGAGAGAGAAACATAGTGAGAGACAAAGAGACGGATAACGCGAGAGAGAGACAAAGTGAGAGAGAGAGACTAAGAGAGAGTGACAGAGAAAGTAGAGATGGATAGAAGGAGAGAGTTAGAGAAAGGGAGAGAGAAAGGAGAGAGAGGAGAGAGAGGAGAGAGATAGACTGCGAGAGAGAGGCCGATTGTTGTGACTTACTTTAGCAAGAATATGCGGAATGGAGAGAGGCAGAAGAAAGGCAACGACATACAACAGCAACCGATGGCAACCGATGGCAGTGGAGACTTCTAGCGAAGGTAGTGAAAAAGTTTGAAGCTTGGATTCTAAAAACTCTCAGACTTGTGAAGGCAATGGCAAAGTCGAAGAGTCGAGAGGGAGGGAAGAGATTAATAGGGTTTTGGGTCACAAATTTGAACTATATGAACATCCAGTTTTAAGTATAGTTGATTTTTATTTGTTTTGGCCCGGCTCAGCTACTACTGGGTTAAGAAAGGGTAAAACTGTCTGAAATATATGATTCGATCAAAATAAAGATTGAATATTTGGCTCAACATTTAAATTAAATATGATGTATGATCCGTAAAAGATCCTAATAATTAATAAACGAAATCGAACCGTTCAAGTTCGTTAAAGATAAGGGATTTTTTACGGATCATATATTAACTTTAATTTAAATGTTGAGCCATATCTTTTTTACGAATCTCGTATTTTGAACGATTGATATATTTTAGACGTTTTTACCCTTGTCTAAACCCAATGAAATAGACCTTAAACCCGGTTTGCGATAAAACCCGGTGAGTTGCTCACGCCATATCTCACCATAGTGATACGCTCACGCGTTATCTCACGGCCGTGAGATAACGCGTGAGCAGCTCTGTTATGAGCAGCCCCTTCAGTCAAAACATGAAGCTCTGCTCACGGGTTGTGTCACGGCCGTGAGATAAGGTGTGAGCAGCTCTGTTATGAGCAGCCCCTTCTGTCAAAACATGAAGCTCCGCTCACGGGTTGTGTCACGGCTGTGACAAGAACCGTGAGCAGCTCAGTTAGGAGAAGCTCTTCTTTGTGATGCGCTCACGGGTTATGTCACGGTCGTGAGCATAATCGTGAGCAGCGCTGTTATATAAGCACCTTCTTTGTGAAGCGCTCACGGATTGTGTCACGGTCGTGAGCAGAATGGCGAATAGTTCTGTTATGTAATCACCTTCTTTGTGAAGCGCTCACGAGTTATGTCACGGCCGTGAATCTAACCGTGAGCAGCTATGTTAGGAGAAGCTCATTTTTTTATGCGCTCACGGGTTGTGTCACGCCCGTGATCAGAACCGTGAGCAGCTCTGTTAGGTACACACCTTCTTTGTAAAGCACTCATGGGTTATGTCACGGCCGTGAGAAACACCGTGAGCAGCTCTGTTAGGTAAAGCTCTTCTATGTGATGCGCTCACAATTTGTGTCACGGTCGTGAGAATAACCGTGAGCAGCTTCTGAGAGTTGGCCACTTGGGACAATGTTATTCGGATAGAGTAAGTACTATGTTATAAGTTGGAATAGTACAATGTTACAAACTACGTAAGTACTATGTTAGAAACTACAAAAGTACAATGTTATTCGGACAGAGTAAGTACTATGTTATAAGCTGGAATAGTACAATGTTACAAACTATGTAAGTACTATGTTAGAAACTACAAAAGTACAATGTTATTCGGACAGAGTAAGTACTATGTTATAAGCAGGAATAGTACAATGTTACAAACTACGTAAGTACTATGTTAGAAACTATAAATGTACAATGTTATTCGGACAGAGTAAGTACTATGTTATAAGCTGGAATAGTACAATGTTACAAACTACGTAAGTACAATGTTAGAAACTACAAAAGTACAATGTTATTCGGACAGAGTAAGTACTTTGTTATAAGTTGGAATAGTACAATGTTACAAACTACGTAAGTACTATGTTAGAAACTACAAATGTACAATGTTATTCGGACAGAGTAAGTACTATGTTATAAGCTGGAATAGTACAATGTTCTTAACTACGTAAGTACTATGTTAACAGTCTAAAAAGTACAATGTTATAAAGAGCATAAGGCGACACAATATAAGCTACTAGTGCTACACCACATGGGCGTCACGACCGCTTTAGAGCGCTCACTCCCACTGTCACGGTCGTGACCTAAAATGTGAGGAGCTCTATTACACCTTGCCCATAGTGTACTTGGGAGCAGGTCACGCCTTATGTCACGGGCGTGAGAAGCACCGTGAGCAGCTCTATTAGGCCAAGCTCCTTCGTTGTGATGCGCTCACGGGTCGTGTCACAGGCGTGAGAAAAACTGTGAGCAGCTCTGTTAGGTGAATATCCTTATTTGTGATGCGCTCACGGGTCATGTCACCGGTGTGAGATAACCTGTGAGGAGCTTTGTTAGAGTTGGCCACCTGCGATCCGGTCACGCCTTATGTCACGGCCGTGAGATTAACCGTGAGCGGCTCTGTTTGTGGAACTCTTGGCTTGTAATGCCCATCACAGCTTTAATCATAGGCGTGAGAGAAATGTGAGTAAGAAAAGTACTATGTTATTAACAGCAAAAGTACATTGTTATTAACAGAGTAACTACTATGTTATTAGTAGGAAAAGTACAATGTTATTATTCGAGAAAGTACTATGTTAACAGTATAAAAAGTACAATGTCATAAACAAGCTAAGGCACCCAAATATAAGCTATAATAGCTAGACCACATGGGCGCATCGACGCCGATTTTGGAGCACTCACGCCTACTGTCACGGGCGTGAGCTAAACTGCTAGAGTTGGCCAGTTACTTGGGTGTCAGCCACGCCTTCAGTCACGAGTGTGAGTATGAATGTTAGCAGGTCTGGTAGGTAAAGCTCCTTGTTTGCAACGCGCTCACGGCTCGTGTCATGGGCGTGAGCTAAAATGTGGAGAGCTCTGTCGGAGGTAACCACTTACTTGCTAGCCGGTGATGCCTTCTGTCACGGGCGTGAGCTAAAATGTGGAGAGCTCTGTCGGAGGTAACCACTTACTTGCTAGCCGGTGATGCCTTCTGTCACGGGCGTGAGCTAAAATGTGGAGAGCTCTATCGGAGGTAACCACTTACTTGCTAGCCGGTGATGCCTTCTGTCACGGGCGTGAGCAGAAACATGAACAACTCTATTAGGTTGAACTCTTGGCTTGTATTGCCAATCACAACTCAATTAACAGGTGTGGGACTTTAGTGACAACAAAAAATGTATTGTTTACAGACACGGTCACTACAATGTTATAAATGGGATAAGTGCAATGTTATACATCTGAAATGTACAATGGTATAAACTTGGTTAGTACTATGTCATAAGCACGAATAATAATCAATCATAAGGATCATTTATTTGCAAACATATAACTATAGTAAGGTAAGACATTTGATACCTTCCAAGAGCCTCTTCATTAACATCGATATCATCACTTTGACGTTCATGACTAATACTTGCAAAGTGTTCAGATTCGGCACATCAGCGTCCCAAATAAATGTGTCTGATCTAAAATTACCTTCAGATCCACTATAGACAATACATTATGCAAGTCAATGAACAACATGTATAATAGCCTATAATTTGAAGTTTAAAGTTTGGACAATACCATTGCAAACCACTTGCACTTCGTGGACTGGAGGATTTGTTACTTTTCACAACATACAATGAAGGAACCTTAGAGTTTTCATTCAGAGTTAGATCAAAAACTTGTTCAAGATCTACATCATCAATAATGTTTATTGCACAACATTACTATTCAGGTTCAGAGATTAGTAACTCTATACTATGTTTTCAGAATATTTACAACTTGAGCTGATCCACAACCAAGGAGCAAGTAAGTCATATCTTCAACTAGAAAAGAATCATCTGTTCCAGCAATACAATCATCTGTTCCAGCACTTTCTCTTTTATCAGCTCTCATTCATATAGAAAAGCCACCCAATGATCAGTACATAAAACAATTCAAACCTACAAATCCTCTAAAAGCACAATTATTGCCTCAACTGAAAGGGCACCCAAAGCATTAGGTAAATTCGATTGACATATATGGGTGACACTGTTGGACACTGAGATTCACTCATGTAGTATTCCCAATATGTCATCGTCTCTGTGGAGATGGTACCTGAATCCAACCAACCAGTAGTAGCATATTAATTTAACAATGTATAACAGTAAGATAAAATTTGTTTAATATTAAAGATCAATTCTATCTTTCTTCATACTTGAAAAATTCCATTGTGCAATATTGCTAATCACTTCTTCACGACCGTGATTGGAACTGTGAGCGCTCCTGGAACCATTGAATTGAAGCATGAATAACTGGTCATGGTTCACATTGTGCAGGTGACACGACCTGTGACGGAGATGCGAAACTTAAGGGGCAAAATTAGGTTTTTGGATAAATTTCTTTAGTGAAGCCTAGGGAGCTTAAAGAGGGTTTTTTGGGGATGAAAAAGGAGATCTCACTTTTGTTTTCCCACCATTTTTTCTTAAAAACTATTCATCTTTCACTAAATTAGCTTATTTTTCTCGTTACTTTTACATTTTAGAGCAAGAAAGGATGAAGAAGAAGACTTGTCTTTAGAGATATCTCAACATTTGTCATATCTGTTAGTGGAACTCTTGGCTTGTGATGCCCATCACGGCTTGAGTCATAGGCGTGAGAGAAATGTGTGCAAAAAAAGTACTATGTTAGAAACAACAAAAGTACAACGTTATAAACAGAGTAAGTACTATGTTATAAGAAGGAAAAGTACAATGTTACAATCTAAGTTAGTACTATGTTAACAGTATAAAAAGTACAATGTTATAAACAGGCTAAGGTGCGCCAAATATAAGCTACAAGCGCTAGATCACATGGGCTCCACGACGCCGCTTTGGAGCGTTCACTCCTAGTGTCACGGGCGTGAGCTAAACTGTCATGGGCGCCATAGCCGCTGCTGGTGCTAAATGCAACCGTCTCTCTGTTTCATAGCCATTGTTGGTGCCTTAAACGCTCGGTCTGTACAATGTTATAAACGAGGTAAGTATAATGTTATTGACCAAAAAAGTACAATGTTATAAACAACATAATTAAGTACTATGTTATAAGTGTAGTACAATGTTATAAACAGGGTAAGGACTCCGTTATAAGCGTGCTTTGTACTGCGTTATAAGCATGTTATCTACAATGTAACAAGCAGGACACGTGCCCCTTATGGAACATTCAAAACCTATTATCTGATCTATCTCCACAGGCATTGTCTGTTTTCTTTGCCACATATTTGAGTCCAGTGAAATGGAACTATTACAGTATCCATCTAAGAACGATGTAGCAAACTAGTGCGACTTTTCTCTTTGAGATTATAGTTCATATAACAGTGGGTAGAAATTAGAAATATGTGAAACTTGGAAAAGACAAAATTACTTGATATGTAATCAAATCTTATTACCATTACCAAGCAAAGAATTATGATGGCTCACTATAGTAACTAGAGCTTAATACTCTGAAAATATAACAAACTCAGTCAAGATCTATGGTTAGTTAAAAAGACTAGTAAAAATGTTGAAAATATCCAGTATATAGACAATTGACTCTATTGGGAGTCGAACCCAAAATCCCCAGTTAATTGGTGCCTTACCGTTAGGCCATAGAATCTCAATATTGCACAAACTTATTAGCTTTTAGTTGTATAATTCTAAAGTATACACAGTCTCCTAACATGACAATCATCAATTCTTCAAACAAATCAAACTGCTCTAACACCAAATAAGGATTCCAACATGTAAAACATGAATATAATTTCTAGGCTTCTAACATAAACAAGAAGTACAAATTCTTAACATGATAAGAGATCCAATAATTATCTAAAAACTCTTTCACTAGCTTTACAATGCATCTCTAACAATGTCATATGACTTCATCTTGGTCTAGGGGGAACAATGCATCTATAATAATGTCATTCCTATATCCATTCCTATATCCAAAAGAATTAGAGGTCGGCAGTATAAACGAATGAACAAAATAGCCCCATAACATACTTTTGACAAGAACAATGGCTAATAATCTCCTTCAAATCCAACTAGTGACTTAGAAAGAATAAAAGAATATCTTAATAAGAAAACATGTCAATGAAGGGCAAAAATATTAGCAACAACCCAAAGATTAGTCATATTTACTAGCTATCAAGTTTTCCCATACTTGATTGACGATAGTAAGCTGACATGTTTTCCATTCTTCACAAGCAAAGGTATAGGTTTTGAATTGACAATGTAAAAAATTTACCCATTGATGCTGGTTTACTCATCTAAGCAAAGAAGAAAAGAATTTGACCCTACTGAGAATCGAACCCAGAATCTCCGAAATACATCGGTGCCTTAACCATTAGGCCATAGAGTCAATTGAAAATCCAATAGCATTACAAAGAGTTATCATCATGCCAAAGAAACATGTAGCCCAACCAACATTAGTATTCTAGACGGCTTAAAGGAAATCCCAAAAGGAATTAAAACTTCTCAAAGTAACCACCATTTGATCTAGAAAACTACATATCAATTTCTGAAAAAGATTTTACCACTCTAGTAAGTGCTAAAAAAACTCATATTGTACTTAGTAAGTGCTAAAGAAACTCACTTAATTATTTCTTCTTTCTTTTTATTGAGTTTCTCACACTCAATTTCCACATTGACTGTTCCTTGAAGTTGTAGATACACAGACAAGTTCTCATTCACAATGGAGACTGCAGACCTGAAGGAGGGATATCATCCTCATTTAGCACCTGAAAGCAAGCAATCTTCAGCATCCATCTAGACATTTTGCATTGAAATAGAACCAAAAATAAAAGAGACATAAAAGGTGACTTAGACTTACATTAAACACAGGTCATCCACAGTCAACAATACTACTGACAAATAATAGTAACATCTATAAACTTTTTTGAGAGAAAAATGATATCTATCATCTCACATATTCAAATCTCATGATATTACACTGGACAAACATGGCCTAATAACCAAAAAGTAACACTATTAATAAAAAAATAGTAATATCTTAAATCTTAAGCCTACAAGAGTAAACAAGCAACACTATCTTAACACAGAAGCAAAACATCAAGCATACCTTTATTGATGATAAGGATGTCAGAGTCACAATCTCCAATTCTTGCCTTTTGATGATGTCTATAACATGACCTGTACGAGCAAGCACAAAGGCTGGCCGTCTAGATGCAATCGAATAGAAAACAGAATTAGGGCTTCAACAAACCAAAATGGAAAAACAAATTGCAACAATAAACAAGTTTTCACTTTTCAACAAACAATTTGAAATAGAAAGGACAATGAGGAACATTGTATCATAGAGTAGGGTATACATAGAGACTTCCTTGCACATCTAGATCTCTTATTGAAAATAGAACGTCAAATTCCAGAATTCTGCACTCAATAGCTCTAACTTAAGAGCTTTAAATTAAAAAGAGAATGGTTGAAATAACATCAATCCTCAAGATGCTCTGTAATTCACCAGCAATTTCATAAAGTCAAATGAAAACTACAGCAATGGCGTATGTGCCCCAGGAAAACAACTAAGGCATAAAACAAAACCTCATAAGGAAACAAGTACAAAATCGAAGGAGAAGAAGAAATTTTTCTTTATTCAATCAGTTAAAGAACCCAAAATGAAGGGATACAATAAAGACCAAGATAAAGGATCTTTGATGCAATAGAATTCAACGCAAAAGAATTTAAAGGTTGTAATAAAAGCACAAAATGAAAAAAATTATTCCGAGAACGAAATGCAAAAAAAGGAAATTAAAGGGAGCTATAGGTGACGACCGATTCGACCAACAAAAAAGGGAGCTATAGGTGACGACCGATTCGACCAACAAAAAAGGGAGCTATAGGTGGAGCTAGTTTTTCCAAGAGAGGAACTCCCAGGAGAAATAGAAGCTGAAAAGTAAAGAATACACAGAAGTCACTTGTCAATTCCAAGTACTCACACACAAGAAATGCATCTGTATTACCACGCACTCTAAACTAAAACTTTCCAAATTAGAGTAATTTTAGTATATATTTCTTTCTTATAATAAATTCCTGGTGCTCTATATCTAATAAATTTACCTGATTTTTACCTCTGACTCCTAAATGTGGAGTTGCTAAAGTAACAAAATTGGTTGGCTGCAAACCCGCAATTTTTCCTACACTGGAATTGGCTGCAGCCTTTTCTCTCAAAGCAACCTCACAACTGTAAAGATCATCAGGTTGACCACTGGCTAAGGCACTAGGAGAATAAAGAACTGCAATTGCATATCTCGCAAACAAACCACCCAGACAATGGGCTAGAAAGGAAATCTTTTTTCAGCTTTCTGTTCTTTGTACAACTTCCATGACCTGCTTCAAATAATGCAATTGTAAAACAGCTGACATCCCTAGATTCCAACATAAGAAATTTATCAATAGAAATGGAGACATTTTAAGCAAGATTTCCAAAACATGTACAGAAAACCACTTAAAACATTAGCATTTGGGAAGTAGCATTGCAAGAATCTCACAAAGAGCAAGACAACCTCTTCATCCATGTACTACACTGAGTCATGAGATAATAACACCTAAATCAGAAAATTTTCTTTTAAGTACAGTTCTAATGCCCTTGATACCCATAGATGCTTCAGGGGGATTTTGAACTAGAGATCAACTGCGGTAAAGTTTCATATAGGGATTCAAAATGTGCCCCCATGCATTAACAAAGAAAGCCTAATTAGACATATGTCTAACAATAAGAAAGTAAGTCGAATATTCAATAAAAGCGTTTGAGATGGAAAAGTTATCGCCATTTTAAAAAATAATAAAAATAAATATTGAGAGCAGAAAGACTCACTTCATCTGCCAATCTTTTTCCTGCCCCATCAATTCCTGCAAATGTTTTTGTGTAGGTATTAGATGAGCTGGCTGTATCAATATCACAAATACCACTTGAGAAACAGAAATATGTTGAGCATACAACAACGGCAGAAACAAAAATAACTTCCACAGACCATTCACAAAGCACAGCTAAGGACAACACAGACCCTACTCATGATGGGTCTGTAGAATATTATATGCATGAGCAAAGAAGCTAAGTAGAGCTAGACCTAGAAAGGGATTAAGATTACCAAAAGGCTGCCACCATGAAAATGAAAAAACAAGACATACCATAAATAAGAAAGTTGCTTCCCAACCTCCTTTTCAGCTCATCTCCGAAATAAGTCCAATCACTTGGGCTGCAGCAGCAGATAGAGATAAGAGTTAATATCAATTCACTTTTCTATTTGGGACTAGAAAATAACAAACTCTATGGTAGAGATTTCTAAACATCATCCACAGGGTGATTTTCCATTACATAAAACATATAGAAGACCTTTTAAAAGATGTTCAAATTCATGACACTCTCAGATGAAAAATTAGCAAAAATATACTTAAAAATTTCAGGTAAGAATTTAAATTGACCTTGCTAAGATGCCATGAACTAGGACTGGAAGATGATCGGGCTCATATTTAGACTTTAGAACTTCCTTGGGAGCTGCAACATTTGCTTTAGTAGTACTCATCGCTTGAATTCTTAAGCTTGAGCTTCTGCCAGTATTATTCATGCCTGCACAAAGAAGACAAAGATATCAAAATTTGTTCTGTTTATTTCCACTGAAAAGGAAATAAACAGTTGAGTGAATGTTAGCAAAGTTATACTTGACAAATAATATGATAGGACACAACATTTTGGACATAATAACCTAGAGCAGATATCTAGCGGAAAACACAACTGAAACCCCCAACTGATTAATTACATTAATTTGTTTTAGATAAAAAATACACTCGCATAAGTTGAAAAATAATGCCGAGGACTAAAAGATAACATTTCTGCAAATTTTGTACAATGGTATATGCAGCTGTTAAATTCCATCTTTAAATGAGTCCTAAGAAAACAAAATCTGAAAGAAATATTTATAGGCTAGCAGCAATTGTCAAAACAGAATGCATAAGATCTGCTCAGTAGAAGTACAGCTAAAAGTCAAGTGGTAATGGTCTTGCAGGTGGCACTCAAAGTTACATGAACCATAAGGCAGAAATTTTGCACTTGATCATGCTGAATTTACCTATCCAAGTGGCATCTTTCATGAGGTTCAGTCACATCTAACCAACAATCCTAAATTTATTATCGACTGATCACCAGTTCAATTTAACACGGATAACCATTTTCCTGCCAACCACAACTCATTGATATATTTGTGCTTGAAGATATGCTGTCAAGCAACCGCAACCCAACAACAAAAATGAAATAAAAAGGAAAGAGTCTACTGAATCTAAGCCACTAAACTTATCAGGTCAAGAGTCCTTCGACAACAAAGATTTGAGCCTTTGAAGTAAAAACCATCAAGAATCCCCAACTCTCATAAGTGACTAAGAATCAGACTTGCCTCCGCTAAATCATTGCCCCTGTCCTCCACATATGAGTTACACATCGACCAGTGATTTTCTTCTTCTATTTTAACAAAGAATACATACAGCACCATCACAACAAGATTATCGGACTAACAGTCCTCCTTTTTTTGCTTTTGTGAGAAGTGTAAACTTCAGCTGACGTACTAGAGAGCAACTAACAAATGAATGTCCAAATGAAAAACTATCAAGGAAACAGATAACAATCGTAAGCCGATGACAATTGACGAACAACTGCTTACATTTGGGGGCTCCAATTCCACGAATTTCAAACATTTAACATCTATTTTATTACTTGAAGAGTAGCTTCAATTCATTCCACGAATTTCCTGGAGGAGTTTCAGAGAGTTGGAGAAGAAAAAGGGAAACAATTGCATAAAGAGAGAGAAGAAGTACCAGAAGTCCAATAGGTAACGTAAAGCGTTGAAAAAGCAGGTGAATATTTTCAATTTCCAAATTTGAGAGTCCGAGAATAGTAACAAGGAGCATGGACTAATGGCGGGGAGGCCATTTAAACGAGACGTTCCAGGCCAAAAAAAGCGATTTCTCCTCGAATTTCGTTAAGATATTATCATATCGTTGAAGCTTATCATCATCGCCCGCCGCCGCCGCCGCCATCCGCACCATTCCCTGCAATTCCATGATCCACCGCCTCGGGAAGGGAAGAATAAAACAAAGGCGCCGAGAGACGAGGCCAGCTCTTCTTCATGAAGGAAGGAGAGAGAAAGGGGGCTGGAGAGAGAGGGGGCTGCCTGAGAGAGAGGGGGCTGCCCGAGAGAGAGGGGGGCTGCCGAGAGAGAGAGAGAGCTGAGAGAGAGAGGAGCTGCCAGGAGAGAGGAGCTGCCGCGAGAGAGGAGCTGTCAGAGAGAGAGAGGAGCCAAGAGAGAGGAGCCACATATAGAGAGAGGAGCCATGCCGAGAGGAGGAGCCACCAGAGAGAGAGGAGCCGAGATAGAGAGGAGCTGCCATAGAGAGGAGCCGCCATGGAGAGAGAGGAGCTGCCGAGAGAGGAGCTGCCAGAGAGAGAGAGCTGCCGCTGAGAGAGGAGCCATATAGAGAGAGGAGCCGCCGAGAGAGGGGCTGCCGAGAGAGAGAGGGACCGCCGAGAGAGAGGGGACTGCCGAGAGAGAGAGGGGACTGCCGAGAGAGAGAGGGGACTGCCGAGAGAGAGAGGGGACTGCCGAGAGAGAGAGGGGACTGCCGAGAGAGAGAGGGGACTGCCGAAAGAGAGAGGGGACTGTCGAGAGAGAGAGGGGACTGCCGAGAGAGAGAGGGGGTTGCCAAGAGAGGGGGTTGCCGAGAGCAGAGAGAATGAGAGAGTTAAAGAAATTTTTAGACCTAGCTGGTTTTGGTTCTCAATTGAACCATTTAATGTTACTGGACCGGTTTTCTATTACTGGGTTGAAAGGGGTAAAAATGTCCGAAATATATCTTTCGATCAAAAATCAAGATCGGATAATGGTCCAACATTTAAATTAAAGTTGATATATGATCCGTAAAAAATCCAAAGATAAGCGAGCCGAACCCGATATTTAGAATTCGGCTCGAAAGCTCGGTTCACAACAAAATAGCTTTAGGTTTTATACAGGTCTTCGCGGCTTCGCCTCCTCTGCTATCGCCCCCCCCCCCGACAACGTCTAGTTCGGGGTTCGAAGTTTCGAGCCTCCGATTCTAGCACTGAATCGGTCATCGGCACATCGCTTTTCGCCGTCACTCTCAATCACCCAAAGTCTCGAACTTTCATTCTCCTATTTGCTAAGGCCTCTCGGTTCTCATTCTCTGTGCATTGTCGATTTCACTTCCAGTGCTAACGGATACTGACGACGAAGCTAAAACAGGCATGTGCTTTTCATAATCTTATTCCTTTATTCAATTAGTTTGTCTTTTCGTTTCTTAGGGTGATGCGTTATTCTTTTTTCTGTACTTCCCTTAGGTGGTTTTGTTTTTTTTGTTTTTTGTTTTTCCTTCAATGTTTATTTGAGATTGCTGCGAGACCAAGGGAGACACACAATCCCCACGGGTTGCTGTTCTTTGTTTGCAGCTGAACTTAGTTGGACATAAAGATACTGAAGTAGTTGCAAGCTGAAATTTTAGTTATACAATTGCCAATTCATGCTTACCCTCTTTGAATTGAACTGAGTAGAACTGATCAAATAATTGTGCAAAAGGGTTGCGGTAACGAAGAAGGCTTCATTTGTCCAATTCATGATAGGTATTTTTGTTTTAAAGCGATTCCTTATTCTTTGCCGAGACGAGGCAGCTCGAGCTCGGGCTCGAGCTCGAGTTTGAATTCATTTTCCAGCTTGAGCTTTAGCTTTCATTTTTGTGATTGAGCCGAACTCGAATATAGGATGTTTGGGCTTGTTTCGTGTGTACACTAGCCTAATAGGGGATGTCCTGGAAAGTGTCCTTTCATTTCATTTCCAGTTTCAAAAGTGAATTCAATTTTTTATTTATATTAGGCACTTTGAGATTTTTTTTCTTTTTCTTCTAATTTGCAATTGAGATTTTTCTCTATCATGGATTTGATCATCTGTAGATAATTCTCTCTTGAAATTAGCATGTATTATATAAATCTAATATTTTCATAATATATTGTTTTTGTATAACAAGAATGAAATTAGCATGTACCCTTCCGAGAGTTTTTGCTTATTTGTTCTGATTCTTAGTTGCAACACCTATGTTCCATGCTTGTTTCATTGAAATTTTTGTCAAATAGCATTTTTCTCTGTTATTGACTTTCAGATGCGATAATGTGTTTTTTGCTTTCCTTTTTTCCCAAGGTATTGCTATTGTTTGTTTGTGTGTGTTAAGGGAAGCATGTTTTGGGGAGGGGGAGGGGACAGTCTCTCTCTCTCTCTCTCTCTCTCTCTCTCTCTCTCTCTCTCTCTCTTTTTCTTTCTTTTTAGAAATATATTATTATTCAAATTTCTTGCCCTATAATTTTAGTGCACATTCTTTCTGGATTTTTGGTGTTTTCTGGATTACATTAGATTTTGTGGTCGGTTCTCATTAGCATACTTTTTCCATGTGTTGCAATAATGGGATTTCTAAAGGTGATCTAGACCTTAGTGACATTTTATGAGAATGAGGCCTTCATGTGGCCACATGGTTTATTCTTACTATTGTTGAGTATTTTACTTTGGGTTATTTACAGTTTTGCTACTGCTTATTTGGAAATCTCATTTTACAGCTACTTGCGATTCTAAACTGAACACATTTATTTTTGTGTATGTGTAGTTGTCTAGAGTTATTGTTTAGTTTGTGAGAAGCAATGATTTTTATTAAAAATCCATCTTTTTTATTGAAAATTGTAATAGGCTTGTATTCTTTTGGTCTTTTTTTTTTTTTTTTTTTTTTTTCCATTTTAATATAATATGGTTATAGTGTTATAGACAATTTTATTTGTTATATTCATTTTGATCACCCTTCTTTGGACAGGCTCTTTGGCCAGTACATAGGGAAGGTAGAAGAGAAAAAAAACAAGAAGAGATATGGGGAAGGCAAAAGGAAAGCATCGTTTGGATAAATTTTATCATTTAGCAAAACAAATTGGATATCGGTCGCGAGCGGCATTCAAGCTTCTCCAAATTGATGCCATGTTCCGGTTCCTCCCTTCTGCTCGCTCTGTCCTTGATCTATGTGCTGCCCCAGGCAGTTGGATGCAAGTTGCTGTAAAACATGTTCCTGTTGGCAGCTTTGTTCTTGGAGTTGATCTTGTTCCTATTCGTCCCATTCGTGGTGCTCTTTCTTTGACAGAAGATATCACCACCCAGAAGTGTCGCTCTGCTATCCGTAAGCTCATGGATGAGAATGGATGCCGTGCCTTTGACATTGTCCTCCATGATGGATCACCCAATGTTGGTGGCCGATGGGCCTCCGAGGCCACAGGCCAGTCTGCTCTTGTCATTGACTCTGTTAAGCTTGCAGTTGATTTCTTGGCTCCGAAGGGGACATTTGTCACAAAGGTAGCTTTCCATTCAGCTTTGGACTTATATGCTCCACCAGAAGGAATATTGTTTATCTACTTTTTTTTTCAACTTTCCCTCCCTAAACAACTTCCCTAATCCCTTATTTTATTTTATTTTATTTTTTTATTTTGGAGCAGCTTGAGAGCATTTTGTAGTTTCATGAGTGTTGAATGCACTTTTTATTTAGTTTTTTTAATCCAATGGCATAATCTCTTGATGCATTGTTGTTGTAGGTTTTTAGGTCGCAGGATTACACTGCCATTCTCTATTGTCTCAACCAGGTAATTCTTTCTGTTTCCCTTTTTTTTTTTAAAAAAAAAAAAAAATTTGATCTGGGTAAAGTGGTTTAAGGCTTCCCCCCTTCCCCCATTATAGCTTGGAGTTTTCCCTGGTTGTTTGATACTTCTGCTGCACTTCATGTTTCCAGAAGCTGGTTTACCTCTTTGGGGGAGCTGAACAGATAAGAGCTTAGACGCTCATAGTATGCTCTATATTTGCTTAGATGGGTTAATTTAAACATTTAAATGCAGTTGTTTGAGAAAGTTGAGGTCAGAAAACCTGTTGCTAGTCGGTCAACATCTGCTGAAATTTATGTTGTGGGTCTGAGATACAAGGCTCCTGCCAAGATAGACCCTCGTCTGCTTGATGTGAAGCATTTATTTCAAGGACCTATTGAACCACCTAAGGTAAGACTATTATTTGGAGATATTTGATGTTAAATTCACTATGTTAGTTTGCAATTCGGCAAAACAATTTATGTTTCGTATCTTCCTCTTTTTGGTTCAGTACCTTACTGAGTGGTTATATTTTGCAGGTTGTGGATGTTCTGAGAGGGTCAAAGCAAAAGAGAAATCGTGAAGGGTGAGTTTTAACCACATATGCAAGGCTCTGTGGACATCTTGATGACAATTTCATCTTTTAACTCTTATAAAAAATTGTCTGCATCCATTAGACTCATAAAGATATTAGGCACGGTTCTGATTGCAGTATACAATGTTAAATTTCAGTTATGAGGATGGAAATACCACTTTGAGGAAGGTATGTGTGGCTTCAGATTTTGTGTGGTCAGAGACACCCTTGGATATTCTGGGGTCGGTGACTTCTATCTCCTTTGAAGATTCTGCTTGTCTACCTATCAAGGATCATGAGTTAACCACAGAGGAGGTAATTTTCCTGTTTATATACTGCCCTTGGTCATCTAGGATTTTCAGTTCCCTTGAGTGCATGGCACGACCTTTTGCTCAGAAAAGAACCAACTGGGTTTGTGAACAACTTCTCAAGTATTGGGTTCTACCTGATTCTGCTGCAGATTAAAACCCTCTGCGATGATCTTCGTGTTTTGGGGAAGCAGGATTTCAAACATCTTCTGAAGTATGTTATGCCATCTTACTCATGCTTGATATCTGCCATTAGTAGTAGTAGATTTTGGCTGCTTGAGGCTACTGTATTATACTGTCTTTTGTCATTTGTCATTTGTTTTTTTTTTTTTTGACAGATTATCTGTCAAAAGCACAAATATCATACTTTTGATGTATATGATTTTGTTTCATCTTCATTTATCATAAATTTGAGTCTTATGCCTATGTTTGTGATTTCTTTTTTCATTACTGAAGATGGCGCATGCATATAAGGAAGGCTCTCTCACCTGCTCAGAAGCCTGAACCAAAAACAACCAACATTGACAATGACCCTGAAAAAGGTGATGAGGATGACCAGGTACTCAAGGAAATGGAGGAATTGTCTTATGCTGTGGAGCGCAAGAAAAAACGAGCAAAGAAACTCTTGGCAAAGAGACGAGTGAAGGTACATATACTAGTCTTAATTCACTCTTAATATTGGGGTTCAACATTCCTTTCTTGCTAGTTACAATTTCCATTTCTTGTAAATATCCAGGACAAACTCCGCAAAGCAGCCGGGATGCATATTGATGCAATGGAGGATGGATACCAAGAGCATGAGTTGTTTTCTCTTTCGTCCATCAAGGTTGGGTTATTCTTTTATATAAATTTGCATTCAGTTATGTTAAAGTATTAAAATTATTAAAACTTCAAAAGTAGAATTAGGATATTTGTTTTTTCAGAAACTTTTCTATCTTTTAAATTTTTATTTTAAAGTTTGAAAATTTTGAAGAAGGCATCCATATCAAGCTACACGAGTAGTCTTTTTTTCTCTTTCCCTTTCTCTGGAATGCCATGATATACTTCTTACACCATGTATTTTCACTGCAGCAAAAGAAACAACTACAAGTGGTTGACTCCACAGAAGTTAATGACTATAATGATGACTTGCTTGATAGTGAGAGTGAAGAAACTCAAGTTGCTAGCCATCAGGAAGGTTTATCCAGTGATGTTGATTCAGATGAAGAACAGAGACTGTAACTTATACTTCTTTCTGACATTCAGTTTCTCTGTGTTTAATTATTTTAGATTTTTTCTTGATGCATTTTAAACTCCCCCAGATATGATGGTCAACTGGAGGAATTTCTTGATGAAGCATATGAACGGTTTTTAACTCGGAAAGAAGGCAGCACTCAGCAGCGGAAACGTGCAAAGGCAGCTCATTCTAATGATGACAAGGAGATGTTGCAGGTATCTTTTGAATAACCAGCTCAAGTTTTAGTCTTTAGACTATTTTGTCTGGGGGACATCTCTCATCTGACGTTTAGCAGCTTATTTTTTCGAAATTTATTGGCTTGTTAAATCATCAGCTGATAAGAACCCAATTGAGGTTCTATTCTTAAGAAATGAATCATAAATATAGAATTACGCTACCATATTTTGTCATAATGTAAACACCACAATTTTTTCAAAAATTTCTGTTGCAGGATGAGGACGTGATGAGTCCTGATGAGTTTGATGATTCTGATAAAGATGATATAAATGATGAAGCAAATCCACTTATGGTGCCATTGCACAATGAGGAACATCCTACCCAAGAACAAATTACAGAGAAGTGGTTTAGTCAGGAAGTGTTTGCTGACGAAGCAGAAGATGTTTTTGGAAAGAATGAGACAGAGGATGAAGAGGATGATATGCTGGATAGAAAAGTTATAAAACCAAAACAGCCAGAGGAAGATGCAAACCATGCCAAAGATCTAAACCTCTCCAATTCCCGGCACTCAAATATGGAGGATTTTGAGATTGTTCCTGCTATAGCTACAGATTCAAGTGATGATTCCTCATCTGATGAATCAGAGGTGGATGATGATACCAAAGCAGAGATACTAGCTTATGCAAAGAAAATGCTCAGAAAAAAGCAGAGGGAGCAAATAATTGACGATGCATATAACAAATATATGTTTGATGATGAAGGGCTGCCATCGTGGTTTGTAGATGAGGAGAAGAAGCATAGTCAACCCATGAAACCCGTAACGAAAGAGGAGGTAGCTGCTATGAGGGCCCAGTTCAGAGAGATTGATGCTCGCCCTGCGAAGAAAGTGGCGGAAGCCAAGGCTCGGAAGAAGCGAGTTGCGATGAGGAATCTCGAAAAAGTGCGCCAGAAGGCCAATGCCATATCTGATCAGGCCGACATCTCTGAACGCTCCAAAACTAAAATGATCGAACGGCTTTATAATAAGGCAAAGCCTAAGAAACCTCAAAAAGAGTATGTGGTGGCCAAGAAAGGGGTCCAAGTGAAGGCTGGCAAAGGCAAGGTGGTTGTGGATCGGAGGATGAAGAAGGATGCAAGATCACATGGATCAGGTAAGCTCGGTAAGGGGGGAAAGGGGAAAGGTGCAAAAAGAAAACCGGCCAAAGTTGCTGGAAAAGGAAAAGGAAAAGGGTCCGCAAGTGGAAACAGAGGAAAGAAAATGAAGTAGGACGTTTAACACGGAGTCCGTGCTGATGGATGTTTCATGTTTTGATTACTCTCCGGCGCCCTTGATTACTGCTTGGGTTCATCACTACCAGAGGCATTTCTTTTTTATATCTAGTTATCAGCGGTTTGCCTATTCTTCTCCTTCTTTTTGTTAAGAAAGATAAAATTTTGTTTAACAGTAGTAGCAGTCGCCAGGAATTTTGTTAGAAAAATACAGGCGGAGATGTTATATGTCGAGAAGCACAAATTTTTGCATTTGGGCTTGATGCAAGTAGCATGCGAGCCATTAACTCTTCTTAAAGACTAATGAGCGTTGTATGGGCAATCTTACATATGGATGTTACATTGGGATTTCGTTCGGATAAGTATTATTTGAAGTAGCCTGTCATGATCCAACTTCTTGAAATATTACAGTTAACTAGTTAAGTCAAAATATCACAGTTGCAATTAAAAAACCAATGTTATAGACAAAATACTGACTGATGTCTAAATATAATAGTTGAGTTCACATGTTTACTAACGTGTACCTGTTTGATTGGGGCACCAACTAATATACAAGTCCGGATCCACGGACCAAAATGCGGCGTGGCTAAAGCACGGGGCACTCAGACATGAAACACCCATGCGGCACTCGGAGGGGGTTTAGGGTGCCCCATGATTCGTGTTGGCTACGCTGCATTTTTGCGAGCGGATTCGGTCTCGATCCAAACCCCGCATAGACCTACGTGTAAACTCTTTCTGGCTCCTGGTTAACAATTTTAAGTTAATACAAAACTATAAATTTATTAGTAATTAAATAAATTTTAGTAAAAAAAAAAAATACTATATAAATATGCAGCAAAATGTGGCCAGCCCAAATTCGACAAGCCCAAACGCCCACCGATCCAATAAACGATCATCGTGGGTAGGCTCAGTCGATTTTCAAAAGCATCCACCGCAGCCCATCGTCGGGTCCAGCCATGCCGTCGCTTCACCGGTATAGCCGGCGCCCTCGTCAGCAGAAATCTGTCGTGTCAGCACTAGTCAGCACGCCTTGTCACAATGCCACTTAACTTAAGACCAAGTCTGGTCGAGTAACCGAAGGAGGCAATTGAGGGAATCAGGAGAAAAATCTTCTTGGTCTCCCTCCTCTCTCAACCACAACAGCAGAAAGGGGATCGTGATCCCCTTTCCCAGGAAAAAGCCTCAACAATCGAAGAGGACAGGCTACAAATAGCCAGAAGTTCCCTGTCGTAGAGGTTGGAGAAATCAGGTTCGAAAAACAAAAAGTCGAAGTGCACATTCACGCACAGAGGCTCTCTCTCGAGACGAAGGTCTGAAAAATCCTTCATTGAGAAGAACCATCAGAAGCTCTCTCTAAAAAATGAAGGTCTGAAAATCCCTTCACCGAGAAGAAACTCCACTCGCAGAAACTTTCAAACTAGAGAAGTCAAGCCACCCGTTGTTCGTCGTTCAACAATTCGACCGGGAGCAGCTCTACACGATCGCCAGCAACGTCACAAGTCGATACATGCGGACCACAAATACCTCCGTCCGACCGACCAAAGCCACACCATATCGTGCACACTCGTTCTTGTAACTCGAGTCTCGACGATGACTCGCTAGAAGCTTAAACTTCACCAAATTCACACGGAGATAGAATCAGAGGAAGCCTAGGAAATTGTACTCGCATTTCCCTGATATTCAAACACACCCTGTAACACAAAATTTATTCTAAAGTAATCAACATGTTCTCTCGGTCGCGCCTCTTCGCAGACCTGCGGATTTTCGGTGAAACAGATTTGGCATACTCGGTGGGACATTTCCTACCTCTCATCTCCTTCTCCGTCCAACCAACAAAAAAAATAACTCCAACCTCAGCCATGGCCAGCAACACCAACAACGGCAACAACAACAACAACAACAACAACAACAACAATGGGGGCAAGCAAACTGCCTCCTCAAGCTCTGCTCAGCCGCGCCCCGCCGCGACTGCAAGCTCAACCGCAAGAGTTCACGGACCAACAGCCGTCTCTTCGGCCAACCTCCGCGCTCCAACCTCTCCACCACCTGCCACTCGCCCAATTACAAGGGCCTTGGCTAGGAGCTTGTCCACCGGACAGGTTCCCTTCATCTGCGACGTGCATCGCCCGAGCGTCGTCTTCTTACCACAGGCTACTGCGGCCTCCACCAAACCAGCCGCGGCCTCAACCAAGCCGATTCCAGCAATGGCCAAACCCACATACTTGGCCGTCGCTGACTCTCCTTCTCCTTGCAGCCCGACTGTCAACCCGGCTCAGTCGCCACCATCCCGGAGGAGCTCCATCGTCTCTGCCCTGGTGCAACAATATGAGCAGCGTGGGGGCATGACCTCCTCCTCCGCGGCCAGAATGAATTCGCCATCGGCCTCCTTTGTACAGAGAGCGACGGCCGAAGACAAATCTCCAATCGTGACCATCTCTCACAATCTCTTAGCGGCGCTCACTGCAGCAGTCGGCTCACCACCCATTCGCTCGCCTTGCCGACAGTCTCCGGTGACCTCCTCGGTTGCGCTATCACCCATTTCGCCTAGCCGCATCTCATCGGGGGCTGCCTCCGCAAGCCAGTCGCCCACAACAACTTCTCCACACCTGAGAACACCGACGACCGTTTCCCCAATGCGGTCGCCGGCAATAAATTCTCCACTCCAATCTGCGTCGGGAACAGCTTCGTCGACGCCGACCGTCAAAATGGCCGCAATGACGACGTCGGCCAAAACAATCGAAGAGCAGCTTGCCAAAATGCAAGCTGCACTTAAAGAACAGAGCGAACAACTGCGCATCAAAGACACGCAACTCGCAACTCGCGATCTCCAGATTGCAAGGATTATGGAGCGGCTCGAAATGGGGCGGTCGCGAACAGCACCGGCGTTTCACAAGAAGTCGACCGAAATCGGGCGACTACTAGCGTCTCAGCCGAACCATCGCGAGAGGATCCTGCCTCTGACGACGAAATGCAGCCCATCGTACCGACGGCCATCCACAGAGGTCGAACTGAAGCAGAGCCGGCTGCCCTCACCTTAGACGCGGTGACTAAACTCATCAATCACGCCATGCGAAATGGCTCCGGCAAAAGCAAGTCGGTGGCCTATCGAAAGTCGTACACGCAGAGGATACAAAACATCCCAATGCCGCTCGGCTACCATCCTCCAAAATTCCAGCAGTTCAATGGCGACGGGCATCCCAAACAACATGTCGCACATTTCATTGAAACATGCAACAACGCCGGCACAGACGGCGACTTGCTGGTTAAGCAATTCGGCTGGTCGTTGAAGGGAAATGCCTTCAACTGGTACATCGAGCTACCCCAAGAGTCGATTGACAGTTGGGAACAATTGGAGCGAGAGTTCCTCAGTCGATTTTACAGCACTCGACGCACCGTCACTCTGGTCGAGATAGCCAATCTAAAACAGAAGAAGGATGAGAAGGTCGTTGACTACATTAACCGGTGGAGGAACTTGAGCCTCAATTGTAAAGAGAGCTCGAATTTGTCCCTTGAAGCCGAAATCGAAATGTGTGCTCGAGGGATGCAATGGGAGCTCTTGTGCTACATCCAGAGTCGGAGGCCAACAAACTTTCAAGAACTTGCAACGGAGGCCCACAATATGGAGAACCTCATAGAGGAGCGGGGGGAAGAAGCTACGGTCACCATGACCACACCTGAAGACACGAAGGAGAAAACAAAAGGCTCCTTCACAACATATGTTTCCGAACCGATCAAAGTTGGAAGCAAAATAAAGATGAACTTCGCTCCACGGCCACCCACCATGGGCACTTACCGAAAATCGTCGCTGGAGGAGAGGCGAGCAAAGACCTACCCCTTCGCCGACGCCGATGTTCCTCTCATGCTCGAGCAGCTGCTTGAGAACAACTTGGTTAAGTTGCCGGACATCAAAAGACCCGGCGACCTTGCGAAATCAAAGGACCAAAACTTCTGCAAATATCACCGTCTGCTTGGTCACTCGACCGAGCAATGTTTCGCTTTAAAGGATCAAATCATGAATCTTGCGGCACAAAGCCGCATTGCGACGGAGCAGAAGGAGCAGCGTCGGCAAACATTGTCTCCATTCAAGCCAAGCCAAACCGGCGAGCTCGGCCAAACAAACAGCAGGTCGCAAGGAAGGAGTACCGTCCAAAATCCGGTCCTTCTAACCGGCCACACAACAACAAACGACCACCGGCTAAGGTCGCACCAAAATCGGCACCCCACAAAGAAGCTGCAACCGACGCAGAGGGGTGGATCCTGGTCACCTGGAGAAAGAAGCCTATTCGAGAAATCGAACCGGCACCGGCGAACACCAGAACCAAGGCGAAGCGGCCAAACAAAAAAGCCACGAAGCGCCAAAAGAAAACTCCCAGGACCAACGTCCACGGGCAAACAAGAAGAAGAGCCTGTCACTTTGGGGGAGTTCTTCCCAAAGGAGTTTTAGAAGACGACCTCGACTTGGCCATTCGGTCAAGACAAGCCTTAATTCGAGTCCTCGACAAACTAGAGGAACTCCAAGCCGAAGTCGAGAGGCTGCTCATGAGAAAGCATGACTTGCCGAAGGTCGGGTTAACTCCACCCTACCGAAAGGAGGAAGAAGATGCACAATCCTCCCCGCAGCCGGTAAAGTCAAAAGCGGCACTCGTCGTCTCCTGCCCACCGCGCATTGTGTTCCGAGAGAAGGATGCACAACTGGGGGCAAGAAACCATAATCGGCCGTTGTTCGTCTCGAAAGAGGCCCCGGCTACACGCGAGAAAGGCGACTTGGTGCTAGCAGTCAGGGCGACCAATACTCTTCGAGCAAAACCAGGGGCAAGGTCGCTACCGAAAGGGAAGAGCCGTCACGTAGTGCAGGAAAGCCCATACCAATGGCGCAGCATAAAGCTCGTTACATCAAACGGCTCGAAGCTGCTGACAACGAATGGTAAATCCCTCAAACGCTTTTATGCATGAGGGGACAGAGAAAAAAAAAAGAGAAAAGAAGAGTCAAATAAAAGAAGCCAATGTTTCTCATTACAAAAAAAAAAGGTGGGAACAACGTATGCCTCTTAAACAAAAAAAAGAGAGGCTACAAGTCAAAAAAAAGTACAAAGAAAACATCAAAGGTGTGGAAGTTTGAAGGCGGCCATCCGTCGCTGTAGTCGAACGACTTCGCCACGAACCTCGGACAGTTGCCGCGTCTTGGCCTCGCTGAGAGTTGGGCACGAACGAACAAAAGCAAACTGGTCCTGAAGAGTAGAGGCCTCCTCCTCGTTGGAGTCAATTCCCCTCCGAATGGTCTCAAGCTCGACATTTATGGATTCGAGTTGAGCCGATACGAATGCCAGGCGCTCGCAAAGAGTCTTCTGTTCAGCCTCCACAGCTTCGCGCTCCAATTGACGCCTATCCAAGTTCACTGTCAAGTCGTCGCACCGACGGCTCACCCGCTGGACAGACTGTGCAAGTTCAGCTTCAATAGCGAACCATTCGGCCAAACTAAGCTTCCCCACCAAGGAGTTGCGCAACTGCTAAAAGTGATCCACCTCCGAGGCAAAGTTCTCCACCCACTGCGACAGAACAGGAAAAGTCAGGTACGCAATCCACCTCTCCCTCAATTAAAAAAAAAAAATGCATCCCCTATGACCAAAAGCAAAGTCGCAGATAAAAAAAAATGGGGAACCTGCGAAAAAAAAAAAAAAAATTGAAGTCGCAAGCAAAAAAAGGGACGACAAAAAGAACCAGTCGCCGATCAAAAGAAAAGAACGGAGAAACAAAAAAAAGAGAGTGGGAAAAACTGAAAGGATCTACCGATTCTCTTCTGCTCGAGAAGCCAATCTCGCGCCCAGCAACGGAGCCGGACGCGACCAAAAGAATTCGGCACTCGGCGACTGAGCCGAGTGCGATCAAAACAAAGTCGCTACACCTGGCGACCAAGACGGGCGGAGCACATTTCCAAACTTGCGGCACAAAGCCGGACGCAATCAAAACAAATGCCCGACGACCGAGCCAAGCACAATTCAAAGCTTCGCGACCAACCACAAAGTCGGCCATGATCAAAACAAGTGCCCGACGACCAAGCCGAGCACCCTTCGAAGCTCCGCAACCAGCCAAACAGCCGGCCACGATCAAAACAAGTGCCTGGCAACCGAGCCTAGCACAACTCAAAGCTTCGCGACCAGCCACGATGCCGGCCGTGATCAAAACAACAAAGTCACTGTACCCGGCGACTGAGCCAAGCACAGTTCAAGCATTCATGCCCAAACAACAAAACGGGACGCAACAAAAACACAAAGGCACTGCCCGGCAACCGAGCGAGACATAGCCAATCGGAGCCAGGTATGTAACTCTTCTCAGAACAAAAAAAGAGAGGCAAAGCGACAAAAAGAAGCCGTCGCAAAGAAAAAGCAAGCGACAAAAAGAAGCAGTCGCAAAAAAAAAAAGAAGAGCCGCGACTAAAGAAGCAGTCGCCAAACTGAAAAAGGTTGTGACAAAAAGAAGTCGTCACCAAACAAAAAGAAAGTTGCGACAAAAAGCAGCAGTCGTTGGAAAAACAAAAGGAGGTTGACACTCACTCGCGCACCGGCAACTAACCCGGCCGCGACCAGACAGCAATTCGGACCCGGTGACCAAGCCGGGTGCGTTAGCGTAGGAATTCCGCCTCTCGGCGACCAAGCCATGCTCAACCGAATCAAAATTTTGGCACCTGACGACCAAAATAGAAGTCTTATCTCCCGGCGACCGAGCCGGCCATAGCCAAAACGAAAATCAGCACCCGACGATCGAGCCGGATGCGACAGCAGCACCCGACGACCAAGCTGGATGCATCAACATGGAAAGGCAACACCCCGGCAACCCAGCCGGGCTCATTCGAAGCAGAATTCAGCGCTCAACGACCAAGCCGGACGCAAAACAAAAGTCTCGCGCCTAGCGACCTAGCCAAACGCGACCTGCACTTCCTGGCAACCGAGCCGGGATCAGGCGAAACACAAAACAAGAAGCCTCGCGCCCGGCGACAAAGCCGAACGCGACCAAAACGGAATCGTAGCACCCGACGACCGAGCCGGATGCGACCCAAATCAAGTCTCTGCATACGACGACAGAGCCAAGCATGCTTTCGAGGTTAAACGATGCTCGAAAAGTAGTCAGTTTGTCACATGGACAAACTGACAGACACTTGGAGTGCATAAAAGAGACAACCCGAGAGAGGTAAGAAAGAGAGAAAAACACACAAAAAAAAAAAAAAAAATCGTGAAAAGAGAGAGAGAGGCTGAGGGAGGAGTTGAAGATGAGAAGAGAGAAAAAGAAGGAAGAGGAAGGAAGAGAAGAAGAAAGAAAAGAGAGTGGGGACCCCGGCTGACTCGAGTTCAATCCGAGACTGCCAGGAGAGAAAAAAAGAAAAACTTTTACAGTACCTTTCAATTCTGGTTCGCGGAGAGTTCTGACGCAAGTCGGGACTCGAAAAGGATCGTAAAACAGAGAAAAGCTGCAAACTAAGCCAAATCGCGGACAGTCAAACCTCAGCAAGACGCAAGCAGTCTCCTGAGTCGGTAGAAATCCGTCGGAGCCACCAGGAAGATCTACCAATTCACCCATTTACCAAAGAAGTTCTCCCGTCATGTCGAAAAGTCGGACAAACCAGAGTGAAGCCTATTGCGCTCTACTCTGGTGTGTTCTTCTTTCCCGACGCGACAATTAGGTCGTTGAATTCGTGCTTTCCTCTGGCGCGGCGACAAAACCAAAAAAGCCGCCATTCCGCCTATTGTTCCACTCCATCGGCCTCCTTCTTTCAGTGCAAAATTCAACAGATTTATGGGTCGTCTGGTCGCAAAATTCAATCAAGTCAAGGCAGAGGAGTTACAGCCTATCTCAGTTTGCGACACCTTTCCCCCGGCGTGACGGCCTGGTCTCCAAAGCTGTCGCAACACTTAGAGTCGCCGAAACTTACAGAAGTTATCAAAATTCACCGCGACTGTCTTCTCTGAAGTACCGAAGCAATAGCCGACCACAACATTCAAACAGATCGCGGCTCAATCAACTTCAACTCGACATCGCTGCTCAAACCTGAACAACACTTCTGCTCAGGTACTCATCATCTCTCTACATACTGTACATACCCCATATGTATGCAGCCAGATACAAAAAAAAAAAAAAGAAAATTGAAAAAATATATAAAAAAAAAAAAGTAAACAACTCTAAAACAGCAAAAGAGCTACAAAAAGAGAAGAAAGAAAAAAAAAATACATACAAAGTGTACAAAAATATACATTGTCATAAAAAAGCAAGAGGACGGAAAAGAATATGTACACAAAAGATAAACGATCCTAAAAAGGTAAGAGGATCGACAAAAAAAAGTGTTGTGTTCTTCTTCACATTCGAAACTTGATCGTTTTCTCAAAAAAGGGTCAAGTCTCGAAGGGGGCAATCTGTATGTAGCAAAATGTAGCCAGCCCAAATTCGACAAGCCCAAACGCCCACCGATCCAATAAACGATCGTCGTGGGTAGGCTCTGTTGATTTTCAAAAGCATCCACCGCAGCCCATCGTCGGGTCCAGCCATGCCGCCGCGTCACCGGTACAGCCGGCGCCATCGTCAGCATAAATCTATCGTGTCAGCACTAGTCAACACGCCTTATCACAATACCACTTAACTTAAGACCAAGTCTGGTCGAGTAATCGAAGGAGGCAATTGAGGGAATCAGGAGAAAAATCTTCCTGGTCTCCCTCCTCTCTCAACCACAGCCGCAGAAAGGGGATCGTGATCCCCTTTCCCAGGAAAAAGCCTCAACAACCGAAGAGGACAGGCTACAAATAACCAGAAGTTCCCTGTCGCAGTGGTTGGAGAAATCGGGTTCGAAAAACTAAAAGTCGAAGTGCTCCTTCACGCATAGAGGCTCTCTCTCGAGACGAAGGTCTGAAAAATCCTTCATCGAGAAGAACCATCATAAGCTCTCTCTAAAAAATGAAGGTCTGAAAATCCCTTCACCGAGAAGAAACTCCACTCGCAGAAAATTTTGAACCAGAGAAGTCAAGCCACCCGCCGTTCGTCGTTCAACAATTCGATCGGGAGCAACTCTACATGATCGCCGGCAACATCACAAGTCGATACACGCGGAGCACAAATACCTCCGTCTGACCGACCAAAGCCACACCATATCGTGCACACTCGTTGATGTAACTCGAGTATCGACGATGACTCGCCATAAGCTTAAACTTCACCAAATTCACACGGAGATCAAATTAGAGGAAGCCCAGGAAATTGTACTTGCATTTCCCTGATATTCAAACACACCTGTAACACAAAATTTATTCTAAAGTAATCAACATATTGGGGGCTGATCCAGTGTGAAACTCATTTTCGTGTAAAACGTGTGAAACATGTTCTCAACTGTCCGATCGGGCCCCATTTTGATCGATGGTATTAAAGTAAAAGGAAATAATCGTCGACTAAAAACCTGGATCAGGCCTCTATATGTATATATATATATATACCCGTTTACCCGATGATAACTCGGACCGGGTTTAGGTTAAGAGGGGGTTCGGCGAGAATTTGCTTTATTGATGTCGGAGAAACACGAACCAGGCAGAGAGAGGGAAGTGAAGGAAGAACGAGAGAGGTAGCCAGGACGGAAGAGCGACGGAGGCAGTGAAATCGACGCTGGGCTGCAGGCTGCTGTTCCTTAGGAAGCGACTTGGTCCTTCCTCCTATCTCAAATCTCTACTGCTAATTTTACTCCTTGAAAGTTCAAACATCCCGTTGCGAATCTTCGTTGCCGTCGGTTGTAACTTGTTGCCAGTTACTTGTACGTCCGCTGCATCTTATTTGGTGATTTTTTTATTCTGGAGTCTGTTTTTAGTCACTTCTTAGTCAACTGATAGTTGCAGTCGCTTTTGCCCTTCGAAGTGTTATGGAAGAAGCGATAGGCCACCGTGAGACAGTAGTCAGGTTAATCTTTTTTATCCTATTCCTTTCTTTATTCTCTATTTGGATTCAATATACGGGATTCTTCTGGAGGATTTTGATTCCAGCTTCCAAATTGTTGTTGTGCACTTGTGCTTACTATATTCAGGGACGGGCCTAAGTTAGTAGCACTGTTAAAAGAGATGAAGGAAGGACTAGATTTCGTTAGGAGTAAAGTGCAAACCTTGACTGAAAGGGTGAGCACACTTCCTTCTTTTTAAAGCAGTTTCCTTACGATTATATTCTTCATGCAGTCTAACTTGTTGGATGACAAATAGGTAAAGGCAAACCATTTTCCTACGGCGGATGGGATAAGCTATCTTGAAGCAAAGCATTTGCTACTTTTAAGTTATTGTCAGTCCATTGTGTACTATCTGCTGCGTAAAGCCAAAGGTTTATCTATCGAGGGGCATCCGGTTGTGCATAGCCTTGTTGAAACGAGATTGTTTCTGGAAAAGGTTCGCATTTTTTGCATCCTTGCTCTTATATGTTTCTCTTCCTTGACGTGTACTTTGTTTCTTCCCTTGTTTCCGTCTGTTTCTAATTCTACAATTAAGGGAAATTCGCACTTTAGCTATCACTTTCCAGGAGTTTCTTTCCTCTTGGTGTTTAACTGGTTGGCCAAGAAACAAATTTTGTCTTTGTTCTTAGGTGATGCTTTTATTTTCTCCTCTTATTTTTCATTTTCGACATCTTTGAAATATTGTGCTGTTAAATTGGTCTGTTACAGATTCGTCCCATTGACAAAAAGCTACAATACCAAGTTCAGAAGCTTACAAAAGTCGGTGCTAATGCATCGGAGAATGCCAGTCTTAGTGATGGGAAAGAAAAGAATGCTTCTCAGGAGGGAGAGGATCTACTGAACTTTAGGCCAAACCCTGAATTGCTTGTAAACAAATCTGTTCCAGATCCCAAGGTGATAGACTTTTTATTTATGTTTATATTTTATTTTTAATTTGTATAATGTCAATAACATTGTTCCTAGTCCCAAACTATGTGTCATGGAATATGCTCTTAAGCTGTATTGGCCAATTGGTTTGTAAATAATAGTGTCATTCTTGAAAAAGAACTCCCATCTGTTAATGTGGAGAATACCTCTGATGTACAGTTCATACTTTTCAAAGAGTATGATGAAAAGTGTATTTGATACGAGAGAATACATAGATGGCATAAAAGAGGACTAGAAGAATGCAAAGAGCCTGATAAGGCTAGGAATTGTTAACAATGAAGGATCCTATCAAACCCCATCTCGATCAAGTTGCATGTGAATTCAGAGGGCAGAGAGTTTTGAGTTAGTGTGAAAGATAAGTTTGTTGATATAGCTTGGATATTCATATATATTCTCTGCATACCTAATATCCATCTGCCTAGTAATCAACATGACAACTTGAATTATGTTGTCCATCAAATATCTGAATTCTCTTCAGAATCATTTACGGGGGTTAGTGGAAAGGGAATTCAATGTTTCAGAAAGAATTTAAAGTGATTGACATTAAATTCTTGGTAAACAAAGTCTTTGAATTAATTTTATTATGTTTGGCTTGGTTAGAGAATTAAAGAGAATTCAAAATTCCACCTATTTAGAAGTGATTGTTAAGTCTCAATCAATCAGTAAAATTACAAAGACAGTGAGAATTTAGAGTCTCTCCTAAATTTAAGGAGAAACTGAAGTTTTAACTGCCCATGGTTCCACTAACTTAAGAAAGTGGTACTTTCCTGGATTTTACACTCTCTCACTTTACTTTCTTATTTGACTAAGCCCCTGTTACACATCAAGGTTTTCAACCTTCTTGTATTTTATGTTGTATTCCAATCTCTTATTGTTACGGTTCACTTTCATAATTTTTTTTTTATAAGTATCATATTCTAATTATGCTGGGTCCTTCTGTTTGTCCTCAGTTTTTTTTTTTTTCTTTGAACTTTTTTCTGTTTAAAAAGTTCAGTTTCTTGAACACCATGAAACAATTTTTTGGTCTTTCTAGTAAAGTGGCACTGGGTTTGTTATACTTGCTGCATCAAGGAATTTACCTGTATTTTTCTTTGGTTTGGCTGAAATACTTACATGATTCACATCCTTATGTGTTATGCTGTTTGTTTAGAATAATTATTGTCACTTTGTGATTAAAGATGAACCTCTGACCTTTTTTGGTCTAAGTGTAGGATGGTGATGGGGTCTACCGGCCACCTAAGTTTGCTCCAACCACTATGGATGAAGATAAAGAGTCTAAAAGAGAGAAAATGACTCTAAGGAAGGAAAAGGAAACATTAAAGCGAGCTAAGCAAAGTCCATTCTTAAGAGAAGTCATTGATGACATTGAAGGGAGACCAGAAGAGGTGACTTTTATCCCTTTTATCTAAGTTATCTCCATTCAAAAAAAAAAAGTTCTGACTTAGCTTTGTTTTTTTCATTCCTGTTTTTCTAGCTTAGCTTTGTTTGTTTCATTTTCTGTTGTTCATTACTTCTGTAATTGCCTTCAGTCCATGTTATTCACAACAAGTGGTTTGCAGGTGGTTGAAAATGATGGAGTAGCTGAAAGCAGGGAGACTCAGAGATACATGGCAAAGATGGAAAAGCGTTTTCGCCAAGAAGAAGAACTTTTTACCCGTGCTCCTCTTTCAAAAATTGACAAAAAAGTAGAAAAACACTTGAAGAAATCAAGAAGCGGGTATGAGTTTATCGAGATGCAACTATGACTGAAACATACACTAACCAATTTATGTACATTTAAAGGAGCTATAACTGAGGCAAAAAAAGAAAACTTATTCTGTGAGAAAATAATGAACTAGTAAGAGGCCATCTTCTTTTTGTGAACCAGAGGAGGTGCAGTAACCACCATAAGATGGTGGAAAGCACTTGACAGTTGCTGTTTTTTTGTTCAGGTCACGTGGGCCTGGGGGCTTGTTTCTGTTTATGGTAGGACTTGCTCTGTATAGGGTCCTGAAAACTCTTCCAAACCCTGATGATCCCAAGTTACCTCATGGAGAACAGTCAAAGATAAATTTAATTATTTTTAAAAAAAAAAGATAAATTTAATTGGACCCACCCCCAAGAGTTCCAGGACTCTTCTGGCTAGGGGGCAAAATAACGCTGCAGGGCAGTTTTCCTCAAACATGCTACTTAAACATATAAGATGTCTTCTTTATTTGTCCTTGTAACTTGTTATAAAACTACTGTACAAAAAGATAGCTACTTTCCAGCAGGGTATGATTGGATTCTAATTGAGTCATAACCCTGTATTACATGTCAGCCATTTCTTTTACTTCCTGTCCCTTGATCTCTTTCTTTTTTTAAATGGCATATAGGAGCTGTGAGGATCCAAACCCAAGACCTCCCACAGTATAACTCCTTATGGGACCACTGATCTCATATCAGATTTCATAAATATACTATTATGCATGTTGTTGAGGTACTTATACCATGGTATGATCTTGGAATGAAACTTTTGCAATCTTACTTTCTTCACTAGTGTCGTTCAACTAGATTAACTGCCTGCATTTTCACCGTGCATTTTTTTCAAATAATGCGACCTCTTAGAATTTCAGACTTGACTTCAGTGGAATTCCAACTCTTATGTGTTTAGAGTGACACTAAAGTATTCATGTGGTTTGGTAAGAAGGGAGTGGAGCATCATGAACTGGACAGACTTTTCTTGAGATTATCGATAGTTCAGCCAATCTTTTCTGTAATTTCATTCATGTCAGTATGTTGCTATTACGTTGGTGATTCTTTGGCTAAAAAGTAAATAGGGGTTTACCCTCCAAATATCTCATCATTATGGATTTTCCTTCATAAATTCTCTTCTGTTTGTGTTCCGGTCTTGAGAGTACTCCCCTTTTCCCAAAAAAAAAGGATGGATGGTTGACAGTTATTTTTGACTTGCTGGCCATCCTGAAGCCTGTTTTGGCTTCAATCACACATTAAAAAATCTGATAGGAACCTGAGGAAGTTAGAAGGTTCAGAACAGCATCAGTAAAAGTTCACCATTAAAGCTGATAGTTACAAATGAGTGCGGCAATCGTTCAATTGCGTATACCAGAGCACTGTGCTCCACCCTACAGCAACAATCTAAGTATCTCAACTCTTTCCCTCTCTTTTACAGAGTCTCTGTCACAAAAATCTCCTTCTTCCCCCTGCTCACGTGGCCCCTCTCTAATGTCCTTTATGGACATCTTTACACCTGCACACACAAGTCCGTAACTTGGGTGGCTCAAGTGAGCCAGACCCATTCACTCCTCTAACACAGTCCCTTGACATTAGACCTGTCATAAAGTTGGCTTTTCTGTAGGAACATCAGGAACTGCATTTCAACCTTTGTAGCGTATCAGACACCTGTGTAAATTAAATTAGACTTTACATTCCTACTTTCTCCTGCAAACCTTTTGATGACACTCTCTTAGGGTACTCCGTGAAATTTTTTTATATTGGTGGAATAACTTATTCAGTCCATAAAGGAGATGCACCTATCAAAGTTGTATTGTATTTAGTTCTGATTGGCTGATTGACTTCTCCATCATGCTATTATTTGTGTGAGTTTCTCTAGTTATGAGTATACTTATCTGTTCAGCCAGTAAGAAACTTTCTTATGCTTTATTGTTTCAACTAATGCTTAGGAAGGTGTTTAAGAGAATACCTATGCTTTATCTTCCTTTATCTTTATTTTTATTTAGTTGTTAATTAAGTCATCTGTGTGTCTCACTCACCTCCTTTCTTCTATCCCCTTTGATTGGTAATGTCCATCTACTCCTTGTAATGTCTATGACAGCTTGCTTGGGTTGACGGATGGCTTTCATGATGAGATTAAATCCCTTCCACTCGATGAAAGTCATGGTGAACAAATAACAGGCTATACAGACATGAGGAGAAAAGGCAATAAAAGCAATAAGCGCAAGGTATGCCAAGTTGAATGTGGCCACTCTGATTGCAAATGTTGGTAGACCTTTTCACATGACATTGTGGACTTTGTCTAGAACTATCATACTGTTAATGTACTTGGTAACACTAGTAACAAGCTGGCTTTGTCGGAAAGTTTGTTTGAGGTATTAGGAATGTTCATCTCTGCCATTTCTCAATTCTTTCATCCTACAAATGTTCAAATATCCCGTTCCATGCAACTGTAATTCATGCATGTGTTTTTGAATGTTTTCTTTTATAATAAGAACCCAAGTCTGCACATATGCTCTCTGTAAACTTCTTTGCTGATGCATCCATGTCTATTTAATTTGTTTAGTGAACCAGTGTCTGCATTAGGTCATACCACTATTGTGCAATGCCAGACAGTACATCTACTTGTCTCATGTCTGTTTGATTCTCATGTTGATAGAACCTTTTTTTCTTTAGCTCCTGCTCCTATCTTCTTTATACATTGTTGTTGGTGGTGGTGGTGGCAGTGTTTGCTATTTACAAAATAGTTCCATGGTGAAACGATTTTTTACTGTGTTGTGTTTTCATCAGAGAAAAAATTATTGCTCGAGTGTTGGGGAAATTTATTCTCATTCTATATGAATATGCTTGCGAAGACCCATAGAGATTTCTCTATACGTAGGCTGTTAAATATTTTGAGTGCAAAGGCATCTGAAGAAGGGATGAAACCACTGTGGATCTGTGTTTTGAAACCTGAACATTGTCTTGTGTCATATTTGGATGAATACTTGTCCTGAGGTGTCTGCGCATTTCCACATCCACTTTCATGCTATTGATATAGAAATGCAACTATTTCTACATTTATACATACTGATTTCATGTTTCAGTAGCTTATAAAACAGGCATAGATTCTGATTTTGTTCATAAAACTCCAAATTGCTAACATGCATCTCAATTGCAGAGGCGGCATTGAGGACTTGTCGAGATGTGCAAAAGTTGATATCGCTTAATTATCACAATTGAAGGCCTACATACAAGATTACTCTGCAGCGTTCATGTAAAAATGTAGGGGTCTTGGTTTGTTATACATGTCCTGATAAACTGGTCTCACCTTTGTTTTCATGTCTTGGATCAAATGAAATGCATTTTACTGTTGATTTTCTCATTTGACAGATACATATAAATTGTTTTTGTTAAAACCTAGTTGTTTAGTCGGAGACGTCGATATATTGACCCAGTTTTCCTTTCCAATGTGCCCCAAATGAGGAAGCTTGAATAGCTAGTATTTGGAACCTGGCCGTACTTGGCAAACATTTCTAGATGTCACAAAACCCGAATCAGATCCGTTGGAAAACAATCTGCTGCTATATGTAGGGGTGGGCATCGGGTTGGGTTTTCCGGGTAACCCGACCTGACCCGACCCCAAAAACCTGGGTTTGGATTCTCAAATCCAACACGATGGTTGGGTTTGAAAATCTAAACCCGATCTTAAGTTGGGTTGGGTTCGGGTAAACCCAAATCTGACCCGTGGGTTATTAATTTTATATTTGTTAATATATTTTTATTTAGTTATTTAAAAATTTTATATAAAAAAGTTATTTTTTTATGGGGTCGGGTTTGGGTTTATAAAATAAAAAATTGAGTCAGGTTTGGGTTCGGATTTTAAAACTGTATGTACCAAAATGTGCATGGCCCAAATTCAACAGGTCCAGGAGTCCTACGACCCAGTAAACAAAGTTCGTGGACAGGCCTCGACAATTCTCGAAGTAATCCGACGCAGCCCATAGCCAGGATCCCGTCTTGTCGCATTATTAACACAGTGAGTCATCTTACGACCAACAACGACTCAATGAATCATCGTCTAGTCAAGAACGACGACTTCGATGAGTCATCGCCACATCGACATGAGTCGACATACAATCATCCACTTCAACCGAGAAGATAAAATCTTGGGAAAGAGGTCATGATTCTCATTCGGGGGATCTCAACGGGGAGTTCCCGGTCTCCCTCCTTCCCTCTTCTCCCTCCTTCCCTCTTCTCCCTCCTTCCCTCTTCTCCCTCAACTTCCACGGCGAAAAGGGGATCGTGATCCCCTTTCCCAGGCAAAATCCCTCAACATCCACACAGAATGGCTACAAAAGGCCAGAAGTTCCCTGTTCGAGGGGTTGGAGAAATCATACTCGGAAGACTCTTAGCACAAGTGCTGAAATTCTCTCGTTCTCAAATCGAAGGTCCAAAACTCCCTTCACCGAGAAGAGTTCTTCACGCACAGAGGTTCTTTCAAATCGCAAAAAGTTCAGTCACCCACGGTTCGTCGCTCTACACAAATTCGACCGAAGCAATTCTACACCGTCGTAGGCATCGTCACAAAGTCGAAACACACGGAACACAAATACTTCCGTCCGACCAGACAAAAGCCACACACGATCGTGGTAATGCGTTCGTTTACGAACTTCGAAGTCTCGACGACGACCTCGCAGGAGACAAAACTTCACCAAAACCAAACGGAGATCGAATCAGAGGGTTATTAGGAGAGTGAACTCGCTTCTTTTCCTGACTCACACCTTGTAAAATCACAAATTATTCTAAATTGAAATATCCTCTCGGTCGCCTCTTCGCAGACCGGCGAATTTTTGGTGAAACAGATTTGGCATACCCGGTGGGACCTTTCCTACCTCTCATCTCCTTCTCCGTCCAACAAAAAAAAAATCTTCAACCTCAGCCATGGCCAACAACGCCAACAACGGCAACAATAACAACAACAATGGAGGCAAACAAACTGCCTCCTCGAGCTCTGCCCAACTGCGCCCCGCCGCGACCGCAGGCTCAACTATTGGAACTCGCGGATCTGCCGCCGCGTCGCAGGCCAACGTTCGCGTCCCTACCTCACCACCACCGGCCACTCACCTAGTGACGAGAGCTATGGCCAGGAATTTGTCTGCTGGACAAGCTCCTTTCATGCGCGACGCGCACCGTCCAAGCGCCTTATTCGTGCCACAGGCTACCGCGGCCTCCAACAAACCAGCCATGGTCGCCACCAAACTGCTGCCAGCGATGGCCAAGCTAACATACCTGGCTGTCGCTGCATCTCCTCCTCCTCGCAGCCCGACTGCCAGTCCGACGCAGTCGCCGCCGTCACGGAGAAGCTCTATTGTTCCCACTTTGGTGCAACGATACGAGCAAAGCGGGGGCATCTCCTCTCTCTCTGCTGCGAGAACACACTCTGTGCCGGCCTCCTCCGTACAGAGAACATCGGCGACAGACAACTCGCCGGTTATGCTGGTCTCACACGACCTTCTGGCCGCACACAATGCAGCAGCTGGTCCACCACCTATCCGTTCACCTCGCCGACAAACACCGGCGACCTCCCCTACCACAACATCACCTATCTCATCCTTTCGATTCTCACCGACGGCTGTCACTGCAAGCCAGTCGTCGCCCAGAGCCACTCTCCGTAATCAACCTACGACTAGTCCTTCTGACCGGTCCCCCACAGCGACCGCATCTTCAATGAAGTCACCAACGAAGGCTTCATATCTCCAAGCCGCGTCGAGAACAACTACTCCGACGCAAACCGTCAAGATGGCCGCAATGACAACTTCGGCCAAAACTATTGAAGAACAACTTGCCGAAATGCAAGCTGCGATAAAGGAGCAAAGCGAACAGCTGCGCATAAAAGATGCGCAACTTGCAGCCCGTGATGCTCAACTAGCAGCTCGCAATGATCAAATTGCGAAGATGTTTGAACGGCTTGAAATGGGCACAACCACCAATAACACCGGTGGCGTCTCTCAAGAAGTCGACCGAAATCGGCCGACTACCAGCGCCTCAGCCGAACTGCCGCGAGAAGACTCTTCCTCCGATGACGAGCTGCCACCCGTCGCTCCAGTGGCCATCCGCAGAGACCGACCCGAAGTGGATCCGTCTGCTCTTACCCTTGATTCCATTACAGAGCTCATCAACCGTGCAGTACGAAACAGCGTCGGCGACCACAAATCAGTAGCCTACAAGAGACCGTACACACAGAGGATTCAGAACATCCCAATGCCGATCGGCTATCACCCTCCCAAGTTTCAACAATTTAACGGCGACGGCCACCCAAAGCAGCACGTCGCTCACTTCATAGAGACTTGCAACAATGCCGGCACAGATGGCGACTTGTTGGTCAAGCAGTTCGGCCGGTCGCTGAAGGGAAATGCCTTCGATTGGTACATCGAGCTGCCCCAAGAATCTATTGACAGTTGGGAGCAACTGGAGAGCGAATTCCTTAGTCGATTCTACAGTACTCGGCGTACTGTAACACTAGTCGAGATCGCCAATCTCAAACAGAAGAAGGGCGAAAAAGTGGTCGACTACATCAACCGATGGAGGAACCTGAGCCTCAATTGCAAAGAAAGCTCGAATCTATCTCTCGAAGCCGAAATAGAAATGTGTTCACGGGGAATGCGATGGAATCTCCTCTGCTACATACAGAGCCGAAGGCCGAAAGATTTCCAGGAGCTCGCAACAGAAGCTCACAATATGGAAAACTTGATAGAAGAACGAGGAGAAGAAGGATCCTCTTCCGCCGACCCTCGCAAAAAGGGGAAGGCACCTGCTGCGACCGCGCCCAAAGAAACGAAAGAGAAATCAAAATCCTCTTTCACGACAAATACTGTCGAACCGATCAAGGTCGGAAGTAAGGTCAAGCAGACTTACCTCCCACGACAATTGACGGGAGGCTTCAAGAAGCTGACACTGGAAGAACGACAAGCAAAGACATATCCCTTTGCCGACACCGACGTTCCCACCATGCTCGATCAGCTGTTTGACAATCAACTATTGAGGCTGCCAGAAATCAAAAGACCTGGCGACCAATCCAAAAGCAAAGATCCAAATTTTTGCAAATACCATCGACTGGTTGGGCACCCGACGAAGAAATGCTTCGTCTTGAAGGATCGCATCATGGAACTGGCGGCGCAAGGCCATATTGAAATTGAAGGAGCTGAAAACACAGCCTCCTCATATGCCATCTCCATCCGAGCCGAGCCGAATCAGCTAACTCGGCCAAACAAGAAGCAGGCCACGAAGAAGGAGTACCGACCAAAGCTCGGTTCCTCCAGCCGACCTCATAACAACAAACGACCACCGGCTAAGGTCGCACCAAAACCGGCACCCCGAGAAGCAGCTGCAGCCGACGCAGAGGGGTGGATCTTGGTCACCCGGAGAAAGAAGCCTATTCGAGAAATCGACCCGGCACCGGTGACCATCAAGATAAAAGCAAAGCGGCCAAACGAAAGAGCCGCAAAACGCCAAAGAAAAGCTCCCAGGACTGACCTCCAGGGGGCAAGCAAAAAGAAAAGAAGACCCGTCACATTGGCGGAGTTCTTCCCGAAGGAGTTCCTCTCGCCGCCTGCAATGGTGGTGACCTGCTCAACAGCTCCTCCCGAGCAAACAACAACAAAAGAGAAGGGCAAAAGACCAGTCGTCGAATGCGACGACCTAGAAACGTCGCTCAAACAAATCTCACATCTCAACAAAATAGAAGATGACCTTGATTTGGACATCAGATCCAGACAAGCCCTAATCCGAGTCCTCGACAAACCAGAGGAACTCAAAGCCGAGCTCGAGACGTTGCTGATGAGAAAGAACGACCTGCCGAAAGTCGGGTTAACCCCTCCTATTCGAAAAGAAGAGGAAGATGCCTACACCAAAGCGCATCTCGCAAAGTCGGAAGAAGCTCTGGCCGTCACATGCCCACCCTGCATTACATTCAGAGAGGAAGACGCACAATTGGGGTCGAAGAATCACAACAGACCGTTGTTCGTCTCCGGCTACATCAGGGATCACAAAATCAATCGTATCCTCATCGAGTGTGGATCTGCAGTCAACATTCTGCCCATCCGCACGATGAAGAATATTGGTCTCTCTGCCGGCGACCTTTCTCCAAGTTCTCTCCTCATTCAAGGTTTCAACCAGGAGGGTCAGAGAACACTCGGCATGACGAACCTAAAGCTGCACATCGGGGACATGGTAGCCGACACGCCTCTTCAAGTCATCGACTCGAGGACCTCATACAACCTGCTCTTGGGTCGACCGTGGCTTCACTCTAATGGAGTTGTACCATCCACACTCCACCAATGCTTCAAGTATTGGGAAAAGCGGCGGCGAGCGTAAGACGTGTATGCCGGCGAAAAGCCCATTCCGCGAGGCAGAGGCATCGTTCGCGATGCTAAATTCTACCCGCGACTAGGCCGACGGTTAAATTGTCACCGAGTCGAACCAGGCAGCAAACGCCAAGAGCACTCCGACGCAGGCCGCGATCGTCCAAACAATCGATGCAGGATGCAACACTCCAACGATCGTCGCCGCAGCCCACAAAACCACGACTTCGGCGCAAGTTGTATCTCCCTAAACAGATCACGGCGCAAAGTCGTTATCTCTAAAGCAGCTAAGCGCACAACAGCCCGTCGGCACACGGCCATAAACCGACCCGCAGTCGCGCCTACACCAAATCGGCGCAACATACCCATCTTGCGATACATTCCACAGTCGCAAAGGAAGAAAGGAGAAGCTCCCCTGGTCGCCTGCAACAAAATCCAGCCGACCCCTTTGCCAAAAAAAGTCACGCTTCCTCTGCCAAAATTAGAGGAGCGAAGTATCGTGAAGCAGTTGCCGAACCAACAACAATTGCCGGCTACACGCTCAAATGAAGGCTTCGACCCGAACGCCTACCGGTTGATGGCCAGAGCAGGGGGTAATCTCCGCGAAAGACGAGATTCATGCAAAACCTCCCCGTGACCTTACCCGTCTTCACTCCAGAGCAGGAGAAATTGAAGAATGAAGGGCATCGCGATCAGTCAAGGTCGCCTGGGCCTCGACTATGAGAGACCAAAACCAATCAAAATCTATACAGCCCAAGCAAAGCCGGTCAAGATAACCAGAAAGTCATCGGCAGATGTGCACCAAGTCTCGGTTGGCCAAATCCCAACAGAGAAACAAAATATTTCAAAGCGGTGATTATTTACACCAAAGCAGCCATCACTCGAAGTCGACCAAAGAAAGACGGCGGTCCAGTCGTCATCTATACGTTGAAGGCAGCCATTGCTCGAGCTCGTGCCTACGACTCAGTCACAGTGAATCATATCTCCGTCACCGACGACAAACAAGAAGATGAGGAATTCGTCTTGAAGGAGGCTCCGACTGAATTCGAAGAAGGAGGCCAGTCGACCGTTGACTAGTTAAAGAAAGTCGACTTAGGCACAGCAGAAGACCCGAGGCCGACTTTCCTCAGTGCTTCACTGACGGCCGAAGAAGAGGTCGAATACATGGCGTTGCTCCGCGAATACCGCGACATCTTCGCCTGGAATTACACAGAGATGCCCGGCCTCGACCCGCGCGTGGCAGTCCACAAATTGGCGGTTCATCCCTCTGTTCGGCCAGTGGCTTTCGTAACGACGATTCCGGCCAGAACTGGTGCCAGAAATCGAAAAGGAGGTCGACAAGTTGATCGCGGCAAATTTCATCAGGGAGGTGAAGTACCCGTCCTGGATTGCAAACATCCTCCCAGTCAAAAAGAAGACTGGCCAAATTCGGGACTGCGTCGACTTTCGCGACCTGAACAAAGCATGCCCGAAGGATGACTTCCCTCTGCCAATTACCGAGCTCATGGTCGACGCGACAACAGGTCACAAGGCTCTATCTTTCATGGACGGGTCCTCTAGCTACAATCAAATTCGGATGAACCCAAAAGATGAGGAGCTCACCGCATTTCGCACTCCAAAAGGGATCTTTTGCTACAAAGTTATGCCGTTCGGACTCAAAAATACCGGTGCAACATATCAACGAGCGATGCAAAATATCTTCGACGATTTCCTCCATAAACGAGTCGAATGCTACGTCGACGACTTGGTGGTGAAAACAAAGCAGAGAGCCGACCACCTTCTCGACCTTCGGGCAGTGTTCGAGCGACTGCGACGGTTTCAACTCAAAATGAATCCGTTGAAGTGTGCTTTCGGCGTCACCTCAGGCAAATTCTTGGGGTTCATCGTCCATCACAGAGGAATCGAAATCGACCAGTCAAAAATCGATGCCATTCAAAAGATGCCGGAGCCCAGAAACGTTCTGAGCTTAAAAGCTTCCAAGGTCACCTGGCGTACATCCGCCGCTTCATTTCGAACCTCGCCGGGAGGTGCCAGCCTTTCAGTCGTCTGCTAAAGAAGGGTACACCATTCGAGTGGGACGACGCTTGCTGGAACGCCTTTAACAACATAAAGGCGTGCTCTCACCAAGCCACCGGTGCTTTCGTAGCTCCGATCGTCGACAAACCACTGCTGCTATACATCGCAGCACAGGGAGAAGTCGGTGGGAGCTCTTTTGGCTCAATGTGATGAGGACAACAAAGAACGTTCTCTGTATTATCTCAGCCCGAACACTGGTGGGTGCCGAGCTCAACCATACACCGATCGAAAGACCTGTCGGCTCTCATATTCGCAGTTCAAAAGCTTCGGCACTACCTCTGGCGCATTCAACGAACCTCATTTCAGCGAGCTGATCCGTTGAAGTACATTATGTCGCGACCAATCCTCTCGGTCGATTGGCAAAATGGGCGCTGCTCCTCTCGAGTTTGAAATCAACTAGGTGCCGCGAACGAGCTATCAAAGGCCAAGCTCGCCAATTTCTTGGCCAACCACCCGGTCTTGGGCGAATGGGAGTTAACAGAGGAATTCCCAGACGAAGAAATATTCCTGGTCGAAGTGCTTCCCCCTTGGGAAATGTATTTTGACGGCGCCGCACGGAGAAATGGAGCTGGCGCCGGAGTCCTTTTCGTCTCCCCAAAGAAGGATCTATTGCTGTATTCGTTCGTGCTAACCCAGATTTGCTCGAACAACGAAACAGAGTATCAAGCCATCCTCCTCGGACTCGGTATAGCGGTCGACATGCAAATGCCGCAGTTAAACATCTACGGCGACTCGGCTTTGGTCATCAAACAATTGACAGGAGAGTTCGAAGTCAAGAAACGCGAGCTCGAACCTCTCTGGAGATATGTCGGTGAACTTCTGGCCCAAATCCCGGAAGTTTCACTCCACTATGTCCCTCTCTCCGAGAATGGGCCAGCCGACGCATTAGCCGGCATTGCTGCCAGCTTAGCACACTTCGACGAACGGCCAAACCAAGTTCCCATTTGCGAACAATGGGTCATCCCTCCACCACTCGAGGAAGAAAAAGAAGAAGAGCTAATAGAGGAGATAGAAGAATCTCTCCCTATCTCGGCTAGCCAAAATCAGACCGAGGACTGGCGCAAGCCTATCATCAATTTCCTTCGTCACAGCACACTCCCAGTCGACCTGCGAGAGCGAGTCCAAATTCGCCAGACAGCTCCTAGATACGTTTTCATCAACGACGTACTCTACCGAAGGTCGTACGAAGGTCTGCTCCTTCGTTGTCTTTCAAAAGAAGAGGGGCTACAAGTGCTGAAAGAAATACATGGTGGGATCTGCGGCGCACATCAAGCTGGCCCGAAGCTCCACCTACAAGTCAAACGACTCGGCTATTACTGGCCAACTATGCTCAGGGATGCCATCTAAATGGCTCGAACCTGCAAACCATGCCAACTCCATGCCGATTACATACACCAACCACCGGTGCCGCTTCACCCAACGGTCGCTTCCTGGCCATTTGAAGCTTGGGGTATGGACATCATCGGCCCTATCACTCCTAAGTCCGACTCTAAACGGCAGTACATTTTCGCTGCCACCGACTACTTCTCCAAATGGGCTGAAGTTGCAGCCTACCGAGAGGTCAAAGCCACCATCGTCGCCGACTTCATCCGAACTCAAATCATATACAGATATGGAGTTCCACGGTATATCATGACGGACAACGGCACACCCTTTAGAAACAGAGTCATGGACCGCTTCTGCGAAAAATTTCGCATACAACAGCGGATGTCGTCGGCTTACAACCTGGCAGCCAATGGACTCGCAGAGGCTTTCAACAAGACACTGCAAAATTCTGAAGAAAACGGTCGGCGCCCACAAAAAGAGCTGGGATGAAAAGCTTCCCGAGCTTTATGGGCATCTGAGCGGCGGCCAGAACGCCCTACCCAAATGACTCCATACTTTCGCTGGTTTATGGCAATCGGCGGTACTCCCTCTCGGTACAACTCCCTTCCTTATGCGTAGCGTAAGAGAAGGACCCGGCGACGGAGGAATCGCCCAATTGAGACTCGCAGGACTTGAGTCTCTCGATGAACAACGACTCGAGGCACAACAACGTCTCGAGTGCTATCAATCCCGCATGACCAGAGCCTTCAACAAAAAGGTACGACTCAGGTCATTTCAGAAAGGCGATCTCGTGCTCGCAGTAAGACGGCCGATGCTCTTCACCAGCAAAACCGGGGGCAAATTCGCACCAAAGTGGGAAGGACCTTACGTGGTGCAGGAGGCCTATACCAATGGCGCTTACAAGCTCGTCACTGCAAACGGGTCGGAGCTGCCAATAACAAATGGTAAATTCCTCAAACGGTTTTACCCATGAAGAAGGCAGCAACAAAAAAAAAAAAAGGAAGAAGAGAACCTCGAAAAAAAAAGTACGGACTTCTCATTGCAAAAAAAAAAAATTTCATAATGGGAACAGTGCAGGTCTTGCAACAAAAATGCGAGGCACAAAAAAAAATGTCTTCTTTCAAGCTTCGCAACAAAAGGCAAGGCTACAAAAAAAAAAAAGAAAGAGAAGAAGCCTCACAAAAAAAAAAACAAGGCAAACAAAAAAAATGCAAAGGAAAAGAAAGAGCGAGATGACATCAAAGTCGCGAAAGCTCGAAACCGGCAAGTTGTCCCTTCAAACGGATCACTTCAGCTTGGGCGTCAGCCAGCTCCTGTCCTTCCTGTTCGGTGAAGGTAGGCCGAACTCGAACCTCAATAAACGTCGACGAATAGCGGCAGCCTCTTCATCTCTTACATCAAGCTGTCTCTTATCGGTTGCGCAAAGTTGTGTATCCAAAGTGTCAAAGGCGAGCTGAAACCAGAGGCGAGTTGTTAGTGAAGTCGCTTCGCTCCTCTTCGCAGCCTTTCGAGCCACCCGATTCTGGTCGACACTAGCGGACAGTTGGTCACGACCGCTGACCACATCGCCGCTCAGCTTGAGTAAGTTCAGCCTCTGCAACTTGGCGTTCTTCTAGACTGTGTTTCCCCTCCAAATAACACCGCCAAATGCTGAAGTCGAGCTGCCCCGGATGCGAACTCCTCAACCCATTGCTCCAACGTAGAGGCATCGATACCTACCTCAATCAGTTTCTCAAGGCAAACGAAGGCATCTTCCACCAGTTCGGGTGAACTCGGATCACTGGCCGACAAAGGTCTGTCTGGACGAAGTCCTTCCACAACCCCATAGCCGCCTTTTGAAGCCTCAGCTTTGTTCTTATCGATGGACGTCTCGAGGACCCCTGTAGAAACCGAGGCCATGAGTTCGCAGAAAAGGGGAAAGTCAACAAATATATATGAAAAGGAGAAAAGGAAATCGAGACTTACCGATAAAGACTTCGAAGAGGTCGAATGATCGCTGCCTGGTGGCTGAAGGGCTGATGACGGCTCTCCATCATTCCAAGGCAAAGGGACCACCAGAGACTGAACAGCTACGACCGGAGTTGCCGGCATCGGATGAGAGGAACTGGGGGCATCACACTGAATTCTACCAACGACCACTTGGGTCAAACAGGTGGTCGTGACTCCATCCGTAGTCGCCTCCGCTTCGGTCTGAGGGGATGCATCATCAGCAACCACTGTCGTATCGTCCTCCACTCCATCGAGTATAGGATCAGCAGCAGATAGAGGATTCTTACAGAATCACATTCTGGCAAGGTCTGCCAAAGTGACATGATCTTCCTCGTCCAGCATTGAGTGTTGAGGGAGTTCCAATCCAGAAAGGTCCAACGGCTCGTCCAAAGTCGGAGTAAGTTGAATCTCCTGCGGGTCAGCCAATTGAGCTTCTTTAGTAGGCCCCTGAGACGGACCTGGTAGAAGAAGAGGAGCCGAAATGGCCAAGGATTCGGGCGGTTCCAGCAGAAGAACTGACGTGCTAGGGACGCCAGACAAATCCTCGGACGGTTTGGAAACACCACTTCGGACGCGCTTGATGAAGGGCGGAGGAGTGAACATCGGAGGCTGAACGGGTGCCTTCCGCTTGGCTGGAGCCTTCTTCTTCTTCTCCTTAGAGGCTGGAATTGGAGACGCTAGCAAAGCAAGGACCACTGGCTGGGTCTCTTCCTCCGGGACAAACGGCTCTTTCAGCACTATACCCTTCGCCTTCGCCGCACCTTTCGAAGTAGGCAACTTCTCCTTCACTACCTTCGAACGCGGCTGTTTAGCCTTGGCTTTCCCCTTCTTGGCCTTAGTGGAGGCCAGCTGATCAGGACGTGGTAAGAGAACCTCTGCGTCGTCATCACTCAGCACGCGCAACAACTCGGATTGAGACGCAGACACGCCCGGTTCGAGTAAGGCTCTTCGACTCATGCTAAAAAAAAAGAAGAGGGGAGAAGGATGAAGGAAATATCGGAAACAAAGAAGAGAACCCAAAGGAAAGGAAACGGAAGCTCACATACCTCGAAAATGGGGACTATGTGCTCGAGCCACGATTCTCTGAAGCTCAAAGTGACCCCAGGATCTGCGTCGGCACCCAGAAAGACTGGCACTTCTACGTGACCAAAAGGCCTCGCGACGCTGATCCTCCACGTCTCTAAGAGTGCCGAGAGAGACTCTGCCCTGCGCTGGTCGGAGATAAGCACGCCAGAAGATCCTGGCAAAAGCCAAACTGTCTAGCGAATCTATGAGGGTTGTAAGGCTCGATAGCCAGAGTGTCGCGTTGCCGATAAACCAAGGAAGTCGATCGAACACACAGAAAATAGTCTGATTCGATCGAAGAAGCCACGTGACTCCTCGCGTCAAGAAGAATGCCAGAAGGAAGAGCCTCGGCTGGATACCAAGTCTTGATCGAACTCCTCCAAAACAGTGCACGGGCTTCGACCGGAGTAAAATGTCGGCAGAGTTCTGCGTTCCGATACACCCACATGAGAGGACCAGAGCCTTCGCTAGGATCTGCACCATGAGCACTAAAACGCTGCGCCAGCCAGGCACAAAGGAACGGCCAAGCTATGCGACCAGGAGAGAAACTGTTGAGGCTCCGATAAAGATGCGCCAGAGCCGCCCCGGCTAAGCCTACTTTAGTTCCGCTCGCCATAAAACATGTCATCTTGAAAGTATCCGGTCGCATGGCAAAACCCGCCATAGGGATCACACTGCGACATAGCCTGAGCGTTAAAAATGCTTCCAGGTATACCTCATCTGCAAGGGCCTCTGCACGCCAAGTTCAACGAGGACCTGATTTTGAATGGCCGAACGATCTCTGCTACGGGACTCTGTCATCTTGTTGCGATCAGTCCAAGGGTCAGAAGAAGGAACGACCCCTTCCTCGGTGCGGAACCAGAAAGATGTCCAATCCGAAAAGGACACAGCAAGACCCTTCTTGTCTCCCGGGTTGCGACGACAGTAGATCCGGTAGAATGCCAGCAGTAAATATGGTACGCTCTCTGACAACGGCAAAGCTCGGACAACAATAAAGTCAGCCACCGTCGGCACCACTTCATCATAAATAGAGCCAGAAACGGGCAGCCCACAAAGGTGATGTAAGTCCCACAAAGAAATCGAGCTCCCCCGTCTCGAGTAAAAATTGTGTTTGTCGATGGGCACCACAGCTCCAAGAAAGCATGGATCACGTGAGTGGAACATTGATAAGTGAAAGCCGAAGCGCGGATTGCAGTCAATATGCCCAGCCTAGCCAAGATCTCCGGACAAGTACGAACGATAGTGCAAGTCCATTCGAAGTGAAAAGGCATGTGAGCGGGAAAAGGAACTGGTGGCGCAGGGTGTGAATCGTCCCAAGCGCCAAACCGAGGACTATGAATCGATAACTCGGGCGCTGTGTACGTGGCTAACTTGTGCAAAGGGCTCAACGGAACGTTCCCCCCAGCTTGATGCGAGGGAAAGACCGCTTGTCGCAGAAGGTAACAAATCTGGTCGTCCTCGACTACTGGACGACTCCACAAGTCATGCACACTCAGAAGCGTGGGCACAGACACGGACTGACCTCCAAATACCGATTCGTCGTGAGGTAATAACATCGACTTCTCTTGTCCGTTTGAATCTATAAACCGCAGGCAGTGTCGTACAACACCGTCGGATAGAACAGAGATATCCGCGAAGGTCAGACCAAGGAGGGAAACTGAAGCTGAGACAGTAGACATCTGCAACAAAACAAACAGTATGCGCCAATCACTCCTCTTTCAAAAAAAAAAAAAAAAAATCATGCATCCCCAAAAAAAAAAAAAAAGGCAAAGTCGCAAATAGAAAAAGAAGGGGGATCTGCGAAAAAAAAAATCAAATTGCAAACAGAAAAGAAAAACAGAGGGGCGACAAAAAGAATCAGTCGTCAGTCAAAAAAAAAAAGAGAAACAAAAAAAAAGAGAGTGGGCAAACCGAAGAGGTATACCAATCCTCTTCGACTGTGCGACAAGCAAAATCTCGTGCCCGGCGACTGAGCCGAGCACAATCAAATTGAAGTTATTTCATCCGACAGTCAAATCGGGTGGAGCACATCTTCAAATTCGCAGCCAACTACATAGCTGGCTGCAGTCAAAAAAAAAAGGGGGAGCACCCGACGACCGAGTCAGGTGCGACCAAAATAACAACACTGTTCTCAGAGACCCGAACCGTGAACAATCCCAAAGCCTCGCGGCCACCAAATCGGAGGCAAACAAAACAAAGTTCTCTAGTGCTCGACGATCAAGTTAGGCGCACCAAAACAGAGAATTCAGCATCTAACGACAGAGTTAGATGCCGCGATACCGATCCCACTTGCGACGACCGAAGTTGGGCAGGGAAAAGGACGTTATGAACAAGAGTGCCCGGCGACCAGGCCAGGCACAACTCAACTTATTGCGACCAGTCAAACAGGTTGGCCACGATAAAAAAAAGGCTAAACACCGGACGTGAAGAAGAGTGCGAGACACTACCCGGCGACCGAAGTCGGTATTAATTACTAAAACTTCTGCTGCCGGCGACCGAAACGGACGCAGCCAACGTAACACGTAACAAGGTACGCAATCCATCTTCATCTTCTCAAAAAAAAAAAAAAAAAACGAAAAAGGCTGCGACAAAAAGAAGCCGTCGCCGAACAAAAAGCTGCGACAAAAATAAGCTGTCGCAAAAGAACAAAAAAAATGCAGCGACAAAAAGAAGCAGTCGTAAAAAGAAAAGAAGTGGTTGGCGACCAAACCAGAGCTGACCACTCAGCAGCTCGCACCCGACGACCGAGCCGGGTGCGCCAACGTAGGAATTCAGCCTCCTAGCGACCCAACCGAACTCAGCCGAACCAAAGCCTCGGCACTCGGTGGCCAAAACAGAAGTCAGCCTCCTAGCGACCCAACCGAGCTTTGCCGAACCAAAGCCTCGGCACTCGGTGATCAAAATAGACGTCTAACCTCCCAGCGACCGAGCCGGCCAAGTTTAAAACGAAAACTGCAACACCCGGCGACCAAGCCGGACGCAGCCAACATACCAGGTACGTGACTCGTTTTTGGGCAAAAAAAAAGCAGCGACAAAAAGAAGCAGTCGCTAAACAAAAAAAGTCTGCGACAAAAAGAAGTCGTCGCTAAACAAAAAAAGTCTGCGACAAAAAGAAGCCGTCGCTAAAAAAAAAAGAGAAAAGGAGCTACGACAAAAAAAGAAGCAGTTGTAAGAAAAAAAAAAAAAAAAAAGGTCAACACAATTCGCACCCGGCGACCCTTGCCGGCTGCGACCTCAACACAATTCGCGCCCGGCGACCCTTGCCGGCTGCGACCTCAACACAACTTCGCACCCGGCGACCCTGGCCGGCTGCAACCTTGCATTAGCAATCAACTCTGGCCGACTGCGACCAGACTGCTAATTGCACTCGGCATCCAAAACAGGTGTGCTAGCGCAGACAAACTGTCTCCTGGCGACCAAGCCGGATCAATCCACAGAAATTTCAGCACCTGGCGACAGAGCTAGTCACCACACAAACTCACAACGCCTCGGCATTGAAACCGCCAATTTGTCACAAATGCATAAATTGACAAACACTTAGAGCGAAAAGAGAGAAAAGAGAAATTCAAAAAAAAAAAAAAAGAGAGAGAGAGAGAGAGAACAACTCGTGAAAAAAAAAGAGAGAGAAGAATGAGAGACTGAGGGAGGAGTCGAAAATGAGAAGAGAGAAAAAGAGAAAGGAAAAGGAAGAGAGGAGAAAAAAAAAAGAGAGTGGGAAACCCGGCTGACTCGAATTCAATCCGAGCCTGCCGGGATAAAAAAATATTCTTCACAAGCACCTTTGATTGGATTCGCAGAGAACTCGACACAAGCCGGGCTCGAGAAGATAGCGATACGATCAATGTGCAGACTCCAAAAATCGCGAGCCAAGAACAAATCAGTTCAAGACTGCCTCCCGAAGCAAAGTCGCATGATGAGTATAGATCGACGGAAAACGCCAAACCACGCATGCTGTCTCAAACCGTGGATTGACCGAAGATGCTGGATCGTAGAAAATCAAGAAGAAAAGGAGAATTTCTTAGAGCAGGTTCACAGGAGAAATTAAGGGAAGTCAATAAGTTCCTCTGTTCTGGGGATTAATTGACTAAAGTTAACAGAGAAGAGTATTAGGGCGGGGCCCACATCCCTTAATTGAGGAGGCACGACCTGGGAAAAACCCTAGGTCGGCGCCAAACCAATTAGGGCGGAACCCACACTCCCTGATTAAAGGGGCACGACCTGGGAAAGCCCTAGGTCAGCACCAAACCTATTGGAGTGGGGCCCACCGCACGCCTCTCATCTTCTGGCTTGCCTCCCTCCCTTGCAGAGCTGGATTCTTGAGTCCCGGCCACCACACAGGGAGGGGCCACCTGCCTCCCCCTTCTTCCTCCTCTGGGTCCGAGACAGTGCAAAAAGCCAGGACTCCCTGGTCCCGGTGACCCCCCATGGCGCTTGCCTCCTTCTTTCCCTTTTTGTTTGAGCAACTTTGTCAAGCCGGACTCATTCAGCTGAGTCGGTATCACCTGAGGGGGGACCCATTTGCTGCCTCCCTTCTTCCTCCCACTGGAGCAATTAAGTCGGAGGGACTCATTCTTGGTCGGTCACTGACCAGTGGCCTCCTCCCTTCTTCTCTGGCTGCATCCTTCCCTCTGGCAAAAAAATCAACTTTCTTTGAAGCCCGAGAGCTCATTCTTGCGAGTCGTCATTGACACAGGGAGTGGCCCACCCCGCCTCCCATCTTTCCATTAGCAGAATTAACTTTTGTTGCGGCCGAAGTTCGTCCGGTGAGTCGGCCATGCAATGTGGAGTTCATCTGCTTGTGTCTCTCTCTTCTCACGGCTCAAGCAAAGCTCTTTGGCGCACCTCTCACAAGTCCGATGCACCGCGGTGAGTCATCTTACGACCAACAACGACTTAGTGAATCATCGTCTAGTCGAGAACGACTTCGATGAGTCATCGCCACATCAGCATGAGTCAGCATACAATCATCCACTTCAACCGAAGATAAAATCTTGGGAAAGAGGTCATGATCCTCATTCGGGGGGATCTCAACGGGGAGTTCTGGTCTCCCTCCTTCCCTCTTCTCCCTCCTTCCCTCTTCTCCCTCAACTTCACGGCGGGGAAGGGGATCGTGATCCCCTTTCCCGTGCAAAAATCCCTCAACAACCACACATGAATGGCTACAAAAGGCCAGAAGTTCCCTGTTCGGGGTTGGAGAAATCATACTCGGAAGACTCTCTTAGCACAAGTCGCGGAAATTCTCTCGTTCTCAAATCGAAGGTCCAAAACTCCCTTCACCGAAGAAGAGTTCTTCACGCACAGAAGTTCTTTCAAATCGCAAAGAAGTTCAGCCACCCGCAGTTCGTCGCTCTACAGCTCGACCAGAAGCAATTCTACACCGTCGCCGGCATGGTCACAAGTCGAAACACACGGAACACAAATACTTCCGTCCGACCGACAAAAGCCACACCAGATCGTGTATGTTCGTTTCTGTAACTCGAAGTCTCGACGACGACCTCGCAGGAGACAAAAGCCGTATCTTCATGCAAATAATGCTTTACTGAGCAACCCTCAATTCTGACTGGGGTTTTCATTCGACCAATCTCCAAGTTCACTTAACAATCAAGAACGGATCTTAAGTTTCGTGCTTAGTGTGGAAAACATCTGTTATGTTCCGTGCTTTGAGGATGCCAAATTCTGTGTTTTGCTCATAGCCTGGTTGAGTCATTAATAGAAAGAAGCTAGAAAGATTGCTGAACACGCAGTAGGGGATGAGATAGGGGTGGAATTAAACTGAACGGAGCCCGAATTTACTTGTTATACTTGGGCTCGATCTCCGGCTTCAGCTTGACCCTGAGCCCTGAGCAAAGATCGAGCTCAGGCTCAAATAATTTTTTCGAGCTTAGGCTCGAATAATTATTTTGAGCTCAGGCTTAAATGATTTTTTTGAGTTCGAGGTCAAGCTGGCTCATTAATGGAGAAAAATGAAAAGAAAGGCAAGAACATGCTTGAGGATATAGCTGTTTAAGTCAAAAACCCATATAATGAGCCACCTCGATGAGCTTTTGAGCTGAACCCTTCGAATCTTAGGTTCAGCTCATTTTAAAGAGCAAGCCTTAGAAGAGCTCAGGCTTGGCTCTTAAGTTCGTGAAGATTCGAGCCGAGCTGAGCTTTTCACGAGTTGAGCCGACCATTTCCCAAGCCAAGTTGAGCCCGAATTATTCGCTAATAGAGACCCTAGGATGAGATGATAGAAAAAGTTTTTGTTGTTTTAAATTAATCTCTTTTAGAAGAGACGGTCTTAGAATCTTAATATATCTGATCCTCGATAACAGGGGGAAAATCCACTCCAGTATTCATGCTTGTAAAGCTGCGTCAGGTTTGAGTCCAAATGGAGCTGAACCGTTTCGGGTTGTTAACAAAGCAAAGACCTGGATCTTTTGTATATCCTAAGCTGGATCTGCTCCGTAACGAATTCGTTCTGTTGGAACCACCAACATATTTAGTAGGACAAAGCAAAGGTTGAATGCGTCACAATGAAACAACCTTTTATCTGACCACGTCTGCCTGTTCATTTCCAACGGAACGAATTTCGCTTGGTCAGAGCTCCGTTTCACCTATTACTAAACTTGGAATTGGAAAGTGAGGTATTCTATTGGAAATGACAGAGTACACTAAAAGAAAGAACTGGTAGTTAAGGTTCAAAGGGAGAAATTTTGGGAAAAAATAAAGAGGCATAATGAAGAAGAAATTTGGGAAGAGAGTGAAAAAAGAAGAGGTGAGGAAAAGGCGGTATGGATGAAGTAATAATGCAAGACATGGCCCTCAAGACACATAATTATGTGAAGCTAGCATCTTGTAAACCAACGAGGGCCATAGCACCCACCTACTATTATTCCTTGTAACTGATTCCCACTCGAGCATATGCAACATTTGATAACAAAAAAAATTAAAAAGGAATTTTAATTCTATATATGATACAAATAGATGATTCCTGGGTTTCTGTATAATTTTGATTTATGCCTACTCAACCATTTAGCCGGGAAGGTACAAAGAGCATTTTACCACCCTGACCAGAAAAAATAGCTTTTTCTAGTGTTATCAACTCAAGCATCAAAAAGCAGCTCCATGATGGTTTTAATCTATGATGGGATAACCTGGCATTCCATGAGATATGCCTCCATTTGAGTCGGAATATAACGGAGATGGTTGCTCTCCTGAATTGGATGACTTTCGGGATCTTGGCTTCCTAGGAGAAGCCGAGTAATCAAAGCTGGAAGTGTACAACGACGGTGACCTGGGCAATCCAGTAGAATCTGAACCCAGAGAGTAACCTTTCGCCACTGTTTCTGCTTCCAGTGGCAGTTCATCCAACGTCTGATATTTAGATGGAAACAAAGCAATGACCCAACGTAAGAGAGAGTTCAATACAACAAGCATCAAATCAGATGGTGCAGAAATTAACATGGACTTGCCTGAAAAGCTAATTGCAGAACCTGAAGAGTTTCTTGGGTGCGTTTCCTTTTCATGGCTATCTCCACAGGCTCTTGCAGCATTTCCTCAAAAAGATTGTCCCTGTTTATAGTCAAAAAGTGGATTTCAATGAACTCAGTGATCACAGCAAATCTCTACTAGTTGTCAGTTCACAAATCCACAGTAATTGGAGAACGAAATAAGAGCCAGAGATACAGAGTATATCTAACCTGTACAGCTTCCTAATGAAGACATTATGCAGCTCTCTCTTCGTGTGATTCACCTAATGAACAAACTCAAGGTGTAAACCAACAGGTAGTGTGACAAAGTTGGCTCTATAGAGGATAAACAAGTATGGTTAGCTGAGCAGATTTTTTTCAACGAAAAGTTCTTTTAACAAGTAAATTGGGTGCACCCTCAATAGGCCAAGCAGGCCTACAGCCAATAAACAAAGGCACTTAACAGACAAGCGAAAGATAATTAGTCTAACCGAGGGATACTCTGGAGGTTCTTCACAATTACCATATTTTGTATTAGAGAATTTGTTATACTTCACCTAGACTGCTTTGTATCTACAACAGCAAAAAGCGAGTGGATAAATTAATACCAGGACCAGGTGCCAAGTTTAGTTAGTCCAGGTGCCTCCATTTCTCTATACAAAAATAATTTTCAGTTTCTTCATAAAATATAAATAAATAAATTCAATATAACCCTTATCTTGTCTGATTCATAATCCTCAATTTTGGTTTACAGCAGATTAATTTCAAGATTTCACTAAAAATTCAAAATAATCCATTTGAGATGCACAAAACAACCTAATGAGCAATATATTTTTCTAGTCGTTGGTAATTTTGGAAATAGGGAATAGACTCATGCAGCAGTTGACAAAGCAGTACTGATGTAATTCTTTCCAAGAGAATCAATAAACTTCACCATTTTCAGAAAAAAAGACTCTTACTGCAGTTAGTTATCACCTTCGGCAATCATATTGTAATTGAATTGCATTGGAATTTGTTTTCTAATTACTTGAGTAAATATCAAGAAGAATTTCTATTTTTCAAGTGGACAACACTCATAAGTGGAAGGTGAGTTTGGATTTCTAAACTGTATAGGCCTATGTAACTGAAGACACTATTTCCTTGCAGTTAATACACAGACTAGGACCAAGCATAATCTTGAAATTTTGATGTTCTATACCTGTACATTAAAGGTCCTAATAGGGAGCAAAAGGGTTGAACACTTAAATGTTCAAGCCTATGGAATTACCCGATGAAATTTCCTTAATGTTAATGCTCAAACTAGTATAAATTTTTCACACTAGGTCCTTTAGGGTTTGAGTATGCTATGAACACAGATTGCAAAACTTAAACTAATAAAGTTTTTTTTTTTTAAACGGCAATTACCGTTGATTCTCCAGATTTCGATTTTTAAATTATATTTTGTCCAAGCACAAGCTAACGACATAGGTATATGAACTGAAGATTTGAGATCACCTTTTCGTAATATGATTTTATTTGGTTTCCAACAACATGCAATTTTTTTTTGAAAATCGTGCAATTTTGATTATTTTAAGATCAAGTTGGATTTATGGCGTCAATTAATTAGTACCTAGTATCTTAGTAAGTGAAAGGAGACAAACATCTTTCCATAATGAATTCAATAATCATAATTGGGACAATTTATAAGTTTTTTGCTCTTATGACTATGCAACCCTCCCATTAATTAATATAAAATCATCTTTAAAGAGTTCTTTTTTTTTTAATGGCGAATAGAAGCTGTGAGGATCCGAACCCAAGACCTCCCACAGTAATCCCAATTACAATTACATCGTGTTACTCCCCCCAATTATAATCACGTTACTCCCAACGCTGCCGCGGAGACTCGAACCCAAGACCTCCCGCAGCGATAAATCCCATAGGACCACTAAGCTAATGCTCAAGTGCCTAATCATCTTTAAAGAATTATCTCCCATCATTTGTATAAAAAATATGTCAAACAATCTAGTCAATCATCAACCAATAGCCATGATCGAAGGACACCCATGATGATGTTTCCCATAGTAGCATCAATCAATCACTAATGAAACTATATAACCACATCAATAGAAAGATATACAGCTACAATAACCTATAAGAAACATTGACATGACTACAAAAAAATTATTTAAAAGCGTTATTTCAACCATCTCCCCCACTTGGCTTCAAAATCCTCAAATCCATTTTGATGAGTATATTAGATGAAACCATGACCAAGGGCAACACCCATAATCCCTCATGCATTTTTAGCTAAACATCCATTTTTAATAATCTAAGGAAGGTGAATCAACCATAATACTTGTCAAGTTTGGCCGTTTTCATTCATACTTAGCTCAAAATCTAAAATACACAAGGCAAACTTTTATATCAATTCAAATGTCAGCCACTAAAGATACTGTGCGTAATCAACCCCATAGGTCATAACAATTTAGAAATCCCCTACCTTCCATATAAGCATGTTACTTTGTACCTAATAGGGAAGTTAGACAGTAGGCAAATCTGTTCAAGGGAAATTTTGGACCTAAGAAGCTTAGAGGAAAATACTATACCAACTTAAATCTTAGCTATTAAGGAAGTTCTCAGTTCTATGGGCCCGGACAACATAAAGGTCCAAATGGGACGAAAGCAAATATAAAGAGGAGATAGGGGGTTAAGCTGTTTCCTAATCCAGGTCATTTCTTTTATTTTTTCATCCCCTGTAATTTTTCAGAAAACTTGTCTCTTTCCCTAGTTCCCCTTCAGTCCATAACCTTCTCCTAATTACTCAAGTCTACAACTTTTTGTAGCATAAATGTCGAAAAGATCTTTTGATGGAAAAAAAGCATCCATAATTTAAACAGAAATAACCTATGAAGCTGAAATATACTTCAAGTTATCTATATAGCAACATTTTCACCAATAGCCTTTTGTTATTTAACCATCTCAAAGATGCTTATCCTTTGATATTCCTCCAAGTAGGAAAAAGATACTCACCAGGAAATGCATAATGGCCTTAGGCACAAAGTCTTCAATATTCTTTCTGACAATATCATAGTAAGATCTCAACAACAACTTTGTGACTAGTATTTCAACTGACTCCTGTTCAGATTGCGATTCTGAGGGCCTCAAGATTGCTGGAGGCTGAAGGATATATAAAGCTTGAAGTTAACACCCGAAATTAGAGTCACACTGATGTTTCCTAGTTACAAAGCACACAGTGTGAAAGATACCTCTTTCAGCTGGATCATGGAGAAAGAGTTTTCCAGACTATGGATTGGTTCAATATGTGGTTTACTTCCGGAGCTACCTTTGGCAGATGTTTTGTTCTCACTTCCACCAAATATCGATGAAATACCCCAGCTTGATCCAGAGGAACCTCCTGGTGAAAGAGCCATTACAAAATTAGTAAGTGATATAAAACCAAATAATATATCATGTTGTTTAAAGTAACTAATTCTTCTCTTTTACATTTGGAATAAAATATTACCAGCTGATCCAGGTCTCTCAGGCTCTGAAACAGGCCGAACTCCCTATTCATCATAAAGTTAAGAGTGGTGTGAAACAATGTCTACTTAAACCAACTATAATATTCTAGCACTCAAATCACAAAAGCATTGTAAAAGGCAGAAAATATACCTGATCACCAACGATTCCGTTTGCAACTGATCGAGGGAGAATAGCTCGAGATTTCACAACTTTATCAGATCCTGGCACTCTGTCAGAATCAGAACCATCCTGGATCCAAGAACGTCGAAAACCACATCAGTAAATCTAAAGCCCCTCACAACAACAAGCAGAAACACAACATCCTGAACACCTAGCTGGATAATACTACACCTTCATTTTAGGTAGAGATGTGGGCAACCTAGAAGACTTAATCTGCTGTTGTGCAGCTTCTACGGCTTTGCTCCCACCAATGAAGTTTGGATGCGAAGTGTTTATGTAGTCCATCTACAAAAAGAAAGAACAAATTGCCACAATATACTGAATTTCAGACAAAAGGAGGAAATTCTTCAACTAGTGATTAAATGATCATTTGTGAATTAGTGAAATTGTGAGATCCAACATAAAGTCTAAAAACATTTTACCTCCATCTGAATAATATGCTCTATCATTATCTCTGAAGGCCTCAAACCATCGCGCAAGAAATTTCCTACAACCTCATCCATGCGTTTTCTAAGAACAGGAAAACGTTGCAGCTCGGTGGAAAGACACCGGTGGCTAATCTGGAATCAATTGTAAATTCTTAGTTACCTTGGAAGATACATCATAAACTCATTACACTTCACAGATAAAAAAGGACAATCAGCACCTTAATTAACTCATCATAGATAAACCTTGCACACTGAAGGCTTGGGTCTAACAATCGTTGTATCTGTCTACGAACAAGCACTTCAAAAGGCACCTGGATTCCTCAGTTAAAAAAGGAATATGTCAGAGTAAAAACTAAAATAATCAAATGCACACCAAATAATAAAGAACGACCTCTCACCTCTGGTACAAATAGGGCACTTCTAGGACCAGTTGCATTTTGAATAGATGTGCGGATGTCATCATCAGTCAAATCCTCACATGGATCAACTTCCTGAAAGAAATTTCAAATCAGAAAAGACCCATTCGGCCATTAACAATTTTGAAATAAAGAAAAGCTGCTCCTAACTGGCATGTGATTTGATTCTGCATAAAATATCATCTGAAAGCTAAAAGAGCATTTTGATTCTCATAAACTGCAGCAGAAAACCAGATTGGACAGCAAAAAGTAACAATTAGAAAGTGGATCTGATCAAACACCTACCTCTAAACTCTTAACAAAAATCGATTGGAAAATATAGTGAATTCGTGCTCCACCAGAAAGCTCAGACGTTGCCATTTCATTATTTCTACCCTCCACCATTGAACAGAATGCTGTAAAGAAAGGGCCAGCAAGTGATCTCTAAATGTTTTCAGGCATTAAACAATAAGTTCAGAGTAAAATAAATCTTGCAGTCTTATTTTCTGATATAAGATAAGTTCAATACAATTTTTTTTAAAAATCCAGAGGTAATTTAGTCTGATATTTTTTTCTGAGGAAAATTTTAGTCTGATATTTGAACTCCATTCAGGCACCTTATGAAAATTAAAAACAAGAAAAACATTGTGCGTTTTATGTTTAGTTATTTAGGTAATTTGGGCTTTTATCCTGTACAAACAAACAGCAACAACTCCACTTTCTAAGCTACCTCCACCACCCAACCTTAAACCTCCCCTCAACCTTTGTGATCCCAATAAAGCACAGAGCACAGATCTCCAGTCCAAGGAAAACTTCTGCCAGTGTAGCCTACTTTAAGAGGGCACAGTAGCTTTAGGGTCTATTAATTGAGAAATAATAACTTTCATAAGCTTCAAAGGCTAATACAATTGAATTTCTTTTTTGGTTGTTAGTGCACTCCTCTTTTCTTTCTTATCATTGAGAATAGTTTCTTCATATATTTGTCTCATGCTAGCTACTGCTATTTACAAAAACAGCACCTAAAGATTCAAGTTTTTCCCTTGGAACACGAAAAAAATAGGAATTTTCTACAGTTACGAAAATAAAAGGTGGGACTACTGGTCATCCACTTTATTTCTGTAATTTGGCAGCATTATTTGTAAGAAGCATGAAATTCTATGCAGAAGGAAACGAAAGTATCTTCAGAATTTCAAACACGGTGCATAGAAGATAAAACAGAAACGCAATTACCTTCTGAGTACTTTGTAAGAATGTTCAAGAGAAGAGCACCTTGACCAGCCTATACTTTTGTAAGACACAAAGTAAAATAAATAAATATATGTAACAACAATAAGAACAGCTATCATAAAAGAAATTGTCAAAATAACGTGAACCAGGAAAAGTAAAAAATTTATGGTGCTAGATGAATAGGAAATGGATGCAACAATAGCTACATATACACAGAAAATGAATAAATAAATAAATAAATAAATAAATAAAGGAACTGTTTCCCAAAAAAATTAAAGGAATTCCATTCTTGAATCCCCATTTGTCACCACTAGAAAAGGATGAAATCTGTTGTGATGTACTTGCTAAAAATGGGGCATGTCTTGTTGATAGGTGACCTTCTACCATGTACTATCTTTTGAAGTTGTAGTAAAATCATCTACTTCAAAAGAAAAATGAAAAATAAAAGAAGAAAAAATGAAGTCTAGGCATGATGCAAATGGTATGACATACTTTAGACTCTGTAATTTCACCATATGCAGCATGCTCCTTTGCAGCCACAACCAACTGAGCACTTATTCGAGCCTTCAGTCCAGGAAGAACTGCTCTAATATGCTGCACCAGTATCTGATGACACAACAGTTAAAATAATGAGAGGTAGCTATGAGAAGAAAGATTCATCCCAGCAATTGAAACAAACAAGTAAGATTGAGAGCTTCACATATGAGAAATTGTGCACTTCCTACGAATTGCAGTAAATGAGTTGCGGAAGAACCACTGAACAAAAATCATCTATGTCCTAGTTATTTAATAAAAGAGTGGACTGCAAACAGTTCAGTAAACATTACTTTGAATCTGATGGCACTCTATGTTCACTGCACAATCACTACTAGATAGGGACAAATCATGTGTAAGTATAATTTTCTGTGACCTTCATGACATGACCGGCCAGCACTGACAAACAGAAAAGAGAAATCTTGTCTTGATGTCCCCATCAAGTTATCTATCATAGAACCTCTCAAAAGATTATTGACTGAAAGACACATCACATATATGAAAAAGAAAACAGTGTATAGGAAATGAGGATTGCAAGCTCCAGACTACCGAGTACAAAGAAGCAGCCTGCTTCTATGAGAGAATTGTTACAATTGTCACAGCATATGTTTTTGGGGAAGCGTCATATATTTAAATTGCAAAAGCATAAAAGTGTACTCTTTTCCTTTTAGATCAAAAGCAAAAGTAGGGTGAATATAACACAAGAGTTCGAGATAAGGTATAATATTTTAGTGCTAATATATATTATTGCACTTGCCATGATGGTGAACCTCATTGATGTCCTACCTGGTTCAACTTCTTGGCCAACTGTGGGATACCGCACTGTTCTGCTAGTCCATGGTACACCTGTAACCAGAATCATCACTGTATCACATATCAAATTTAAATTTGTTGTGATGGTACCCAGCCAATCAAATCAGTTAGAGAAACATCTTATACTGGTTTACTGCGGAAGAAGTTCTCCTCATAGGCCAACGCATGCTTGATGCTCCGGTTGCATAAAATATCCTGCCGAAAGGTTCATAATAGTGAGTTCCACAATTTCATGGCCTAAAGCTTGCAAGTAAATTTTGGAACTTCAATATCCCTTCCGAGACTAAAGACATTGAAAACCTCAGAAGGATAAAAAAGCATTCAACTTGTTCTCATTTGTAACCTGGACTTTTCTCTCTTGGGAATTTATTTATAGAATTTCTTATTCTTATATAGATGAACAATATCAAAAAGCAATATTAATACAATAAATATAAGATAGTAATATGCAACTGATATCAATCACCAAACATTGAATTTCTACCAATGTGACAGTCCTTGAGCATATACACATTCACACATTTAAATCCACTAAACTTTACATTAAATTAACAAAAATATCGTCTCCCAATAAAATCACACTGTAAACCCCCCTTCAGCCACATTTATGGATTGCATTAAGATAACTGCTCAAAGTTTAATTTAGGGAAGCTGATTTCAAAGATGAACAAAAGGCAGCATTTCATCTTGAGCTCCATAAATTCGCATATATCATATCTGCCTTAAGCAGTTGTAATTTCTCATTGATTTGCACAGCAATAATTATTCTGTCTTTGTTTATCCTTGTCTCTGTTCCTTTTTTAAAAAAGATCTTCCAACATGAGTACTCACAGACGACAAACTTTACAGGCTACAAAGTGATAAATTGATAGCACTATATTTTACATGTTCCAGGGCACCAAGGACTACATATAAATAATGATACATAAGAACTGGCATACCTCCTGACTGCGGTTTACAACACCTACATAACCAAGTCGGAGAGGAATCACTTTACCCAGCAAAAAATTACGGGCATCAGTACCTCTATCCATGATATCTAACTGGACAGCAAAGAATAATAAGTTAGATAATGCTTTTCAAAAAAAAAAAAATTATACGCTAATAAATTATTAACTGCTAACCAAAGATGAGAAACTCAAAAAGAGATCATATTACACCTTAGTGATTACACCGATTGTCCGATGACCTGTCAAAAGAAAGTAAATAAGAGTTTCAGAGCCAAATTAGGTGTTTAAATTGTTGAGAAAAAAACTATATTTACTTTTAGCACTTGTCCATCTTCACAACAAATAAAAAGTGGGGAAGAAAATTTACCATCTGGATCAGCCATTCTTGCCATTTGAAGGGCATCTGAATTTGCCAAATCTGCGTTTGCAGGAGAGACTGCTAAAATGATACAAGTCTCATGCTTGATGTAAGATAGTATCATGGTTCTGATTCGCGCCTCAATATCAGTTGGCTGGTCTCCAACAGGAACCTTCGTTATTCCAGGCAAATCCACTAAAGTGATATTAAGCACATTAGGAGAAAAAATTTTCAGACGGATCTGTTTGTCTGATACTCCTTTGTTTCCTCCAGCCTCCTTATCTGTTTCTGCCTGTAATTTAAGGCAAAGACTTATGTGAACTCTCCGTTCATCAAACAGTGAGTATCGAGGTGCATGAAAATGATCTAATAATTTAATATCGGAAAACAGTTCAGAACCTAGGAAATCACACAAGGTCTTAATAAATTCGTGTTTAGTGTAGCCATCAAGAGTAGAACAAGAAATTACAAGGAATACAAAATAACAGAGAGTCTGAAATTCAAAGCGATGGCGAAACAAAAACCACCAAATGAGGAAGTGTAGCTGCGATTCTACAGCTCGATGTTCAGTCACAGACCTATGAATAAAATTCTTATAAGACTGCTTTGTCAGACAGAAATTTTTTATATCGCGCTCTAACATAGTACACCCGCGGAAAACAGATCACATTCGGCTCCAGCAAAACAGTAGTTAAAAAGCAGTCGCACACGGACAAAATAAAGAGCAGCACAGCAAACGGAAGAACGCAACCAAACACAACGGAAAAAGCCCCAACCTGAATCTCCCTCCGAATAGCTCCAAAATCAAAAAACTTCTTCGCAGGGAGGTGCAAGAACTCCCCCCACTCATCGCCCCCCGCATCGGCCCCTTTGGGAGAGTGCACGAGCTGCAAAACCAGCGGCCTCCGCGTACAAATATCCGACCCCCGGGGCAAGAAGTCCCTGCCGACAAGAGCCTCCAGCACGCTGGACTTGCCACTACTCTGACTCCCCACGACGGCCACCTGAGGCAAATCGATGGTGGAACTGCTCCCTAGCTGCGCAAATATGTCCTGCAGTTTGTTGACGATGGGAATCACGGCGTGGCCGAAAGGGTTTTGGGCGATCTCGGAGGCGGCGTTCGTGTCCTCCGCCATGGTAGCACTCCCCGGCACCGACGCGATTGAATGCTAGGGAACCGATTCGGCAAAAAACGAGGGCTTTCAAGGCAGCAAGCGAAGCTGCTGGAAGAGGTCCGAATCCAAGGCGTAGGAGCGTCGAGGAGGCTGCGAGGTCGGCCGGTAATGGGGAGCGAGCCCGTACGAAGACGTATAGAGAGACGAATGGGAAGTGAACAAATAAGCGAAAAGAATATCCCAGCAGAGCCGACTGATTGCGTGAGGACGTGAGGTGGGCTCGGGAGTTAGCTTCGGCTGCCGGACCCCGTTGGGGTTTAAGTTGGAAACCAAAAAAAAAAAAAAAAAAAAAAAAAACTAAAATTCTAACGTGGTCGATTAAACCAAGCTCAAACTTTAGGTAGTAGTAAGGCTCGGTAAGTTATATAAATTTTTAAAAAATATTAAATATTATCTCATCATTATTAATAAATTAGATTTTATTTAAAAAAAAATCTAAAAATATTTATAAACAGAGGGGTTTCTCAGTCTTCCTAATTATACAATGTAAACCCTACTTTACATTGTATAATCCTGGTGATAAGTTAAAATTATAAGAAATATAATAACATAATAAAATTAAGGTTATTGCACTTCGTTCAACTAGTGATTAGACCCGATCAGATGGGTTAAGCCTAAACCACATTTTTTCCGATTCGGAGGCTGATTTGAATTTTAAAGGGTGATGCCACAATATTATTGCCAAGAAAAATAGATTTTATGAATTGGGAGATTACTTTTTTTTTTAATATCATAAAGGCCCAAACGCTCTTTGGAAAAAGACTCTTTAATATTGTCTTTTTAAAAGAGTTATTCTCCGCCGGCCAAAATGTAGTGTGACCAAAGCGAATCATGGGGCGCCATGTCACAAAATAACCTGTGTGGGGCTGATGTGGCACCCCGTGATCGCTTTGGCCACGCTGCATTTTGGCCAGCGGATCCGGGCTCGTAAAGAACTCTTGAGAAAAGAAGATGAGCCACAAAAATATTAAAAGTTGTATTTTAATATATATTGACAATAATACCCTTATATGATTAATTAATATAAATTTTGGGTCTAAACTCTAAAGTGTTTTTTTGTTGTTGTTTTGGCCAAAAAAATAAAAAATTATTAATGATAATGGTGGAATTTAAATAAAGTATTAAGGGTACGATTGTCTAATAAAATGGTCTGAATAACTCCCCATAAAAGATGATTTCTCCGATTTGGAAGAGTATTCTTTTGTAACTCTTCCAAAGAGATGAATTTTTCCTCTTCCAAAGCTGTCTTTATGTTAAAGTTATTGAATCCAAACACGATTCAAATTTACGGAGCGGTTTTTTCTCTCGAAAAGTTGCTTCTTGGCTCCCAGAAGCGATGCCAATTGGGGTCAAAGAAAATTTAGCAAACATTAATTTCTGTTTTGTTTGGCTGTTCACATTGTTTGGCATATTTCCTGAAGGTTTAAATGATTAAGATGACTGAAAACATGGGTTGGCACCCAATTTTGTTAAACATCTATGCTGGTATCATCAAATTTTCAATTAGCACAAATTCAATCACAAAGATGAAATGTAAATGATATAATTAGCCCCTGATAGATAATATGTATAGCAGCAGTTCTTAACTGGTATTTCAGATGACTAAAGCACCTGTTTGACCTGGAATTTGATTTCATAGGGAGCTACCACTTTTCCAAGATCATCATGTCATGATACAAGATTCATGGTCCATGACTGAAGGCTACAAAAGCAACATCCAAATGCTGGTCTGACATATTTTCATTGGACCCTTTTAGGAGACTGGAATGTAAGATGGAGAACACAGAATGCACTCATATATAACTTGAAACTTATTTACAAGATACATTTAAGCCTGGTATAGAAATATAAGCTTCAAAGTGTATAATTGTTCATTTTCCCATTCCCAAGTTAAAGGGTCATATCACGATCTGCAAAAGTTTTTTTTTTTTTTTTTTTCTGAAACAAATGAATTACAATGGAACAACAAAAGTGATTCAACCAAACACTGAATCAATCAGTTTTGTTTTGATGCTCCGTGGCAGGTCGAGATAGATTGTACAGCAACAAGCCCAAAACAAGGATGGCACTTCCAGCGGCAAAAAAGGGGCTTAAGGGGTCACTTTGGGGAAGATAAGGCAGGGGTAAAGTAAGAACATATATAGAGATTGGCACTGCAGACAAAAGATAAAATTTAGCTCGGAACAAAATACATAAATAAATAAATAAATATATATATATATATATATATATATATATATATATATATGAGGAAAGAACACTTGCACTCTAGGAATTTAAAGTAATGAGGGATTTTTTTATAAATGTGAGGAATATTTTTGTAATTGTGAATTAAGATCAAACTCACATTTACAAAAGTGTTCCTCATTTCTTCTTTAAATTTTGAGTTTAGAAAAGTTTTTCCTACATACACATATTGGTTATCCTTACTCTAGAGAGAGAGAGAGAGAGAGAGAGAGAGAGAGAGAGAGAGAGAGAGAGAGAGAGAGAGAGAGAGAGGAAGCTAGCCTACAAGTACTTGTGGATATACTAGTAAATTTAAAAAAGAATTGGCTGTATGGCTTTCATTCTTTACCCTCCTTTTAATTTATATTTACAAAATTGCGGGAAGTTTCTTTATATATATATATATATATCTGTGTGTGTGTGTGTGTGTGTGTGTGTGTGTGTGTGTGTGTGTGTGTGTAATAACCAAAATTGATGAGAAGAAGGTACCAGATAGTGTTGCCACAAGAGATGTAACCACTGCAGATGACATTTTAAGAAGAGACAGAACCGATATGTTGAAACCCATATTCACAGCAATGTAGAGCAATGGAAGGAATGGAGCTCCTTCGCAGCCTGAATTGGAAATATTGAATTAGGTTGCTTAGTTAGTATGTCCTGATCAGTAAATGTTTGTGATTAGAGATTAAAAAAGGTTTGTTGTACAATCCAGTAACCAATATTTCTATTTGATGATCCACATGCACTTACTGAAAGTTGGGAGTTCTGGAATCATGTAGGGAACCATTGGAACCTACAGAGACAAAGGTAAAAAGGGAGAAAGATATAGAGAAAACTTGCCTGACACATTGGCTTCTATATTCAAAAAGCAAGCAGCACCATCTTTTAAGTATGATGGAAGCTCTGCAAAAGGTATTCCTCTCAAGTTCGAGAGAAGAGGAAGAAGTAGCAAAACAAATAGAGCCTGCAGGAAAGAAATAAAATTCAAAATCACTAATACTAAGGAAGTTGTCTTCAGATTTATGGGTTCACACAAGACAACATTGTTGTCAATTGAGATTTAACAAGTTTATCACGATTGTTTGTTTTCTTGACAATGAATTTTTTGTATTTCAGACCATGAAATTGGATAGAAACAAGTAGAGTGCATGCACTCACTAACCTGGAATCCTGATCCAAATGAATTAACAACAAATATATCAAGTGACCTCCCCTGCACATTAACAAGTTTGACTTACTCCCAGGCAGCCAGTATGACCAAAGTCTGGCAAGACAAATAAATCCACTACCGAGAAAATGAAGTCAAAAGAAAGTTATTAGACAAACCTTGAGCTGCTTTGAGGCATCAACAAAGACGAACTCCTGTTGATCACGCATAAGACACTCTTAAGTTTAGTTTCTATAATGCTTTAAACCAGAGTAGAACCATAAAGGTAAGTGTCTTAAATTATAACCTTGATAACGGATGCAACAGCTTGAAATCCTGAAGATGCAATCATTAACATGGGCCAAATAAAATCTCCTTGAGCAAACATTTGACCATGATCCACCCCACTGCAGTCATAATGGACATATTGTCCTAATGCTAGTAAAAGTTCACGATGCGTACGAAATGGTTTAAGCCAATGTGTGACAACAAATGCAAGAACATCCATGCGAGAAGTTCAGCATTCGTAAGGTTGGGCTTTCCTTCCACATTAAAAAAATTAAAAAAAAAAAGAGTGAGATGATCACTGGTATATAGATAGATGATACCGTGCCATGGCCATAACAACACCACAAGCCACAAGAAAGCAGCCCAAAATTTGATTTATGGAGTACTTCCGTCCAAGAATCAGTGCTGAAAAGATAAGTTGCCATACTAAGAATGTCTGCACAGAACAAAAGGGTAAATGGAAACAATGTTTAGTAAGAATGGATGGTCAACAAGATTTATGGAAATCCAATAGAGAACGAGGTGCTCTACTGATAAACAAACAAATTATAAAATACATATAAAAATGGTATTTGAAGGAATATTTCACGTTACTTGGCAAGTTTAATAGTAACTTGAACAAAGTAGATTTGTATATAATTGTCATAAACTAACAGGACAAGCAAGTTTCACCTGGGAAAGAATTGGTATAGCTGGTCCTGGAAGCATGGCTGAGGCAAGATAAGCATGAACAATCATCAGTGGAATAGAGGATGATCCAACAGCTATTTGAAAAGATCTCTTTTATATAGTGGTTTGTTTTCCTTTGTTCTTGATACATTTTCTTCTGGGCCAAATTTGACAAACATAGGACAGTTGAGTATAATTGAGAACGTCCTGTATATAAAAGCTGACCCAGGAGATTCAAGTTATGCAAACCATTTAACTGGATATGAAACACTGCTTATTAGGTGAAAGTGTGGCTTCTTTTTCACAGAATTCCTAGTTTAAGACATTGTCAATAAAATTCTTCAGCTTTCAAATTTACCTAGGTGTAATCCTTCAGTTTCCACAGAAGAAAAATCTTAATCGTCACTTAAGCATAACGGTTTGCCCCAAAAGAAAAACCGTACGTACCTGCAGAAGCCATCCCAGAAGCAACTCCAAGAGCTTCTAATAAACCAATGCCCACAAAGTGCGATTTTGGAAGTGATAGCATTTCCTTTGTAACAATTCCAGCACGATAACGTCCGTAAAGAATTGAAAAGTATATAGCTACATAACTGCAATAAAACTCACCTGTAAATCATAAATATTTTCACAACTAAATGACGAATTTTATTTGTTCATGTTTCTAGACTTCATCCAAGATACGTCATGGCCAGACTTTATCACCTTTCCACTCTTACACATAATCAATTTCTTCCACTTTTTAATCAGAAAACCTAAAATTACAAATAATATTTGGAGAAAAAATAAAAAAATAAAAAAGAAATATACCCAAATGTACTAATCTGGGCCAAGAAAAAAGGGTATCTTTGCATGGGAACAAGCGCGAGCTTGTAAAGAACTCGGTTCATCACGGCAAAAGCCACCGTAATTGACGAGAAAAGAGCGATCCGTCCTCCGTGTCTCACCACAAATTCCCCCTCCTCGTCAGAATAGCTTGGCTCAGCATCCGAAACAAGGGTTCTATAGTCCCTTTTCCGGAAAACAGAACGTCCAAAGAAAACTCTTCTACTGGGCTCAACGCCCGGAAAAGATGAACTAGTTGCAGCAGTTCCATTCATGTTAGGGCGACCTGAATCCATAATTCTTTGACTACGTCGGTGTGATCTGGGATTTACACGATGATGGGCTTGGCAAAACGAGAAAAGATTCAAGCGGGGAGAAACAGAAACATTAGAAAGCCCCATTAAAGAGCCTGAGATGCTTCTGGGAATAGATAATTTGAACACTAGCCGCTGTCAACGGCTAGCCAACGGGGTTCAAGGCCGAGGATCAGGGAAAACAAATGGCGAAATGCTACCAGAATCAGAGAACCTGAGGCCCTGAACTTCGAAGAATTGAAGTTTGAAGACGGCGGGAGAGCACGTGGGAAATATGGTGAAACGGTGCGAGGATATTTTGCCGTTTTCTGGTAAATGGTAAGGCCAAGATTGAATCCATGATTGCGCCCGGGTCATTACATCGGGATCAACTGATCGGGTCATTGTGGCCCGAGTCATCTCCGACCCGGCCGGTTGCGACTCGGATCTCGGGACCCGGAGTCGGGTGCCGGGGGCCGAGGCCGCACAAGCTTGATTAAACCTACAGTGTCGCGCTCACTTCCTTACGATTTCATGTCTTCCTCAGTGGAGCTCAGTCACCAAGCCCTATTTCTCTGTGGCCTTCCTCCGTGTCCGGACGATCTCTCCGAGCGATTCGTGTCCTCTCTGTGATTGGTCACTGAAGGCAAACGACGGTAGTTCTCCTTATACCCTTTGCTCTGCGTTGGTTTTCTTTTCCTTTTTGCTTTTAGTTCCTGAACCTCGTACATTTCCGCCGGTTAGACAGTCGGAAGTAAACTTGGATGGGTACTGCACTCCCTGCTTCTTAAAACTAAAGAAGGATGGACATATAAACGTAGAATGGACCATTCTGAGAGTTTTGTTTTTTTGCTTTCAAACTGGACGGATTTCTTAATGTTCTCTGAGAGTGGAGAGTACCCAAAAGCCGGTTTATTCAGCATGCAGTGAATCGAGACTTAGTTTTTCATGTTTTTTAGTCTTTTCACGATCGTGATTTGGAGATATTATCCTGAAAAGCACAAGTGATTTGTTTTTCTGTTCACTGAAAGTAAAAAATGTGAAGAACTTGGTGAGTGTATCCATTTGTAAACCCAAAAAATCTCTCTGCTCAGCTTTCTCAAAGCGGTTGCCTTTACATTGGAGCTTCTCTTAGTGGGAGTTTTCAGCTAAATGCAATCATAATTGAAGAAAATGATAGAAAAGAAAAATATTTGTGTTACTGTTTTGGTTTGGATTCTTTTTTACTTTTGTTAGCTATACTTTTGTTTGGAAAGTAAGTAGCTTTCTATTGGAATTGGATTCGAGTCAGGAGCAGTTTACTGTTAACAAGCTGAAGCTACAGATTTCAAATATGTTCTTATTTTCAGGTAAAATTAGCCTCATTTTAGCTGTGTTGTCTTGTATTTGCTACAGAAAGAGGCAAATGGCTGCAGCAGCTGGATCATTTAGCGGGAATGTGAAGGTCAGTTTTCTTATTCTCTTGGTTTTATCCATACATAAGTGATTATGGAGATTTCTTTGCATACATCAATATTAGAGCTGAAAATATATCATCTATTACATTGATAAGTTAACAAGCTTATTCCATTTCAATTTGATCGAAACTCCTTTAATTGAAGATAAACTATTTATTAGTCTTTAAAAGAACATAAATTAACCCAGCTTTTTAGTTATTTTCTTAAAAAATCAATTCTGTACAAATTCCAAACATGCTATTTCCCTTCCCCTTTTCGAAGTAGGAAAAAGGAGGCAAAGAAATAAGTGATGATAATTACTTAAAGGACTGGTTACCACATAGTATTTGGAGCATGAGTGCCAAAATGTGGAGGCCAAGATGTTAACTCTCTTTTTTGGTATATCAAGTTATGGGTGATTGTAGTTGCACGGCTCTTTGATTGCTAAAGAGAAAGAAATGATTCCTCAAAAAAAAGAGAAAGAAATGAGTTTCCTCAAAAAAAAAAAAAAAGAAAGAAAGAAATGAGACGGGAAAGTAAAAAAGACCAGCATTGTTATTGATGGAGTGAATAATGATGTATTGACAGGTCTTTTCATGATGGCACAGATAAATTTTTCTGATGACACTTTTTTTTTATTGTTTTTGTGTAACTATGCTGAGACATCTTTATGGTGCATTGATTTTGGTTTAATGTGGGGATGTTGTGCTGGAGAGTGTAGGTATTCCATATTGTACCTTTTTTTATCCCTTTTAATGTTTTTTTTTTTTTTAATGTTTTTTAATTTTACTTGTGCTACATTTGCTTCTGTGGGTTTATTGGGCCAAGGTGGAACATATAATTCTTTTAATTGTTGAAAGATTAAATGACCTGGTTATTCTATGATTCTCAACGTAAAGAGCCTAACTGGAAATGCTTCCCGCGAAATCCTCATTCTTTATTACTTGTCTGAGAAGAGTTGATGCTCCGTGATTTATTTTATGTTTGAAGAATAGAATTTGATAGTACATATTTTGTCATTTTCAAAAAAAATAAGACATTATTTAGTTGATGGTTACTTGCATTTGATTCTGGTCTTTAATTTTATCTAACTGCTATTCCTTCTCATTTAGTTCTTCTTTTTTTATATACAAAGAAAAGAGAATCGTGTGCCTTACTGTTTTTTTTATATCTTGTACAGAAAGCGTTGGCTGGCCTACGACGAATCAATTTGGAAGGTCTAAGATGGCGTGTATTTGATGCAAAAGGCCAGGTTCAAATCCACTTTTGTATAATTGACCAAGACTTCAAACAGTTTCTTAGTTGTGGGAATGATTTGTTGTTTATAGATTCTTGGCAGATTGGCATCTCAAATATCAACTGTTCTTCAAGGCAAAGATAAACCAACATATACACCATATCGAGAAGACGGGGACATGTGCGTTGTGATTAATGCAAAAGATATTTCTGTGACAGGAAGAAAACTTACAGATAAATTTTACCGTTGGCATACAGGGCAAGTACCTTGATCAAGTATAAATTATCAGTAAGATGGCACATCGTGACATTATTTTTGTAAATTCTGCATTACTTTGATTACAGGTACATTGGCCACCTGAAGGAAAGAAGTTTAAAGCAACAGTTGGAAAAGGATCCTACAGAAGTTATTCGCAAAGCTGTGCTGCGCATGCTTCCTCGGAATAAACTGCGTGATGTAAGAACTCGTAAAAAACTTTTTATTGCATAAGGTACAGTCCTTTGGGGGATACATAGTGAGGTCATTCTTTTAAGTAAAAATTAGTGTTTCTTCCTTCAATGGAGAGTTTATCATTTAATTCTCTTCCCAGGACTAGATGTAGCCAGTTTATCTGCCAGACTGGTGCAACTAAAATGTTGCTGTATTAAAATACAAGTGCCTCTTGTTTACTTGGAAATTAAAATTAAGGTTGACTCATGTGGATGCAGGACCGGGACAGAAAACTAAGGATCTTTGCAGATGGCGAGCATCCATTTTCTGACCGATCTATAGTGCCCTTTGAGATGCCTCCTCGAAAAGTACGGGAGATGAGGCCCCGTGCCAGGCGTGCTATGATTCGTGCACAAAAGAAGGCTGAACAAAGCACTGTTACGAAGGCAATGAGGAAGAAGAAGAAAGAGGAAGCAAGTGGTGCGAGCACCCCCGTCGAAGCTTAGGTGATTTTGTTGCCTTAGTATATAAATGATCAGAGTAAGTTTGAGGTCCTGGAGACCAGCCACAGTGCCCATAAAAAAAAAAATCTAATGCACAGTGCTGCTTGAATCAGGTTTTTTTTTTTTTTTCTGAACTTTAGTTGATGTATCGACCCAATCATATTGGTGATAAACTGCTTTAGGTGACTAAACTTGATTCTCCCAAATGTATTAGAAACTCAATTTTACCATCAGGATCTGATGCCCAGCTACGAAGTCTAGAGCAGGAATTTTCTACATACGACTTTTTTGTTCAGTTGTATCCTGTTGGTCAAAATCTGTACCAGGCAAATCTCAGGAGATGCATATGATCTCATCAAACAATGCATAATAATGTATTATTTTGTTTTATTTGTTTTTAATATCAAACTGAAAGGCGTAGGCAGTTTAGGGTCTAGGGTTTAATTCTGGAGCAAAATAGAAAATCTTGCGGACTCTGCTTAAATAGGTTTGAAGCGAACTGTTTGGTTATTTATAAATCACTGATTGGTACCGAGAAAAAATCCCAAACTCCTAAAACAGTTATTTATAAATATTTTTTAAATAGTAATACGATTATTTATAAACATTTTTAAGTAATATAACTGTTCCAATGAGTCACCCAGGTCCAACTCGTTAGGGAAATCGGTTTAAAACAGAATGGGCGAATCCGATTCCAACTCGACTCGTCTCGACTCGCCCACATTGGAACCCAGGTCAACCCATGGAGCGGGTAAACACCGGATAAAACTCTTTTTTCTCTAGAATATTCATTAATTAAACTATTTCCTGAATTCCAAAATAAGGACCGAAAACAGGAGGCGGTGGATTGGCCGCGTCAAAGAGCTCTATAAATAGCCGTCGTGCCCCGACTTCCATCTCATCTGCCTGCGACCTGCTAGGGTTTACAGTTCTGATATTTCTCTTCTCGTCGGCTTCCGTCTTCAATCTCGATAGTGATAATGCCTCGCCGAAGCTCTGGAGGTTAGATACTCGTCTTGTTGTGTTCTAGTTAAGAGCTTGAATGTTTTACACGCTACGTTCCTTCGTTACTAGGGTTCGGTGTTTATATAGAAAACTTCTTCTAATCTGACATTTAACGCTGCCTGAATATCCATTCGTTTTTTTATTTTTGAATGCATGCCGCCTTTCACGTGACCGTGTTATTGCTATATATCTTCGGATGACAATCTTTTGGTTGATGATCTGCATCAAGTTTATGATCGGATGAGATTGGCTACTATTATTTCTTTTTTAAAGTTTTTTTGTTTCTGCGGGAGGGTAATTGTGGTTGTTCGAAGCAAGCAATTTCATGTTACTTCCGTGTGCTATGCACATGTAAGCCTCGTCGTTTTGCATGTATGCGTTTTGTATTGTCATTAAAATAACTATGTATTTCTTTATTCTAATGTATTATCACCTATGAAAATGATATTGGAGATTAATGTTTATCATGTTACGTCCCTGTGAAAGAACATATTTTGAGGTTGGGTTTGTTGCCTCCTGTGCAACTCTGATTTGCTAGTCTGTTGGTTTCACTTCCTTTTACTTTGCTTTTTTAGTCGTCGAATGAAGCTAGATTGGATGTTTTAGTCTTAAATTCCGGATGATGTTTCCTGTGCACCATGTTTGTTATGCGAGGACCTTACTGGCGCATATAGTTCTTATTAGGATCCTGTGCACCATGTATGTTATGCCAGGACCTTACTGGCGCATATTGTTCTGATTAGGATAGTGTTGAAGAAACAAAGTAGTACAAATGGATTGGGGTGACTGTATGACATTAATTATAAATCCCTTTTTTGGGGAAATATGTGCAGAAGGGACATTAAATGGGTGGTGATTTTCATCCGAAGAGACTATGATGAGTACTTGAAACTAGGGATTATGTAATTGTTTTACATAATCCATAATAATAGGAATGGTTCTTGCCATATGCAACTTTTGGGGAGTTCAGTCTTGGATGGTATTTAAAAAAAAAGGTTCTTTTTCTTTTTGCAACTTTTAGCGAGTTTAGGTTCAGATGATGAATATGAGCATTTGGGTATGCTTGATGTATGGCCCAAAAAAAACATATTTTTAAGTCTTGCATTTAATGGTTCTTTTCTGCTGCTACTAAAAAGCTGCTCATTTTTGCACGGTTCTTTCTGTCCATCCCTGGTGTGGAGTGTTGCTTTATGAAGTTTATGTCTGTGTTACGTATAATTTTGCATACTCTGCCTAATAATTAACCATGAACAATCTATACAGGTAGGCCTGCTCGCCCAGCTCCTCGTGCTGCCCCAGTGCGAAACCCACCTCAGCCAGGTGAAATTTGTCATTCTAAGGCTCGATGTGGTTTTTGGACCTTATGTTTTTTATGGTAATAATATAGAAGTGCTTGTTTGGATAATTTTGTTTGATTTGTTATTGTAGCCACTCATGCTCCTCCTCCTGCACCTGTCCAAAGCGGTGGTGGATCTCTGCTTGGAGGAATTGGTTCCACCATAGCTCAAGGTAATTTGATTTGGTTTCTTTTCTTTTTTTCCCTGTATCATATAATAAATATTTGTTAACCTAATTACATCAAAGCTGAGTGCATGGCACATCTGTTCCAAACTTTGTTGCAATTTTTTTCAGGAATGGCATTTGGAACCGGTAGTGCAGTTGCACACAGAGCTGTGGATGCAGTGATGGGACCACGTACCATTCAACATGAAACTGTGGTTAGTGAGGCTGCGGCTGCGGCTCCAGCTAACTCAACCAGTATGGATTCTTGTGGAATCCACTCCAAGGCATTTCAAGATGTAAGCTTCTGACCTGCCATGTACTTATGAGTCGGTCAACTGAATCCATGTGTGCAAATTTGTTGATCCCTTATTTTCTTTTTTTTGGTTTGCAGTGTGTCAATGCCAATGGGACAGACATTAGCAAGTGCCAGTTCTATCTGGACATGCTTCACGAGTGCCGGAGGAGTGGTGCTGGCCTAGGTGCTTGATTGCTCATCTGGGCTTTGGTCTGGGATTGATTGTTTTTCTTAGTCTTTGGGATGAACTTCCAATAAATTGTTTAATGTTTAAAATGTTGCAAACTGTTGACTATTGAAATGCAGATTCTTGCCAACTCACAACGTGGGTGTCTTTATTATGGAAGTTTTCATATGTTCAAGAACTTGGATTAGATGAAGAATTGTGTTTTATGTCTGGTTATGCTAGAATGAAAATTTGCTGCTGCTAAATTGCTTATAGGCATGTCCGGCACGAGGGACTGCATGTGGTAAAACCACTATAGGGAAACGTTGGGGGTGGGGATGTTCGTCTTTGTTCGTCTTCTTAGACAAACAGTCCTGAACATCCAGAACGTTAGCCCCTTTATTTTGTGGTGGTGGGATGACAACAGGGCAGTTGACTCTCCCACCTCAGTCAGTTGTAGGGGAAACTGTTTCATGCCCGTGTTGTTCCAAAAGGGACGGAGGTGTGGCAGAGATGTTGTAATCCCTGAGGCTGCGTGGCAGAGATGTTGTAATCCCTGAGGCTGCGTGGCAGAGATGTTGTAATCCCTGAGGCTGCGTGGCAGAGTGCCTTGTTTCCATGCATTATGGCGAAAAGACTTCGTTAGTACTGTCCTACGTAATGCTTCTCTCTTGTTATTTCGAATTTGATATTAAGCAAACCCGAATGATTGGAGTTCGACAACATATTGGTCTTTCTGGGCAACGCTCTTCCAACGTGGACGGAAACGATTTTCCCAGTTATTTTTATAAATTACAAATCAAAAGGATCTTGTTGCGTAATTCGTTTCACTATTCAGTTTTACAAGATACTTCAAAAACCAAACAGAGTGCAGAAAAGAGAAACAAGAAATTCCAGGCGGCCAAAGGGAAGACAAAAAGAATTACCTAAAATCGGATTAATGCCTGTAATTTATATAGAGTTCTTTGAAGTTAACTTGTGTTGGTCCCATTTCTTATTTGGTGTTATAATATATACGTGTTACAATACTAGGGCGACTCCAACACTTGGAATCGGGAACAGTAAACAACGTACATATGAATTTGACAAAATATAGAGAAACACACCTCTCTATTACGCGGTGTACTTATGTATGTTTGTAAGATAACATTACAATAATAGACTTTTCAACAAAAGCAAATTATAAAGTTACAACGATAGATAATCCATTCAACACATACGTGAGTGGAAGAGAACAATGTGGCTTCCCTGCCTACTAAGGCTCCCCCTTGGTTGTTGCTCTCCTCCATAAAGCTTCGCAGCGTACTTCACTCATGACTTTAGAGACAATCTTGCAAATCTCTTTTTTTTCACTCTACTCATTTCTATCAGTCGTTGCTTGTTCACCTTGTTGATCATAACATTGTAGAGAACTGACCAATTCCATGTCTAAATAAAGACATTGACTGTTTCCACTTTTCCTTTCCTACAATCACGTCCTTATGCCAAAAAGAGGACCGCCTAATTTGGTCATAACAACTTGAATTTAAATTTTATCCTGATAGCATAATTAGGTTTCTTATGGATAGGTTCGACCTCCATGCATCTCCTATCTCAACCTGATTTTTCTCCTTTCTATATTCTAATAAATTATTTATGCTAATATTTTGTTTATTTCAATCTAGATAGCTTTGCCCTCCATACCCATAAATAAATCTTTTATCTCATCATTGACATGTCATCAAATTTTCTCTGTTTTTTATAAATTTATTTTTATTAAATTAAATGCAAGCTTTAAGAAAGCCATGTTAGCTTTTTTTTACTATTCCCATTATATATATATATATATATATATATATATATATATATATATATGTATATATATACAAGCCTTACGGACTCTCTCTAGAGGCGGTTAGCCTCTCATGGCTTTGATACCGTGAAAGAGGATCGACAAAGCTCACGCCGGCAAAATTCAAAACAAGATGAATAACAGGTTGCAACTTGTATTTCAAAAAAAAAAAAAAAAAAAAAAAAAGAAACTTACAGAAATGAAAGCTTCAAAAGTTACAAAAGAGCAGAAGAAAAGAAGAAGAGGGAGCAGAAAGATAAATTCTTGACTACCACAACTGGGGTATGAACAAACATTTGTCCGTTCATCTTTTGCAGACGTGTAGTTCGTCTACTTTGCCTTTTATGGTTAAGGCATTTCCACAAGCTGAGTTTAAAGTCTCTGTGGAGGGTAGCAGAAAGTGTGATGGTAGCACACCTTCGCGTATGCTGTTTAGGTCTGCACCACTGTCTACTAAGGCAACTATGTTCCTAAGAACAGGTTTCCCTTGTATAAAGACAGAAATGAGTACATACCATTTTTGCTGGATGATGCTTTGTAGCATCTGTTGGAGGTATTGTTCTGTACTTCGGTTGACAGGAACAATCTCCGGTTGAGGTGTTCGCCTAGAGCTTTCTCCTTGGAAGGAAACTTGAAGTCCAGGAGTAACTGGTTCTTCTAAGGCTGTATTCATATATATATATATATATATATATATTTCTTCTGATCCGAAGAAGTCATGGAATCCGTGGACTCCAAAGGCTCGCATAGTTCTTGTTCTAAATCTGAAGAAGATAGTGTTTCTTCATCTTCAGAGAACAATTGTAGGACCAGTTGTTTTGACTATTCGTCGATAGCCAGTTAGACCAGCTGGAAGCCATGTTCAGAATGACTACTTATCTGAACATGATATCGTCAAACGATTTGTCCATTCTTTTAGAAAGATTGACAAGTCAAAAGGACAAAGAGCTTATTTTGGATACATTGCTTAAAGGAAAGCAAGAAAATCCAAAATACTGTGACAAGTATTATACGATGTCTAACTTGTTTCAAAGACATCAGCAACAAAATAAAAAATGACTTCCTGATCTCCAAACTGAGATAAAAAATTGCAAACAAGAAATACAGGCGTTAAAGGCAGCCTACTTCGGGTTAGTTACCAAACTCGAAGCAGTCGAGGAACAAACCACTCCACAACAACTATCTTTCTTTGCAGGAGAAAGTTCTGGCCAACATGAGGAACAGACAACACCTCGAATAGACTCTACAACAAAGCAATACCTACAACAAATGATCACAAGTATGGTCCAACAAAAATGGTGTGTATATATTTCTTTAGCTGTTGAAGATACTTTGATTATAAAAAACCTCATTTCTCTGGTAGACAGCGGTGCAGATTTAAACTGCATAAGAGAAGGAGTCATCCCCTCTCGATATGTTTCTCCTTCTGGTGAAACATTAAAATTCGCTACTGGAGATCCCTTGAAAATTACTGGTAAAATAGACAGTTTATATGTCTGCAACAAAATTAACGGATAGATGTTTGTCCATACACCATCAGTAATTGTCAAGAATTTATCTCACATGATAATTCTCGGCACACCATTTTTGCATAACATAAAACCATTCTTGGTAACCCAAGAAGCCATAATTTCTACCAAACTTGGCACTCCTTATCAATTCTCTTTTGTTACAGCTCCTTCGCCTAGAGATTTGAATGCCCTTACAACTGAGCTACTATAGAAAAAGGAACATTACTTATGTTCTCTTAAGACAGAGCTTACCACAACCCGAGTAAAAGTCGCTCTCACTTGTCCATCTTTCTTAGAGAAAAAATAAGCTCTACAGAAAGAACTCTTAAAGGACGTGTGCAGCGACATCCCTAATGCTTTCTGGAACAGAAAGCAGTATATGGTTTCATTACCCTATGAACCAGGGTTCAAAGAAACCGATATACCTACTAAGGCTAGACCATGCAAGATGAACGCCGAATACCTTTTACTATGTCAAAAAGAAGTACAAGATCTTTTGACCAAAGGCCTCATCAAACCTTCTTACTCTCCTTGGAGCTGCACAACTTTCTATGTTAACAACGCAGCTAAAAAAGAACGAGGAAAGCCAAGGTTAGTGATTAACTACAAACCTTTGAACAAGGTACTACAATGGATTAGGTATCCTATACCTAACAAAAGAGATCTGCTTAATAGACTCGTTAAAGTAGAAATCTTTTCAAAATTTGATTTAAAATCTGGATACTGGAAAATCCAGATAAAACCCGAAGACAGATACAAAATTGCCTTTGTAGTTCCATTCGGACACTATGAATGGAATGTTATGCCCTTTGGCCTAAAAAATGCCCCTTCAAAATTCTAGCATATCATGAATGATATCTTTACTCCATATTCTGAGTTTCTTTTATCATACATTGATGATGTTTTGGTCTTTTCACAAACCATAGACCAGCATTTCAAACATTTACGAGTTTTTAAAACCTTAATTTTGAAAAATGGATTGGTACTTTCCGAACCAAAAATGAAATTATTTCAAACAGAGATACGATTTTTGGGTCATACCATCCGAGAACATACTCATACTCCTTTTCAACGATCGATTGAGTTTGCTTCAAAGTTTCCTGATGATATTACAGATCAAAAACAATTACAGAGGTTCCTTGGAGCGCTGAACTATGTAGCAGATTATTACAAAGATCTGGCTACGATACTCATTTACTTTATGCAAGGCTCAAGAAGAAACCTATACCATGGTCTTCCGAGCACACTAAGGCAGTACAAACTGTCAAAGCTAAAGTCAAAGCGTTACCATGCTTATCTTTAGCAGATCCACTACTATACAAAATAGTGGAAACCGATGCTTCTGACCTCGGTTACGGAGGAATTTTGAAGCAAAAGCCTCCACAAGGCATTGAACAGTTTGTACGATACTGCTCGGGTTTCTGGAATACAACCCAGAAAAATTACCCTACTGTAAAAAAGGAGATGCTAGCCATACTAAAATGCATTTCCAAATTTCAAGATGATTTACTAAATCAACAGTTTCTATTACGAATAGACTGCCAGGCTTGCAAGTCTATAATACAAAAGGATGTCCAGAATTTGGTGTCCAAACAGATATTTGCGCGATGGCAAGCAGAATTATCTGTCTATGATTTTACTATTGAATACATTCCGGGAGATACTAACTCCTTGCTTGATTTTCTTACACGTGAATTTCTTACAGGAACATGACTTCCTCATCCTAGGGGGAACCACCCTGGTTACCTGCGAAAGGGTCACCGCCTTCGCCTAACCACAAAGGAAAACAAGTTGCTAATAGGAGACAACCAAACTCCAGCAACTCCTCTTCCCGACTACAGGGACCTTCTACGCCATCAAAGGTCGTTACTAAGCCATTGGCGTTTTACTCTAAAGAAGAACTCGAGCACGCTCTCAAGCAAAAGGAGGTCACACACTCCAGTGCTCCAGGGGCTACTCCCTCTTTCAAGGATGTGGCTTACATGCCCATCCCTTGGCATCCTAAATCTCACAACGATTTAGTTGCCTTTATTCCACATGGCCTTAATCTGAAACAACCAGCTTGGCAGTTGGCCTATCAAACTGTCGGCGGCACTTACCAATTTGCCCAACGACATGGTAAATCTCTGGCCTACTACCAGCAGATATTACGCAGCCATCATGTCTTGCTCAACCAGACAAAGCCCTCTACTGAGGTTCTCCGTACCCAGGTCTTTATTGACTGTATTCTCTTACCATATGAATGACCCACCAGCCCAAATCACCCTCTTACATTTCACACTCAAACTCACGGTGCTCAATCCTACACTTATTGGGATTACGTTGACGCATTCTACCATGCTTTTTTCTACAACAACGCTACCCGGACTCACACCTTCTACATTCAAATCCGGCCTTCTGTTCTCAACTCATCTAGTCTGCCCACATGGTTTTATCACTGGTGGTCTTCGATGGGGGGGAGATGCGGATATTCGATGACCCCAGCAGCAAGCCCCTACACGAACTCTTCAGCGAATGGTGTAAACTCCACCCTGCCCTCACTCAAAGCAAACCTTCTGACTTGTATGCTAACCAAGTCGAAGCCACTTTCTTCATTAGGTTCGAAGTCCCTTGGATATGGCGAAGCCAATGGGAAGAAAACAGTTCTTGTGACAATACTCCTGCTCTCTGGAGAATTTACGAGATCCAGAGATGGCAACACTACATTCATACCAAATTATATGAAACGACAGTACTAGCCATCAAAGTCGAGATAGAAGAATGGAAGAAATTGCCTCCTCTGCCCAACCTAGAACCAGCATGGGATCCGCTTACCACCGATCCTGAAATAATCAAAGCACAATTTTTGAGACGACATCCTCTTGCTACTGAGGAAGAAGTCTTTGAGTATGTACATGTTCAAGTAATGGCTAACGTTGCTCGTCTATTTCCAGACAAACAGGTTTCTCTAGCACCGCCGTCAGTACAGAAGGACAGCGACACAGAAGATCAGGGAGAATTCTGCCAAGAATCTCAGGATCCCTACGAAGAGTAGCATGGAAAATCATCCATGGGAAGATGCAGATGAACCGCCAGCTGCAGTCGAGTGGCAAAGATTGCCCAATGGACTTTGGCCAGCTTACCACCCCTTGTCCTTACCGACAACCTCTACAGAAATCTTTCGCAAACGATTTCTAGACCGTTTCTGCTTGTTTCTCATATGCAAGATGAAACACCAGGTTAGAGAAATCAGTCCACTATACGCCGATTGGCTTGCATAGAATAATACAATACCAGAATATCTGGATCCAGATCCGTCGACAGCCCACAATATTCGTTATTATCCTACGTACATGTGGATAAGATGGCGAGAGATGAAAAGACATTTACTATACGCAATAGAAGGTCTTCCACCGCCCGGGATGCCACCTCCAGGATGGAATCTTTGATGTCACCCATGACGTCAGAACCCACTTCCAGCTTTTGCAAACCACTGGCACCCCTGGTTTTTGCCTTTGGTTTTCGGACGCCATGCTTTTACCGGCAAGCTATGTTTAATAATTTGTACTCGGGTCTGGACCTCCTTCCACAATAAAAGGAGCCCTACCCGCTTCGAGGAGAGCATCCTTTGAAGTTCAGTTTCTTGAAGTCTCTTGCTTGCTTTCAAACTTTGGTGTGTCTACTATTTGTAAGTTTCTACTTTTGAAATTTTATAAATAAAGCTTGGTTTGCATTATATTTGTTTACTATTTCGGCGATTTATTTATCGATCCTCTCAAAGTGGTATCAGAGCCATGTCAGGCTAAACGCCTGAGAGAGGATCCATGATATCCATGACGAATTATTAACTCTATGTTGTTCCTTTTATATTCTTTTTATACTTATTTCTAGTCGCAATGCTGAGATTTGTAGTTCTTACTAGTCTAAGACTCGTATTCCTATTAAGTAGGAATCACTGAAAGGTTGCCCGTAAGGCCCATGGTGAGGCAGGGTAGGGTGTATGCCTAGCAGTGTTGATCTACCCTATCGGTAGTGAGCCGGTAAAACGGCAGGAGTCTTATACCGGACAGGAACTACAAATTTATGCATAACGTTTTGATATATTTATAATCAGAATATTTTGGGAACAACCTAAGGTTAATTAACCATAGATATAACTAGATTCTTCTCGCCGGCTCTTGGCACAAATGCCTAGATCTCTTCTCTCCCGAGCTACTACAAGTAGCAAAAATGCATCACTCGACGAATACACCGTCGATGTGCGTGACCTTAACAAATGGTCCATACCTAAAGTACCCTCAAAACAGATTTACAACATAGGCTCCTTTACCTTAGCCTGGTCTCATGTTGTAAAAACCCTAGAACAATCTATTACAATAGAAGATACCGAACAAACTATGGAACTTCTTACAGAAAAGGATGTTCAAGCCTTTCAAGAAAAATATAAGTTTGTTCATATCGGATGTATTCAAGTAGCTTTAAAGCCCCTTACACTAAAAGGGCTAGATACATCCATTCTAGCTGCGTTACGCGATGCTCGATGCCTAGATTGGGCAAGATCCCTTATGGGAGTTGTGGAGACTAGTTTAACCAACGGTCCCGTCTACTTCAATATTTATCCCGATTTAGCGCTTTCTCTTTCAGATCCGCACCTTCTGAAAGCTCTTAGCCTAAATCTTAAAACAAACAATTACAACTTTTTACCTGGACCCGAGACTATTGCTGTTATCTACAGGATTTACTATAGAGTGTTAAATACTTTAACCTCTAATATTAAAATAGTCTTTGAAAAGGGTAAGACTGCCCTTATTGAGTCCAATGAGCTGTCAATAAAAACAGCTATACCCAGGGCTTCAAGATGGGAAGAGATCTCCTTCCCATCCACTTGGCAGGTTACTGAAGCCACAGTTCCACGACCTCTAGACAATAGGGACGTTGAACAAATTACACAAGATGCGGAAGGAAATGTTGAAATTACTTTTGCACCTAACCTGAGACGAAAAATACCCTAATCACCTCAGGAAGAAAATCTTCAAGCTTCGTCCCAGTATCGGAGACCCCATCCCAGTTTGCACCTGAGATGACTGATCTATACACCGATCAGCAGGGAAATCCCCAACCTATATATATATAACCTTAGGCCTTCCTCAAACATGACTTTTAATGATTAAAGCCGAAGAGGTGATATCTGGACAACCACTTCGAGTCCTTTTGGCAAACGAATTTGCCAAGAGTTCATCAAGGACTGGTACTACAAAGACCTGGTTGGTAAGGAATATGCTTTATATTTTATTCCTTGGTTTCTTGAGAAATTTACTGAATCTTATTCAAAGTATTTAACCACTTTGGAACAGGAATGACAGCTAAGTATAGGAACAGTTGTCAAGTCAGTATTTCCACCAAAAGATGCCCTTAACATACAAGGTAAGCAAAAGACATCAATTGCCGTAGCCTCTTCGGTAGAAATTACCTCCAGTATTCCCAGCACATTGGAAATACTTCAGACAGTAAACCAGGTGATACGGCAAAATAACTTTACTAATCTTACCCTTGAAGCCATAGGAAAGCAGCTTCAACAATTAGAAACAAAAATAATGTCTATCCAAAAAAAACCCTCTGCGCCCGAAGTGTCTACATCGAAAGCGGTAATACCTGCCTCTTCGATAAAACAGAAGCCCTTCATGCAGCATCAACCTCCTGTTCTCAAGCTTCCACCCTCAGATCAGGAGCAGCAGTCAGAACTTCTTAAACTTTTGCTTGAAAAGCTCGAAAAAACACAGGTAAGCATAATTACTGATTCCCCAGCTTTTTCAAGAGTTCAACAACAACTGAACTCTGAAGTTGCAACAAAATGGCAAGACAAAAAACCCAAGTCATCTCGGCCTCCGCCGTTTGACATACATACAAACCAGGAAAATCCTTTCGTCATATCTAACAATTATGACGGAAGAGCCATCTACGAATGGAATATAGATCATGAATCCCCTAAAGGTGTAGTTGACACTATTCACCGAATGTTTATTTACTGTAATGTTTGTCGAGCTAAAGGTTTACCTGAAGCACAGGTTGTAAACCAGATAGTAGCTGGACTCACAGGTGATCTCTACGGATGGTGGTACCACTACCTAACCGATGCCAACAGGTATGAAATCTCGAATGCAGTCAAAATTGACGAATTAGGAGATACTTTACTCGACAATGAAGGTCAACCCATATCAGATGCCTTCATGACCTTTTGTCTAAGGATCATGGCGATGTTCGCTATTGATCCTCAACGACAAGCAGAAACTAGTATGTACCTGCTCCACCACCTCAGATGTCGTACCCTAACCGATCTCCACTGGTATATTTCTACCTTCAGGAGTAGAGTCATGACTCTGGCAGACGCTGCTAATCCTTATTGGAAGCAACGATTCATAGAAGGGTTACATACCCAATTTGTTATGAAAGTGAAAGACATGCTACGACCAGGACCTAAAGAAGAAATAAATTGGAATAGTCTTCATTATGGTCAACTACAAACGGCCTGTACCAGGCAAGGCCTTTTACTCTGCAACGATCTCCGCCTTAAGAAACAACTTAAGCGAGATCAGATATCACAAAAAACCCTAGGAACCTTCTGTCAACAATTTGCTTATGAAAATTTACCCGAGCAAGATTGTTCTAAATGCAGGGATACTCGACCCTACAAAAGACGGTTCACAAAAAGAAGCCCGCTTAAACCACCCTTTTAGAAGAAAGACAAGGGCAAAGGTATAAAAAGGGAAACTAAAACAAGTTTTCGTCCAAAGGGACAATCTTCTCTACAACGGCAAAATGTTATAAGTGTGGACGCACTGGACATTTCGCCAAAACCTGTTTTGCAAAACAAAAACAGAAAGTTCAAGAATTGGCTATCGACGAACAGTCAAAACACCTGGTCCTTCAATTGTTCTATATATATATATATATATATATATATGCAATTATTAATAAATATGTTTTAATAGTGATATAATTGTTCCAATGAGTCACCCAGGGTCAACTCGTATTGAAAATCGATTTAAAATAGAAAAGGGCGAATTCAATTCCGACTCGACTTGTCCACATTGAAACCCGGGTCAACCCATGAAGCAAGTAAATACGGATAAAACTATTTTGTCTCTAAAATATCCTACTTTATAGTAAGGCTGGAGCAATCTAGAATTTTGGGGGTAGAAGAAGTTGACATTATTTTCACTCATTTTTTTTCCCCCATTTCTATTGTCTTCCTCCACCTTGCATCCCATTAAATTTTTTATTTCAAAGATCGAGGATATGAAAGGAATTTTATCCGAATTTTATACGGATTTGATCATATCCTGGATTTGGATCCGGATTTTTGAATCTGTCTAACCTTTACCAGATGTCCCTATTTGAAGTAAGAGCCTTCGAATACTTTTTAATATGTTTTAAAAATTCCTTGCTTGTTCCTTACCCAAAACCCAGCTTATTTTTTTAAAAAATCTCTTATTTGTCCCCAGACCTAAAGCCCAACATACATTTTTAAAAATCCTTTCCTTGTCACCTCACCTTAAACCAATGTTTTAAAAACCAAATCGGCCATCAAACTGGTAGTATGTTCAGTTCAATTTTAGGAGAACCTGATTAGACCGGGTTGGACCTATGGTTCAACCATTGAATATTATCCTCTATACTTTTGTTTCACTGAAAATTCTCCGGTCCGTGAAGAGGCGAGACTGAGAGAAAAAATCAATTTACTATAGAGAATTTGTGTTACAAGTTGTGTTTGAAAGTCAGAGAATGCGAGTACAGTCTCCTATTCTTCCTTTGATTCGATCTTCGTGTGAATTGATGAAGTTTTGGCTTCTGGCTGGTTGACGTCAAAATCCGAATTTCAGATCGAGTGTGCACGAACGATGATGGTTTCATCGGTCGAATGGAAGTATTTGTGTTCCGCGTGTATCGACTTGTTGACGTTGCCAGTGAACGTGTAGAGCTGCTCCGGTTGAACTGGTGAATTTTGACGAATTGCGAGTTGCTTGAACTCCTTCGGCTCGAGAGAGCTTTTGTGCGTGAGATTACTTCTCGACAAAATAATTTCAAACCCTTTCGACAGAGCGTTTCTGGCTATTTGTAGCCGGTTCTGTCCAGTTGTTGGGGGTCGATCCTTGGAATGGGGATCGTGATCCCCTTTTTGCTGCTCTTGTTGAGATGAGAGGAAGACTTGGACATTCCTCTTTTTCTTCCGCTGAATGAGGATCATCGACAAATTGCTTAAGTTGGCGACCGGGCTTGGCCGTTTAGATGCTGAAGTGACATGCAAGGTGATTGGCTGCTGAGTGGCAATGACTCAGTAAGTTGTTGCTGACTGAAATGACGACGTGGTTGATGACGCAGCAAGACGAATGGATTCAGTGATGGGCTGTGAGAAAACTTTGAAAACCGGAGAAGCCAAATCCATGATGATCGATTGATGGACTGGTGAACGCTTGGGATCGCCGTATTTGGGACAATCGCATTTTGGTGTCTTCAGATTGTCCCCTTCGAGAATTACTCATTCGGAGAGAATGAGCAAGTCTCGAATGTGAAAACACACACTACACACATACGCCCGCGACATCATTTTTTTTTTTGGACCCTCTTACTCTTTTAGGGTCATTTATCTTTTCGTGTACTTATCTTTTTCTGTCCTCTTACTCTTTTAGGACAACATATATTTCTTTTTGTACACTTGTGTCTTGTATATATATTTTCTTCATTTTCTTTCTTTGTGTTTTTTTTTGGCCCTCTTGCTGTTTTAGGGCTGTTTACTTTTTTGATTTTTTTATATACGTGTATATATATAGTATGTGTACTATATACAAAAGAGATGAGTACATGACCAGAGGTGTTGTTCAGGTTCGAGTAGCAACGCACTTGTTGGTTGAAGTTCTCCGAGGTGAGGCTGATGAATAGAAGTCAGCTGAGCAGAGGTTGTAGTCTGCTCGAGTGTTGCGGCCAGAGACTGTTTTGGTAGAACGGCTTTAGCAGAATTGGCCGCGCGCCAGAGGAGGGTGTAAACTTGGTGATACAATCATCGCCCCGGGGGGAAGGCACACACTAGAGTGAAGCGCAGTAGGTCTCACTCTAGTTCGGCCGACCTCTCGGCGAGATGGGAGAATTCCTCTGACGAGTCGCACCTCTAGAGAGAATCGGCCAATTGGCAAATCCTTCTGGTAATTTCAACGAATTTTGACAAATTTTGGCTTGAGTGGCATCCCTCCGTAATGCATCGAAGAATTGACGCAGACTGGGTGAAGCTTAATGAGCCCCGACTCCATCTGGTCGACCCCTCTAGCATGATGAGTTTCGGTGGAGCAGCTTCGACTACTTTCATTAAGCTTTGGCAGGTTTTGGCGACTCTGGTCGTCACGCCGGAGAAAGAGTGTGATCCGAAGTGAAGCGCAATTGCTCCACTTCAGTTTGACTGAACTTCTCAGCAGGACAACCCGCTTTCGATCGAACTTCGAATTGGAGTGGAGCCATAGACAGAACAGAACCTGTTTCGTTTTGGTCAGTCCCCTCGATTAGTAGACTAACTTATGTGACTTTGGTCGTCGCGCTGGAGAGAAGCGCGCATTCGGTGATCAGGTCGTCGCACCGGGGAGGAAGCGCGCACCAGAGCGGGTGCAGTAGGCCCCACTCTGGTTTGGCCAACCTCTCGGAGAGATGGGGAGACTTCTTTGGAGAATTGGACCTTTTCAGAAAATCGGCGAATTGGTAGATCATCACGGTGACGTCGACGAATTTCGACCAACTCGATTTTGGCGGCACCCTTTCATGTTGCTTCGAAGAGTTGGCGCAAACTGGGTGAAGCTCGATGAGCTTCAACTCAGTCTGTGCCTCCTCTTTCATGTTGAGTTGCGAGATCTTCGGTAAAGTGGCTTCATCGCTTCTGGTCGTCGCGCCGGAGAAAGAGAGTGGGAAACGAGATGAAGCGCAGTGGCTCCACCAGAGTACGAGAGTGAAGGTCGTGCTCTGGTTAGGCCAACCTCTCGGTGAGTTGGAGCAGCTTCGACAATTTTGGCCGAGATCAAGTTGCACCGACGCTTGACTGTAGAGGGGCGCCTGCGAAGCTGAAGGGTCGCAGGTCATCTCGGCTTAATGGCTCCCCCTTAGAGAGGGATTACTAATCTCCTAAAATCAAGGAGTCTCCCTTCTTAAACCCAACTGCTTCCCTTTCTTCTCTTCTCTTTTCTTTTCTTTGCGATTTGTGTCTCTTGAAGTGTCTGCGACTTTCTAACTTCGCCGGCTTGCCTCAAATTTCTTTCAAAAGTTTATTTCATCTTCTTCGAGTCTTCTTCTTCTTGATTGTGCTGTGAGTGAAGACTGCTGGTTTGCTCTACGATCGCATCATCTTCTCCGCATATCTGCGAACAGAATTGCATTGAGTGTCTACAAGTGCATTTCTCGCGACTTACGACCCTCCTCGATTCCGACTTCAATTCCTCCTTCTAGACTCTCCAAGAATCACGAATCAAGGTATGTGTATTTTTTTCTCTCCCGACAGTCTCCGATCGAGTTCGAGTCTGTCGGGTACCCACTCTCTTTTTTTCTTCTTCTTTCCTTCCTCCCTATTTCTTCTTCTTTTTCTCTCCTCTCGTTTTCGACTCCTCCCTCACTTTCTTTCACGAATTTTCTTTCTTTTTCTTTCTCTCTCTCAAGCCACTCTCCATTTTTCTTTCTTTTGGGTTCTCTCTATTTCCCTCTTTTTTTTTGAATTTTGTCTTCTTTTTTTTTTTTTTTACTCGGGTGTTCGTCGGTTTTGTCGGTATGGTGACGGCGACGACTCAATGTGTCATCCGGCCCAACAGCCGAGTGCAGTAATGTTGTGTTGCATCTGGCTTGGTCGCCAGGTGTGACAAATCTGGTTTGTCGCATCCGGCTCAGTCGTCGGGCTCTGGAATTTTTTTGCGCTGCGTCCGGCTCGGTCGCCGGGCGCTGGAATTTGTGTTGGCCACACCCGGCTCGGTTGCCAGGCATGAGGCTTTTGTGCAGCTCTCGGCTCGGTCGTCGGGCTCTGCGTCTTTTGATTTGGTCGCGTTCGGCTCGGTTGTCGGGTGTGAGGCTTTTGTACAGGCTACGTCTGGCTCGGTCACCGGGCGCAGAACCTTTGTTTTGGTTGCGTCCAACTTGGTCGCCGGGCGCTGAATTTTTTGTTTTGGTCACGCGAAGCTTTTGTTTTGCGTCTGGTTCGATCGTCGGGCGCTGAAGTTTTGTTCAGGTCGAGTCTGGCTCGGTCGCCGGGCACAGAGCTTTCATTATTCGTCCGGCTCGATCGCTTGCTGCGGAGCTTTCGTTTTGCATCCAGCACGGTCGCCGAGCGTTGAGCTTTCGTTTTGCGTCCGGCTCAGTCCCCGGGCACTGAAGTTTTGTTTTGGTCGCGTCCGACTCGGTCGCTGGGCGCTACGAATTTGATTTGCCTGCGTACGGCTCGGTCGCCGGGCGCGGAGCTTTCATTTTGTGTCTGACTCAGTCGCCGGGTGCTGAAGTTTTATTTTGGTCGCGTCCGGATTGGTCGCCAGGTGCTAGGAATTTGATTAGGCTGCGTCTGGCTTGGTCGTCGGGCGTGGTGCTTTCGTTTTGCGTCCGGCTCGATCGCCGGGCGCTGAAGTTTTGTTTTGGTCGCCTCTGGATCGATCGTTGGGAGCTACGAATTTGATTTGTCTGCATCCGGCTAGGTCGCCGGGCGTGGTGCTTTAGTTTTGTGTCCGGCTTGGTCGCCAGGGCGCTGAAATTTTGTTTTGGTCGCGTTCGGCTTGGGCGCCGGGGCGCTGAAATTTTGTTTCGGCTGCGTCCGATTTGGTCATCGGGCGCGAGGCTTTTGTGCTGCACTCGGCTCGATCGCCGAACGCTGCAATTTTGTTGTGTCGCGTCAGGCTTGGTCGCCGGGCTTGGAACTTTTGTGCTGCGCTCGGCTCGGTCGCTTTGAAACAGCAAAATAATGGATCTGAAAAATCCAAAACATCAATGCAATCAGGATCTTTTCTCTAGAAAACAGATGCATTTAATTAGTCGAGATCTATCCAACAAAATTCACTTTTTGAAGCCTATTAAACAGATGCATACTGTACTTCCAGTAGTTTCAAAATATGCTAAGTTAACTAAATTTAGACAAATGAGTCCTAGAAAAATGTGGGTGCAGTTCTAGAAAAATGTGGGTGCAGTTCTAGAAAAATGTGGGTGCAGTTCTAGAAAATGTAGGAATCCATGACATGCTGAAGCCGCCTCATAAACTATTGCCAGATACACAGACATTCAAATCGACAGGGAAACAGATGCACCCTATTTTCAAGTTTCTCTAAACTAAAACCAGAATTCAGTGGTACCTTCTCTTGCAATTGGGTAAGTTTTTCGCAAGTGAAAGAGTACTCTGCCTCAAGAATCTGTCACTCCAATTTAACACTTTTTGAAGCTTCTACCTATAAATGAATTGCAGAATCTCTGTCATTTATATATACATCAACGTATAATTAGAAGAGAAAGAGTATGCTCAGTAGGAGAGAAAATGCCCAGCAGGAGAGAAGCTAGACACCAGGATCTCTAGAAATCCCATTAAACAATCACAATCCCAAATTAAAAACTGATTCCAAACTGTGTACTCTTTCTCATCTCATCACCAGATCAGCAAAAACAAAGTGGAAATGAAGCAAAACAGAGCCCGTTCTGATGAATTACTTCCATTTTAAAGTGGAGTGGCAAAGTCGTTATTTCTTAACTGTGACAATGGGGTGCGTAAATGATTAACTGGCAAGAGATGTGGAAAACGAAACTATACCTCTCCGAATCCTTGTTATTCAAAATCTTGATCACGAAAATTAATTGAAGGAGTTGTGCACTTTTTGCCGTTGGAATTGAAGATGGCGAGATCGGCAAAGCAATCGACTCAAATCTTCGCTTCGTTTATTGTTTGCCAAATTTTAAGAAGCAAGCTGTAAACAGAAGAGAAATTAGACTTCAAAATAAGTGGAGATCCGGATCTTTTCGAATTTAAAAAAATCGAATAGAATCAAATTTAAAATCTGTTTCGAGATATCGCAAAATCTCCCTGGCTGTTTCCGCCACCGAAAATTTGACGCCGGAGTCCTGACCACTGGTGGAGAGAAAATTAAAACCTCATAAGAGAGAATATGAGAAGAGCAGTCGCCGGATGTTTACCGCTTCTCCTTTTTTTTTTATTCTTCCTCCTCCTGATCAGTTCTCCTCTCGCTTGCTCTTGCTCGAAGTTTCCACTTTATCCTCTTGGTTAAACTCGGGAGCAAATCTTTCTCCCTCTCCTTCCCACCTGCCTGCGAAGATCATGTCCCGGAGAACACAATTTCGATTTGGGAGAAGGAGATCCTGTCCGACGAGAGAGAGGACAGGATTTGGAAATAAATTCGCGCTCGCGGGTGAGGATTTTATGGCGTGGGTTATTTTTCCTAAGTTGACCGAGACCCCGAGACATATGGTGAGTTAAAACGATAAATATTAATAATAATTAATATTACATAATATTAATGAGGGTTATTTCTTTAACCCTCACCAATATGATATATATAGCGAGGGCTTACTGTCAAACCCTCACCAAATATACATTTTCTACTAGTTTGTGCTGCCCTTGGCTCGGTCGCCGGGCGCAAAGACTTTTGTATTGCGTCCAGCTCGGTCGCCGGGCGTAGTGCTTTTGTTTTGGCTGAGCTTGCTGGTCGTTTCTCCGTAAAACTCATTTTACGATGAATCGGTACACATTTGGGACTCGCCAAGGGGAGATGGTGCGGCAGATGTAGGTGGCCGAGGGCTGCCCCCCCCCCTTTTTTTTATTCGGCTAGATGGCCGAACTTACAAGTGGGCCCGTGTACTCTCGACTATTCAACTTCTTCTCTTTTGTTTGATTTTTTTTTTCTGCGAGTGCTCTTTTTAGTCGCTCGCAATTTTTTTTTATGTGGCTGCTTCTTTTTGTCGCATGCTGATTTTTTTCAATTTTGTATCTTTTCTTTCTTTCCTTTTATTTTCGAAGAGGAGTAAGTTACATACCTGACAGCGCATGTTTGATCTGTTGCAGATGTCTGTTGCACCGACTTATTCTTTCTTGGTTTGACGGCCTCGAAAGCTTCGATCACACTGAATGGTCTTGCGCGGCTCTGCCTCCGGATCCGGGACTCTAATGCGCAAGAGAAGTCTATGTTACTTCCTCACGACGAATCGATCTTTGGTGGTTGTTCTGTATGTGCTCCTACACTCAAGGTCCTGCATGACTTATGGAGTCTTCCCGTGTTCAACGACGACGACCAAATTTCCTATCTTTCGAGAGCGGACGAGTCGGCCTGAAGTGCCAACGGCCAAGGAACCGACAACGTTTGCCGACCAGCAAGAGAGACGGCCCGACATGCAAACGGTCAAGGAGTCGATGATGGCTGTCGACCAGCAGCGGGATCAGCCCGGTATGCAGACGGTCAAGGAGTTGACGATGGTCGTAGACCAGCAGCGGGATCGGCCCGGTATGCAGACGATCAAGGAGTCGACGATGGCTATCGACCAGCAACGGGATCGGCCCAACATGCATCAAGAGGAGTCGTTCGACCGCGCTGAGTTGGAGCATCCTCAAGTTAAACTTGCTCTCTTTTGTAGTTTTTTTTTTTGGATGCCATGTCGCATCTCTTTTTATTGTGAGAGATTTGAAATGCTTCTCGCTTGTTTAAATGAACAGCGATTTCTCATTCTTTATTCGGCCTTCTTTTCCCTTTTTTTTTGACGGCCCATAACGCGTAGAAGTGCTTAAGGAACTTACTGTTTGTCATTAGCAACTTCGAGTCGTCTGCCGTCACAAGCTTATATGATCCATTGGTGTAAGCTTCTTGAACCGCGTAGGGGACTTCCCATTTAAGAGCGAACTTACCCCCCCAAATATTTTTTTTTGTGAAGAGCGTGAGTCGTTGCACTGCGTCAGTGATGGAGATATGGTTGACGAGGTGACATCATGCGCGCGGGCCTTAGCAATGGCAGCTCTCAGTGTGTAAATGATCACAGGGGCTAGGGTCGCTTTCTTCATTGGCGTTGGTTGGCCGACTGAAACTTGGTGGATATCGGCAGACCGACCTGTGATTCGGATCGGCTTCACAATCTGGTAGCCGAGGCTGTGCCAACTTTGTGGAATGCGGCGACCCTCCTTCCTCAGTTTTTCTTGCGTCGGAGCGACGATAGGGACAACGACGGGCGGCTTATCGTGGACCTGTTCTTTTGTGAGATTGCCCTCGGCTTTGGGTAGAAACCGAAAGGCGTTTGGATCAAAGCCCTCGGTCCTCTGAGTCGCCGGCAGGCGTTCGGAGCTCGGGCACTTCTTCACTTTGCTCTGATCTTTGAGCTTTGGAAGTGGTAAAGTGACTCCTTTAGACGGAGTCGGCTCGACGTTGCGGCAAATTATGAGAGGGGCTTCCTCTTTCTTTCTCTACAACTGCGAAATGTACCTACGTATAGGCACATTGCGATTCATCGGCACCGGTGCCGTCGATGAGGTCGCCTGGTTGTTATGCGCTTGTTTGGGCGGTGCGACTTTCAGCACCAAGTTGTGTTTTGGGGTTTGTTTTGGTGGAACGACAATTTAGGTATTGGGTGCTTGATCCAACCAGGACGACACTTTGACGGTCGACCTTGTCGTTAGATAGAACTTGGCGTCGGCAAATGAAGTTTTGGCCTCGGTGAACGGACCCTCGTCGGCGTACAACATCTTCTGTTCGCCATCCTTCCAGTACTTGGAGCACTGGTGGAGCGTCGAAGGTATGACCCCGTTGGCGTGGAGCCATGGTCGACCCAGGAGTAAGTTGTATGAAGTCCTAGAGTCGACTACTTGGAACGGAGTCTCGGCCATCATGTCTCCGATGAGCAACTTCAACTGTATCATGCCAAGCGTGTGCAGACTTTCTTGGTTGAATCCTTGGATGAGTAAGGAGCTTGCCGAAGGTCTCCGACAGAAATGCCGACGTTCTTCATCGTTCTAATCGGCAAGATGTTGACCGCGGACCCGCAATCGATGAGAATGCGGTTGACGAGATGGTCCTTTATGTAGCCGACTACGAACATCGGCCAATTGTGGCTTCTTTCCCCCAGTTGTGCATCCTTCTCTCGGAATGTAATGCACGGTGGGCAGGATACACGAGTGCCTCTTATAGTCGAGACAACTGTTGCGATAAAGATACCTCTTCCTCTTTTCTGTATGGAGTCAGGCCGACCTTTGGTTGGTCGTTCTTCCTCATCATGAATTATTCCAATTCGGCTTGAGTCTTTTTTGGCTCATTGAGAGCTCGGATGAGAGCCTGCCTGGATCGTATGTCCAAGTCGAGGTCGTCCTCAATCTTATAACGGTGAGATTTGTTGCAAGGACGTCTCGAGGTCGTCACACTCGACTATTGGCAGCTTGCCTTTTTCTTACCGACTGGCCTGCTTGGGAGGAGTCGCCAAGCATGTCGCTACCATCAACAGTGGCGCGAAGAATTCCTTCGGGAAGAACTCCACCAGTGGGATGGGTCTTCTTTTTCTTTTGTTTGCTCCTTGGACGTGGGTCTTAGGAGTCTTCTTTTGGCGTTTCACGACTCTTTTGTTTGGCCGCTTTGCCTTTGTTTTGGTAGTCGTCAACGGTTCGATTTCTCGAACGGGTTTCTTTCGCCGGGTGACCAAATATCCACCCCCTGCATCGGCTGTAGCAACTTCGCGGGGTGCCGATTTTGGTGTGACCTTAGCCGGTGGTCGGTTGAAGTTGTGCGGTCGATTGGATGGACCGAATTTTGGACGGTACTCATTCCTTACGACCTGATGTTTATTTGGCCGAGCTCGCCGGTTTGACTCGGCCTGGACGAAGATAACATGCGAGGATGCCGTGTTTTCAGCTCCTTCAATTTCGATGCGGCCTTGAGCAACGAGCTCCATGATCTTGTTCTTCAGGACGGAACATTTCTCGGTCGGATGTCCAACCAAGTGGTGGTACTTGTTGAAATTGGGTTCTTTGGACCTCGTCAAATCGCCGGGTCTTTTAACTTCTAGAAATTTGAGCAAGTGGTTGTCGAGCAGCTGCTCAAGAATGACAGGAACGCCAACGTTGGCGAATGGGTATGTTTTGGCTTGCCTTTCCTTCAATGAGGGCCTCCGATGTACACCCCCGGCTGGTGGCCGTGGAGCATAGTTCGTCTTGACCTTGCTTCCGACCTTGATTGGTTCGAGAGCGTTCGTCGCGAAGGATGTTTTTTTTTTTCCTTCATGTCTTTGGGTGCGACTGCGGCGACCTTTCCTTTCTTGCAAGGGTCGACAGACGACGAAGCTTCTTCCCCTAGCTCCTCTATGAGGTTCTCCATGTTGTGGGTCTCCGTCACGAGTTCCTGAAAGTCTGTTGGCCTCCTACTCTGAATGTAGCGCAAGAGCTCCCATTGCATCCCTCGAGCGCACATTTCTATTTCTGCTTCGAGGGATAAATTAGAACTTTCTTTACAGTTGAGGTTCAGATTCCTCCACCGATTGATATAGTTGATTACTTTTCACCTTCCTTTTGTTTGAGGATGGCCATCTCGACTAACGTCACAGTGCGCCGGGTACTGTAGAATCGGCTGAGGAACTCCCGATCGAGTTGTTCCCAGCTATCGATTGATTCCTGTGGCAATTCGATGTACCAATCGAAGGTGTTGCCTTTCAAAGATCGGCCGAACTGCTTGACCAACAGGTCGCCGTCTGTGCCGGCATTGTTGTAGGTCTCGATGAAATGAACAACGTGCTGCTTTGGGTGGCCATCGCCATTGAATTGTTGGAACTTCGACGGATGATAGCTGAACGACATGAGGATGTTCTGTATCCTCTGCGTGTACAACTTCCGATAGGCCATGATAAGTGTCTAAAAGACATTGTTTTATGCATGAATTAATGATCATTAATTCCCATTTTGAGTTGGTTTTTAGCATGAAAGTGGCATATATAACTCAAATTCATGTTTTGTGTCTCAAGTACCTGGTAGAAGAAGAAAATTTGGATTCAGAGAGAAATTTAACAAGAAAACAGCAAAAAGAGCCAAAAAAGGAAAGGGCGCGACCGGGCCGATTCTGGCGTGATCGCGTCGAGAAAATGGTATAAAATTCAAATAAATGAAGAAAATTCCCAACGGCTAGTAAAGCTTCAAAGAAGACAACTCAGGAATGTGGAATGGCGCGATCGCGCCTTCAAAGGGCTCTACTGCGCCAAGAAACTGGCGCTACCTCACTCTGTGACTACATGGACGCGCCAAAGAGATGTCAAATACAGAAGAGGAGTTGTCGTTCTGGGACCAGTGAAAAAGACTAAGGAGTGGCGCTGCTGCGCCAAGAACTCTCCTTACTCGGCACGATTTCGAAGGCCGTTTCCGGACTTGGAAGGAAATCTACTCCAGTGGCGCGACCGTGCCAAAGTCAAAAGAAAATGTGGCGCGACCGCGCCGCTGACTTAGCAACGTAAATTACGGAAATCTCGGGATTCTGACTACCAATCAAGCCCAAACTTGGGAGAAGAAGTCCTAATTGCCTAAGGAAGGTATCCACGAAGATTTTATGAAAATTTGCTCGAGTCTAGGTGCATTGAATGATCAAGAAGAGAAGTTCCATACAAAGAAGGAAACTGCTGCCAGAAGAAAAGAGAAAATCCGAGTTTTAAGAGAACCATATCTGGAGTTCCATATTCCCAATTGAACCCAAATTTGGACTGAAGCTTCCTGAGGAGATTGAGTATCATATCACGGAAATTCAGGTCAATCCAAGTCGGTTTTTCAGAGTTTTATATTTTTAAAGTGGTGGACCCAGAGCTGGAATTGGCAGCAGAAGCAATCCAAATTCTCAACATCATATCTCGAGTTTCCCAACTCAGACTGGACTCAAATTTCGTACACAAGACAAGGACTATTGAAGGGAGGTTCTTATGTAATTTCATTCAATTCTGAGGTCAGGAAGGCATACGTCATACCCCTGGACAGAGAGCAAATTATAAGGCCTGGGCAGCAGAACAAGTATAAATAGAGGTCCGAGGCAGAGAGAAAAGCATCCAGTTTTTAGTTCTAATTTCAGTTCTTAGTATGGTTTGTAGTTTAGTTTCTTATTGTTTGTAGTTAGTTTGGAGTTGAGAGAAAGAGAGAGAAGGAAGAGATTTCAGCCAAGGCACGAGTTGAAGCTAAGGGCAGTCCTCCTAGGGGGTTTTCTGTACTTATTTTCTTCTTATTATCATGGCTGTAATTGAATCCTCTGTGTGTGCTTATTCTATTATCATGGAGTAGTCTCTCTCTGTTGGGGAAGTCATGAACTCCTAGTTGTAGAATTTGAGTTCATTGCTTATTTCTAATCTGAATTGATATTTGAAGCTTAACGAGGTTCGAATAGAGAAGTTAAAATTCAGTAGAGATTTGGGTTAGTGATTTGATTCTTTGTTTTCTAAAACCACTTGTTTTTCTAACTAGATCGTTCCGGATTGTGATGGAGACTAGTGGAAAGGTGATGTGACTATTTATCACTCTTGTTATGAATAAGAGAGAGTTCATCCTTAAGCTTTTATATTTATGCACCTAGGATTTGAATGTTTCCAGATTGTGATGGAGTTCAAAGAATAGGTGAAAGTTATTTCCTGTATTTGGGTAACCAGGTTTTCAAAAGCTAAGTCAAGGTAAGGGTACTTGAGCTATAAAATTCAAAACTTTGCTTGTTAACAACTAGGAGGGATTAACACTTTTCCCCAACATCTCATCTCCATAAGGTTTAGTCATCTACTCCAGTAGTTTAATTCTGTTTTCTTTTCAGTTTTCCAAAACCAAACAATTTCTTTACCTCAATCAATAGAAAAATCTTTGCTTGAACTGAATTCTCATCAAGGTCTCTGTGGGATCGATATCTGGACTGTTGAGTCTATATTACTTGCTGACCTAGTGCACTTGCTAGACACCCATCAAGTTTTTGGCACCGTTGCCGGGGACCATTGAATTGAGAGTAAGTTTAAGTGAATTTTATTTTGTTGATTGAGTTTAATTTTTTTATTTCTTCTTTCAGGTTGAACCTGGGTTGTGCATGAAAATAAGGTCTAGTGAAGATCCACTAGCTGAACCAGATCTTGAACCTGAAAGATCACTCCTTCACCGAAGGAGAAAAGAGTCAGCAATGGAAGATCAACACCAGGAAGAAGGGGCTGAGAAGACAATGGAACATTATGTGCAATCAAACCCCAATGCTCAAAGATTAGCCATTGTGGGACCTGAAGTTCCAAACAACTTTGAAATCAAGCATCAAATTCTGTCAATGATTCAGAACAATTATCAATTTGGAGGTTTGTCTAATGAGGACCCTAATGAACATATTAAAAAATTTCTTGAAATATGTGATACTTTCAGATTTAAAGATGTTACTAATGAAGCTGTTTGGTTGAGATTGTTCCCTTTTACTCTAAGGGATAAAGCAAAAAGTTGGTATCACACATTGCCACCAAATTCAATTCGAACAAGGGATGAGCTGCAAAAGAAGTTTCTTGGTAAGTATTTTCCACCTGCTAAAACAATTAAGTTACGTAATGCCATCTCAAATTTCATGCAGGAATATGATGAGCAACTTTGTGAAGCATGGGAAAGATTTAAAGAGCTGCTCAGAAAATGCCCAAATCATGGAATACCAAGGTGGATGCAGATGGAAATATTTTACCATGGAATCACAGTTTCAACACGAAGCTTAATTGATGCTGCAGCTGGTGGTACTATGAACAAAAAGACTCCTAATGAAGTTTATGAACTGATTGAAGAAATGGCGTCTAATATGTACCAATATCCAGTGGAGAGAAGTGCAAGAGGGAGAGTTGCTAGTATACATAATGTTGATCATGTATTGGCATTGCAGGCTCAAGTCGAGTCGCTAACCAAACAATTGTCAAAATTGCACACCCCCTCTTTGGTTGCTCAGATTTGTGACATGTGTGGAGGAGGACATCCCAACCATGAATGCCAAGCAGGTAATGTTCAAGCTGTAAGTTCTTTAGACCAGGCTAATTATGTTTCAAATTTTTGCAGGTCTAATGATCCATACAACAATACTTATAATCCTGGTTGGAGGAGTCACCCAAATTTCTCATGGTCCAACAACAACAACCAGCAATCCAGCGCTCAACAGCCCAATGCTCAAACAAGACGGTGACCTGGTTTCCAAAGAGCAGTACAAAAGCAGGAACAAAAATCCAGCTTTGATGACATTGTTTCAAAGGTTATAGCAAATCAAGAGAAAAGAGATGCTCGAACTGAATCCAGGTTTCAAAATCAAGAAGCATCAATCGAAAATCTGGAAATACAAGTGGGACAGCTGGCCAATGTTATATCAGGTAGGAGCTAAGGAACTTTACCTAGTAATTCTGAGACTAACCCTAAAGAACAGATCAAAGCCGTCAATTTGAGAAGCGGGAAGGTCTTAGAAGAGAAAAAGCAACCTCAAGTGGTGGACAAACCAAATCAACAACAAGACAAACAAAGAGAGGAGCAAGATGAAGGGAAAGAGGTAAGTCAGCAGCAAAAACAAAAACGTAAGTCTTCTAAATCTCTTTCTAATGCTGAAATAAATGTGGACACATTGTCATATCCGGAGAGAGCTAAAAAGGATAAATTAGAGGATAAATTTTCAAAGTTCATTGATATTTTCAAGAAGTTGGAGATTACCATTCCTTTTGTAGAAGCTCTAATGCAGATGCCACAATATGCAAAGTTCCTCAAAGAGGTACTTGATAAGTGTCTAAAAGACAATTATTTATGCATGAATTATTGATCATAAATTCCTAATTTGAGTTGATTATTAGCATGAAAATGACATATATTACTCAAATTCATGTTTTGTGTCTCAGGTACTTGGTAGAAGAAGAAAATCAAAATTCGGAGGGAAAATAAAGGAAAAAGGAGCAAAAATGAGCCAAAAAGGGAATGGCGCGACCGCGCCAGGAAAATGGTCGAAAATTCAAATTAATGAAGAAAATTCCCAATAGCTAGTAAAGCTTCAAAGAAGACAATTGGGGAATGTGGAATGGCGCGACCACGCCTTCTGAGGGCGCTACCGCGCCAAGAAAACTGGTGCTACCTCACTCTGTGATCACATGGACGCGCCAAAGAGATGCCAAATACAGAAGAGGAGTTGTCGTTCTGGGAACAGAGAAAAGACTAAGGAGTGACGCTGCCGCGCCACCTCTACAGCTACATTTGGCTGCCGCGCCAAGAGCTATCCTTACTCGGCACGATTTCAAAGGCCGTTTCCAGACTTGGAAAGAAATCTACTCCAGTGGCGCGACCACGCCAAAATCAGAAGAAATTGTGGCGCGACTGCCCTGCTGACTCAGCAACGTGATTTGCAGAAATCTCGGGATTCTGACTACCAATCAAGCCCAAACTTGGGAGAAGAAGTCCTAATTGCCTAAGGAAGGTATCCACGAAGATTTTATGGAAATTTGCTCAAGTCTAGGTGCATTGAATGACCAAGAAGAGAAGTTCCACGCAAAGAAGGAAACTGCTGCCAGAAAAGAAGAGAAAATTCGAGTTTTAAGAGAAGCAAAACTGGAGTTTCCTATTCCCAATTGAACCCAAATTTGGACTGAGGCTTCCTGAGGAGATTGAGGATCATATCACGGAAATTCAGGTCAATCCAAGTCGGGTTCTCAGAGTTTTATACTTTTAAAGTGGTGGACCCAGTGCTGGAATTGGCAGCAGAAGCAGTTCAACTTCTCTAGGTGATATCTCAAGTTTCCCAACTCAGAATAACTTCAAATTTCGTACACAAGTCAAGGACTATGTAAAGAAGATTCGTGAGTAATTTTAAGAAATTCGGAGGTCTGAAAAGCAAGATTTCAACCCCTGGATAGAGACAAAATTACAAGTTCTGGACAGAAGCCCAACTATAAATAGAGGTCCGAGGCAAAGACCACAAAGCATCCAGTTTTGAGTTCGAAATTCAGATTTTAGTTTAAATTCCAGTTTTTGTAGTTAGTTTGGAGAGGAGGGAAAGTCCAGAGGATGTCTTACACGACCTCTTGGCACTTTAGAGAGAGAAGGAAGAGATTTCAGCCAAGGCACTAGTGGAAGCTAAGGGTAGTCCTTCAAGGGGGTTTTCTGTACTTATTTTCTTCTTATTATCATGGCTGTAATTGAATTCTTTTTGTGTGTTTATTCTATTAGCATGGAGTAGTCTCTCTTTTTTGGGGAAGTCATGAACTCCTAGTTGTTACATGATTAAATTATGAATTTTATAGCAATATAGTACGTTGCTTTTGTTTTAGAATCTGAGTTTATTGCTTATTTCCAATTTAAATTGATATCTGAAGTTTAACGAGGTTCGAATAGAGAAGTTAAAATTCAGTAGAGATTTGGGTTAGTTATATGATTCTTTGTTTTCTAAAAACAACTTGCTTTTAAACTAGATTGTTCCGGTTATGAACGAGACTAGTGGAAGGCGATGTGACTTGTTAAACTCTTGTTCTGAAAAAGAGAGTTAATCTTCAAGCTTTTATATTTATGCACTTAGGATTTGAATGCTCCAGTTTGTGGAGGAGTTCAATGAATAAGTTAAAGTTATTTCATGTATATAGGTAACCAGGTATTCAAAAGCTAAGTCAAGGTAAAAGTACTTGTGCTATAAAATCAGAGTTTTGCATGTTAACAATTAGGAGGGATTGACATTCTTCCCCAACATCTCATATCCTTAAGTTTCTCCAGTAGTTTAAATCTGTTTTCTTTTCAATTTTCAAAACCAAAACAATTTCTACACCTCAATCAATAGAAAAATCTTTGCTTGAACAAAATTCTCATCGAGGTCCTTGTGGGATCGATATCTGGACTCTTGACTATATATTACTTGCTGACCTAGTGCACTTGCTAGACACCCAACAGTACTTTCAGGAAAAAGGAGGATTGAAGAGCAAGGAACAATGATGCTAACTGAAAGTTGTAGTGCAATATTGAAAAATCAATTTCCAACCAAGTTTAAGGATCCAGGGAGTTTTACTATACCTTGTGAATTTGGAAACTTCAAATTTAACAAAGTCTTATGTGATTTAGGAGCAAGCATAAATCTGATGCCTTTGTCCATTTGCAGGAAATTAAATCTAGGAGAGCTTAAAGAGACCAATATCATGCTCCAATTTGCTGATAGATCAACCAAAAAGCCCAATGGACTAATTGAGGACATGCTAGTCAGAATTGGAAAGTTCATCTATCCATGCGATTTTGTGGTGCTAGACATGGAGGTGGATTGGGAATTACCACTGATTCTTGAGAGACCATTCTTAGCCACCGCAACTACACTAATTGATGTCAAACAGAGAAAGTTAACTCTTAGATTAAATGATTAAGAAATAGTGTTTGACATTAAACAAGCTATAAAAAGTCCTTCAAATTCGTGTGATGATACATGTTATTTTATTGATGTGATTGATGAATGTGCAGAACATGTTCAACAGGAGGTTATGATGAAGGATAGCTTGGAAAGGCGTTTGGCTCAATCATGCACCAAGGAAGATGATGATCCCCTCATGCAGCAAGAAGTAGAACAATTAGAGGCTGAAGGAAACAAAGACAAGGACGAAGGGGCTGAAATCAAAGACCCATCTAAACTTGAACTCAAACCCTTGCCTAGTTCTTTAAAATATGTTTATCTTGAAAATGATTCCAAATCAGTAATTATCTCTTCTTGTTTGAATGCTAGGGGGGAAAAACTCTTGATCGAGGTGCTGAGCAAGCATAAGAAAACAATTGGGTGGACAATTTCAGATATCAAAGGAATCAGCCCAACCACATGCATGCACAAAATTCTGATGGAGGACTCCTTCAAGCCAACAATTCAACCTCAAAGAAGGCTAAATCCAACCTTACAAGAAGTGGTCAAGAAGGAAGTGGTAAAGTTGCTAGATGCTGATATTATTTACCCAATCTCAGATAGAAAATTAGTTAGTCCAGTCCAAGTAGTGCCTAAAAAGGGTGAAATAATAGTGGTAAAAAATTCAGACAATGAGTTAATACCCACTAGGACTGTGACCGGATGGAGAGTCTGCATTGATTACAGAAAATTAAATTCAGCAACTAGAAAAGACCATTTCCCTTTACCGTTTATTGACCAAATGCTTGAGTGACTCGCATGTAACAAATTCTATTGTTTTCTAGATGGCTATTCCACTTTTACCTGTCCCTATGGAACTTTTGCATATAGGAGGATGCCCTTTGGGTTATGTAATGCACCAGCCACCTTTCAGCGATGCATGATTGCTATCTTTCATTATTTTATTGAAAAACTTATGAAATTTTCATGGATGATTTCACTCTTTATGGACTGACTTTTGAAACTTTGAAAAATTGAGATCTAGTCCTAACAAGATGTGAGGACAACAATCTAGTGCTGAATTGGGAGAAGTGCCACTTTATGGTAAATGAAGGCATTGTTTTGGGTAACAAAATTTCAGAAAAAGGGATAGAGGTTGATAGAGCAAAGGTAGAGGTGATTGAAAAATTACCTCCACCTACAAACATAAAGGGCATAAGGTGCTTCCTCGGACATGCAGGTTTTTATTGGAGGTTTATCAAAGACTTTTCAAAAATTACAAAACCATTATCTAATTTGCTCATGAAAGATGTGAAATTTGATTTTGATTATGAATGTTTGCATACTTTTAAACTCCTAAAAGAAAAATTGATTTCTGCACCTATTGTAGTTGCTCCGAATTGGACCATACCCTTTGATTTGATGTGTGATGCTAGTGATTATGCTGTAGGGGTTGTGCTTGGGCAAAGAAAAGAAAAACATTTTCATGCCATCTATTATGCTAGCCACACACTCATCGGACCACAACTGAATTACACCACCACAGAAAAAGAGCTATTGGCGGTAGTGTATGCTTTCAAAAATTTTAGATCTTACTTAATTGGATCAAAAGTTGTTGTGTATACTGACCATGCAGCTCTTAGACATCTTTTTGCAAAAAAGACTCCAAACCTAGACTGATCAGGTGGATCCTTCTCCTTCAAGAATTTAACATTGAGATTAAGGACAAGAAGGGGGTTGCGAATGTGGTGGCAGATCACTTATCCAGGCTTGAGACAGAGGAAGTAGAAAAAAGGAGGATTTCTGAACTCTTTCTAGATGAGGTTATATGTTAGGTAAGAAAAATATACTTTCAAACACCTTGGTTTGCTGATTTTGTAAATTTTCTTGCAGGTGGGTGGATTCCAAAGGAGCTAAGGTGGCAGCAAAGGAAGAAGTTCTTTTCTGATGTGAAACACTATTTTTGGGATGACCCTTTTCTCTACAAAATCTGTCCTGATCAAGTGATAAGAAGGTGTGTCCCAGAAACAAAGTTCGAATCAATTCTGAACCATTGCCATAATGGAGAAGTAGGAGGACATTTCAGCTCACATCGAACAACAACAAAAGTAATGCAATCAGGTTTCTATTGGCCCACACTCTATCAAGATTCAAAGAGGTATGTATCCACCTGTGATAGATGTCAAAGGACAGGTAATGTATCTAGAAAAGATGAAATGCCTCTCACTACCATATTGGTATGTGAATTATTTGATGTGTGGGGTATTGATTTTATGAGTCCATTTCCATCTTCATATGGTTTTGTATAAATCTTGGTGGCTGTTGAATATGTTTCTAAATGGGTAGAAGCCATAGCTACTAGGACAAATGATGCAAGGGTGGTGTTAGAATTTTTAAGAAAAAATATTTTCACCCATTTGGAGCACCTAGAGCCATAATCAGTGATGGGGGGAAACACTTTTGCCACACCCAATTTGCCACTTTGCTTAAAAAGTTTGGGGTGAGGCATAAAGTGGCTACACCCTACCATGCTCAAACAAGTAGGCAGGTTGAAGTGTCAGACCGAGAGCTAAAAAGAATCCTTGAGAAAACTGTTAGCCTCTCAAGAAAGGATTGGGCTATTAAGTTAAATGATGCTCGTTGGGCATATAGGACAGCCTATAAAACCCCTATTGGCACCACACCATTTAGATTGGTATATGGGAAAGCATGTCACCTACCTGTGGAATTAGAACATATAGCATATTGGGCTACTAAATTCTTAAATTTTGATGTACACAAGGCAGGAGAGAAGAGATTTCTGGATTTGAATGAGCTAGAAGAGCTGAGGTACTGGGCTTATGACAATGCTAGACTCTACAAGCTTAAAATAAAGAGGTGGCATGACAACAACATCAGGATGAAAAACTTTGAGGTAGGCCAGAAAGTACTTCTGTACAATTCAAGATTAAAACTCTTTCCTGGAAAATTGAAGTCTAGATGGCAAGGACCCTATGAAGTGGTTGGGGTATCAAACTTTGGAGCATTTGAGATTCAACACCCAAAGAATGGAGAAAAATTCAAGGTGAATGGGCATAGGCTGAAACTCTATCAAGAGAGGTTTCCATATGAAACCTCTGTAATACTTTTAATAAATTGAGCCCATAAGAGATCTGTTAGTGTAGGAATAGGAGTAGGACTTTGTGAGTTAAATTTTTAGGTTTTGTTTGAATTCGTTGGAGATTTTGATTTATTTTCACTATTTTAATAGACCTAGGATAGGAAGTGTGTTAGATTAAAAATTTACAGCTTTCCAAAAACAGAAAATCACAAAAAAATTAAAAAATTCAAAAACAGGAAAGTGGCATGACCGCGCCATAATTGGCGCTGTTAAAAACCCAAAACTGCATTTCTGAATCGGAACCTTGTTTTCTTGAAATTTTTGAGTGAGCTTGCTCTGTGGGTGTTGATTTCTGAGAGTGTTCTTTACTGAAATTTCATTAATATGTACTCAATCTCCATTCATGTTAGTGAAATTATGATTCTACTCTCTCAATCATTTATATCAAATCATGCTTTAATAATCCTTCCAATAAAAATGTGTGAAAAATGACTCCGAATCTACCTACCATTGCTTCTAACCTGTTCAAAGTGGAAAGATTACAAAATTTATTCAGGATCTGGAGAATTCATGAAATTACTTGGCGTGTTTGCGCCAGAATCTGGCGCGACTGCACCACTGTCTTGATGTGGTACGGCCATTACAAAGGTAAGGAAACACAAATCCCACTACAGGTATTCTTCTGAAGCACAATTTTATGTCTGAGAGACTACACGTCATTTTTCAATTTCAATTGCTTTAAATCATGCGAGTGTTTGGTACTAACCCATGAAAGCAAAATTCAAGAACACCAAGGGAGTGTCATCCAACCTCAACAACAACCCAGACTATCAGGGGAGTATTCATTTTCCTTCCTATGTTTATTGCTGCTTTGAGGACAAAGCATGTTTTTAAGTTTGGGGTGGGATAGTACTCTTCATGATTTCTTCATGCATGCTCAATGGATTCAAAAGCTCTATTTTTTAAAAAAATTCACCAGAAAAATCCAATAGAGATTTTGAAAAATACCAGTGAAAAACCCTGATCAGATGGATAGCATGATTCACTTTCTGGAGAAATTTTTTAGTTCAGAAGCTTAGTCTTAATTGGATGAGAAGCTTTCTTCAAAAATAGTTTTTGAAAACAAAGTACAAGTGAGCAAGTTGATTGCAATTACCAGAACCAACCTGAAGAAAACTTGAGGCGAAACAGAGAAAGGTTTTCAAAATTTTGAGGTGATTTAGGCACCTGTTTAAAAATCATTTGAGTTTTTTTCAAAGCCACCCATTTCAATGCACAAGTTGCATCACCTTTTGTCAAACGTTTTGAGCCAAAAAGATCCCTGTTTTGTTTTAATGTCCCATGCTACATGAGCCAGCCTTAGTGATCAATAAACTTGTTTCTTACTTACCCATGATTCTCCAAATTATTGAAGTGTTCTATTTGAATGAGCATGGATCAAGGCTTTGAAGTTATAAGGAGGGATGGATGAAGGGTATAGAAATATTTCTTTGTAAAAGGGAAGAAGGAGCAAGAGAGAGAAAAAAAAAAAAATTCTGGGCTGAGTAGGAGAAAGGCCACCTTGTGTGTGCACCGGGACTCGGGCCTCAACAAGCTTAGAGTCTTTGAGTCAACCGGCAAGGTAAGCTGGACTCTAGACAAAGCCAAAGAAAAAGAGAGAAAAGGTTGTGGGTTAGTTAATGGAAAGGCCACCTCGTGTGTGCACCGGGTCTCGGGCCTCAGCAAGCTTAGGAACTCTGAGTCAACCGACGAGGTAAGCTAGACTCTGGACAAAATCCAAAGAAAAATATACATGGGAAAGAAAAAAAAAAGGGAAAAGGAAAAAATGAGGGATCAATGCAAAAGAATAAGTTTGGGGTGGAAGAGCTTGGAGGAAGAGTCACAAATTCGATTCATGCTCAGAAAAATCGAATATGGATATGAGGAGGAGAATAAAACCCAAAAGAAATACCAAAAAATCTTCATCATACCCATTACCCCTGCCTCATTACAACCTATAAAGACCTATTGATAAGAATTGTGAATTCCTTCAGGTTAGTGGAGAGTGGATTGAGGGTTGGCCTATAGAGTTGAACTGAGACTTCTCACTTGTATGGGAATAGGCATCTTTGAAAAATTTGAGGAAAAATTCAAAATCTGTTTTGACTAAGCAAGAAGAACCGTCACTAGGAAAGGAGTGAATCATCTATCTTGGAAACTTTAAAAGCGAAGATCACTGAATTTTTCTTAGTCTTTATAGATTTATCTGGTTTATGTCTTTCTGAGTTTGCTCGAGGACAAGCAAAGGTTTATGTTTGGGGTTGTGATAAGTGTCTAAAAGACACTATTTTATGCATGAATTAATGATGATAAATTCCCATTTTGAGTTGGTTATTAGCATGAAAGTGACATACATAACTCAAATTCATGTTTTGTGTCTCAGGTACCTGGTAGAAGAAAAAATCTGGATTCAGAGAGAAATTGAAGCAAAAAAGAGCAAAAAGAGCCAAAAAAGGAAACAACACGACCGCGCCGGGAAAATGGTCAAAATTTCAAATAAATGAAGGAAATTCCCAACGGCTAGTAAAGCTTCAAAGAAGACAACTCGGGAATGTGGAATGGCGCGACCGCGCCTTCTAAGGGCGCTACCGCGCCAAGAAACTGGCGCTACCTCACTCTGTGACTACTTGGACGCGCCAAAGAGATGCCAAATACAGAAGAGAAGTTGTAGTTCTGGGACCCGTGAAAAAGACTAAGGAGTGGCGCTGCCACGCCATTTCAACAGCTACATCTGGCGCTGCCGCGCCAAGAACTCTCCTTACTCGGCACAATTTTGAAGGCCGTTTCCAAAATTGGAAAGAAATCTACTCTAGTGGCGTGACCGCGCCAAAATCAGAAGAAAATGTGGCGCGACCGCGCCGTTGACTCGACAACGTAAATTGCGGAAATCTCGGGATTCTGACTACCAATCAAGCCCAAACTTGGGAGAAGTAGTCCTAATTGCCTAAGGAAGCTATCCACGAAGACTTTATGGAATTTTGCTCGAGTCTAGGTGCATTGAATGATCAAGAAGAGAAGTTCCATACAAAGAAGGAAACTGCTGCAAGAAGAAAAGAGAAAATCCGAGTTTTAAGAGAACCATATCTGGAGTTTCATATTCCCAATTGAACCCAAATTTGGACTGAAGCTTCCTGAGGACATTGAGGATCATATCACGGAAATTCAGGTCAATCCAAGTCGGGTTTTCAGAGTTTTATATTTTTAAAGTGGTGGACCCAGAGCTGGAATTGGCAGCATAAGCAATCCAACTTCTCAACACCATATCTCGAGTTTCCCAACTAAGAATGGACTCAAATTTCGTACACAAGGGAAGGACCATTTAAGGAAGGTTCTCATGTAATTTCATTTAGTTCTGAGGTCGGGAAGGCATACTTCATACCCCTGGACAGAGAGCAAATTACAAGGCCTGGGCAGCAGAACAAGTATAAATAGAGGTCCGAGGCAGAGAGCAAAGCATCCAGTTTTTAGTTCTAATTTCAGTTATTAGTATGGTTTGTAGTTTAGTTTCTTATTGTTTGTAGTTAGTTTGGAGTTGAGAGAAAGAGAGAGAAGGAAGAGATTTCAGCCAAGGCATGAGTTGAAGCTAAGGGCAGTCCTTCAAGGGGGTTTTCTGTACTTATTTTCTTCTTATTATCATGGCTGTAATTGAATCCTCTGTGTGTGCTTATTCTATTATCATGGAGTAGTCTCTCTCTGTTGGGGAAGTCATGAACTCCTAGTTGTTGAATTGTTTAAGTTATGAAGTTATAGCAATAAAGTACTTTGTTTTTCTTTGGAATTTGAGTTCATTGCTTATTTCTAATCTGAATTGATATTTGAAGCTTAAAGAGGTTCGAATAGATAAGTTAAAATTCAGTAGAGATTTGGGTTAGTGATTTGATTCTTTGTTCTCTAAAATAACTTGTTTTTCTAACTAGATCGTTCCGGATTGTGATGGAGACTAGTGGAAAGGTGATGTGAGTATTTATAACTCTTGTTCTAAATAAGAGAGAGTTCATCCTTAAGCTTTTATATTTATGAACCTAGGATTTGAATGTTTCCGGATTGTGATGGAGTTCAAAGAATCGGTGAAAGTTATTTCTTGTATATGGGTAACCAGGTTTTCAAAAGCTAAGTCAAGGTAAGGGTACTTGAGCTATAAAATTCAGAACTTTGCATGTTGACAACTAGGAGGGATTGACACATTTCCTCAACATCTCATCTTCATAAGGTTTAGTCATCTACTCTAGTAGTTTAATTCTGTTTTCTTTTCAGTTTTCAAAAACCAAACAATTTCTTCACCTTAATCAATAAAAAAATCTTTGCTTGAACTGAATTCTCATCAAGGTCTCTGTGGGATCGATATCTGGACTCTCGAGTCTATATTACTTGCTGACCTAGTGCACTTGCTAGACACCCAACAGGCCACCGACTTGCTTTCGTCGGAGCCGTTTTGCATGACGCGGTTGATGAGTTTAGTCGCCACGTCGAGGGTAAGGGAGTTCGACTCCTCTTCATTTCGTTACTTCCGAATGGTCACGGGAGTCGTTGGCCATTGCTCGTCGGTAGCAGGTTCCTCCTGATGTGGTTCAGCTGTGGCACTTGTGGTCGCCTAATTTTGGGCGACTTCTTGAGAGACGCCGCCGGAGTTGGTATTGGGCGTGCCCATCTCCAATCGCTCTAGTGTCCTGGAGATTTGAAGGTCGCGGGCTGCGAGTTGCGCGTCTTTGATGCGCAACTGCTCGCTTTGTTCTTTTAATGCAGCCTGCATTTCTGCAAGCTGCTCCTCAATTGTTTTGGCCAAGGTGGTCATTGCGGCTAGTCTGTCAGTTGGAGCCGCGGAAGAAGTTGTCGTCTCGAAACAAAGTGGAGATGACTTAATTGGCGACCATGCTGGCGAGCTGGCCGTTGGAGTTCTTTGTAGTGGCGAAGCCGCTGTGGGCGACCGGTCCAAAGAGCCAATCGCTGTTGAGTGACTGAGAGGCGATGTCTGAATGGGCGACTGACTCGAAGGAGTAGCCGCCGATGTAAATCGACCTGAGGAGGTTGGTAATTGGGCCACGAGAGAGGTTGCCGACATCTGTCGGCGTGGGGAAGACACAGGTGACCTGTTGGCTGCGGCGGTCAATGCTGCCAGGAGATCGTGAAAAACCGTCACGATCTGCGACTTGCTCCCTGCCATTGTTTTAGGCAAGGCTGAAGTCGGTGTTGGGTTCCTTCCTACTGAGGAGGAAGAGGTTGCATCTTCGTGTTGCTCATATCGTCGGACCATCATTGACACAATCGAGTCCCTACGTGAGGGTGGCAATTGAGTTGGACTGACCACCAGACTGTGCGCCAGTGGTGTGGTGTCCACAGCCAGGTAGGTCGGCCTATTTGCTGTCGGGATCACTCTGACCGGTGCGACGACAGGTTTGGTGGAGGCCGTTGTAGCCTGTGGTTGGTAGACGACACTCAAACAACATGTGTCCCTCATGAAAGGACCCTGTCCAGTGAACAAGCTTCTAGCCAACGCCCTTGTCACTGGGCGACTGGCCGGTGGAGGAGATGGAGCGCGGATGTTGGCTGAAGAAGTGGCCTCTGGTCCGTGAGCTCCTATTGTTGCGGTCGAGCTTGAACCCGCAGTAGGACGCAGACAAGCAGAGCTCGAACTGGCAATTTGCTTGCCTTTGTTGTTGTTGTTGTTGTTGTTGTTGCCGTTAGGGGTGTAAACGGGTAATAATCGAAACAGGTAAGGGTTATGAAACGGGTAAGGGTTATTCCGTTACCCGTTTCGATTACCCTACCCCTATTTCGTTACCCGTTTTCCCCGAATAAAAATAAGTCATTTCGTTACCCGAATTTTTTACCCTCGGGTAAGGGATAAGAAAGATTTTAAATTTGTGGAAATTTAAAGTATAAATGACGATTGGAGTTGTTTTTGTTAGTTTATGATTCCTAAATCCACGAAATTTTGTTTGAAAATCGAAGATTCCTGATTCATTCACAAGCGTATCCGTGACTAGAGAGAGTGAGAGAGCTCGATAAAGAACTCAGAGACGCTCCGGCATTCCGAGAGAGGGAGAGAGAGAGAGAGAATGGCGGAGGGTTTGTTGAGTGTACCTTACAATGCGACGGTGCGAACAATGCTGACGTTGTTGGAGAAGAACCTGCTGCCGGATATGGTGATAAGAAAGCATACAAGGCTTCTCCTTGCTGAATGGCTCCGTTCGGGCTACCTACTTTCTTCCGAACTTCAGCTCGCTGCAATGGAGACCAGCAACACCTGCAGGCTAAAAACCAAAAGAGAAGGGAAAGAGGAGAAGTAGAGGAAGGGAAAGAGGGGAAGTAGAGGAAGGGAAAGAGGGGAAGTAGAGGAAGGGAAAGAGGGGAAGTCGAGGAAAAGAAAGAGGGGGAAGTCAAGGAAGAGAAAGAGGGGGAGTTGGGGAAGAGAATGAAAGAAAGAGGGGGAGTCGGGAAAGAGGGGGAGTCGGGGAATGGAACGGGAAAGAGGGGGAGTCGGGGAATGGAACAGGAAAGGGAAAGAAATTAGGGTATGTGTAATATGAATAAGGGCATAGATTTTTCAAAATTTACCAAATTGCCATCCGAGTAATCGGGTAATTGGGTAAGAAATACCCATTATCCATATCCGTTTCGATTAAGAGGCGGGTAATCGAGTAATTTTTTAATCGGGTAATCGGGTAATCGAAACATATTATTTTGTTCCTTATCCATCCGATTAGCATTCGAGTAGCAGGGTAATCGGGTAAAATTGACACCCTTAGTTGCCGTTGTTGGCCATGGCTGAAGTTTGAGTTTTTTTTTTTGTTTCTGACAGAGAAGGAGATAAGAGGTAGGAGATGTCCCACCGGGCGTGCCAAATCTGTTTCACCGAAAATCCGCCGGTCCGCGAAGAGGCGATACCGAGAGAATAAATCGATTTACAACAGAGAATTTGTGTTACAAGTTGTTTTTGAAAGTCAGAGAATGCGAGTGCAGTCTCCTATTCTTCCTCTGATTCGATCTCCGTGTGAATTGATGAAGTTTTGACTTCTGGCGAGTTGACGTCGAAATCCGAATTTCAGAGCGAGTGTGCACGAACGATGATGGTTTCGTCGGTCGGACAGAAGTATTTGTGTTCTGCGTGTATCAACTTGTTGACGTTGCAAGTGAGCGTGTAGAGCTGCTCCAGTTGAACTGGTGAATTTTGACGAACTGCGAGTTGCTTGAACTCCTTCGGCTCGAGAGAGCTTCTGCACGTGATATTACTTCTCGACAAAAGAATTTCGAACCCTTTCGACAGAGCGTTTCTGGCTATTTGTAGCCAGTTATGTCCAGTTGTTGGGGATCGATCCTTGGAATGGGGATCGTGATCCGCTTTCTGCTGCTCTTGTTGAGATGAGAGGAAGACTTGGACATTCCTCTTTTTCTTCCGTTGAACGAGGATCATCGGCAGACTGCTTCAGATGGCGACTAGGCTTGGTCGTTTAGATGCTGAAGTGGCATGCAAGGTGACTGGCTGCTGAGTGGCAATGACTCAGTAAGTTGTTGCTGACTGGAATGACGATGTGGTCGGTGACGCAGCGAGACGAATGGATTCGGTGATGGACTGTGAGAAAACTTTGAAAATTGGTGAAGCCAAATCTATGATGATCGATTGATGGACTGGTGGACGTTTGGGCTTGCCGTATTTGGGCCAATCGCATTTTGGTGTCTACAACTTTATAAATATGTTATATTTCTATTGGTAAAAATACAAAATTAATGCTGATTATAGTGAACTGGGCCAAGTGAATAAGAACCGGATTGGCCTCCATTTTTGGTTCAACCAGGTTGGACCAGTCGGTCCGGTTCGATTTTTAAAACATTGCCTATAACCCAACTTACTTTTTTTTAAAATCACTTCTTTGTCCCTTGACCTAAAACCCAACTCCCTTTCTAAAAATCCTTATTTTTAATAATTTTTTTTATTATCTACATTTGGATACGGAATTATCCGAATCCGATACAACTTCGGGTTCGGATCCGAATGGTGCCTGTCGGATCCGAAACTGGAATCACAGGATCCAATCCACTCCGGATCTGTTTACAGGCCTAAGCAATTCTACTCTCCCTTGCGCGGCCCTTCTCTCCCCCGCGCCCTGCTCTCTCCCCTCCCGCGGTGGCCCTTCTCTCGAGCTCAAATTTGCTACGCCCAGGGCGGAGCGCTTGGCTCCGCCCACCTGTCACAAAGGGTCCGGGTGGGACCCACCCGTGTCCCTGTCCCTCCCTCTGTGGTGAGGAGGAGGCGGAGGTTACCAAGTGTGGCCTCCCCTCCAAATTTCCACCACCCCCTCCCCGTGGATCCCTAGGTCTTTCCCACACTGCCCTCCTCAGTCTCCTTCCCTCCTCCTCCCCCTCCCCTTGGCCTCCACCTCCCCCTCATGCCTCCCACTCCCCTCCTCCCCCCCCCCTCCCCCTCCGCCACCCCCAGCCTCCTCCCCCTCCACCTCCCCTCCCTCCCTTCCCCTCAGCCTCCTCGTCCCCTCCCCTCTTCCCCCTCTTCCTCAGCCTCCCCCTCCCCCCCTCCCCCTTCCCCCTGTCCCTCCCCTCCCCTCCCCTCCCTCCCTCCCCTCCCCCTCCCCCTCCCCCTCCCCTCCCCCCTCCCCTCCCCCTCCCCTCCCTCCCCTCCCCCTCCCCTCCCCTCCCTCCCCTCCCCTCCCCTCCCCTCCCCCTCCCCCCTCCCCTCCCCCTCCCTTCCCCCATCTCCCTCCCTCCCCCTCCCCTCATCTCCCTCAGCCCCTCGTTGGGGCCCCAGCCGGCGAAAGGGGGAAGCCCTCAGAAGCCGGGAGGGTCAAAGCCGGGCGGGGGTTGGGGAAGAAACAGAGGGGAGAGGGAGGGGGGAAATTCCCATTTCCCCCCTGAAGTGTGGGCCCCACGTCGCGCGGAGGGAGCCCGGGCGTTGCCCTGGGCGTAGCAAATTTGGTCCCCTTCTCTCCCCAGCGCTATGCTCTCTCCCTTTCGACGGTGGCCCTTCTCTCCTCAGCGCCCTTCTATCTCCCCTCCTCCAGCGGTGGCCCTTCTCTAAATGTCATATCACTTTCTTCTCCACTCTCAAACTCAAAACATCTCTCTCTCTCTCTTTTCTGCTTCGGTATCTTTATTTTTTTTATTAATTACTTCCGCATGGGTTCTTTCCATGAATCCGAAAAGCTCTAAACCTTAAAAAATGGAAAAGAACTAGTAAAAATAATATTGCAGAAGATAGATTAAGATATTCATTCACCATCACTTTTCTAGCTTCATCTACTATACAGAGTCATTTACAACTCGCTTGACAACAGCAGGTCCGCAAACACGATGAAGCCAAAGTCGCGTACGTGCACGACCCGTGGTCCGATCCTTCCTGACCACCTCTCCAAAGCTTTAAAATACTCCTTGAGGCGATCTTCATTTGTATCGCAAGAAATTCCACCGAATTGATTCTATGTTTCTGTTAATTGCACATCAAATTATACCAGCAGTCAGTCAGACACAATTTCAGCCCCGTAAAGATAAGGAATTGAAAATGCTTAACTCGAATCAAAAGCAAATGGGTAAATATCTTCCGGCAGGTTTTTACCCGTGACATGATCAGAAACCAAATGCTTCAGTTGCTTTGAACGGAAGAGTATTGAGGGAGAGCGAGGGAGATGTATATATAGTGGGAGAGCGACGGATAGCAAGAAGTAGAGAAAGAGATGGAGAAATTTTTGGATGCTGACATGGCACACTCAAATTTATCCAAAGCCCCGTAAAATTCGATTCCGCTAGAAAGTAGGATTTCCTGAATTCCAAAACAAGGACCGAAAAACAGGAGGCAGTGGATTGGCCGCGTCCAAGAGCTCTATAAATAGCCGTCGTGTCTCGTCTTCCATCTCATTTGCCTGCGACCTGCTAGGGTTTAAGTTCTGATATTTATATTTCTGTTTTCGTCGGCTTCCGTACTCTTCAATCTCGATAGTGATCATGCCTCGCCGAAGCTCAGGAGGTTTGACAATATTCCTTTTGTTGAACGTGTTCTAGTTATAAGCGCTTGAATGTTTTACACGCTACGTTCCTTCGTTACTAGGGTTTGGTGTTTATTTAGAAAACTTCTTCCAATCTAACATTTAACGCTGCCTGAATATATATGCATTCGTTTAGTTATTTTTGAATGCATGCCGCCTTTCATGTGACCGTGTTGTTGCTATATATATATATCTTCGGACGACAATCGTTTGGTTGATGATGATCTGCATCAAGTTTATGATCGGATGAGATTGGCTACTATTATTTTTTTTTAAAAATGATTTTTTTTTTTTTTTTTTTTTTTTGTTGTTTCTGCGGGAGGGTACGTAATTGTGGCTATTCGAAGCAAGCAATTTCATCTTAATTTCTTTCGTGTGCTATGCAGCTTTTAGCGAGTGTAGCTAGGTTCAGATGGTGAATATATATGAGCATTTAACTATAAACAATCTATACAGGTTTTCGCCCAGCTCCTCGTGCTGCCCCAGTGCGAAACCCGCGGCCACCTCAGCCAGGTTAAATTTGTCCTTCTTCTCTAAGTTTCGATGTGGTTTTTGGATCTTATGTTTTTGATAGTAATAATATAAGAGTGCTTTGTTTGGATAATTTTGTTTGTTTTGTTATTGTAGCCACTCATGCTCCTCCTGCACCTGTCCAGAGAGGTGGTGGATTTCTGCTTGGAGATTTTTTTTCCAGCATTGTTGAAGGTACGTAATTAGATTTGGTTCCTTTTCTGTTTTTCCCTGTATCATGCATATAATAATTATTTGTTAACCTAATTACATCAAAGCTGAGTGCATGGCACATCTGTTTCAACCTTTGTGGCAATTTTTTTCAGGAATGGGATTTGGAGTCGGTGATGCTGTTGCACAAAGAGCGATGGATGCAGTGATGGGACCACGTACCATTCAATATGAAACTGTGGTTAGAGAGCCTGCGGCTGCTGCTCCAGCTAACTCAACCAGTATGAAATCTTGTGGAATCCACTCCAAGGCATTTCAAGATGTAAGCTCGATCTTCTCATGACCCTACCATGTACGTTTGAGTCAGTCAAGTGAATCCATGTGTGCAAATTAATGGCGCCGTTGATCGCTTATCTTCATTTTTTGGTTTGCAGTGTGTCAATGCCAATGGATCCGACATTAGCAAGTGCCAGTTCTATCTGGACAGGCTGAACAAGTGCCGGAGGAGTGGAGCTGCACTTCTAGGTGCCTGATTGCTCATCTGGGCTTTGGTCTGGGATATGTCGTCAATGTGATGGATGGGTTGTTATTCTTAGTCTTTGGGATGAACTTCCAATAAATTGTTTAGTGTCCAAAATGTTGCAGACTGTTGACTATTGAAATGCAGATTAATTCTTGCCAACTCACAATGTGGGTGTCTTTAATATTTCGAGAAATCTTCCGTGCGAACGCGCCTCACCTTGAGGCTGCACAAATTTTAACGGAAGTTACTTTTCCACTTTAACAGTAATAAAGTTATTAAAAAATACCATAAATACCCTTTAGAATAGCATAGAAAAATTTAAAATACCATTCATATCCCAAATAAAATTTTAAATTAACAAAAGTTAAAAGTTATTCAAAATTACAAGAAATACCCTTTAAATTAGCATTGTACAATTTAAAATACCATTTGTATCTTAGATGAAATATTAAAAAAAAAACAAAAAGGTAAAGTTATTCAAAAATACCAGAAATACCCTTTATAGTATCATTGTATAATTTAAAATTCCACTCATATCCCATATAAAATATTAAATATTTCAAAAAAAAAACTTTAACGGTTTTTATGTAAAAAAATCAGAAATACCCTATTATGTAAGTATTCTATAATTTAAAATTTTATTCATATCCCAAAAAAAAAAAAATATTACATTATCGATTCACGATTTCAAGTGACAATATATATTGTCGGGTTAAGAATGCAAATCACAATGTACATTTTCAGTTAGGAATCCAAATGACAATGAACATTTCGGTTAGGATTCTAAGTGACAATGTACATTGTCGGTTATGAATCAAGTGACAATGTACATTGTCGGTTTAGGATTCTAAGTGACAATGTACATTGTCGGTTAGATTCTAAGTGACAATGTACATTGTCGGTTAGATTCCAAGTGACAATGTACATTGTCGGTTAGGATTCTAAGTGACAATGTACATTGTCGGTTAGGATTCTAAGTGACAATGTACATTGTCGGTTAGGATTCTAAGTGACAATGTACATTGTCGGTTAGAAATTCCAATTGACAATGTACATTGTCGGTTAGGATCCTAACCGACAATGTACATTGTCGCTTAGATCCTAGCGACAATGTACATTGTCGGTTAGAAATCCAATTGACAATGTACATTGTCGGTTAGGATCCTAGCGACAATGTACATTGTCGGTTAGAAATCCAATTGACAATGTACATTGTCGGTTAGAAATCCAATTGACAATGTACATTGTCGGTTAGGATCCTAGCGACAATGTACATTGTCGATTAGATCCCAACCGACAATGTACATTATCGGTTAGAAATCCAATTGACAATGTACATTGTCGGTTAGGATCCTAACCGACAATGTACATTGTCGGTTAGGGATCCTAAGCGACAATGTACATTGTCGGTTAGATCCTAACCCACAATGTACATTGTCGGTTAGAAATCAATTGACAATGTACATTGTCGGTTAGGATCCCAACCGGCAATGTACATTGTCGATTAGAATCCTAGCGACAATGTACATTGTCGGTTAGAAATCCAATTGACAATGTACATTGTCGGTTAGGATCCTAACCGACAATGTACATTGTCGCTAGATCCTAACCCACAATGTACATTGTCGGTTAGGATCCCAACCGACAATGTACATTGTCGGTTAGGATCCTAACCCACAATGTACATTGTCGGTTAGAAATCCAATTGACAATGTACATTGTCGGTTAGGATCCTAACCCACAATGTACATTGTCGGTTAGAAATCCAATTGACAATGTACATTGTCGGTTAGGATCCTAACCGACAATGTACATTGTCGATTAGGATCCCAGCGACAATGTACATTGTCGGTTAGGATCCTAACCGACAATGTACATTGTCGGTTAGGGATCCTAGCGACAATGTACATTGTCGATTAGGATCCTAAGCGACAATGTACATTGTCGGTTAGGATCCTAACCGACAATGTACATTGCCGGGTAGAAATCCAATTGACAATGTACATTGTCGGTTAGGGATCCTAAGCGACAATGTACATTGTCGCTAGAAATCAATTGACAATGTACATTGTCGGTTAGGATCCTAGCGACAATGTACATTGTCGGTTAGGATCCTAGCGACAATGTACATTGTCGGTTAGATTCTAGCGACAATGTACATTGTCGCTTAGGAATCAACCGACAATGTACATTATCGGTTAGGAATCCAAGCAACGATGTACATTGTCGGTTAGGAATCTAGCGGCGATCCTAACCGACAATGTACATTGTTGGTAGGATTCCGTGACATTGTACATTGTCGGTTAGGATCCCAGCGACAATGTACATTGTCGGTTTACAACGTACATTGTTGGTTAAGAATCCAAGCGACAATGTCGGTTAGGATTCTAAAAAGAAACCAGAATGTACAATGTCGGTTAGGATTCTAAGGGATTGTGCATTGTCGGTTAGGATTCCAAGTGATCATGACATTATCGGTTCACAATTCAACCCGACAATATACGTTGTCGGTTCAATTCTAAAACGACAATGTACATTGTCGATTCTAGCGATAATGTACATTGTCGGTTATGATTCTAAGCGACAATGTACATTTTTCGATTAGGATTCAAAAAAAATGTAGAGACAAAGTACAAAACCTGTCGAGTTAGGAATCCAAGAGAGAAAAGATAAAAAGAAAAAAAAAACTTAGAGAAAAAGGAAAACCTAAAAACCTAGATAGAGAAAAAAAGAGAAACTTAGAGAGAAAAAAAGATAAAAATCTAGAGAGAGGAAAAAGAAAAAAAAACTTAGAGAGAAAAAAGAGAAAAACCTAGTTATAGAGAAAAAAGACTAAACCTAGAGAGAGAAAAAGAAAACATAGAAGAAAAAGAGAAAAACTAGAGAGAGAAAAAGAGAAAAACAGAGAGAAAAAAAAAAGAAAAACCACAGAGAAAAAAAAGAAAAAACAAGTGAGAGAAAAAAAAGAAAACCTAGAGAGAGAAAAAGAAAACCAAGAAAAAAAGTCGGAGAGAAAAAAAAAAAAAAAACCAAGAGAGAGAAAAAGAGAAAAAACTTAGAGAGAAAAAGAGAAAAAGTGAGAAGAAAAAAAACCAGGGAGAGAAAAAGAAAACCTAGAGAGAGAAAAAAAAAAACCAAGGATCTCTAAGTAAAAGAGAAAACCTAGAGAGAGAAAAAAGAGAAAAGTGATCTAAGTAAAAAAGAAAAACCTGTAGAGAGAGAAAAAGAAAAAAAACTAAGAGAGAAAGAAAAAGAGAAACCTAGAGAGAGAGAAAAAAGAGAAAACCTAGAGAGAAAAAAAAAAAGAAAAAAAGAGAGAAAAAAGAAAAAAAGAGAAAAAACCCTAGAGAAAAAAAAAAAACCTAGAGAGAAAAAAAAAAAAGAGGAAACCCTAAGAGAAAAAAAGAAAACCAAGAGAGAGAGAAAAAAGAAAAACTTAGAGAGAAAAAAAAAAAACCTAGAGAGAAAAAAAAAAAAACCTAGAGAGAGAAAGAGAGAAACCCGAGAGAAAGAGAAAAGAAAACCTTGAGAGAGTAAAACCTAGAGAGAGAAAAAGAGAGTACAACTTAGAGAGAGAGAGAGAAAAAAAAACCTAGAGAGAAAAGATAGAAAACTTAGAGAGAAATGTGATAGAATACTAATGTAATGAGGTTACACAAGTTAAAAAAAGAAAGATCTCTTACTTAGGGACAAAAATAAAAAAAATTGTTTACAAAGTATTACTTTTCATAGAACACATTGGTGCACTACAACCTGTCATGTTGCATAATAAATTTTGTTGTTCATGTATTGTTGTTTACTTAAACAATACATTTAAAAGGAAATCATAATACACAACAACATCGTAACCACTCTGCTCCCCGGCAGACTCTCATCGATTACCAAATTTTTATCTTCATTTCACGTGTGTGGCATGCAGACTTCATTGAGAGCTCTACAACCTGAAAAAATGACAATAAAGTAATTAAAAATACATCCACCTCTAAATAATAGGATCTCAATAATTTGATTATGATATAGCATTTTTTTTTCTTCCGGACTCATAACCGGTATAGAATTAAACCACATTCAGGACTGATAATATTTCCATTACTGAATTCACATAAAAAATTGAGAAAGGAAAGAAGAAATTTGGAAACACCCCATGGAGCAATAAGAGTCATGACACTCTCAGCCTTTAAAAAATTAATTGCCGAAGTAATTCAAGAGTACATGAAATTGTATTGTCCAAAGCAAAGACCGAAGATAAAGAATAATATTTTGTTTGATACATGTTTGATGAAAAAATTTCTGTTTGATAAGAATGAAAAACAAAGGAAGAACTACTTTAAACAGCTTCATATCATTCATTGCAAATTACATATTTCCATGACTCAAAGTTATGCAAACTAAGCCACTACTGGACTTTTACAGACCCAAGACTATCAGCAGCAGTTATGCAAAAACTCAGATATTAAAAAGATGAAAACCATATGAATTGATTATTAACATATTGAAGAGCTACAACAACCTATGGAAAGATTCAAGTAAAGAGATTCTTTAATTAGTCAACCAAGGTGAAAAACCATCAGGTTAAGTGCAGTTTTGTGAAACTAAAGAGTTGCAAATACCTGATATAGATGCTCACACTTGGAAGCCACATCACATGATGGAAATTTATCTAGTTAATAAAGAAAAAAAAATAAGATGAACATAGAAAGATCACAAAGTGACAAGGTGAAACAAATAAAACAGAACCAGAGCAGAGAACAAAGAACAAATAGCAAATTAAAACTGACCTTTTTAAGAGCAAATTGGGCCACATGTATGAAAATCATGCTTCAGCAATGCAAAAGACAAAGGGCCATATTGAGCATGTGTACTACTAACCTGCCTCAAAATAAAGTAGCTGAGACTGCAATTTGAGTCATGTTGGATACGGACTTGATAAAAAAGATAAACAAAAGAAGACACAACAAGGATAAGAATTATTTGCTAAAACACAATTACCCAGAACCATAAAAACTCAAAAGAAGACATGATTCAGCCAGCAAAAGGGGACTTCACACCATAACGGAGCAATGAAACAAGGGAAGAACCCAAAGGAATTGGATTTATTAGATAAACAAGGGAACCATCCGACGCCTTGGTCCGCAGGGACAGCAAAGAGGCTACTTACAGGAACAAGTAAAGAAATTAACATACAATGTATGATAAGTGGCAAAAGACCAACGCAAGAGCCTAATCTCACCTTAGTTTTTTCGATATAACGACCGCTTTGATCTTTCAACCCGATCCAAAGTGGAATGATGAATGCGATTTTATTGGTTTATGAATTATGACAAAGGAATTGATTGAAAAGGCTAAATGAGTGAGAATAAAAAGATAGAATGTCATGATCTCGAAAATGGCCGACTTAGATGAACAAGAAGCGTAATGTGATTTTCCCTTCTATCAAGATGAATTACTTGCCTCTCACATGATTTAACAATTTTGGCAATCGGCGCCGGGCTCACATTTGCGTGTTCGACGGTATGCTCCTCGGCTTTGAACGGAACATCCCGAAAAAAAGCTATAATGTATTAACATTACGTAGTTTCTTTTTCCCCTACGAGAGATCTCAAAAGAAGCCGCATACTTGAAATAAAGGTAAAGAACTAAAAAGGCGATAATATCATTGACCATTCAAATGATACAAATTGCATCCGTTTGTTGAGAAAAAAAAGGAAAGATAAAATTTTAACAGACATAAAGGCCTCAGAACCGATGGTACAAAACCAACTAATACAAGCAACCTACCCGTATGTATGTTATCTCCCTACAGTAGCGTGCATCACGGCGACTTGTTGATTTGTAATAATTGGGGTGTTCTTATTGTGCGCATCGGTGAGTTGCATTATCCTCTGTTTCAACCAGTTCTTACGCTACAATTGAAGATTCTCCTCCACTCTTGAGAAAAAAAGGAAATGCATCGATAATAGGATTAAAGGACTGAGAATGAAGAGTTGTACTCCTATATATGACAAGACTGAAAATCTGCGTCACTTACCGATCCTAGGCAATCGCCAAGTTCACTACAATCTTTTGCTTGCAATCCAACCTGTCTAGATCCGAGTGCTTCTCGCACTTTTCAATCTTAGATTTCAAAAGGATTTCGACCCGAATAGCCTTTCCTAAATCATAACGTGAAGACAGAGATGGTATTTACACAATTAATTTTGGCATTAAAATATCAAAAAACGATGCAGCTGTTAGAAGCTGCGTTCTCACCGATTAAAAAAAGTGAGAATGTGGGCGCCGCAGCCTTTGCTCCTTAAAATAATCCGATACCCAATTCCTCCGACTTAACTAGAGGATTTGCATAAGCAAAAGTTAATAGTTGAGTTTCAAGGCAATATCTATTAACCGGGCGATCTGAGAAAGACGATTCACGGTGAAGGAATGCCTAACATACACTATAGGCAAACATTTACACAAAGATAAAGGAAAGAAATGTAGTTCATACAACAATAATTCAACCAAAATCTTATAAACCACTTGGAAACGGGGAGAGGTTGAGAGAGGTTCACCAATCAAAATTTTATGAATCAAGCAGGCTTTTCATAAGTGTTCTGGTCACGGAACTTCGAAATACGACTCGATCATTTCAGCCACATGAGGTTGCACAAACATGTGGGTGCTATCCAGCATGTGCAATATGAACCTCACGGGAAGCGGTAAAGATGCATTGTAGCTGACAATAAATTGTGCCATGGGTACATGCTCACGCAAAACATCACAATAGTGTAACTAGAGCTAATCATGCATCCAAAAAAAGCAGCCACCGAAAACAAGCAGCTACACGCACCATGAGATAAAGAGTCCCTTAGTAGCATTCACCATAATGTAAGCGCCTGCAGCCTTTACCTGCACAAAGGAATGTATAAACCATAACTCATACAAAAGTCTTCGTGACTACTGGGATCATCACATAATGCAGCTTATATCTTTAAAAACACAAGATCTGAGATGCAAATGGAGCTACTTTTTCATGGTTCCCGGTAGTAACAATTTTGTCTCTATTTGTAACTAACTATGGTCATGGCACTTGTCCAATGCATCTCAAGTATGTTCTCAGATGATCCTTTACAAGCGAATCGCATGATATTTTTTCTAGACTATTTTACCATTGCCCGAACCTTCCCAAAAGGAGATGGATTCATTTTCAAAGTTCTTTAGCCATGACATAACTTTTTTATCAATAGGTGATCTTAACTCCTCAAACTCCCTGCTCATCTTTAGACAAAAGTACACTTTCAAGTAAAATCTCTACATCTCATCGTTTCACTCTTTCACCAAATTCTCCAACGGATATTCCACTTTTAGTTATGTGTTCCAGCATCTGAAGAAATCTTCTTGTAGCAGTTCACATCCGGTTCTGCTCAAACTTGTTGACCTGGGATATTTGCAGCAACTTACTAAAAGCAACTTTGACTCTCACAGCCAGCAGCTCTTGGACCTTAGCAGATTTTTTCAAGGACTATTTTGACTAATCAAGCCTACTTATACATGATTTTATATTTGCTTCCACAAAAACAACTTTTTAGTAATTTCAGCTCTTATGAGACAAATACATTTTAAAGGAGGCTTGAATGTCTAATTAAAAAAAGAGGCACTAGAGGCAATGCAATCCACCAAGCCTCCGAAACACATACTAGAAGCCATATGTACAGTATTATCAGCATATAAAAAGTGGATAGAGAAGGCCAATTTTGTTTTAAGGCTCAAATCGTAAAATAAATATGGATTTCGAGAGCCATTTTTTTTTTTATCTGCTAAAGTTTTAGTTGAATAATGTTATGAGCTATCAAGTGATTATACTTTCTTTAGATTGGTAAAAAGTTAGAGATGTATTCCTCTAATAAGTAGATAGTTTAACTCTTCTCATTGCTTGATTGCCCTAGCTCAAATAAAGGAATCTTTTGTGACTTTTGGGACTTCATCTATCCCTACTCCTCATATACATCTATCTCTACTCCTCATATACCATTGAACAATGTGTTATTTGTTCTTCAATTTTCACTTAGTCTTCTTTCAGTTGGTAAAAGTAACAAACTGGATTTTGTGACTACTTTGCTTTCCATTGTGTGTTGAAGACAGCAAAAGCAAAGAGGTGATTGGCACTAAGTGACTAATTTGCTTTCCATTCTGTGTTAGTGATCGTTACTAAAGTGACTTGGTTATTTAAAAAGAAAATTCTGGAGTTTTCTCTTCATTTGAGCATTGTCAGTTCAACGTTAAACTTAAGGTATTTAGATTTCACTATGCTAAAGAATATCTTTCACATCAATCATAAATGTATTGTGCAAGGAAAGGTACTACTCATTGAACATCATCTACTTAGTCAATAGCATTCCTGCTTCCTTCTACCAAAATTTTTCCATCAAACTAATTATATGCCATTTGAGGGGAAGAAGATACACCCGAAACAGAAATCCTGCAAGTAATTCCAGGCAATTGGAAGAAGTTCAATAGCCTGCAACTTCCACAAAGCAAAGCTCGAAAGCAGTTCATTGGTTGTTCAAGACTAATTGGAAGCACAAGAGAAGGTGAAAAATCTCGGGCTAGAACTTCATCGAGTAGCCAAGGAACGGCCGAAAACCGAGCGAACTTCGATTGAAGGACGACGCGTTATGCCACAAAAAAAAAGTTAAACAAAGTGTCGAAAGTTTCGGGAAAGAAGATCATAGAAAATTGCAGTTTCAACAAATGGAGACAAAGAAGGGAAATAGCCCTAGCAAATAAAACGCGAGGCGAGGGGAAAAAGAGAGGCGAGAACACATACCGTGGCGAGCTTCACCGGCGACGATCGGTTCATGAAGAACTACGAATAATGAGAGAACACCGCCAACAGAGAAGCCAAGTATTAATTTTCAATCGGAGAATCCCGAGAGTGTTGAAACATTGGCTAAGAGCAGGAAAACATCTTACCGTCCACAACCTAATTGGCGCTGCTAGCTGCTATATGTCATCTCAATGAAACCCCGGCGGTGCAGAAATCGCAGATGGAAAACCTTCTCATTTAGCACACATACAAGATAAACAAAGAACGGGTAAGCTACTTAAAATGGGCGAACGACGATGGGCGAAGCGGGGCGACGCCTAGTTCAATGGCGACGGGGCGACCGGGTAATCATCAAGCGGGTACGGGCAGCGCAAAAAGCAACCGACGAAAGGGTAACCGACGAAGCGGCAATCGACGAAGGGTAACCAGCAAGCGGCAACCGACGAAAGGAACCGGAAACCTAGGTTGATGAACGGAGAATAACTACGAGAGTCCGGAGGGCAAAAAAAATAAAGCAAAAAATAAGCGAAAGGTAAAAGGGTATTTTGGGTATAGAAAAATAAACACTTAACCGACGTTTGTTATCCGCGTTCGCACCGTTAAAAAATGTGCGAACGCGGCCGCACGGTAGCCCGGTCCTTTTTTTTATACTAACTTTTTCTGTTGTCGTTTTGATGTCAATCATTTTACACATGCTAAACTAAAAAAATATCACCAGACTTTGGTAGGATTAAACAGACAAACATACTACAAGCACAAAAAATATGGATGATGAACACTTGTTGGTCAAAGTACCTCTTTGTGACGTTGGAAGCCAACGGATGTTCTTCCTCCACGAAGATCCCCTGCATATATAATACCTTGTTAGTTGGCCCCAAAAATAATCTATTGAATAATCAATAAAGAAAATTATATGGATCTTTATACAAAAGAAGGGCAAAAATGTAAGAAGAGCTACCCAAATCTAATTATCTATGACTTGGAATATAAATTTGTTTTTTCTAATGTCATGGACATGTAAGCGGAAGTTGATGCAGCCTTCAAAAGACATGAACACAAGAAATATGAAATAAAACGTTATCTTGTAAGCTACTGAAAATAGAAGCCACAAAGTTTAATACAACTTACCCAATTTTCCATGTTTAGTTGAATGCTATTGAGGGAACTGTCTGCGAATTTGAGGTGAGCAGAACTTACACATAGTGGCTTAGCCGCCTGTCCCATGCATAAATAACTCCGTTGAGACCCGGATGCAAACAATCTGCAGAAAAATACAAGTATCCCTTAGTTCAGGTAAAAGAACATGAAAACCTTAAGTATGTAGATAGAATTAACACCTCAAATGAAGGACTGCTTGTATTTTTATATTATTGTACCACTTAAAGCCCCTACTGAACAGCTAATGTTACTTTAAAAGTCAATTTAAAAGAAAAATTGTTTGAATTACAGTATACTAAATTTGTGGAATTTGTTTATTGGGGAAATCTCGAGTTTTTTGCCAATGTTCACTAGGAGTTGCTTATGCAGCTTCTTGACAATAGGAAACTCCTGCGAGTTTTCCGTAGTCAAGGTGTACTGAAAAGTGAAAATGTCCTTGCAAACACTAGCACTCAGGCTCATGGTGCTCAAACTTATAACATTCCTCCATGACATTTGTTAGTGAACCATCGGATAAAACACCGGGAAGAAATTCCAGCAGAAGCTCAAGTCCCTTGTAAAGAAAATAGGAAATGTAGGCCTGTAGTTATTTCAATCAAAATGAGATGAAAAATTTCTACGAAGAGGAAATTACCTTGGATCAATGCAGAAAAGAACAAAGCACCTGATTATATGGAAAAGGAGCCAAGGAGACAAATCTGGGTGTACAACTAGAAGAATGACCTAATATGTAATGCAACAGTTCACGAGACGACCTAAGCAACCTCGAATCGGCAGCCTAGAGTATGCTTGGAATAGCTTAGGAGCCAACAGCACATACCAGACTTTTCAATGTTTTCAATAAATCTAGGAGTAATCTCTCATCCATACGGTAAAAGATGTAATTCAATCCGGTCGTGTCTTCAAGAACTGCTTCAACGATATGCATAGCAACCTGTAAGAGATGGATTTCTGAAGCTTTTCACTGGAGACAAGTTTCTCTGAATATCAAGGATAGAAAAAAGAAAGTAACCTCTCTTTGAAGAAAGCGAAAGGCGAGCCACGACTGCTGACCTGCACGTAGCGAGCGGCGACTGCCGAGCTGCGAGTAGCGAACGGCGAATGGCCACGGCGACCAGCAAAGGGGAAGATTACCCGAACTTCGTGAACGGAAAATGATCTTCACTAGAGTCGGGAGGGAAGAATCGCTGGAGTCGGGAGGGAAGAAGCGCTGGAGTCGGGAGGGAAGAGGCGCTGGAATCGGGAGGGAGGGAAGAGGCGCTGGAGTCGGGAGGGAGGGAAGAGGCGCTGAAGTCGGGAGGGAGGGAAGAGGCGCTGGAGTCGGGAGGGAGGGAAGAGGCGCTCGAGTCGGGAGGGGAGGGAAGAGGCGCTCGAGTCGGGAGGGAGGAAGAGGCGCTGGAGTCGGGAGAGAGGGAAGAGGCGCTGGAGTCGGGAGGGAGGGAAGAGGCGCTGGAGTCGGGAGGGAAGAGGCGCTGGTGTCGGGAGGGAAGAGGCGCTGGAGTCGGGAGGGAAGAGGCGATGAGTCGGAACGGATGAATCGCTGAAGAAGCCTAACATAAAATCGACAGAAAAAAGGAGGGTATTTTCGGTATAGAAAAAATTATCACTTAACGACCGTTTCAGTCCGCGTTCGCACCGTTAAAAAATGTGCGAACGCGGCCGCACGGTAGCCCGGTCCTTAATATTTATGATGGAAGTTTATATAATATACGAGAAATCTTCCATGCGGGCGCCCGCACGGTGAGGCGCCCGCTTTTTTAACGGGAAACGTCAGCAGACGTTTCCCTTAAAAGGAAATAAAATTTATTTCCAATAATGCCCTTATATAAAACGAGAAAGATATTTAATTACATTTATATCCCCTTGGTTAAAAAAACCCGATTGTAATAAACTATAGTTTTTATTTCGCAATTTTGAAACCCATATAAAAATTAAACAAAAGTTATTAAAAATAAAAAAATTTGAAACCATAAAAATTCATAAAAATATAATTATTTAAAAATTCGTGAAATTAGAAAACAATAAAAATATTAAATACCCTAAGAAATCATTAAAAATTAAAACTAAGAAATTTAGGAAATTTATTAAAATAAAAAAAGTTATAATTTTAAATAACATCCATTATACAATTCTAATTATCCATTTAAGTATATTTCGTATGTTTAAGGGTATTCCACAATAAAAATTAAAAATTCGGGACAATTGAAAAAAAATGATGAAACAATTTTTAAATATAAAAGAGTTTAAATATTTATAAAACTTAATGTTACCTTAACACATTAATAATTAACGATAAAAATATAAAAAAAATAAATATAAGGGCTAACTACCAGTTCGCAACTGTGAGTTAGGGGTATGGGTGGTGACGGGGCAGGGCGGGGCGGGTTTTTCGAAACCTGTCCCCGCCCCGTGAAAATTCAGGGAAACCCGTTCCCGTGAAAACCCACCCCGTGGGGTTGGTTTATAAACCCGTCCCCCTTGTAGTAAACAAAAAAACGCCCACCCACCCGGCGTGTGCAGACCCTCCCCGCCCCATATTGATATATTTTATTTTAAAACTTTAAAAATATAAAAAATTCAAAAATAAATATTATAAATCTATAAATTTATAAATAATTAACTTATATATTTTATCTAACATAAGATTAATTATTATATTTTTATTATATTTTTTCCTTTTAATATTTTATATTTTTAATAAATACTAAACGGGTCGGTCGAGTTGTTGGGCCGAAACCCGTCCCCGACCCGAACCCTTGACGGGTTTCGCTCCAAAATACCAAACCCGCCCCACGGGGAAAATATACAAACCCGAACCCGCTTTAAGCGGGTCGGATCGGTGCGGGTTCCCAGTTAACGGGGACTCGTTCCCAGCCCAAGTTACGGGCTAACTTCCAGTTCGCAATTGGGAGTTGGGGGCTAACTCCCAGTTTGCAATTGGGAGTTAGGGGCTAACTCTCAGTTCGCAATAGGGAGTTGGGAGCTAACTCGCAGTTTGCAATTGGGAGTTGGAGGCAAACTCCGAATCCGCAATTCACAGTTAGAGGCTAACTGTGAATCCGCAATTCACAGTTAGAGGCTAACTGTGAATTCGCAATTCACAGGTACAGACTAACTGTGAATCCGCAATTCATAATCAGCCTCTAACTATGAATCCGCAATTCACAGTTAGCCCCTAACTGTGAATCCGTAATTCACAGTTAGAGGCTAACTGTGAATCCGCAATTCACAGTTAGCCCCTAACTGTGAATCCGCAATTCACAGTTAGCCCCTAATCGTGATCCGCCAATTCCGCGGTTAGCCCCTAATCGTGAATCCGCGAATCCACGGTTAGCCCCTAATCTTGTGAATCCGCAATTCACGGTTAGCCCCTAGCGTGAATCCGCAATTCCGCGGTTAGCCCCTAGCGTGAATCCATGATTCACAAGTTAGCCCCTAACTGTGAATCCGCAATTCACAGTTAGCCCCTAACTGTGAATCCGCAATTCACAGTTAGCCCCTAACTGTGAATCCGCAATTCACAGTTAGCCCCTAACTGTGAATCCGCAATTCACAGTTAGCCCCTAACTGTGAATCCGCAATTTACAGTTAGCCCCTAACTGTGAATCCGCAATTCTAACTCGCAATTCACAGTTAGAGGCTAACTGTGAATCCGCAATTCACAGTTAGCCCCTAACTGTGAGTTCGTAATTCATAGTTAGAGGCTAACTGTGAATCCGCAATTCACAGTTAGCCCCTAACTGTGAATCCGCAATTCACAGTTAGCCCCTAACTGTGAATCCGCAATTCACAGTTAGCCCCTAACTGTGAATCCGCAATTCACAGTTAGCCCCTAACTGTGAATCCGTAATTCACAGTTAGAGGCTAACTGTGAATCCGCAATTCACAGGGGCTATCGCCGAATTACGGATTCGGTGATAGGGGCTATCGCCGAACTACGGATTCGGTGATATGGGCTATCGCCGAATGACGGATTCGGTGATAGGGGCTATCGCCGAATTACGGATTCGGTGATAGGGGCTATCGCCGAATTACGGATTCGGTGATAGGGGCTATCGCCGAATTACGGATTCGGTGATAGGGGCTATCGCCGAATTACGGATTCGGTGATAGGGGCTATCGCCGAATTACGGATTCGGTGATAGGGGCTATCGCCGAATTACGGATTCGGTGATAGGGGCTACCCCGAATTACGGATTCGGTGTTAGGGGCTATCACCGAATCGCGAATTCGGTGTTAGGGGCTATCACCAAATCGCGGATTCGGTGTTAAGGGATAACACCGAATCCGTAATTCGCAGTTAGGGGCTTACTCCGAATTTGACTTACATGTTTCATAAAAAGTGCACTACATCACCTATTAGACTTACATGTTTCATATAATTATGTCAAATAGTCAGTGAATTTGAGGCAGTGTATTGTTTCATACGTAACAAGGGTGGGGACCTTTTGCCAGTGGTATGACATTAGCATTAATGAAAGTAAAACCTTAGTCCAAAAGAAACAACCCCTACTATATCTACATTGGAAAGTAAAGAAAAATAAGCGAGGAAAAATATAAAGAATCCAGTAATTTTCAAATAATTTAAAAAAGAGAACAATGATAAAAGTGAAAAGTCATAACATTTTAACAAACCAAAATGCAACACCCTTGTCTAAAATCTGTTTCATTTTTTTATGTTAACAATTTTCTCTTCGATTGTTAACAACATTTTCCTCAAGCGAAACAATTGGATGTACAAAAGTCTCTCCTTTCTTGTTGCTGTGTTGTTTTACAAATTGCTTCAAGAAGACTGCAGCTAGGTAAAAAAACATCAAGGCCAGACAAATTCACATGATTTACAAAATGATAGAAAGACAGCATTGAGAAAGAAACATCCAAGATGTAAGGATATCTGGCGACTCAAATGGGAGCTCCTTGTTAACAGCCATTTCCTTGTATCTTATGCTAATGCCTAGAAAGACACAAGGATATCTGACACTTGGATTGAAAAATCTATGCTAATGCATGTCAAAATTAATATCTGAACTAAGAGTTAAACAATAATAGATTGATTTAATAAGCCTTCACTCTCCCATTAATGGCCTTATTGACCAGCTCCACCTAGACAACAACATTTACTTGCTGCAGTACTTTCTCTTAGTGTGCAAAGTTTCAGTCCTGGTTGTATTTGAACAAGAACAGTGAAGCAATGGCTTGCATCAACCATATATGTGACAAAAAAAAAACAACCACCACGATATGTTACTGTTAATTCTATCACAAACAAGAGATCACCTAAGCATGGAGGAGGCCTAAGTACCTTGTCCTGCAAATTGTGATTACCCAAATCCCTTGGATTGTCTTCAAAATGAGCTTTCAATCTGGACAATAAATTTCAAAATCCGATTCAGATGATTTGGTCTACACCAACCAGCACAAGTATCATCCACCTCTAATCTCATAAACTTTCAACATCATCGATAACTTATATATCATACCAAGGGAGTTATAACAGAGAAAACAAGTGCAAGATTGCACACAAAAACAGTACACTTCATTTACTGATAGATGGGCCCGAGTGCACATGAAATCAGTGTTCATTACTTTGATCAATCTAAAACCCCGAATGTCCTATACACATAAATAATTCTGTTATCAGCAAGATCAATGAATCTGAAGTAACATCTTAATCAGTTTTTACTCGGTCTTAAATAATTGAAGTGATGACAGACTTAACACATTCAACATTCCACATATATATCTATAGAAGACACGGGTTTGTATATACACCTTGGTACTTGAAGCTGAGCCTGAGAACATCTCTCTCATTCCAGCCCTAGCCTGGAAATTTTATGCTCCACCAAAAATCAAAACCTTCCTTGGGTGCTTGCTCAAGGGGAGAATTCTCACCTGCGATCAGCTGAGTAGGAGACGAATGGTCATGCCTAATCCAATGTGCAAGTTATGTGGGGCAGCAAAGGACTATATCCACTACCTGATTCATTGTTCTTTTACCACCACGGTTTAAGGGCCTTCATCGTGACAATTGACATGATGAACTTGTCCCAATGGAACCATCAAAGGCTGCATTGCTGGCTGGTGTTCCTCTCACTTGACGAAGCTGCGAAAAATTTGTGGACGTCAATGGCTTCTACTTTCTGGTTTTTTTGGCTGGACAGGAACGAGTGCACATTTGCAGCTGAGAAGCCATCCACTGGCAGAGTAATCGTAAAAGCCAGTCATGGGGTTCTACAGTGGATGAAACTCAGACACAAGTTTGCTGAGTGGCCTGGTGCTGTTATATGTGAAAATAGGCACAATATTGTTGTTGGTTCCTGACATGGTCCATCAGGCTTAGTAAATGAGTCCCCAACCCCCAGGATTTCTTAAGCTGACTTTTGATGGCAGCAGTATAGGTAATCCCAGGCCACTCGCTTCAGGGGTTTGGTTCGAAATCACAAGGGCACCACCATACTCACGTATAAAGGACCCTCTTGGGAAAACTAATCCAATGATAGCTGAGGTCCAGCGCTGTTTCATGGTTTTAAAATTTACAACAGCAGGTACAACCTCCCATTAGCTATAGTAGGAGACTCCAGAACTTGGGCCACGGGAGACTCTATGCACAGCTGGAGATTTGATCAACAGATATTTCAGATACAGGATCTCGTTTCTTATATGGAAATTTTCTGGTTTGCTGTACCGGGGTGAGAGAATAGTGCAGCCAATGACCTTGTTCAGCTTGGTCACTCTCGAGATGAAATCATTGTATTATAAAAATTGGGTAGCTCTAAGCCCTTGTAACTTTGCCAAGTTGCCAGTTTGAGAATAAAGAAATTCAACCGTTTCCAAAAAAGAGATAGATTGCTAGATCGACTGTTGACACAGAGCAATGACCGATACAGTGAGTAAACTCTTATGTGTAAAGCCTTTCCTAAAAGAATTTGATCTTACAAACAATATTCAATGTGCATTCATCAGACAACTATGTTTATTGCTACAAATGAAACACATTGACATTAACTGTCATTTTATTGGAGATATGATGCTGCACAGCAAAAATACTATTCCTTATGTGAAAGCGACTTGACAAAACTGATATCTTTACCAAAATCTTGGCACACCGGGATTTACAGAAAATTTAGGAACACAAAGATGTAATTTTACTGAAAATTTCATTTAATTCCTGAGAGGTTATGGTTAAATACTTCTATTCATAAACTGAAAATGATGGTTTTTTTCAGTCGAAAAGGTCAATCACAAATGCTTGCAGAGAAAAAAAATATTTAGGGAAATCAAGCTTACTGTAGCAAAATCAGAAGATGTTTCTCCACCGTAGAGAACTTCGCAGCTAAATCTCGGAGACACAAAAACTACGAGCCCAAAACCACAAACCGTTCTTCTTCTTTCCCTTCTCTTTGAAGAAAGCGAAAGGCAAGCGGCGACTGCGGAGCTGCTGAGTAGCGAGAGGCGCCTGCCGAGCTGCGCGTTGGGAGCGGCGATTGGCCACGGTGACCAGCAAAGGGGAAGATTACCCGAACTTCGTGAACGGAAAATGATCTTCGCTGGAATCAGCACCGGAGTCGGGAGGGAAGAAGCGCCGGAGTCGGGAGGGAAGAAGCGCCGGAGTCGGGAGGGAAGAAGCGCCGGAGTCGAGAGGGAAGAAACGCCGGAGTCGGGAGGGAAGAAGCGCCGGAGTCGGGAGGGAAGAAGCGCAGGAGTCGGGACAGGCAGAAGAAGGATAGCACAATTTTTTTTTTGTAAGTGGAGGGTATTTTCGGTAGCAAAAAAATTTACACTTAACGACCGTTTCAGCCCGCGTTCGCACCGTTAAAAAATGTGCGAACGCGGCCGCACGGTAGCAGTGCGGGGAGGGGCAGACGGTGGGAATAGGAGAGCCTTCGCTAGCGCTTTGGATTATTATCTAAAAGAGTGGGTCTGGTTTGTTTTAAGTGGGTTACTGGTTCAGGATTTAGATAAGGAGTATTTTCATCCCTTTATCTATGACTCAATATCTTGGCAACATGCATTTTAGTGCCTATATGTATCCGTTTCCTTTGGAAACAAAATACACTTAGTATTTTCATTTATAGCAAACACTACTAGCTTCCTGAATTATCGGTGAGTTTCCTACCATGTCTAGCTAGGAAACTTCCACCATTGAAACAAAGAAGAATAGAGTATACACATAAAATGTTACTTTTTTATGTTAACTACCATTTTTCCCCAATTAATTACTGGATTAATTTTAATATCTATCAGCGCTCTAGCATCACAATCTATTATATATATATATATGACATGTCATAAACAATATTTCACTTTAGTAATATATATTATAAGTTTGATGTATGTATTCTATTATCCAAACTTGATTTAAAAAATAGGTATAAATTAATATATATATATATATATATATATATATATATATATATATATATATAGTTAATTTCAATAAAATTTTCTAAAGTATCTATACATATGTTTCCTAACGTATCCATTGATTATATGTTTTAGAAACATAGCGTATCTCCGATAATACAAACCATTCATTTCTATGATATGTTTCCAAAACATAGTGTATCTCCGATAATACAAACCTTGCACCGGAGTAGTATCTCTTGCTTGGGGTTAAAAAAAAAAAATCCTTTTTCGTGAGTTGGATAAAAAAATTTTAAAAAAAACATTTGGCCTGATCGAGTCTGATAAAAAAAATAAATAAATAAAATAAAATAAATTTTTATATATATATATATATATATATATATATAAAGAAACCCAACCTTTGGCCTGTGTCTCATGCGACTAGGATTTTTATGACTCATGATTTTATAATTTCTAAATATTGAACCATACATATTTAATTTAAAATTATCGAATTATAGATAGGGTGACCAAAATACCCCTCACTTACCATTGAACCGGTTTAGACGATTTTTTTAAACCCATTAAAAACTAACCCATCAATCCTCCCCATTAAACCGGATACATATTTTCTGAAATAACATATTATTTAATGGTTTGTAGTATATTATTATGTTATACTTAACTTGTTATCCAATTCTGAATAACATATAATTATATTTTATTTGTCATCATTCAATAGACTATAACATATATGTTTTCTTGAATAATATATTATATAATGATTTATAATATATTATTATGCTATACTTAACTTGCTATCCTGTTTTGAATAATACATATATTTTATTTGTCATCATTTAATGGACTATAACATTAATGTTTTCTGAAATAACATATTATCTAATAGCTTGTAACATTTTATTGGAACTAAAACTACCAATAAGTGAATTATTTGTTACAACATCCAATGAGCAGGGGTGGCAACGGGTGAAATTCCGGGGAAACCCGTCCCCGCGAAAACCCACCCCGCGGGTTTACTATGTAAACCCGTCCCCGCCCCGCAGGGCAAAAAACCCGCCACAACCCATTATGATATATTTAATATTACAAAATTTAAAAATATATAAAAATTTCAAAAATAAATATTATAAATCTATGAACGTATATATTTTTTTAAACATAAAATTTATTAATATATTTTTATTATATATTTACCTTTTATATTTTATTTTTTAATAAATATTAAGCGGGTCGGGTCGGGTTTTTGGGGCAAAACCCGTCCCCAGCCCAAACCCGTGACGGGTTTTGCTCCAAAATACCAAACCCGCCCTGCGGGGAAAGAATACAAACCCAAACCCCCTTCGGTGCGGGTTCCCCGTTAACGGAACCGTTGCCATCCCTACCCGTGAGTAAAATTTGGGAAAAGAAATATAACCAAAAGAATATTTAACTTGTTATACAGTTGATAAAGAATTAGGGGTGTCAATGATTTGGATATATTCAATATCCAAATCATATCAAACCATTAATATTCTTATTGGATCTCCATTACCGATCCAATAAGTTTATTGGATTGTTATTGTATATCCAATAAGAATCCAATAAGCTTATTGGATCCGTATTGGATATCCAATAGATCCGTTAAGAAAATAATATTTTTAAATAAAAATTAAATTTTAATACAAATTATAAAAAAAGTAATTAAATTTAAAATTAAATGTATATTAAATTTATAGAGAGAAAACCTAGAGAGTGAAAAGAGAGATTCTAGAGAGAGAAAATCCAAAGAAATTCTAGAGAGAGAAAATCCAGAGAGATTCTAGAGAGAGAAAATCCAGAGAGATTCTAGAGAGAGAACATCCAAAGAAAGATTCTAGAGAGAGAAAATCTAGAGAGTGATTCTAGAGAGGGAAAATCCAGAGAGAGATTCTAGAGAGGGAAAATCCAGAGATAGATTTTAGAGAGAAAAATTGCAGAAAGAGATTCTACAAAGAGAAAATCCAGAGAGTGATTCTAGAGAGAGAAAGTTTAGAGAGAGAAAGTCTAGAGAGGGAAAGTACAGAGAAAATCTAGAGAGAGAAAATCTAGAGAGAGAAAATATAAAGAGAAAAATTTAGATATAGAAAATCTAGAGAGAAAAAATTTAGATTGAGAAACTCCTAGAGAGAGAGTTTTAGAGAGAGAAAATGTTAGAGATTAAATCTTAGAGAGAGAAAAATGATAGAAAGTAGAGAGTACTCATTGCTAACTTAATTTTACTTTTTTTATTTTTATAAAAAAATTTATATAATTTTTTGTATTTTTAATGATATATGATATAATAATATATAAGTTTGGCCAGTTAGGTCAGGTTGGGTGTGGTCCGGTTGGGTAAAATTGTGTCAGGTAAAGTCGGGTCGCGTCAGGAAAGACATCAGAATTCAGAAAAATTAGAAACTCTTAACGGGCCTTGTGAATATCCATTATTCTAATGGATAATATCCACATCCAACCCGTTAAGAAATGAATATCCAATAAGTAGCTTATTGGATATATGTTTCTTAATGGATTGATTTAAATATGTGGTTATTGGGTTGGATATCCGCCCATTGCCACCCCTATAAAGAATATAACGAAAAGAAGAATATTAAAGACAAAAAATCTACAATTGACAATGGTGTACCTTAGGGGGTGTGGAAACTTCACACCAAACCGATTGACTGCTCGTTCCACCAGGCACTGTGGTGAAGCATCATCACCAGTACAAATAATGCATGCAAGATTTGGGTTCAATTCTTGTATAGCTTTCACAGCACACCATAGTACTCTTTCTCCACCACCACAATTAGTATATTGAATAACATATAATTATTTTTCATGTATTTTGGATTTGGTCGGAGATTCAAGTGATGGGTTGATTTTTAATTAGTGGGGGTTCAATTCTTGTATAGCTTTCACAGCACACCATAGTTCTCTTTCTCCACCACCACAATTAGTATATTGAATAACTGTTTCACCGAAAATCTGCCGGTCCGTGAAGAGGCGCGACCGAGAGAATATTTCAATATAACAGAGTAATTTGTATTACAAGGGTGTGTGAATATTAGAACATTGCGAGTACAGTCTCCTATTAATCTCCTGATTCGATCTCTGTGTGAACATGATGAAGTATAAGCTTCCGCGAACGAACGTCGAACTTGAGTTGCCGGAACGAGTGTGAACGAACTACTTCGGTTTTAGTCGGTCGGATGGAGGTATTTGTGCTCCGCGTGTGTCGACTTATGACGTTACCGAGGGTCGTGTAGAGCTGCTCCGATTGAACTTGAGGACGATGAACGACGAGTTGCTTGACTTCGGTGCTTCGAAAGAGCTTCTCCGGTGGAAACATTTTCGAACCCCTTGCGACAGGGAACCTCTAGCTTCTTGTAGTTGATCTTCTGGGGTTGTTGAGGAACTCCCTGAGAACGAGGATCGAGATCCTCCTTTTTCGAAGAGGTTGAGGAAGAAGAGGAGACGATGAGAAGGACCGGGATTACGACCATTTTCCTCTCTTCCTGGTAAAGACTGAGTTTGGTTGTTGAGGCTGATGTATATTTTGGGTGCTGACTGGTGCTGACTCGACAATTTCTACTGACGAGGGCGTTGACTGTGTTGATGATGTGACGACGCGGCTGGACTTCGAGATGGGCTGCATTAGATGACTTTGAGAATCGTTGAAGCCTACCCACGATCCTTGTTTGTTGGATTGGTGGACTCCTGGACTTGTCGAATTTGGGTCACGCATATTTTGGTGTGTACAGATTGCCCCCTTCGAGACTTGTTCATTCTGAGAGAAAGAACGAGTTTCAAACAGTGAAGAAGAACGCGACGCACACACACTTTTCTCTTTTTTTTTTTTTTTTTTCAAAACCCACTTATTCTTTTAGGGTTGTTTATCTTCTTGTGTACGTATTCTGTCCGCTTGCTTTTTTAGGACATCGTTATATTTTGTACATTCTCAGATATCTCACTTCTTTTTTTTTTTTTTTTTTTTGCAAAAAGTGTGGAATGGAACGAACATCCTGAGCAGAAGGAAGTACCCAGGTAGAAGGAAAGAATCGATATCGACTTACTTGATCGCCATGGTCGAATGTATTTTCAGAAAACTTGATGACGAAGTTCGGAGTCCGTGGAAGAGACGCTAGCGTCGAACCCCAATAGCTTTTACGATTCTCAGCAGCTTTTGATTCGATAGGCTTCCTCCCGTTGTTGGGTGTCTAGCAAGTGCACTAGGTCAGCAAGTAATATAGACTTTGAGAGTCCAGATATCGATCCCACAGAGACCTTGATGAGATTCTGTTTAAGCAAAGATTTTTCTACTGATTGAGGAAAGAGAAATTTTTTGGTTTTTGGTTTTGAAAACTCGGAAAACAAAACAGAATTAACTACTGGAAAACTTATAGAGATGAGATGTTGGGGAAGAATGTCAATCCCTCCTAGTTGCTTACATGCAAAGTTCTGATTTTATAGCTCAAATACCCTTACCTTGACTTAGCTTTTGAAAACCTGGTTACCCATATACAGGAAATAACTTTCACCTAATCTCTGAACTCCATCACAATCCGGAAACATTCAGATTCTAGGTGCATAAATATAAAAGCTTGAAGATCAACTCTTATTCAGAACAAAAGTGTTTAACGAGTCAAATTGCTTTACACTAGTCTCCATCACAATTCGGAAACAACCAGTGAGAAAAACAAGTTAACTTTCACTCATTCTTTGAACTCCATCACAATCCGGAAACATTCAAATCCTAAGTGCATAAATATCAACTCTCTCATTCAGAACAAGGGTTATAAAAAAATCACATCACTTTTCTACTAGTCTCCATCACAATCCGGAAACAACTAGTGAGAAAAGCGAGTTGTTTTAGAAAACCAAGAATCAAACAACTAACCCAAATTTTTACTGAAATTTAACTTCTCATTCGTACCTCATTAAACTTCAGATATCAATCTAGATTAGGAATAAGCAATGGATACAGATTCTAAAACAAAAGCAAAGTACTTTATTGCTATAGAAATCAAAACTTAAACATAAACAACTAGGAGTTCATGACTTCCCCAACAAAGAGATTTTACTCCATAATAATAGAATAAACACACAGTAAAAAGGATTCAATTACAGCCATGGAAATAAGAAGAAAACAAGTACAGAAACCCCCTTTGGAGGAACTGCCCCTTAGCTTCAACTCCTCCTTGACTGTTTTCTCTTCCTTCTCTCCAAAGTGCCAAGAGGTCGTGTAAGACTTCCTCTGGACTTTCTCTCCTCTCTAAACTAACCACGAAACAATAAAAACCTAAACTACAAACTATTCTAAGAGCTGGAACTCGGAACTGGATGAAATCTGGATGATTGTGCTTTGCCTCGGACCTCCTTTTATAGTTGAAGCTCTGCCCAGAACTTGTAATTTTTGCCTCTGTCCAGTGATATGAATTGTGACATTCCGACCTCAGAATTGGCTGAAATTACATCCTAACCTTCATTACATAGTCCTTGACTTGTGTACGAAATTTTAAGTCATTCTGAGTTGGGAAACTTGAGATATCTCCTTGAGAAGTTGAACTGGTTCTGCAGCCAATTCCAGCACTGGGTCCACCACTTTGAAAATATAAAACTCCACAACCCCGACTTGGATTGGCATGATTTTTCGTGTCATGATTCTCAATCCTCTCAGGAAGCTGTGGTCCAAAGTTGGATCCAATTGGAAGTCAGAATCTCCATACATGGCCTCTTCAATCTCGGACTTGTACTTTCCTTTTATGGCAGCAGTTTCCTTCTTTGTCTTTGACTTCTCTTCTTGACCATTCAATGCACCTAGGCTCTGGAAATATATCATACAATTTTCGTGGATACCTTCCTTAGCCAATTAGGACTTCTTCTTCCAAGTCTGGGCTTGATTGGTAGTCAGAATCCCGAGATTTCCGCAAGTCACGAAGCTGAGTCAGCGGTGCGGTCGAGCCGAATTGTTCTTTGTTTTTGCGCTGTCACGCCACTGGAGCAGAAATTTTTTCTAAGTCTGGAGCACGGCCTTCGGGTCCTATATGAAGAAGGATTCTTCGTGGCGCGATCGCGCCACTTTATGCTGTAGAACTGGCGCGGTCGTGCCACTCCTTTGACTCTTTGACGACTTCCCGAAATTAAACTTGAACTCCATGTATGGAAACAATGCAGCGCGGCAGCGCCACAGGAGGCGCCATCTTCCTGGCGCGGTAGCTCCCTTTGAGGGCGCGGTCGCGCCATTTCACATTCACGAAGTGTCCTCTTTTCAGCTCTACTAGCTGTTGAGAATTTTTTGGATTTCTTTGAATTTTCGAACATTTTCCCGGCGCGATCACGCCATTCTCTTTTTTGCTTGATTGCTCCTTTTTCCTTCATTTTTCCTCATAATTTAGATTTTCTTCTTTTACAAGGTACCTGAGACACAAAACATGTATTTGAGTTATATTTGTCACTTTCATGCTCATAATCAAATCAAATTTAGAATTTATGCTCATTAAATCATGCATAAATAAGTGTCTTTTGGACACTTATCACAACCCCAAACTTAAACCTTTGCTCGTCCTCGAGCAAAACTCTGAAATAAATACTAGATAGATCTGTAAAGACTAAGAAAAATTCAGTGATCCTCCCTTCAAAAGGTTTCAAGATAGATGATTCATTTCTTTCCTAATGATGGTTCTTCTTGCTTAGTCAAAACAAACTTCGAATTTTCTTCAAATTTTTCAAAGATGTGCATTCTCATACAAGTGATAAGTCTCTATTAAACTCCATAGGCCAACCCTCAGTCCACTCTCCACTAACCTGAAGGAATTCTCAATTCTGATCAATAGGTCTTTATGGGTTGTAATGAGGCAGGGGTAATGGGTATGATGAAGATTTTTGGTTATTTCTTTTTGGGTTTTTATTCTCCTCATATCCATTTTCCATTTTCCTGGGCATGAATTGGATTTGTGCCTTTTCCTCCAAGCTCTTCCACCCCAAACTTATCCTTTTGCATTGATCTCTCATTTTTTTCTTTTCCTCTTTTTTTTCTTCTTCCCATGTATCATTTTCTTTGGGTTTTGTTCAGAGTCTAGCTTACCTCGTCGGTTGACTCAGAGTCCCTAAGCTTGCTGAGGCCCGAGACCCGGTGCACACACGAGGTGGTCTTTCCCTTAACTAACCCACAACCTTTTCTTTCTTTTTCCTTGCCTTTGTTTAGAGTCCAGCTTACCTTGCTGGTTGACTCAGAGACCCTAAGCTTGCTGAGGCCCGAGTCCCGGTGCACACACAAGGTGGCCTTTCTCCACTCAGCCCAAACTTTTTTTTTTCTTTCTTTTCCTCTCTTGCTCCTTCTTCCCCTTTATAATGAAATATTTCTATACCCTTCATCCATCCCTCCTTATAACTTCAAAATCTTTATCCATGCTCATTCAAACAGAACACTTCAATAATTTGGAGAATCATGGGTAAGGAAGAAACAAGTTTATTTATCACAAAGGCTGGTTCATGTAGCATGGGACATTGAAACAAAACAGGGATCTTTTTGACCCAAGAGGTTTGACAAAAGGTGATGCAACTTGTGCATTAAATGGGTGGCTTTGAAAAAGGCTCAAACGATTTTTAAACAGGTGCCTAAATCACCTCAGAATTTTTAAAACCTTTCTCTGTTTCGCCTCAAGTTTTCCTCAGGTTGGTTCTAGTGATTGAAATCGACTTGCTCACTTTGTTTTCGAAAACTGTTTTTAAAGAAAAATTCTCATCCATTCAAGACTAAGCATTTGAACCAATATATTTTTCCAAAAAGTGAATCATGCTATTCATATGATCAGGGGTTTTGACTGGTATTTTTCAAAGTCTCTATTGGATTTTCTGGTGAAGTTTTGAAAAAAATAGTGCTTTCAGATCCATGCATGAAAAGTATCCCACCCCAAACTTAAAATTTTTCAAATCCCCTTAAAATTTCATGAAGAGTATCCCACCCCAAACTTAAAAACATGCTTTGTCCTCAAAGCAGCAGTAAACATAGGAGTGATAGAGATACTTCCCTGACTTTCTGGGTGGATTGAGCTTGGATGGAGCTCCCTTGGTGGCTCTTTCATTCTGCTCTCATGGGTTAGTGATAAAAATTGGCATGATTTTCAGCAATGGAAAATGAAAATTGGCTAGAAGTGTCTCTCAGGCATAAGATGTATCTTAAGAAGAATACCTGCAGTGGAGGTTCTGTTGCCGTACCTCTGTAGTGGGCAAATCTCATTATACCAAGTGGCTCGGCCGCGCCAGAATTTGGCGCGGTCGCACCGACTAATTCCAGGAAATCTTCAGGTTCTGAATGTAATTTTTAATATTCCCACTTTGGATAGGTTTTTATCAGTGATAAGCAGATGCAGAGTCATTTTTTTCACATTTTCATTGGAAAAATTATGAAAAGCATGCTTTGAGACCAATTTGAGAGAAAAAACATAATTTCATTAATATGAATGGAGATTGAGTACATATTAATGAAATTGCATTAAATCACACTCTCAAACATAAGCATACACAAAAAGCAAGCTCAAACATGAGTTTCAACAAGAAAAAGTTTAAAAGATATAGCAAGAAGTTTCTTTTCGTCTTGTCCTTTTCATCTTCTTCTTCCATTTTCCAGTTTTGAGTTTTTAAAATTTTTTTGTGTTTTTTTGAAAGCTGTAAATTTTTAATCTAACCCTATCCCTATCCTAGGTCTATGCAAAGAAATCAAAATCTTATTCAAATTTAAGCAAGTCCTAAAAATTTTTTAAAAAAAACAATCCTAACCAACTCAAAAAAAAAAAAAAAAAAAAAATTCTAGCAAATTCATTAACTCCTACTCCTATGTTTACACTACCTACTGATCCATGTGATTTAATCCACCAGGATCGAATGGAAACTAGAACCATCCATGCTTGAGGGTATTTTTGTCTTTAGAATGTGTTGCATAGTGATTCAAACTTTTGAGTAAAGAGCTGGTCACTCTTTCTCTTTTCTGGTGGGCTTCTAACTTGTTTTGCTCCTTTATTTTTAGCCAACTTTTCTTCACACTACCCAGACCTAACAAAATATTTATTTCAACTTTTGTGGGTGGTTTATAGGGCTGGATGATGAAGAAATCTATATCTAATGAGAGGAAAGAATGTTCATTATCCTTGGTGTCCTCTACCCTAACTTCTTTATGCTCTTCATGGGGTTTCACTTCTTGTTCTACCCCATCCCCTTCTTTTTCTTTTTCATCTTCTTCTTTTATCTCTATGATCTTTTCATCTCCTCCCTCTTCAAGTTTCTGAAAATCACAATAACTCTCAGCTCTCTCCATTGTAGCTTCCTCTATGAGTTCTGATATGACAGTGGCCATCTGTCTTATTCGTATTTCCAGATTTTTGATGGAAGCTTCTTGATTCTTTAGGATTGCTTCTTGAGCGTCAAGCCTGGCTTCAGTCTGAGCATCTCTTTTTTCTTGATTTTCTAGGAACTTAAAAAACATCTCCTCAAGTCTGGCTCTTTGTGAATTATCAATGGTTTCTAAACTAGGTTGTTCGTGAGGTGGATTTAACATAGTATCTATTTGGGCAGAATAGTTATCCACCAGAGTGGTGAGCCTAGACCAGTCTTCTTGAGGCTGAGGGGGATATGCATGATGATATGAAGAGTCACTGAACATAGGAGGGTGATCATACCTGAACCTGGACAGTTGCCCATGTGGCAAATTGTCCTGCCAATTATTCTCAAAATATGGATTTACATTTTGCATAGAGAAATAATTATCATGCTCGGCTTCATAGAAACTATTAGGTTCATTATCAACAAAAGAACATGATATATTAGAATCATACCTCCATGGATCATAGTTAGAAGATGCATATGGTTTGGGAATTTCCAAATAAGAGTTAGGATATGGACTTATCTCATTCTGCACGTTTTCCCACCGCTCATCTGTGTGCTCTTTCCAGTTCTAGATTGGGTTCATCTAGTGGCTCACCACTAATTCTGACTTTTATGCATGAATCTGGTTCAACCTGAAAAGATAGAATATAAATTTTAATCTCAATCAACAAATCAAAATTCACTTAAACTTACTCTCAATTCAATGGTCCCCGGCAACGGCGCCAAAAACTTGTTGGGTGTCTAGCAAGTGCACTAGGTCAGCAAGTAATATAGACTTTGAGAGTCCAGATATTGATCCCACAGAGACCTTGATGAGATTCAGTTTAAGCAAAGATTTTTCTACTGATTGAGGAAAGAGAAATTTTTTGGTTTTTGGTTTTGAAAACTGGAAAAACAAAACAAAATTAACTACTGGAAAACTCATAGACATGAGATATTGGGGAAGAATGTCAATCCCTCCTAGTTGCTTATATGCAAAGTTCTGATTTTATAGCTCAAATACCCTTACCTTGACTTAGCTTTTGAAAACCTGGTTACCCATATACAGGAAATAACTTTCACCTAATCTCTGAACTCCATCACAATCCGGAAACATTCAGATTATAGGTGCATAAATATAAAAGCTTGAAGATCAACTCTTATTCAGAACAAAAGTGTTTAACGAGACAAATTGCTTTACACTAGTCTTCATCACAATCCAGAAACAACCAGTGAGAAAAACAAGTTAACTTTCACTCATTCTTTGAACTCCATCACAATCCGGAAACATTCAAATCCTAAGTGCATAAATATCAACTCTCTCATTCAGAACAAGGGTTATAAAAAAGTCACATCACTTTTCTACTAGTCTCCATCACAATCTAGAAACAACTAGTGAGAAAAGCGAGTTGTTTTAGAAAACCAAGAATCATACAACTAACCCAAATCTTTACTGAAATTTAACTTCTCATTCGTACCTCATTAAACTTTAGATATCAATCTAGATTAGGAATAAGCAATGAATACAGATTCTAAAACAAAAGCAAAGTACTTTATTGCTATAGAAATCAAAACTTAAACATAAACAACTAGGAGTTCATGACTTCCCCAACAAAGAGAGATTACTCCATAATAATAGAATAAACACACAGTAAAAGGATTCAATTACAGCCATGGAAATAAGAAGAAAACAAGTACAAAAACCCCCTTTTGAGGAACTGCCGCTTAGCTTCAACTCCTCCTTGACTGTTTTCTCTTCCTTCTCTCCAAAGTGCCAAGAGGTCATGTAAGACTTCCTCTGGACTTTCTCTCCTCTCTAAACTAACTACAAAACAATAAAAACCTAAACTACAAACTATTCTAAGAGCTGAAACTCGGAACTGGATGAAAACTGGATGATTGTGCTTTGCCTCGGACCTCCTTTTATAGCTGAAGCTCTGCCCAGAACTTGTAATTTTTGGCTCTGTCCAGGGGTATGAATTGTGACTTCCGGACCTCAGAATTGGCTGAAATTACATCCGAACCTTCCTTACATAGTCCTCGACTTGTGTACGAAATTTGAAGTCATTCTGAGTTGGTAAACTTGAGATATCTCCTTGAGAAGTTGAACTGGTTCTGCTGCCAATTCCAGCACTGGGGCCACCACTTTGAAAATATAAAACTCCACAACCCCGACTTGGATTGGCATGATTTTCCGTGTCATGATTCTCAATCGTCTCAGGAAGCTGTGGTCCAAATTTGGATCCAATTGGAAGTCGGAATCTCCATATATGGCCTCTTCAATCTCGGACTTGTACTTTCCTTTTATGGCAGCAGTTTCCTTCTTTGTCTTTGACTTATCTTCTTGACCATTCAATGCACCTAGGCTCTGGAAATATATCATACAATCTTCGTGGATACCTCCCTTAGCCAATTAGGACTTCTTCTTCCAAGTCTGGGCTTGATTGGTAGTCAGAATCCCGAGATTTCCGCAAGTCACGATGCAGAGTAAGCGGCGCAGTCGCGCGGAATTGTTCTTTGTTTTGGCGCGGTCGCGCCACTGGAGCAGAAATTTTGTCTAAGTCTGGAGCACGGCCTTCGGGTCCTATATGAAGAAGGATTCTTTATGGCGCGGTCACGCCACTTTATGTTGTAGAACTGGCGCGGTCGCGCCACTCAGACTCTTTGCCGACTTCCCGAAATTAAAATTGAACTCCATGTATGGAAACAATGCAGCGCGGCAGCGCCACAGGAGGCGCCATCTTCCTGGCGTGGTAGCGCCCTTTGAGGGCGTGATCGCGCCATTTCACATTCACGAAGTGTCCTCTTTTCAGTTCTACTAGCCGTTGAGAATTTTCTAGATTTCTTTGAATTTTCAAACATTTTCCCGGCGCGGTCGCGCCAGAATTGGCGTGGTCGCGCCATTCTCTTTTTTGCTTAATTTTGCTCCTTTTTCCTTCATTTTTCCTCAGAATTTAGATTTTCTTCTTTTACATGGTACCTGAGACACAAAACATGTATTTGAGTTATATTTGTCACTTTCATGCTCATAATCAAATCAAATTTGGAATTTATGCTCATTAAATCATGCATAAATAAGTGTCTTTTGGACACTTATCACCCGTCAATGTTATGAAGTGTTGCTGTAAAGTGTACCGCGAGTCGTCGCTCCGAGGACGCGCTTGGACGGCTCGAGAAACCAAATTTGATTTGAGCTTTTACTTAGCCGAACATGAACACGATGGATGTCAACCTCTGTAATTTCCTACGATCCTGGTCCCTGAATTCGAGTGAGTGATGCATTCTGAGTAGCGTGGCTCTGATGGTTTCCAGCGGCTCAATTCCGATAAACCTTCAAGGCTATAATACTCCTGGATAACTCTGCGATCTTTTGTAGTCTCCGCTCGAATCACGCGACTCTAGAGACGTTTAGCGCTGTAGTTCCCTTTTCTCTTATTTGTCCTCGCAGTTGGGCCTCTTTATAAGCCGAAGACGATTTGGAGGAGTGGGGCCTACCTGGGCATGGTAACGATCCCGGGACTGTCACCTGACCGGGTCCCCATGTAGAATTTCATCATGAGGGAAATTCTGTACGGAAGTGATCAAATCCCTTTTGAAAAGGGACTGTCGCCTTCCCACAATCAAAGGAAACCTTTTGGATCCCTCGATAAATAGGGTACCTCGAGCTTTGAATAGTTCATCATACGAACCTCGGAGAGTAACCCTTTGAGTCTAATACTTCTTGAGCGTCTTTGATTCGAAGTTCTTGCACCTTTGGTTGCGTGAGTTCGCGAACTGAGGCTTGAAGATTACTCGTGCTTCTGATCCTAGAAGGATATTTGTCGACGATGACCCGAGTAGCCATCCTCTTCGGTGAATCTTTACTTTGTCTCTTTCCCTTGGGCGTCGGAAGTCTCCTCTCAACTAGGGCTGAAAGGTACCGTCACCAAAACCTTCTTTTTTTTTTTCTCCCGACAACCTCGCATTGAGTTTGAGTCAACCGGGGTCCCGCTCTCTTTTCTTTTCTTCTTTTTTTTCTTCTTCCCTCTTTCTTCGTCTTTTTCTCTCCTCTCCTTTTCGACTCCTCCTCTTTACTCTCTTTTTTTTTGTTGCGACAACTTCTCTTTGTCGTAGTCCCCCCTTTTTTGGCTCTCTAGCTGTTTTAGAGCAGTTTATTTTTTTTTTTTTTGTTTTTTAAGTTTTCGAAGCGTACCTTTTGTTTTGAACTGGCTCCTCCGTGCGTTGTTGGGGTCCGTCATCTTGTTAATGTAGATGGTCGGGCTCCTTTCATGCCTTGTTTGGTTAAGGAACGCGCCTGACTCTGTTGCTGAGTGTTGGTTCCTCCTTTTCTTGTAATTTTGCTCCAGGGTATCCCGGTTAGGTCGCCAGGATGGTGATTTGTTTTCGCGGCTTCTGTCTTGTTTGCCGAGACGTGCAGGTTGCCTCCCGGTCGGTTGCCGGGTGCTGTTGTCGTTTTGACTTCGGCCAGCTCGGTCGCCGGGAAGGAACCTCCGTTTCGATCGCCGTCGTCGGAGTTTTGATTCGACTGGGTTTGACCGGTTTATCGGGAGTCCCATCTTACACTATCATTGTTGGCTTGGCCGCCAAGTTTCGACTTCTGCAGCTAGCCATGATTACCAAGGCACAAGTTGATTTGGCTGCCTCGTTTTCTGGTGGTGGCTTCTTCTTGTCACCAAAACTTCGTTCTCTTTTTTTTTTTTGTTTGACACGACTTCTTTTTGTCGCAATCTCTTTTTTTTTTGTTTGCGACGGCTTCTTTTTGTCGCAGCCTTCTCTCCTCTCTTTTTTTTAATTTTTGGGAGAGAGTGACTTACCTGGCCCCATCTGGGTGTGTCCGAATCGGTTGCCGAACGTGGTTTGTTTGCGCTATGACTTTGAACCGTACTCGGCTCGGTCGCCGGGCGGGGGCGGCCGACAGTGTGATTAACCGCAGAGCTTTGCACGATGCTCGGCCCGGTCGCCGAGCTTTTTTTTTTTGTTTGCGGCATTTGTCTCCCGTCCAACTTCGACGTTCGACACTGGGATTCGCAATGCGAGCGTCCGGTGATATCGCCAGACTCTGAATTTTTCATCTTGTTATGTTCTGGTTAGTAGTTGAGCATCGGAAAGTCAACTTTGTTCGCCTCCAGTTTGTTGGTCGTGAGGCTGCTTGTTGTTGTCACGCCACACTTTGAAGCCGTGCGGATCGTCTCGAGGCTATATTTGGTTTAACCGTAGAGAAACAGTTTTTTTTTTTTCCCACGACTTTGGTTTTCTTTTGGCGCTATTCACTTTCTTCTCCTTTTTTTTTTTTACGATCATCCCCTTTTTGTTTTGACCGTGATGTGAATAAACATTTTTTTTTTTTTTTTGAATAGAGATGGATCGCATACCTGGTTCTCGGCTAGGCTGACAATTCCGGCGTTGTTTTGTTTGCTATCTGTCTTTTCCGTCACTATCTGTTTCGTTTCTCGGCCTCGTTCTCTCCAATGTTCAGATACCGGTGAGAGGCGTTCGCCAAGAATGTGTACACATCGGTACTGTAGAGGGGAGCGGGAAACGGCTATTGTTGCCTATTTGGGTGTCGTCTGCCCTTGGAGGTCGCGACGTACACGTTCCCCTAACAAGAGCGACTTGCGAGCTTTGGAGTCGTCCAGTTGTCAATGAGGACGATCAAATTTGCTTTCTCCCCGAGGTCGGGGAAGCTCCATCGTCCCCGTATGAAACCCAGGGTGCCATCTTGCTGAGTCTTATGCACGATACTCTAGCCCTCTTTTCTACGCCGGAACTTTACATCGACAGTAATCGGTTCGGCCCTTGGGAGGTCAGAACAATTGATGTACTGAGTCCTCGACACATACCTTTCTACTTCGAATGGGCAGACGTCGTCTTCCGTACGTGTTCAGAACGTCTAGTAGCGGTCGACTTAGTTCACGCCGTGCGGGCCTCAATGTTCCGATACGGCTGTTGCAGCAATGTTGCACTGCCTTTACGGAAGTCTGGTGTTCGTCCACTAACTCCATCTTCACCCGGGAGGGAGAGTTATCAATCTCCTTGTGGGATATGCATTGTCTTGGTGGACTACCCATCACCGAAGGTATCTTCGATGAGACTTTTCCGTCCGTGGAGGATTTCTCCCCCGGCCATCGTTTCCCATTGCCCGAAAGTTTCAAGTATTTGATCCTTGCTTACTACCAGTTGGCCGAGCCTTCGGAGGTTGAGGGTCAATCCGGGCTCCAGATGTCCGATTGGATGTCCTTCTGGTTCCGCCCTAAAAAGGGTGTACAGCCTTCGGAAGATGCGTGGGTTGATTGCAGGAGGACTTCGGGCTTGACAAGTCGCGATAGATCAGACCGGTTGAACCAGCCTTTGGCGGAGCTAGGAGTCCCTGACGCGCTCGCAGACGAAGTATATTTGGTGGCTTTCCTGTCCCTTTGGCTCTGCCGTTGCATTCTCCCCATGCCGGGAGGTATGTTACGGTTCACCATTTTGAAGATGGCTTGTTACTTGGCGAGCGGCTATAAGTGCAATTTGGCCGCCGCTGCTCTGGCTGGTGTTTACCGGGGGCTCAATAGTTCCTCTTGCGGGAGGGTCCCATGGCCGTTCGTATACGCCTGGCTCGCCCAATATTTCGGCGTTCATGGAGCTAACCCTTCAGAAGGTGAGCGGCCCTTGATGATGATCTACCGCGACCCCGCCCAATGCCATGCTTATACTCAGAGGGAGGTTCACCCACTGTTCTGGCACGACGGAGTACGATGCTGGTACCCGTCGCAAGCCCTTCCTCCGGGCCCAATTGTCGACAAGCCCGGCCATCTCGCTTCACGGATCGAGGTGGATTACTTCCGGTGCTTGCGAGCAACTCGTCTCGTGTTGCGGCAACGTGACCTCCTGATCGTAGAGTCGTACAACCTGCACCGGTTCGCTCGTCAATTCGGTTTATGCCAAGATTTGTCGGCCATTTTGATCGGCGATCAACGGAGGGCGCCTTCGGTTGAGTCGTTGGTGGAGACCTGGCAAGCCGAGAGTGTCTTTCCTCTCGGGATGGTGGAGGTGCTGCCTTTTACGAGCCCGGACTCCGACCCGGGTGTGACGGCTTTGTATCAGGAGTCGTGGCTCAAGACGATCGTTCCCCTTTTTGAGGTAACTATTCTTGCAATTAGATTTGTCGTCATTTCCGCTCCCTTTTGGCCTTCTTGTTTCACTTGTTTCCCTCTTCCCCCTCTTTTTTTTTTTTTTTTTTTTAGAGGAAAAAAAGTTTACTGGCGAACCGGCACCGAAGAAGAAGACTAGGCCGAAGAGAGGCGACGTGAAGAGAAAGACGCTGGCGACGAAGCCTGCCAGCAGGCTGCAAAGACTTCGGCGCCCGTTGGGCCAGTTGAAGGGGTCGTTATTAGAGAGACTCCACCCGCTCTACCTGTTGAGCCAGTTAGCAGGCCGAGTTCGTTGTCTTCGCCGTCTGCGGATGCTTCCGTCGGCAAAGGGAAGAGGGTTGTCGACCCGGTGATTGCGCATCCTGCGGTTTTGCAACCGGTGGCTTCGCTGAGGAGGGCAGCTCCGAAAAGGAAGAAGGCAGAGACTCCTAGGGTCGTCTTCAACCCTCCTTTGTTCAAAAAGAAGTCGAGGAGTGGCCTACATAGGCCTTCTACTCCTTCGCGTGACGTGCGATCTCCGACGGTTTTTGTTCCGGGGCCGAGAGAGGACGTCATAGGGGCATGTTCGATTGTCGGGTCTGTTGAAGAGGCTGCAATGAGGCAGGGGGCAACACCGGTGTTACCATCTCCGGAACAGCCTCGGGTAGCTGAAGAGTCTTCTTGTTCCCCTGTCGGCGCACTCGCGCTAGTTCCTTTCCCTCATGCGGATCAGCCCAACCTCCGTTTGGATGATTCGCATTCTTCCGTTGCCTCCGAAGAACGTCATCGGATAGGATGGGTTGGAGGGGAGGTGTTCATCGACGCTGCCACAGGTAGGTTGGAGGCAGGCAAAGCTGATTGCCCCGTGACCATTTCTAGTGACGAAAACGAGACGTCCTCTCCTCCCTTAGGTGGAGAAGGCAGGGTCGAATTCTGTATTCCTGCTTCTGACTTGGGCCGTCGCATGACCACAACTCCTGAGGAGGGGCCATTCATCGGAAGGAGACCGGACAACGAGGCGGCGACTCCCGTCACCGGGGAAGGAGGTCTGGAGCCCGTTCCCCGGCCTGTCAGCGAGAATTCTTCCACCTCGCGGTTCACTGCGGTAGGTATTCTTTGCTCACTTCTTCTGTTTCCCCCTCTTTTTCTTTATTGCTTCCTTTTTCTCCTTAATTGTTCGCTCTTTTGGGGTTCTTTTGCGTTCTTTCAGTCTTCATTGTTGTCTCTCTCGGCGAGGTCGCGAGGATGGTTACGACAGTTTGCGATGAGCCTATGGGTCCGGTTTATTCAGACGGCCTTGGCACCTGCCGAAGACCCTTGCTCCCCTGAACTCGTGACCGATACCCGTGGTCTTCTAGAGCATCTGCGAGTAGCGGGCATCGAGGTCTCCATCATGGAGCAATGGGTGGAGGATTTTGCTCGAGAAGTGGAGCATCTCTAGCAATTGCGCTTTTCCGCAGCCGAGAAGCTCAATTGGTCAGAACGTCGCTCTATCGAGGTTGAGATCACACAGTCGGTCCGGCGGGTGCATTGTCGGCGCGACGCTATGACTGATTTAATGAGTCTGTGCCGGGTTGAGTGCGAAACTGTGGAATCTGAGCGAGAGGCTGTTCGTGAACATCTGGCTAAGCTGGAGGCTAAGCTTGATTCTCTCCGTGCGGAGATTGGCGTCGCTCAAGCCGAACTCAAGGCTTTCGAGAATGAAGCCTCTGCATTGGAGCTCCGACTTGATGACGTCCGTGTACAGCCTGTTCTAAGTGAGGCCGAGGCTCATGAACTGGAGGAAGTTCAGGCTGAGGTGCTTCGGCGACGGCAGCGGGTGATCGACTTCGAGCTTATTTTGTAACCTCTCAGATGATTTTGATTTCTGGATTTTGTGGAACTTCTTTCTGTGACTGTGGAACTTTTTTTTTTGACATGGGGAAATTTGTAGTCTTTCCCCTCTGAATGTTGATAAGAGAGATTTTTTTTGTGTGGTCTCGCATATTTTTGTTGCGAGACCTACGTTGTGTATACTATACCATTCATAATGAAAAATATTCTCTCTTTTTGTTTTTTTTTTCTTCACTACTTTCTTCACGGGTAAAATCGTTTGAGAAATTTACCGTTCGTTATCGGCAGCTCCGATCCGTTTGCAATGACGAGTTTGTAGGCGCCGTTGGTATAGGCCTCCTGCACTACGTAAGGTCCTTCCCATTTTGGCGCGAATTTGCCCCCAGTTTTGCTGGTGAAGAGCATCGGCCGTCTTACCGTGAGCACGAGATCGCCCTTTTGGAATGACCTGAGTCGTACTTTTTTGTTGAAGGCTCGGGTCATTCTGGATTGGTAAGACTCGAGCCGTTGATGTGCCTCGAGTCGCTGTTCGTCGAGTGAGTCGAGTTCTGCCAATCGCAGCTGAGCGCATTCCTCCGTCGTTAGTCCTTCTCTCATTGCAATTCGCAGGGAAGGGAGTTGTACTTTGAGATGGAGCACTGCTTCAGTGCCGTAGACTAGCGAAAATGGGGTCGACTAGGTCGGTGTTCAGAACAACGTCCTGTATGCCCATAAAGCTTCGCCAAGTTTCTCATCCCAACTCCTTTTGTTGGCGCCAATGGTCTTCTTTAGGATTTTGCAAAGTGTCTTGTTGAAAGCTTCTGCGAGTCCATTGGCTGCCGGATTGTAAGCCGTTGAGGTCCGCTGTTGTACGTGAAATTTCTCGCATAAGCGGTCCATGACTCTGTTTTTTAATGGCGTACCGTTGTCTGTCATTATGTATCGGGGAACTCCATATCGATAGATGATTTGTGTTCGGATAAAGTCGACGACAGTGACGGCCTTTACTTCTCGGTAGGCGGCAGCTTCGGCCCATTTTGAGAAGTAGTCGGTGGCAGCCAAGATGAACTGCCGATCGGAGTCGGATTTGGGAGAGATGGGGCCGATGATGTCCGTCCCCCAAGCTTCGAACAGCCATGATGCGACCGTTGGGTGAAGTGGTTACGGCGCCTGGTGGATATAGTCAGCATGGAGTTGGCATTGTTTGCACGATCGAGCCATTTCGATAGCGTCTCTGAGCATCGACGGCCAGTAATAACCCAATCGTTTGACTTGCAGGTGGAGCTTCGGGCCGGTTTGGTGCACGCCGCAGATTCCACTATGTGTCTCTTTGAGAACTTGCGACCCCTCTTCCTTTGACAGGCAACGAAGAAGTAGACCCTCATATGACCTCCGGTAGAGTATGTCGTGGATGAAAATGTACTTTGGAGCTGCTCGACGAATTTGGATTTGTTCTCGCAGGTCGACGGGAAGCGTGCCGTGTTGAAGGAAGTTTGTGATAGCCTCTCTCAAATCCTTGGTTTGATTTTGGCTGGCCGAAATAGGCAGAGACTCTTCAATTTCTTCTGTTTCTTCCTCAGCCGGTGGAGGGATCACCCATCGCTCACAAATGGGAATTTGGTTTGGTCGTTGATCGAACTATGCCAAACTGGCTGCGACGCTGGCTAATGCATCAGCTGGCCCATTCTCGGAGCGAGGGATATGGTGGAGTGAAACTTCCGAGATTTGGGCCAGGATTTCACTAGCATATCTCCAGAGAAGTTCGAGTTCGAGTTTCTTTACTTCGAACTCTGTTGCCAGTTGCTTGATGACCAGAGCCGAATCGCCGTAAATGTTTAACTGCGGCAACTGCATCTCGACTGCTATGTCGAGCCCGAGTAGTAGGGCTTGGTACTCTGCTTCATTGTTCGAGCAAATTTGGGCGAGCACGAACGAAAACGACAACAAATCCTTCTTCGGTGAGACGAAAAGGACTCCGGCGCCTGCTCCATTTCTTCGCGCGGTGCCATCAAAGTACATCTCCCAAGGGGGAAGCACTTCAACCAAGAATATTTCCTCGTCCAGGAATTCTTATGTTAACTCCCATTCGGCCAGCACCGGGTGGTCGGCCAAGAAATTGGCCAATGCTTGGCCTTTGATTGCTCGTTGCGGAACGAAGTTGATTTCGAACTCTAATAGGAGCAGTGCCCACTTAGTCAGTCGACCAGAGAGGATTGGTCACGACATGATGTATTTCAGCGGGTCAACTCTCGAGATGAGATTCGTCGAATGCGCCAGGAGGTTGTGCCGAAGATTTTGAATCGCGAAGATGAGAGCCAGACAGGTCTTCTCGATCGGGGAGTAGTTGAGTTCGGCACCCACCAGTGTTCGGCTTAGGTAGTAGAGAGAACGTTCTTTGTTGTTCTCGTTGCATTGAGCTAGGAGAGCTCCCACCGATTTCTCCTGTGCTGCTATGTACAACAACAATGGTTTGTCGACTGTTGGAGCTACGAGCACTGGCGGCTTGGTGAGATACGCCTTTATGTTGTTAAAGGCGTTCCGGCAAGAGTCATCCCACTCGAATGGTGTACCCTTCTTTAGCAGACGATTGAAAGACTGGCACCTCCCGGCAAGGTTCGAAATGAAATGTCGGATGTACGCCAGGTGACCTTGGAAACTTTTAAGCTCGGAGACGTTTCTGGGCTCTGGCATCTTTTGACTGACGTCGATTTTTGACTGGTCGATTTCGATCCCTCTGTGATGGACGATGAATCCCAGGAACATGCCTGAAGTAACGTCGAAAGCACACTTCAACGGATTCATTTTGAGCTGAAACCGTCGCAGTCGCTCGAACACTGCCCGGAGGTCGAGAAGATGGTCGGCTCTCTGTTTTGTTTTCACCACCAGGTCGTCGATGTAGCATTTGACTCGCTTATGAAGGAAGTCGTCGAAGATATTCTACATTGCTCGCTGGTATGTCGCGTCGGCATTCTTGAGCCCGAACGACATCACTTTGTAGTAGAAAATGCCTTTAGGAGTGTGTAATGCAGTGAGCTCCTAATCTTTTGGGTTCATCCGAATTTGATTGTAGCCGGAGGATCCGTCCATGAAAGATAGAGCCCCGTGACCTGTTGTCGCATCAACCATGAGCTCGGTAATTGGCAGAGGGAAGTCGTCCTTCGGGCACGCCTTGTTCAAGTCGCAAAAGTCGACGCAGACCCGGATTTGGACGGTCTTCTTCTTGACAGGCACGATGTTTGCGATCCAGGATGGGTACTTCACCTCTCTGATGAAGTTTGCCGCGATCAATTTGTCGACCTCCTTTTCAATTTCTGGCACAAGTTCTGGGCGGAACCGTCGTTGCGACTGCTTTACTGGTCGAACAGAGGGGTGAACCGCCAATTTGTGGACTGCCACTCGCGGGTCGAGACCCGGCATCTCTGTGTAATTCCAGGCGAAGATGTCATGATATTCGTGGAGCAACGCCATATTTTCAGCTTCTTCTTCAGCCGTCAGCGAAGCACTGAGGAATGTCGTCCGTGGGTCCTCTGTTGTACCCAAATCGACTTTCTTTAATTCATCGATAGTAGCCTGGCCGCCTTCTTCGAATTCGGCCGGGGCCTCTTTCAGGATGAATTCCTCCTCTTCTTGATCGTCGTCGGTGAAGGAGATGTGGTTCACCATGACTGAATCATATGCACGGGCTTGTGTGATTGCAGCTCTCAAAGTGTCAATAACTACTGGTTTCGGCGCGTCTTTCTATTCAGTCAAATTTTGGCCAACTGAAACTTGGTGTACATCTGCCAAAACCTTTCTGGTTAATTTGATTGGTTTCGCACGGCTGGTGTAGATTTTGACCGGCTTTTGCTTCTCATAGCCGAGACCCAAGCGACCTTGAGTAATTCGTTGCCCCTCGTTTCTCAGCTTCTCTTGTTCTGGCGTGAGAACTGGTAGAGTAATGGGTAGCTTTGCATGAATTTCCTCTTTTGTAAAGTTGCCCCCTGGCGTTTGGGTCGAAACCTTCATTGGAGCATGTGGACGGCAACTGTTGTTGGCTTGGCAACTGTTTCACGACACTTCGTTCCTCCAATTTTGGTAGAGGAAGCGTGACCTTTTCTGGGAAAGAGGTCGGCTGGATTTTGTTGCATGCGACCAGGGGAGCTTCTCCTTTCTTTCTTTGCGACTGTGGGATGTATCGCAAGATGGGCATTGATAAGTGTCCAAAAGACACTTATTTATGCATGAATTATTGATCATAAATTCCTAATTTGAGTTGATTATGAGCATGAAAGTGACAAATATAACTCAAATACATGTTTTGTGTCTCAGGTACCTTGTAAAAGAAGAAAATCTAAATTCTGTGGAAAAATGAAGGAAAAATGAGCAAAATCAAGCAAAAAAGGGAATGGCGCGACCGCGCCGATTCTGGCGCTACCGCGCTGGAAAAATGTTCGAAAATTCAAAGAAATCCAGAAAATTCCCAACTACTAGTGAGGCTGAAAGGAGGACACTTCGTGAACGTGAAATGGCGCGACTGCGCCCCACGAGGGCGCTACCGTGCCATGAAGATGGCGCTACCTGTGGCCCTGCCGCGCCTCACTGTTTCCTTACATAGATGCCAAGTTCTAATTCGGGAAAAGTCGGCAAGGAGTCTAAGGAGTGGCGCGACCGCGCCAGGTCTACAGCATAAAGTGGCACGACCGCGCCATGAAGAATACTTCCTCATATTGGACCCAAAGGCCGTGCTCCAGACTTAGATAAAATTTCTACTCCAGTGGCGCGACCGTGCCAAAACAAAGAACAATTCGGCGCGACCGCGCCACAGACTCAGCTTCGTGACTTGCAAAAATCTCAGGATTCTGACTACCAATCAAGCCCAGACTTGGAAGAAGAAGTCCTAATTGGCTAAGGAAGGTATCCATGAAGATTTTATAATATATTTCCAGAGTCTAGGTGCATTGAATGGTCAAGAAGAGAAGTCCAAGACAAAGAAGAAAACTGCTGCCATAAAAGGAAAGTACAAGTCCGAGATTGAAGAGGCCATATCTGGAGATTCCGACTTCCAATTGGATCCAAATTTGTACCACAGCTTCCTGAGAGGATTGAGAATCATGACACGGAAAATAATGTCAATCCAAGTCGGGGTTGTGGAGTTTTATATTTTCAAAGTGGTGGACCCAGTGCTGGAATTGGCAGCAGAACCAGTTCAACCTCTCAAGGAGATATCTCAAGTTTCCCAGCTCAGAATGACTTCAAATTTCGTACAGAAGTCAAGGACTATGTAATGAAGGTTCGTATGTAATTTCAGCCAATTCGGAGGTCGGGAAGTCTTCATACCCCTGGACAGAGGCTAAAATTACAAGTTCTGGGCAGAGTTTCAGCTATAAAAGGAGGTCCGAGGCAAAGCACAGAGGATCCAGTTTTCATCCAGTTCCAAGTTCCAGCTCTTAGAATAGTTTGTAGTTTAGGTTTTTATTGTTTTGTAGTTAGAGATGAGAGAAAATCCAGAGGAAGTCTTACACGACCTCTTGGCACTTTGGAGAGAAGGAAGAGAAAACAGTCAAGGAGGAGTTGAAGCTAAGGGGCAGTTCCTCAAAAGGGAGTTTTCTGTACTTGTTTTCTTCTTATTTCCATGGTTGTAATTGAATCCTTTTTGCTGTGTGTTTATTCTATTATTATGGAGTAGTCTCTCTTTGTTGGGGAAGTCATGAACTCCTAGTTTGTTATATGTTTGAATTCTGAATTCTACAGTAATAAAGTATCTTGCTTTTGTTTAGAAATTGTGCTTACTACTTGTTTCTAATCCGAATCGATATTTGAATTTTAACGAGGTTCGAATAGAGAAGTTAAGTTTCAGTAGAGATTTGGGTTAGTCATATGATTTTTTGTTTTCTAAAACAACTCGCTTTTCTAACTAGTTGTTTTCGGATTGTGATGGAGACTAGTGGAAAAGTGATGTGACTTTTTATAACCCTTGTTCTGAATGAGAGAGTTGATATTTATGCACTTAGGATTTGAATGTTTCCGGATTGTGATGGAGTTCAAAGAATGAGTGAAAGTCAACTTGTTTTTCTCACTAGTTGTTTCCGGATTGTGATGGAGACTAGTGGAAAGCAATTTGACTCGTTAAACACTTTTGTTCTGAATAAGAGTTGATCTTCAAGCTTTTATATTTATGCACCTAGGATCTGAATGTTTCCGGATTGTGATGGAGTTCAGAGATTAGGTGAAAGTTATTTCCTGTATGTGGGTAACCAGGTTTTCAAAAGCTAAGTCAAAGTAAAGGTGCTTGAGCTATAAAATCAGAACTTTGCATGTTAGCAACTAGGAGGGATTGACATTCTTCCCCAACATCTCATCTCTATTAGTTTTTCCAGTAGTTTAATTCTGCTTTGTTTTTCCTGTTCTCAAAACCAAAAATTCTTTTCCTCAATCAGTAGAAAAATCTTTGCTTAAACTAAGTTCTCATCAAGGTCTCTGTGGGATCGATATCTGGACTCTCAAAGTCTATATTACTTGCTGACCTAGTGCACTTGCTAGAGACCCAACAGGCATGTTGCGCTGATTTGATGTTGTCGCGACTGTGGCCGATTTGTGGCCGTGTGCCGACTGGCTGTTGTACGTCGGTTGCTTTGGAGATGTGACCTGCGTCGTGGTCTGTGTAGGAGATGTAGCTTGCGTCGGTGACTGTGATTTTACGGGCTGCGACGGCTGTTTGAGTGTTTCGTCCTGCGTCGGTTGTTTGGATGATGCAGCCTGCGGCGGAGTGCTTTTGGCATTCGCTGCTTGGTTCGACCAAGGTGACAATTTAACTGTCGGTCTGGTCGTCAGGTAGAATTTAGCGTCTGCGAACGATGCCTCTGCTTCCGTGAATGGACATTCGTCGGCATACACTATCTTTTGCTCGCCGTTTTCCCAATATTTGAAGCATTGGTGAAGTGTGGAGGGCACGACTCCGTTTGAATGAAGCCACGGTCGACCCAGGAGCAGGTTGTAGGACGTCCTGGAGTCGATGACTTGAAGAGGAGTGTCGGCGACCAAGTCTCCGATGTGCAGCTTGAGGTTCGTCATCCCGAGTGTTCTTTGGCCCTCCTGGTTGAAACCTTGAATGAGAAGAGAACTAGGAGAGAGGTCCCCGGCAGAGAGACCAATATTCTTCATCGTGCGGATAGGCAGAATGTTGACTGCAGATCCGCAGTCGACGAGGATGCGATTGATTTTGTGATCTCTGATATAGCCGAAGACGAATAACGGTCTGTTGTGATTCTTCGTCCCCAATTGTGCATCTTCTTCTCAGAATGTGATGCACGGCGGGCATGTGACGGCAAACGTTTGCTCCGACTTTGCAAGTTGTGGAGAAGATAGTGCATCTTCTTCCTCCTTTCTATACGGTGGTGTTAGCCCGACTTTCGGCAAGTCGTGCTTTCTCATAAGCAGCGTCTCAAGTTCGGTTTTGAGTTCTTCTGGCCTGTCGAGGATCCGAATTAAGGCTTGCCTTGACCGAATGTCTAAGTCGAGATCATCTTCAATTTTGTTGAGAGACGAGATTTGTTTGAGCGAGGTTTCGAGGTCGTCACATTCGACGACGGGTCTTTTGCCCTTGTCTTTGGCTGCTGTGGGCTCGGGAGGTGCTGTTGAGCAAGTCGCCACCATTGTTGGAGGTGCGAAAAACTCCTTCAGGAAGAACTCTGCCAGTGTAACGGGTCTTCTCTTCTTTTTGGTTGCCCCCTGGACGTCAGTCCTGTGAGCTTTTCTTTGGCGCTTCGCGGCTTTTTTGTTTGACCGCTTCGCTTCTGTTCTGGCGTTCGCCGGCGCCCGGTTCGAGATCTCGAACAGGCTTTTTTCTCCGGGTGACCAGGATCCACCCCTCTGCGTCGACAACAGCTAGTTCACGGGGTGCCGATTTTGGTGCGACCTTAGCCGGTGGTCGTCTGTTGTTGTTGTGCGGTCGGCTGGAGGGACCGGATTTTGGACGGTACTCCTTCTTTGTGACCTGCTTCTTGTTTGGCCGAATTAGCCGGTTTGGCTCGGCTTGGATAGAGATGGCATGTGAGGAGGCTGTATTTTCAGCTCCAATTTCGATGCGGCCTTGAGCCGCCAGCTCCATGATATGATCTTTTAAGACGAAGCATTTCTCCGTCGAGTGCCCGACCAGTCGATGATATTTGCAGAAGTTCGGGTCCTTGCTCTTGGATTGGTCGCCAGGTCGTTTGATTTCTGGCAGCCTCAGCAACTAGTTGTCAAGGAGTTGGTCGAGCATGATAGGAACGTCTGCGTCGGCAAAGGAATATGTCTTTGCCTGTCGTTCCTCCAGTGACAGCTTCTTGTAGGTGCTCCCGGTTAGTTGTCGCGGGAGATAGGTCGCTTTAACTTTGCTTCCGTCCTTGATAGGTTCGAAAGCGTTCGTCGCGAAAGAGGATTTTGTTTTCTCTTTCGTCTCCTTCGGTGCAGTCGTGGCGGGTGCCTTCCCCTTTTTGCGAGGGTCAGTAGAAGAGGATCCTTCTTCTCCTCGTTCTTCTATTAAGATCTCCATGTTGTGAGCTTCTGTTGCGAGCTCTTGGAAATCGTTTGGCCTTCAGCTACGGATATAGCGTAGGAGCTCCCAGTGCATCCCTCGCGAGCACATCTCGATCTCGGCTTCAAGGGAGAGGTTTGAGCTTTCTTTGCAATTCATGCTCAAATTCCTCCACCGGTTGATGTAGTCGACTACTTTTTCGCCCTTCTTTTGTTGAAGATTGGCGATTTCGATCAATGTGACAGTATGCCGAGTGCTGTAGAAACGACTGAGGAATTCGCGCTCCAATTGTTCCCAGCTGTTGATGGACTCCTGGGGTAACTCGATGTACCAGTCGAAGGTGTTTCCCTTTAGTGACCGGCCGAATTGTTTCACCAACAGATCGCCGTCGGTGCCGGCGTTATTGCAGGTTTATATGAAATGAGCGACATGCTGCTTTGGGTGCCCGTCGCCGTTGAATTGTTAGAATTTTGGAGGGTGATACCCGACCGGCATAGGAATGTTTTGGATCCTCTGCGTGTACGGCCTCCGATCGACGACAGATTTGTTGTCGCCTTAGCTGTTTCGTACAACACGGTTGATAAGCTCGTTGACTGCGTCAATGGTGAGAGCAGTCGGATCCACTTCGGCTCGACCTCTGCAGATAGCCACTGGTGCGACAGGCGGCAGCTCGTCGTCAGAAGAAAGGTCTTCTTGAGGTGGTCTGGTAGAAGCATTGGTAGTAGGCTGATTTCGGTCAGCTCCCTGAGAAACAGCGCCAGAGTTGTTAGCGGCCATGCTCATTTTGAACCGCTCTAACATTCTCGTGATTTGGAGGTCACGAGCCTCGAGTTGCGTGTCTTTGATGCGCAGCTGCTCGCTCTGCTCTTTGAGTGCGGGTTGCAGCTCGGCCAGCTGCTCTTCAACCGTCTTGGCCGAGGTTGTCATCGCAGCCATTTTGACAGTTCGCACCGAGGAATTTGTTCTCGGCGAGGCTTGGAATGATGAGGTTGCTACCGGCGACCTCATCAGAGAGATGGCCATCGGTGTCGGATAGGAGACCGTCATGGGCGACCAGTCGCAGGAACTGGTCGCGAGTTGATTGCGGAATGTGTCCCTGGAACGCGGCTGGCTTGGGGCGGCAGCCGTCGGTGAGAGCTGGCGAGATGGAATGGGAGACGTAGTAGCAGGGGAGGTCGCCGATGTCCGGCCGACGCAGGTGAGCGGATGGGTGGTGGTCCCGCCGCTGCGCTGAGTGCGCCAAGAGGTCGCGGAGAGACCAACACGACCGGGCGAAGTTGTCGGGCCGGGTCGACGCCCTCTATACGAGGGGAGACCGGTGATGCGCTGCGGTTCCCTCGCGAGGATGTAGAAACGCCTCCTTGTTGTTCATATCGCTGCACCGTGGTGGGAACGATAGAGCTTCTCCATGGCGGCGGCGGCGACAGCCCGGGCTGACAAATGGGCTGGCGAGGAGGAGGTGAAGAGGCGACGCCAGGTATGTTGGTCTGGCCATTGCTGGTAATAGTTTGGCGACCGCGAACTGGTTTGTTGGAGGTCGCGGTAGCCCGCGGGCACCCAACAGGCGCTTTGACGGCGCTGCTGCGCCAGCATGAAAGGAGCTTGCCCAGCAGACAAATTCCTGGCCATAGCTCTCGTCACAAGGCGAGTGGCCGGTGGTGGTGAGGTAGGAATGCGGACGTTGGCCGGAGATGCGGCAGCAGATCCACGAGTTCCAGTAGTTGAACCTGCGGTCGCGGCGGGGCGCGGTTGGGCAGAGCTCGAGGAGGTAGTTTGCTTGCCCCCATTGTTGTTGTTGGCGTTGCTGGCCATGGCTGAGGTTGGAGTTTTTTTTTTTGTTGGACGGAGAAGGAGATGAGAGGTAGGAAAGGTCCCACCGGGTATGCCAAATCTGTTTCACCGAAAATCTGTCGGTCAGCGAAGAGGCGTGACCGAGAGAATATTTCAATTTAACAGAGTAATTTGTATTACAAGGGTGTGTGAATATCAGAACATTGTGAGTATAGTCTCCTATTAATCCCCTTATTCGATCTCCATGTGAACTTGATGAAGTATAAGCTTCCGCGAACGAACGTCGAACTTGAGTTGTCGGAACGAGTGCGCACGAACTACTTCAGTTTTAGTCGGTCGGACGGAGGTATTTGTGCTCCGCATGTGTCGACTTATGACGTTACCGAGGGTCGTGTAGAGCTGCTCTGATTGAACTTGAGGACGATGAACGATAAATTGCTTGACTTAAGTGCTTCGAAAGAGCTTCTCTGGTGGAAAAGTTTTCGAACCCCTTGCGACAGGGAACCTCTGGCTTCTTGTAGTTGATCTTCTGGGGTTGTTGAGGAACTCCCTGAGAACGAGTATCGAGATCTTCCTTTTTCGAAGAGGTTGAGGAAGAAGAGGAGACGATGAGAAGGACCGGGATTACGGCCCTTTTCCTCTCTTCCTGTTAATGATTGAGTTTGGTTGTTGAGGCTGATGTGTATTTTGGGTGCTGACTGGTGCTGACTCGACAATTTCTGCTGACGAGAGCGTTGACTGTGTTGACGTGATGACGCGGCTCGAAATGGGCTGCATTAGATGACTTTGAGAATCGTTGAAGCCTATCCATGATCCTTGTTTGTTGGATTGGTGGACTCTTGGACTTGTCGAATTTGGGTCACGCACATTTTGGTGCATACAATAACATATAATTATTTTGGATTTGGTCAAGTGATAGGTTGATTTTTAAATCAAACATAAAAAATTTAAAATAAATTATTTAGAAATGAAAATCCCATAGATATTCAATTCTAAATGAATTAATTTGAATTTTATTCATATCACTAATCGGATATCCCCCCCCGACTCCCCCCCCGACTCCCCCCTCCCGACCCCCCCCCCCCACCACCCGACCCACCCCCCCCCGACCCCCACCACCCGACCCAACCCCCCCCCAAACCCCCACCACCCGACCCAACCCCCTCCCCCCCCCGCGTCCCGACCCCCCACGCGACCCCCGGACCCCCCCCCCCCGACCCCCCGTTCCCGACCCCCCCTCCCGACTCCCCCCTCCCGACTCGGACCTGAGTCTCCTTTGCCGATTATTTTGCCTTCTCAAGCAGTCTCGCAAACGCGTTGAGGCGGGAATTTTTTCTGCGTTTTCTTCTTTCCCTCAACCAAGGTATGAATATGATCGATTTTATTTTCTGTTATCTTCTGTCAATGGCGTTCGGGATTACTCGGAGGTTTTGGGTCTTAAATGGAGTGAATAGAGCGAGTTCGATTTTCAGGACTTTTAGCTGGAGTTTAGCTGTTAATGCTGTTATTTGAACTTCGGTTCCGTATGAAGGCATTTTAGTATAATCCGAGTATTTCATCGATTTACAAGTGATTCGTACTTTGAAATTTCTCCATATTTTTTCAAATCAGAACGAATATTATCGTTTGCGGAACAAGAACTTGTCTCTTTTCCGAGGGGGTCAACAAACCCAGAATAGAAATCGCAACCTTTTCTTCTTTTGAGAAACAGAGCTCCTTTATTCTGTCGAGTTTCTTTGGATTTATGTCAAACCAAACAAAAAGAGAGAAGAAGATGAGGTAAGGGGGGTGTTTAAATTATCGGCGCTTTTCTCATCTTCGTTTTCGTCTCCCTTCTTCTCTCTGGACCAGAAATTTTTTTTTTTCCATTTGAGGTTTCTCATCTTCGCTTGGGTCTGTAGGGTTGCAGATTTTTTGGGATTACCATTGTTGGTGAGTCCCATTCAGTTGTTTACCTTATTTCTCTTTCTGGGTGTAGAGTGGCCTGATTCATTACATTAAGATTAAGCTTCAAATTTGGCTTCAATCCATAATCTCTGATATCAAATGGCTTCTAAATGCAGCACTGATCGTTTCCCTTATTTCAGTTCTCTTTCTTGTGGCATTGCTTTTGTTCTGGCTCTTGATGCCTCCTAAGTGCTCTGTTTCATATATCCTAAGTGCTCTATTTCATATATCAATGCATGTTTGATATATCTAATCAAACTTGATATAAAATGTTATAGTCGTCAATTGATTAAAGAATGGGTTCTTCCTTCAAGCCCAGGTGGAAAGGATGAAAATGAATTTGATGCTTTTTGTATTTGTGCATTCAGATCCTTATTAGTTACAATTCAGTCAACATAAAGCAGAATTAGTCAAAGGAATGAAGTGGGCATAACCTTAGATTCAGCAAGCTGTATGAAAAAGCAGACGGTAACCATGCTTAGGTCCTCCCTTGTACAATGTACATCTTCTCCTAACTCTCCCGTGTCATTCTGGTTTGTTCCAGTTATGGAATCCTCTTTGGTAAAACTCTTTTTGTTCATTTAATTTTTCAGTTTCCAACCTGATTTGTTGAAAGAATAGATACTTTGGACAGGGGTAGGCATCAGTCCGATTTGTGAGACCCTACAAGGTGATTTTTTAGTGTTAAATTTTCTCTCCTGGTTTTGCTTTCTTTCTCTCTCTAGGTCTTGCTCCCTTTCTCTCTCTAGGTCTTGCTCCCTTTCTCTCTCTAGGTCTTGCTCCCTTTCTCTCTCTAGGTCTTGCTCCCTTTCTCTCTCTAGGTCTTGCTCCCTTTCTCTCTCTAGGTCTTGCTCCCTTTCTCTCTCTAGGTCTTGCTCCCTTTCTCTCTCTAGGTCTTGCTCCCTTTCTCTCTCTAGGTCTTGCTCCCTTTCTCTCTCTAGGGTCTTGCTCCTTTCTCTCTCTCTGGGTCTTGCTCCCTTTCTCTCTCTGGGTCTTGGTCTTCTCTCTTTCTTGCTCCCTTTCTCTCTCTGGGTCTTGCTCCCTTTCTCTCTCTGGGTCTTGCTCCCTTTCTCTCTCTGGGTCTTGCTCCCTTTCTCTCTCTAGGTCTTGCTCCCTTTCTCTCTCTCTTGCTCCTTTCTCTCTCTGGGTCTTGCTCCCTTTCTCTCTCTAGGTCTTGCTCCCTTTCTCTCTCTAGGTCTTGCTCCCTTTCTCTCTCTAGGTCTTGCTCCCTTTCTCTCTCTAGGTCTTGCTCCCTTTCTCTCTCTAGGTCTTGCTCCCTTTCTCTCTCTAGGTCTTGCTCCCTTTCTCTCTCTAGGTCTTGCTCCCTTTCTCTCTCTCTTGCTCCTTTTCTCTCTCTAGGTCTTGCTCCCTTTCTTTACGTACCCCATTCGGAAAATGGATACTTAAAAAAACCACTTGAGTAGTGTTAGACCGTTTTCTTTTTTTAAGTTTCGGTTTGTTGTTCCTATTACATCTCTATGCTATAAGTTATAGATATTTTGTGCCAATCTAAATGTCTATTTCTTTTGGTATGTTGTTAGAATTGTTTGCCCAAACGCACTGGAATTCGTGACCATATTTTCGTTGAGGGCTGGAAGGACGGTTGGTGTACTGCTACTGCATTTACTAAAAAGTGAATGTATTGTGTGGAGGGATTAGCTAGGTGGTGAAAAACCTACTTTTGAGTGAAATGATAATTTGGGCTTGTATTGATGTCATAAAGGGTCCCTTTTTTTGCTGTCGTAGTAGGCCAAGTCCTACCACTCAGGACTCCTCTTATTAGAAGATGCAATACATTTCCAGTTTTGATGAGTGATCTTGCACTAGTTTGGATGATTTCCAAATCATATGGATGCTTCTTTCTGTTATATGCGGTATTACGCTTGTTTCTGTATGGTAGAGTGTTTCGTTGCACTCTGTCAACCGCACCAAGAGTTTCTGCAACTGCAACTGTAACATTTTGTCTAATCCTTCGTGATGCATTCCTGGGAAATATGACTTTGTTTCAAAAGAACCCTCTTCTTAGAAATCTCAGTTGCACTGTCCGGTAGATTGTGTTAATGATGTGATGTTTTGCTCCTATTTGTTGCCAGAATTTTAGTGTTATCTAGTGACTTTTCTTTGTGCACTATTGATGTTAGAGCATCATAATACCTTTTCTTGTCTTTCTCTTCAAATTCTTCTGTTGTTGGTGTTGTTTTGTGTGCATTTTTTCAGGAGCTTTATTTGTTGATAAGATAAGATTTCAGAATCCTATTTTTATGAGATTTTAAACTCACATTGAACTGCCAATTGATTGTTCTGTTCTAATGTTAAGTTGCTTGGGTGGATCGTTTCAGTGGCACTTGATTGTGGTTCTTCAACCTTTGCTAACATAATAGACAGATGGCTCAACATGAAGAGAGAGTGCTCATGTTGTTTAGGATGCTTTTTTCACGTGGTATACTTATACCAATAGGCACTATAGGCTCACACCATTTTTTATCCCCAATCCTTCTATATCAATATTAATAATCCCTTACTGCAGGCATACCGGTCTGCTATTGAAAACTGCTTTCCTTTGGTTGTTCCTTCTTATGTTCTTTCGTTATTAATTTATTCATTGGAAACCAAATCATCTATTGCTCATTCTTTATCTATAGCTTATTCCAAGCATAAAGGCATGCCACTGTCTGATCATTGTCTGGGTTTTTTTCTTCTTCTTCTTCTTCTTCTTCTTCTTCTGTTTTTTTTTTTTTTTGCATTTTTTTTTGCATTTTTTTTTTTTTTTTGAAATGGCGAATAGGAGCTGTGAGGATCCAAACCCAAGACCTCCCACAGTATAACTCCTTATGGGACCACTGAGCTACTGCCCAAGTTCCTTTTTTTCTTTTCATTTTTATGAGAGCCTTCTGATATTTGTTTTATTTTTAATAAACCTACATTTCAATCATATGCTGGACAACCCTGGAGTTGTAACTGATAAAGTCAGAGACTAGGAGGGATGGCTGCATGTGGACCACTAATTGATGCTTCTACTAATTTGAAAAGGATTGAAGAAAGCAAGCAAGAGATGGAAACACAGATTTTGCCAGTTCATGTTGCTCAAGATTCTGGACAGATGAGAATTGAGAAAAACCTAGATGAACATGCGGTGAGTTCTGTTGAGGTTCCATGTAATGTTGAATGGCCCACAGAGAACAAAAGAATGGATGAAATTGGAGTCAAGTATGTTTGTGAATCTCAAAATGATGATGAAATGGAGCCTCACCTGAAAAGCTGTGAAGACTCTACAAATCCTTGTGAGGTCAGAACTCCAAAAGTAGTCATGGAAGATGACGTGGAGCATATATCAAAAGATGGGTATGCTTCTGCAAGCATGGGATCAAGAGTGCATGAGATCCTTATGAGCACCAGAGATGTTGATGGATCTCATGAACATGAACTTGAAAGTGTACCGGGAAAGGTGGAGAATGATATTGAATTGAGCACTGGTTTTGATGAAAGTAATAAGTGTGTGGATTCACTGATGGAGAAGAAAGAGAAAGAGAGAATGATGGACTCTAATGGTGTGTCTGTCTCTCCTGCAAGCAACGATTCCTTTGGAAGCATGAAGGATGGGGTGGTTAAATGTTCAAGGAGAAGAAGAAAGGTGAAGAAAACTTCTTTGGAGGTTGACTGGAAGGTTGAGGGATTGAGTTGTGCTGATGAAATTCTAGACGTGTCTGAGAAAAAAGAAATGCCCAAGAATAGATATTCAAGAATTGTAATGGAAGCAATAGGGTCTGGAAGTCATGAAGTGCAACAGATGATGTGGAATGAAATTTACCAAGGTCTTCCTCCTACTGTTGCCCGAGAACTTGATCAAATCTTTGTGTCCAAGTGTCAGAACCAATTATGTAGGAAGGTTGAGGGATTGAGTTGTGCTGATGAAATTCTAGACGTGTCTGAGAAAAAAAAAGAAATGCCCAAGAATAGATATTCAAGAATTGTAATGGAAGCAATAGGGTCTGGAAGTCATGAAGTGCAACAGATGATGTGGAATGAAATTTACCAAGGTCTTCCTCCTACTGTTGCCCGAGAACTTGATCAAATCTTTGTGTCCAAGTGTCAGAACCAATTATGTAGGAAGGTTGAGGGATTGAGTTGTGCTGATGAAATTCTAGACGTGTCTGAGAAAAAAGAAATGCCCAAGAATAGATATTCAAGAATTGTAATGGAAGCAATAGGGTCTGGAAGTCATGAAGTGCAACAGATGATGTGGAATGAAATTTACCAAGGTCTTCCTCCTACTGTTGCCCGAGAACTTGATCAAATCTTTGTGTCCAAGTGTCAGAACCAATTATGTAGGAAGGTTGATCAGAAGAAGCTGAAGAAGCATATGTCTGCCTCAATTATTTGTAAGTTTTATTTATCTTCATGTTATTTACTCTAAGATATATGAAATATTTGTCTTATCTCTTTTATGTTTTCTGCTCTATTTTATGATAATTCAGTCTTTAAAATTATTTTCTGATCAATTTGAAAAAAATGTTCTCATCTGATCTGTGATGGATCATGTTAGGAGATGTAATTCCATTTTGAACTGTTTGTGCATTTTCATTTGCTAGTGCATATTGTTTCTGATAAGACATCGTACAATGAATAACATTTTATTGGTATCAGTTACTGTTATTACTTTTTACTGTCCTCTCTTGAAAAGAAGAGAAGAGTGCAACATCAATTCAGTTCATCCTTCAAACTTATTTTTATTAATCATATAAAAAAATATAACATTACTATGTTTTTTTTTTTTTTTTTTTGAGGAAATTGCTTTGTTTATTATTGAACTCAAAATCATGTTACTGATGGAGGAGTCCTCACAATGAAAGTTTGTAGGTACACCTAGGGGTGGGCAGGGGTTGGGATTGGATCGGGTTTCTGAAAAACCCGAACCCGACCCGACTTAAAAACTCGAAATCCGAACTCGTTAAAAACCCGAATGGGTTTTAAAATCCAAACTCGAACCCGACCGGAAAAAAACTGATTTTTTTATACAAAATTTTTAAATAACTAAAGAAAAATATATTAAAAAATATAAAATTAAAAACCTGTGGGTTGGGTTCGGATAAACCCGAACCCGACCCGACCCGAGATCGGGTTTGGATTTTCAAACCCAAACCCGACCCGCAGGTTGGATTAGGGAATCCAATCCCGGGTTTGTCGGGTCGGGTCGGGTTACCCGGAAAACCCGACCAGATGCCCACCCCTAGGTACACCCCTTATTTAGCCAAGGATGTGTGGCTAACTGTGTTGGCTTAACTGATGCAATTTGTTATTCTAGAAGTCCAAATGCAATGTCCCTGCTAATGCTTCCAACTTAAGTAACGCATAAACTCTTTTATTTTTCGTACTTTTTTCCTTCAGTTGTCATAAAATCTAAAATAAGACATGTTACTTCCGTAGACTTTGAGTGGACTTGAGTTGCAACTTGACATATTAATGCTTGAGAAGGGAAAAAGATTTTATAGCCATCTGTTTTCCAGGGTGTCCAAGGGTATGATTTAATTTCTCTCGTTCCAGGTGAGGCTAACGTAGGAAATATGGAGGAAAACATCGAAGAAGGCCACACAAGTGATCTTCCTGATGATGATTACATTAATGGTGTGAATGATGCTTCAGCCATTGTGGAGGAGATTTGCGAGGAAGATGAGACAAGTGGTGATGAAGATGATAGTATTCAAAGACCTGCATTTTATGTTGATGGTGACCCAGACTTTGAATCTGGACCCCCACAAGACGGGCTTGAGTATATTAGACGTGTCAGGTAACATTTTATGTCTCAGTTGTTAGTATATGCAAGTTCTTTCTCAGTTGAATTTATGATGCTGCGTCTTGTCTTTGGGTAAAGCTCTTTGACCTGAATAATCAGCAAAAAATTAATGCATTATGTTTTAAAAATTAATTTTTTTTATTAATTCATTAAAAAATACAATAGCCACATTAATATTAGAATTAAAAAAAATCATTATGAGTTCCAATTGTGTTGTAAAAATTCAATCCCATATCTAATATTTATGGAGGTTCTCTTAATGCGTAGGTGGGAAGCTGCACAAATTCCTAAAGTAAAAGTAGCAAAGGTCTGCTCAAGTAAGCTTTATAAAGAGCAGACCCCTTATATGCCAAGCATTCCAGAAATTGCAGCATGCCCGCAGCACCTGATGCCATCTGAAGAATGGCAGAAGAGCTTCCTCGAGGATTTTGCACATCTCAGAGTGGTAAAAATCTGTTCCATCAAGTTATTCTTTAATTGCCAAAATCCGTTTTCCAAGCTTTTAATGATCTCATATATCTTCCCACTGACGACCGTTTATCAATTGCCTTGACTTGTTGAAGTTGAAAAAGCTATAGATAAGCATAATGCCTAACCCTGTTCCATCCACAAATTTCAGGTTCTATCTCAACTTGAAATTTCCACGCTTGATAATCTCAATTTATCCTCATCTGTTTCATGCGGGGAGGAAGCCTACAAAGGTGATGGGGATATTTTGGGAAAATCAAAAAATGTTCCAACTTTGTCCTCAGTTTTGAAGATGGATGCCGTTTCACGATCTTCAAGGCTGAGAAATCATATTGGATCATTTGAAACTGCAAACACACTAACGAGGGAGAGTTGCCTGTGGATATTTTCTCTTTGTTTAGTAGTGGATACTCCAGTTGATGCAGACATGGGTGCTTCGTTTAGGTTTATGCTACGCAAGTGTTCAAGCCTTCGTTCCCAAAAATCAGAACATGATGATGAGGTCGTGATGTTAAATATGTTATTTACGATAGCTGGGAAGTATTTTGGTCAAGCAAAATGTTAAAGAGAAGAGCAGAACTTACTGAGTCGCGCGTTGTTCTGCTTTCAAGCCTCATTAGTTATTATCTAACAGTCACCATATCTAGCTTCTGCTAATCTGTTGGACTACCCATTTTGTCCAGTTTTGTTTGTTGGGTTTGCATCAGCGATGCAAGCTGTCTGGTTGTATTTATCTTAGCCTGTGCATGAACAATTCGGTTCAATATTTTCATACTGGTCTTCCCATCCCTTGTTTAAACTCGTCAAATAGAAACTGGGGTTTTGCTATTGCGTATGTGAATGCTAGTATGAAAACACAGGGGAATGGATTGTTTTTTATGAGAACTTTTAAACAATAGGAATGTGTACAATTGAACTATTTAAGGTGCTACCATTCAGTAATGTTAATGCAGGGCTTACATGAACTGAAGGTCCTATCTTGCCAATGGCTTCAGACTGGCCCAAAAAACACTGAAGATAGATCGCCTACGGAAGATAGGTTGTGCTTAAATGTAGAGTAGACCCTTTATGTGATAAACCAAGGGACTGTGGAAGATGAAGTAAAAGAATGGAGTAGGGTCATGTTATAAAATCCAACCCATGTAATTATGTGGAAAAATGTTCAAGTCGAGCCAAACAGGAGGGCAAGGCCTTGCTCCCTGAAGTATTTGGATACCAAAATACGAAAGCCGGATGTGCTTAGAGACATGTGCTTGTTTTATGTTTCAGTGCTTAAATGCCAATGAAACCGTCACTAGCAAGTGCCCAATTCTATATGGACATGCCTTGCTTGAGTGCCCTGGTGAGCTTTTCTTGGTTTTGAGATTGTCGTGGACGCCAAGAACTGGTTCTTATTCTGTTACATGCTTTGGTATCGATTTTGTCCATCCTCTAATTTTTGAGTGGGACTGGCTATGCTAATGAGATGAATATTTGCTGTTTGGAAGAAAATCTGTTGGACTGCGAAGGAATGAAGTGGTAGAATCAAACATGTAGTAAGTCAGAGGGAATTTATTTGTGTCTCCATGGTAGAAGTTACTCTTTACTCTTCCACTGCAGCCTTTTCAGAGGACCACTGACTTAGCTCCCATTTCCTTTGGGGTATGACACTAAATATCCTCACCTTTCTCCACTGATGTAAATAAAATGTACGTCGACCCTTTTTGACTCATCATGTCATATTTTGCCAGAGAGTAGTTGGGAAAAGCATCAGAGATGGAAAAAAAAGAAATGCAAAAGCATTGGTTACGTGCCATATAGAGAGGGCTCACCCAGATGGGCCTGTCGTCTGTGTTTATCATCATCTACGCATACCTTCATAGTTCTCTTCAGTTGAGTACTTCATCTGGTATTTCTCAAACCCCATTTCCTCCCTTCATTTTTCCCAATATCCCACTTCTATGGGTTTTCCCTCCCCTGGTTTTTCTCAAATCCTACTTCCATGAGGGGCTTTCTTTCTTTTTTTTTTTTTTTTTTTTTTTTTTTTCAAATCCCACTTCCATAATGGTTTTCCCCCTTCCCTGGTATTTCTCAAATCCTGTTCCCATAAGGAATTTTTACTTTTTCTCAAACTCCCTCTTCCATAAAGAGTTGTTTTCCTTTCCCTGGTTTTTCTCAAATCCCACTTCCATGAGGGTTTTCCCTCCCATGGTTTTTCTCAAACCTAAATTCCGTAAGGGAACTTTTACCTTTATTCTTTCCTCAAATCAGATTCCACCTCAAGGGATTTTTCCCCTTCAAGCTTTCTCTAATCCCACTACCATGAGGGTTTTTTCACCCTCCCCTTCTCTTCTCATATCCCACTTCTGGTAAGGGATTGAGGCTTCATGAGAGAACGAATGAAAGTTTTGATTGTTCCTGAAAACACTAGACCTCTCTTGTTATCATTATGTATATACAATAAATATAATATGTATCCATATCTACCTACTTGGGCAAGGAAATTGAAAACGAATTTAATGGTTGTTGGAGGACAGATCCAGCGACAAGTGATTGAGCATTAATGAACATTATGAAAGAGAAAAGGGGACAACGTTCATGGCTGTAAACGTCAACGTACCAGACTGAAACCAATCAAGCATTATATGTAGAAGAAAGTTGGAAGCTGAATATGATTGATTAGCTGACCACGTTCATGACCGGGGTGGAATTGTCAATGTAGAAGAAAGAAGTACCGATTTCTGTTCCCTTTTGAAGGATTTCAAAGACGAGCTGCATTGATTTGAAAAAAATTCAACTCTGATTCTGTTTTCCAGAATCAATTCTCCTCTTTTCAGCCGTAAGGAAGAAGAAGGATAAAATTCAAGAACCCAATACAAAATAAACCCAGATGAGTTGCAGGGTTAAACCCAATACCTTCCCCATCTTTGTTTTGTCTTCTCTGCAGCTAATTTGTCTTTCTGAAACGCTAATGCGCCGCCCATGTTCATATATTTATTTATTAAGGGCTTACGAAACCAGCCTGGGGAATACTTTTGTGGCGGTGCAGTTGAATATGGAGAAGAAAAAAAAAAAAAAAAAAAAGGGAGACACAAGGAAAGCAGAAAGCTACAGGAACCAGACATGGTTATTCCGAAGACTTGTAATTTGATTTTGATATAATTTAACCCGAGGAACAAATATGTACACGGATCTTCTTCCTGTATCTCGACTGAAACTAATCCTGAGTCAAGGTAATTTCTACTGGCGACACATAAACTACAAAACCAGAGTCCCCTTGAGGAATCCCCTGCAGAGCTTCTTCCATGTCTCCTTGTCCGGTTGCCCTTTCTGAAAGCTCGCCTTGGCCGCATCAGCGAGGGAATCCTGCAACAGTACGCAGGCGCAGCTCCAATTAATGTCTTTTTTTTTTTTCCTTTTTTTTTCTTTTTTTTTCTTCGTCTGTACGACTGTACAGTGGAGGCTCATTCATGGTCCAGGAACTCACCTCAATGGCGTAACGTGCTTGAAGACGGTCGATGAGGCTGACGAGGATGCCTTCGTCGTACTCGGGATGGCCCTGGATGCCCATGGCGTGGTCTCCGCACATGAACATCTCGATACCCGTCTTCTCCGACCGAGCAATCACGTCGACGTACGGCGGCAGTTCCTTCACCTGCACCCAGCCAAGACCCAAATTCTTCAGACCCACATCTCTAAATCGTTTTTGGGAAAACTCCATATACTAATGTACAAACATTTAACTCTGCTAAATCCCGGAAAAGATCGCCGAAAACAGGAACCCTGTTTTCGACGATTTTGTCTGGTTTCCAGGCATAAAGAATTAGTAAACGAGCGGACGGGGGACGAAGTAAGAAGATTTTAGAGAGTAAAGAAAGCTTTTTTTAATTTAGAGATTACCGACCTCATCTCGATGGAACTCGATCACCGAAAGCTGAGAAGGAATCTCGAAGCCGGAGAGAAGCTCAGTTGGGTAAACGCTGATGGTTCTCATCCCAATGTCCCACCCCGTCGTGGCCCTGCCTGTCTTTCCCCCCAAAGCACGGCTCAGAATCTGCACAGAAAAATACCCACAATGGGGACTCGTGAGAAGACTCCAACCAAGATAGCTTATTTTTAGTCAATCTCGTTCATTATAGAATAGATATGAAACCGTAGTTCTTCGGTGGCCGGCGAATCAGAAACTGGGGTCCAAATCTATCGGTGGGCATGGGGAATTTATACCTTGCAGGAATGAAAAGTTTTGTCTCCTGCAAACTAAAGGTGTAAAGGCTACAGAAGGTATTTTTCCACGTCGGAAGAAGGAAGACGACGGCTTTCGATGATAAGTCCAAAACGAAAGAGACGACGAGCTTACAACTGTCACTGTGTACAGTTGGATCTTCTTGTCTTCTTGAATTCAACACCAGGAAATAAAAATGCATCCGAAAACAGGCTATGAATTAGGAGGGGGACAAAAAGCAGAAAAAATGGTACATATTTGAGAAGATCGAGCGGATCGTCTTCATCAAGAGTCGGGATTTCGAAAAATCGAAAACAGAGAGAAGAGTCAAAACGAACTGGTTCGCCAGGGAAGAAAAGGAGAATTGGGGGATCTCGAGATCAGAGAGTTCAAAATTGAACCAGATAGGCGGAAGTTCCGAACGATTAAGAGTGAAATCCAAAAGGCCGAATGGTTATTCCCATGAAGAGCGGAAAAGCTCCATACCAAAAGGGGGAATATCCCCCCCATTCTGAATAAAAATGCATTGTAACCTCTCCACTGTCAAAACCCTCCCCCGCTCCATTTTCGAATTCAGGAACAAAAAACAAAAAAAAAAAACCAAACTTTCGAATCGGGTCCGCATTGGAGTCAAACGTCTCCACTCAATCCCGTCCCCCTCAAATCAACAACGCACCTGATGCCCAAAACAAACGCCGAGAATCTTCTTCTTTTTCGAATGCAGCGTCTTCAACAGCGCCAACAGCCTGAGCACCCAAACATCGTTCCCGTGCGCGTCGTTGCAGCTCCCGGTGACGACGAACCCATCGTACAAATCGATCTCGTCCTCCCCGGGGAACTCCCCATTGGCGACCCGGTACCCGTCCCACGTCTCCCCTTCCTCCGCCAACATCCCCAAGAACACCTCGAAGTAACCCCCGTGCTTCTTCTTCACGTACTCCGAGTCCTCCGCGCAGAGAAACACCGCGAACCTCTTCATCCCCGCAAACGCACCACACCGAGACCGATACCGAGACAGCGACAGAGATCGAGAGAGAGAGAGAGAGAGAGAAGAAGAGAGACAGAAAAATTCAGAGAGAGATGCAGTTACCACCCACCTCTGTCTCCTCTTCTCGCTTCTCTCCTTCCCCTCTTTCCCCTCTTCCCCTGTTTCTAGAACAAAAAAACTGCGCTGTAGTCGCTCTCCTCCCCTCTCGTTATAAAGAGACGAACGCCTCAAAATACCCACTCTTCAGCCATTTATTACGTATCCTGCCATTCTTTTTTTGGGGTCACCCGGAAAATCACAACAAAAGCTCGCGGTTTTGGATTTCCTAGTCCGTTTTGAAGTGAAACCCCAACGGTCCGGTCCGGTTCGGGAGGACGGATCTTTCCATTTGTTGGTACCCTTTGATGAATCTAAACCCATTACCCGGCCAGGTTCATCCTCAAGGACAAAGACCATTTTGCTGTCTGCAGTCATTTATGAAGATTTTTAGAGGGAAAAGGAGAGACAAGAATAGGGGGGAAAGGGTTTAATTCATGATAAGAAGGTTCTTCTATGTGGGAATTAACACAGACCCATGTTGGGTTTGTCAAAGATTGTTCCATTTCTAGCATCCTATCTCTTACATGTATATATATTACTATATCTTCACAAGTCAGCTTGCTCTGAGGGCCACACTTTAACCAGGAAGGCTCCTATTACTAACAAGTTTTTTAAGTTTCTATCAATGTTTTAAAAACCGGACCGGACTGGCCGATATCCAACCCGGTTGAACCAGAATCAAAGGCCAGTTCGGTTCACTATAAGTCTGCACGATTAAAGTACTTATTTATATAAATATTAAATATGTATAAATTATAGGGTATAATATTCAGTGGTCGAACCATTGGTCCAACCCGGTCTGTGACAAACTACCAGTTCGATGGCCGGTTTGGTTTTTAAAGCATTGGTTTCAATTGTATGTTTTTCTTTGGTTCGGTTCGGGTGCATGGGATTTTTGGTTGGGAAGGAATTATAATGGGTAGTTTGCTTTTTTATTATATTTTTTGTTTTTATTTTTGTCAAGTTCTTCATAAGTTTAGTTGAGAAAATAAGCAAACCCTAGGGAAGGAATTACAGGTTATCTGTCACAGTAATTATAGGTTAAATTTAATCTTATATGCAGTAGTGACAAAGCTGGAAAGTTTTAAAGTTGATAATTCCTAAAAAAGTGTGGGGAGAGAAGCTTTCAATTCAAGCACTTTAATTCCTAAATGAGTTTCTATATTGTTTATGGAAGGAAGCAAATTAGTGGTTTTGATTATCAATCTTATCTCACACTAATTTAGCTTAAAATTGATTGACTAATTAATGATGTGGAGATGTAGCTAATTCCCCTAGTTTTTTTCATAATGCTCTTGAGGTTTATTGAGTTACACTTTATATGGCCCCTCCTCCTTACTCTTGTCTCATCACTGCTTTTTTTCTTAAAACTGAATCACTCATGATGTGGAAATGTACCTAAAATTCTTCATTAGGCTCTTGAAGTCCATTGACTTGCACATTTTACATAGCCCCTTGTCCCATGGCCTATTGGCCTTTGCCCCCCCCCCCACACATAGGAGAGAGGGTTTCAAGCAAGCCAATAGCTTATATCACAAATACCCTTCTTATATATGTTTGGTAGAAACATCAATTCTACATGTTTTTAGCAAAACAAGCTAGCTTTATATGAGTCCTCTACACTTGTTTAATGTATTACTCATTTGTACATTTAAAACAAGAAAAAAGAATTGACCATTTTTTACTCTTAATAATTCATCACATTCTTGTCCTAATTATTGCTTTAATCCATTGCTTTATTCCCAAATAAGTACTAGTCAAATTTAAGAAGGTGTTACTAATTAATAAGTCAGGATTAATTTTACTCGTTTATCTATGTGAGACTAATTAAGGGTTCGTGACCGATATTGTAGTATTTTAACCATCACTAATTAACTATGGTATTTAGACCCAATTCCATAACTCTTGTGTTTTGACCTAATTCTAAAACTCTGGCATTTTGAGAGGCCCAACTCAATCTAAATATCACATTTGGGGGGCCAGGCCAAAATACTATAATACAGGTCAAAATACTTGTACAATGTAATTCTCACATTTTGATAGGGTCAATTAGGGTAATTACATTGACCTCTCGGATCGGGTCGGTCAATAAATTTGACCCGACCGGCCGTACCGGCTGAACCCTCGGGCAGTACGGTTCCCGGCGTCGCCACCCGCCTTCAGTCACGCCGCCGAGGCCGAAAACGTGGTCCATTACGGAGGGGTCTCTCCCGCTATCGTGCGCCGGGGAGGGGTCGATGGAGGTGGACGTGACGTCGTTTGCTTATATGGGCTCATCAACGCCGCGATTGCCCGTGACTGCAAAGCCAATGATTTCTCGCCATGATTTCTCGAGATCACGTGCCCGTGACGCGAAAGGGCACGTGCCTCGCCAGCTGGTTTGATCGGGTCCCGTGGGCCCAAATGGGACTGCAACATGAACACCGAACACGTGGCCTGCCGCCGTCACGCCCTACAAAAGAGAACCTAGGCCCGCGCAAACGCGTTCCCACACGTCGCCACGTGTCGGACTGTTCGAAGGAAAACACGTCACTTCCGACAAGTCATCAACAGAAGGCTCTTCGCGTGGGTCCGAATGACGTGGCGCAATGAGCAAGTGACGAGGTACCACGTCGACCGCACTGGCCCACCTAAAAGTGGATTTTCCACCGTTTTATTCCGTACGAAGAAAAGAATTTTTCTTACATTAATTGGAAAATTTTAGTGGATGAAAAAAATATACTTATTAGAAAAAAGGAAAATAAGGAAAAATATATAGAATAAATATACGTAAAACGATACATGCAGCAAGTTCATAGTCATTTCCATTTTTCCACCGATCACGTCAACGGATCGATGAGATTCTTTCCGAGAAAATACAGAGGCAACATCCTGGAACGTGAACTAAGACTGTTACACAACTTCATCAATGGCGTAAAAACCGAAATTCGGTCGGACCCCAGGAAGAAAAGAAGGAAGCCAATTAAGAGAGGAAGAGAAAGAAAGACACGCAAAGGGATCGATTGTTTTAATCTGGGGAAAACGACCGACGGTTTTTTTTTTTTTTTTTTTTTTCTGGTTTGATGATGCCAGTAGAAGGAAGAAGCTTGTACGTTCAAAACCCATTAATTACAGAAGAAAGAATGATTGTTAATTTTAGCTGTCTAGCTTGAGGAATATTGATTAATATGGGGAGGACCGATCAGATCAAATAATTAAAAGAAAAGAGAGAGAGAGAGAGAGACGTTGACGAAAGAAGGTTTGGGGCCTTCTGCTTAAACCAGGGGCCAATGTATTCTACCCATTTCTTTCTTGCTAATATATGAATGTACCATATACAAGTTTGCTTTTTTTCTTCAATTCCCTCTGATTTAGAATTCATTTGGCTGACTCCGTTGAAGTGATCGGCCGGTCACAGAATTAATGCCAAATGTTTGTTGGAAATTTTGGTCTTGATTGGTCCCAGCTGATAGTTTTGTAGTTCTAATCCCCCACTTTAAGTACTGAACAGAAGCTGGTATTTGTTCGGTTGGAACCCAACATATATACTTCCACCTTCCAATCACACAACTTTTTTTTTGTATTTAGTAAATCCAAGCTCTGCCAAATTAATATATGGTTCAAACACGGTCCAATATTATTGAACATACAATCTAATGTAGATTTATTTTTTACACACTTCCAAATTAAGCATTTTGTTTAATTAGTACACATAAATAAAACATCTCATGCATGTAATAAAAGTCCACAGTAATTCACCTGACTACTTGTTATTTATTTTCATCACCTTCTAATTAGAGGAGAGACCTGTTTGGAGTTTTTAATTCTAGAAACTGTATCTAAGACCTTGTTCAAATGTAGTAAAACGTGATTTGAAAGTAAAATATGGGAACCCTTTACTTGAGTCAAGCCTGTATCTTAAACCTATCGAGTCAATTCATATGCCACAGTTGGGTGACTATAAGAATTGAATCCAAAAACTCCGACTTTAGAAGTGAACAAGGTGAAGCTGTTAAAAAACAATGTACTACTTACAACGTGATTGAGCCGTTTGACACCAATATCATAGCTTCAATAATGAATTCCCCTTCCCATTCTCCTCCCCCTTTTAAGTATGCCTCCCTGCAACTTTCAATTTTGCAAAATAGAGGTTTGCAGAGAAAAGGAAGAAAAAGTTAGAGAAGAAAGGAAAGAGGACGAACCAAACTGGCCTGGGTGGTGCAGTGGTGGTCGACAAGGTCCAATTCTTGGGCATGTTGTAGCATCCAAGCAACTGTCCACCGACGCCATTTTTCAGCTGGAGGAAAAAAAAAAAAAAAAAAAAGTTAGTGACTCAGTGGAATGTACTGTAGAGAAAGTGACGAGGAGGAACGCATCGGTTTCAGAGGCAGTGGCCGTGGTGGCAGTGTCAGCGTCTGAAATCTGAATCGCAGACGAGTAGATATGTAATGAATGTAAGAGAAAGGAGACAGTGATTGGAGAGAGGAGAGACTGGCCTACCACGTTTAAAATTTATAAGGAATGAACAAGGGGTTTTTTTTTCTTTCTGATTGTGAAACCTGCCGCTAAAATGTAACTTCAACTATGTTTATATTTGATCAGTACTCGACGAGTGGAGGAGAATTTCTGGGAAAAAAGAACATTTTCCAGGTTTCGGATTCTCACGACCTGGATCGAACTCAAAAGTATGAAGTATGAACAGTTCATTTTTCAGGAGAAAAAAAAATTAAGTTGATGATTTGATAGCTACCCGACCTGCAAAAAGGAGAAGCGAAGCACCGTATCATTGAAGTGATAACATTTGCACAACCGTCCGAAGAAGAAAATCGTCGAGGCCCTTCGTATTGTTCCACTGCAGCAGTGCTGCTGCTGCTGCTGCTTTTTCTTCTTCTTCTTCACCTTTCCTATCCGCATATCTGCTCATCCTGTCTTTCAGAAGAATCTCAATCTCTTTTCTCACACTCTTTTCAGTGGTTTTATTTGCCTCCAATCTTTGAATTATTTATTGCCAAACGAAACAATAAATAATACGATGTATTAAGCAAAACTATAATATCTTTTATTATTTGTTCATTACCAGTAAATAATGAAATTGAACTGTCATTGAAAAATCAACATACTAATTGAAATTGAACTGTTATTGAGAAATAGTACTTACTGCGCAACTTGGAAATCGAGTAGAATTCTTAAACAACAAGAATGATTGGGATCTTTTTACAAATATATAGTTGCATTAACTCTACAATAGCTGTTGATCTCAAACTAATGAAAAACAAAAAGCCATTAAACTATTCTCTCATTCTAAGAATGCTTAAGTCAATATTCTTGCATTTATGCCACTGCAGAAAATAAAATCTTAGAACAAACAGAACAATGTAAGAAAATATAAAAAGTTAAAAAGTTAAAAAAAATTATGGTACTCTCAAATGACAAAATATTTTGACCAAAGAAGTTTTGAATCTTTTGATTATAGTACTTCAATCGGGTCTGATCCAAAAAGAACGATTGATTTAATGTTTCTGCACGCAAAAAAAACCATCAGATAACGAGGTCAACCATTGCATGTGAAAACCTCAGCTCTCACCAAAACGAAAAAAATGTATACTTCTTAAGTGGGCTACAGAGTGCTTCAATTACAGGTTGACTGTCTATATATACATATTATGTCTACATATACATATTCTGTTTACAGGTAAACCATTCCATTTTTCTTTTTATTGCTCTGTTATATCAAAGCAAAGCTTGGCTTCATCCCACGGACCATTGATCTCAAACTTATACTCGTGCATCCTGATAAGCCAGTAAGGACAGACGACTGAAACGAAAAACAACAGACAGAAGAAGAGCCCAAACAACAGCTTATGCAATGGAAAAATAACACCCAAAGCACCCACTGTCAAGAAAAATGAAACCCACAAGTGTAGCTTAAATGAGTACTTCCTTACACAGTACATCACCAAAGGTGCAAAGAGGAATACCTGCAAGGAGAAAAACATTATAGCAAAGACGTGAAGTCTCGATGGAAGGCGGGAAGCAATAAGAACAGAGGCTACTATTGATGCATTCAGAGAAATATTGCTGGTTAAAGTTGCATTGTTTAGAGCCCCTGGGGGTCTAATTGTTGATCCTGAATAATCATGTAAGAAAAGGTGTACCATGAGCAGTGAAACAGTTAATGCCCATATGGAGTCAGAGCTGATTGATCTAGTAAGAGTTTGGTAAATAGGAGCTAACAGATATAACCCACTTATAAAGAAGCTGATATGGAGGAGATATTTAGTGAAAAGATGAAGGGAAAGCTTACGAGCAGTCAGTAAGAGGACCAAAAACCCAAGGATAAGAAGTCCTTCATCAAGTAAGAGAAGAGAGAACTCATCAATGTTAAAATTTAATGTGTGAGTCCAAACACAGACCAACAGGGCCACAATGCAAAGATACTGGGATATGGAGACAGAATCTCGCATCACTTTAAAGAAATCTCTCTTGACAACATTGGCATTCATAACCATGTCTGCAAGGAAGGACTCATCAGTGTAGTTGTCATCATATCCAGGTTGCATTCCTCCATAGGCAACCTTTTTCCATTTTGGCCGAGGGGGATCTGTTTCAACTACACCGTCCATCACAACCCAATCTGCACTGGGCAAATTAAATTGGAATGCTGAAGCCCATGATCTAGTTTACTGTAACTCAGACAAACCTGCCAAGGAAATGGAAGGTTGAGCTTTCCATTTTACACCATAAAATGGCATGATTGAACAAGACATAGTATTGAAACCACAATCCAATGAGATATAGAAATTACAATAGAAAGCATTAATACACACTGTTGATGGCTTCAATTACATATTACAGCATTTCCTTTCTGTGGTTTCAAATTAGAAGGTACAATATACTGGTACCCGCACAAAGAAACAAAGATAAGAAAAGCAAAGAAAAAAAAAAAAGAAGGCTAAAAGAATAAAGTACTTTAGATTTGAAAATTTACACTCTGAATTCTGATGTTAACTTTTAAATCGATATCAGTAATCACAGAAAGGCCTAGGAGACACCATTCCTGCACTCAGTTCCAATTATGAGAGTTTCCCGACCACAAGAATGACCATAAATTTTCCAGTCACTAATCTTTTTTGGTATATGAAATGCAGTAAAGAACCAGAATTAAAATGGTTCTTTACTTTTGAGGAATTAAAATTGTAATTACCTAGCCAAAGTCTGCAGAAGGCTTTAATAAGCAAACCACAAGTCCATTATAATAATGCCCACACTGCTGCTGCCCAAACATTCAAAGATGTCTCAGATGTGGTATATCCCTTCCCTACCATATACGATTCCATTTTCATGAGATCACTGGAACTCAATTGCTCACATGTGCCAATACTCCAGTGCTATGCTCCTCTTTACCGTTCTCACATCTAGTTCTTTTCACCTTACATGCTCACAGCACCTCCTTTCAATTGGTAAAACTTGAACTCCAAATTATAGTTCCAAGCAACTAAATGAAAAAGTTTGGCAAATAACTTGAGGTGTCATGATAAGAGAAACTGAAGACAAACCTACCGAGAAGAACGTTGCCTTTATGCAAATAAACCTTTAGTAAAGACAAGTGCATCAGGTACTTATATTATTTCAACCAAGCCTAAGTGTTAATACTCTGGCATAATCAAGCACACCACAAGAAAACCCAATAATTATTAGGTTAAACCCAAATCAATATGTTAATAAATGCTGTAAAAACCATCGAATAAGACCCTCATCTGGTATCTATTATCCTTTATCAGAAACCCCTTTCTGAATTAATTGGATTTTTTTTCATTAATGATTTGAATTTATACATATTCTGGAGTTTGCACCTTTAGAGAAGACCAAAAGGTGAAAATATTATACTTCCAATTACAAGTTTTTTACTCCCAATGCTGCTGTGGAGACCCGAACCCAAGACCTCCCCCAGCAATAACTCCCATGGGACCACTGAGTTAAATCTGTATTTTAGAAAATGATAATAAACAGTACCAGGATTAATGTAGTCGTTACTAACTTTAACATCCCATTCTTCTCAGTAATATTTAACAAGAATGAGAACGAAAAGAACAAAAGTTGCTGACTGCAGGAAAGAAGAACGCACTCTCTAGATAGCCGTTTAGCAATTCATCAACAGACATGAAATAGAATTATGGGGAGGGAACAACAAAGCCTAACAACAAATAGCAGTACCAACAAGAGGAACCTAAAAGAATGATAGTTTCATGCAAATAAATATTTAAAGAAAATAGCCAAAGACATCCTCCATCACGCGATAATAAAAACAGGTTGATTTTGAAGACTGAAAATATCTAAAATATTTCTCACTCCCTCCAACTAGTTAAACAATTGCACCAAAAAGAATCACAGGGCCGGATCTTGAATAAGAGGGGCAACTTCTCCTTAACCGAATTCCCTCTTTATCTCTTTATTTGAGTAAATTCTCTCCCTTAATGGATCATAGTCGACTGAAACAGTCAGAATTTGAAAACTTTAGATAACGAGAGGCATAAATTTTAATAGCAGGCAAAAATTATTTTAAGGGAAAAGTAAAATGAAGCTATGCATTAGAAATACAAGTGAAAGAAAAGCATTTTTAGAACTGAGCTCACGAAACCGTACAGATACACACAGAAAACAAGAACAGGTTAAACAACACTTGATTCACTCCACATTACAAAACATTTTCATCAAGTTATTAACCAAGGAAAATTAGAAAACCGTTTCAGAAAAATTAGAGAATTTTAAAACTCATTTTGAGTAAGAAGGAAAACTGAAAAGACCTTACCTTGGATAGTTAGATTACAACCCGCTGGCTGGACGCCGCAGAGAGGCACTCCTCATCGTCTAGTCCCAACGGCGATGACACAGAAAATTTGAGGAAGGGAGAGCTCAAAAGAAGATTGCAAATGGAAATTTCCCAGATAAAGGGATAGTCCAGATGAGAATCGATGGGACTTTCGTAGGGGCATGAGAGAGTTAGAGACTGAACAAGCGAACAAAGTGGAAGGGCCCGGATATTAGACAAACCTCTTACCAAAATCCTGCGAAGTGCCTAGTACCAAGTGCCAACACGAAGATCATTTGGCTTCGGAATAATTTTAGAGACGTGGAGCTCCCATCAGAGAAAGAGCAGCAGAGAAGAGCGTGGAGACTGGAGAGCATGGCTGCGAATTTCAGAAAACCCACGGTGAATCATTCACTCGACCAAATGCAAAGAAATGGTAGGTCAAATAAGGTAAAATTAAGAAATGCGACAGATAAAAGAAATCGAAAGGGGTTCAAGGTTTGGGGTCGAAACGATTTGGATATATTCAATATCCAAATCAAATCAAATCAATAATTTTGTTACTGGGTCTCCATTACCAATTTAATAAGCTAATTGGACTCTTATCGGATACCCAATAAGAATCCAATAAGCATATTGGATCCGCATTAGATATCCAATAGATCCGTTAAGAAAAGAACCAGAAAAAATTAAAATTAAATTTTAATAAAAATATATATATATAATTAAATCAAAAAATAAGAAAAAACCTTAAAACAAAAACTTAGAGAGAGAAACAGAGACAAAGAAACCGAGAAAAACCTAGAGAGAGAAACCGAGAAAAACCTAGAGAGAGAAAACGAGAGAAAAAACCTAGAGAGAGAAAAGAGAAAAACCTAGAGAGAAAACCTAGAGAGAGAAACCGAGAAAAACCTAGAGAGAGAAACCCTAGAGAAAAAACCTAGAGAGAGAAACCCAGAAAAACCTAAAGAGAAACCCAGAAAACCTAGAGAGAAAAACCAGAAAACCTAGAGAAAAACCAAGAAAAAACCTAGAGAGAGAAAACGAGAAAACCAGAGAGAAAAAAACCTAGAGAAAAACCAAAAAACCTAGAGAGAGAAACCGAGAAAAACTAGAGAGAAACCGAAAAAACCTAGAGAGAGAAACCGGAAAACCTAGAGAGAGAAACCGAGAAAACCTAGAGAGAGAAACCGAGAAAACCTAGAGAGAGAAACCTGAAAACCTAGAGAGAGAAAACCGAGAAAAACCCAAGAGAGAGAAACCGAAAAAAAACCTAGAGAGAGAAACCTGAGAAAAAAACCTAGAGAGAGAAAACCCAGAAAAACCTAGAGAGAGAAAAAAAACTGAAAAAACCTAGAGAAACCCTAGAGAGAGAAACCGAAAAACCTAGAGAAAGAAACAAAGAAAACCTAGACACAAAGAGAGAAAAACTTAGAGACGAAAGAGAGAAAACCTAGAGCTTTGAAAGAGAGAAAACCTAGAGCAGAAAGAGAAAAACCTAGAGAAAGAGAGAAAACCTAGAGCTGAAAAGAGAGAAAACCTAGAAAAAAAGAGAGAAAACCTAGAGAAAAGAGAAAACCTAGAGCGAAAAGAGAGAAAAAACCTAGAGCTGAGAAAGAGAGAAAACCTAGAAATGAGAAAGAGAGAAAAACCTAGAGAAAAGAAAAACCTAGAGAAAAAGAGAGAAAACCTAGAGCCCCAAGAGAAAACCCTAGAATCCAGAAAAGAGAGAAAACCTAGAAATGAAAAAAACCTAGAGCTGAGAAAGAGAGAAAACCCCAGAAATCCAGAAAAGAGAAAACCAGAGCTTGAGAGAGAGAAAAAAGAGCCCTAGAGCTGAAAAAAACTAAGAGAGAAAACCCAGAGCTTAGAAAGAGAGAAAACCTAGAAACCTGGAAAAGAGAGAAAACCCAGAGAGAGAAAGAGAGAAAACCTAGAGAGAAAAAAGAGAAAAAACTAGAGAGAGAAAGAGAGAAAACCCTAGAGAGAGAAAGAGAGAAAAGCCTAGAGAGAGAAAGAGAGAAAAGAAAAAACCCAGAGAAAGAGAAAACCTAGAGTGAGAAAGAAAAAAGAGAGAGAAAGAGAAAAAGAGAGAGAAAAGAGAAAACCCAGAGAGAGAAAGAAAAAACCAAGAGGGAGAAAGAGAAAACCAAGAGAGAAAAAGAGAAAAACCCAGAGAGAGAAAGAGAAAAAACCGGAGAGAGAAAAAAACCTAGAGAAAAAGAGAAAACCCAGAGAGAGAGAAAGAGAAAACCCAGAGAGAGAAAAAAAGAGAGAGAAAAGAGAAAAACCTAGAGAGAAAAAAAAACCAAGAGAGAGAAAGAGAGAAAAAAAAACTAGAGAAAGAAAGAAAAAACCAAAACCCAGAAACCCTGAGAAAAGAGAGCAAAAAAACCCAGAGAAAAGAAAGAGAGAGAGAAAAACCTAGAGAGAGAAAGATAGCAAAACCTAGAGAGAAAAAAAAACCTAGAGAGAGAGAACAAAACCTAGAGAGAAAGAAAAACCAGAGAGAAAAGAGAGAGAAAAAAACCTAGAGAGAAAGGAAACAAAACCTAGAGAGAAAGAAAACAAAACCTGAGAGAGAGAAAGAAAAACCTAGAGAGAAAGAAAACAAAACCTAGAGAGCAAGAAAAAAACCTAGAGAGAAAGAAAGAAAAACCTAGAGAGAGCAAAACCTAGAGAGAGCAAAACCTAGAGAGAGAAAACCTAGAGAGAGCAAAACCTAGAGAGAGCAAAACCTAGAGAGAGCAAAACCTAGAGAGAGCAAAACCTAGAGAGAGAAAAACCCAGAGAGAGAAAACCTAGAGAGAGAAAAACCCAGAGAGAAAAACCCAGAGAGAGAAAAACCCAGAGAGAGAAAAACCCAGAGAGAGAAAAACCCAGAGAGAGAAAAACCCAGAGAGAGAAAAACCCAGAGAGAGCAAAAAAAAACCCAAAGAGAAAAAAAAACCCAGAGAGAAAAAGAGAGAAAACCTAGAGAAAAAAAACCTAGAGAAGAAAAGATAAAACCTAGAGACAAAAAAGATAGAAAACCTAGAGAGAAAAGATAGAAAACCTAGAGACGAAAAGATAGAAAACCCAGAGAGAAAAAGATAGAAAAAACCTAGAGAGAAAAGATAGAAAAACCTAGAGAGAGAAAAGAGAGAGAAAGAGAAAACCCAGAGAGAGAAAGAGAGAAACCCAGAGAGAAAAGAAAAACCTAGAAGAGAAAGAGAGCAAAACCCAAAGAGAGAAAGAGAGCAAAACCTAGAGAGAGAAAAGAGAGCAAAACCCAGAGAGAGAGAGAAACCCAGAGAGAAAAAAGAGAGCAAAAAAACTAGAGAGAGAAAGAGAGCAAAAACTTAGAGAGAGAAAGAGAGAAAACTTAGAGAGAGAAAAAACCTAGAGAGAGAAAGAGAGAAAAACCTAGAGAGAGAAAGAGAGCAAAACCTAGAGAGAGGAGAGCAAAACCTAGAGAAAGAAAAACCTAGAGAGAGCAAAACCTAGAGAGAGAAAGAGAGAAAAACCTAGAGAGAGAAAGAGAGAAAAACCTTGAGAGAGAAAAACCTTGAGAGAAAGAAAAACCTAGTGAGAAAAACCCAGATAGAGAAAGAGAGCAAAACCCAGATAGAGAGAGCAAAACCCAGATAGAGAAAGAGAGCAAAACCCATATAGAGAAAGAGAGCAAAACCCAGATAGAGAAAGAGAGCAAAACCCAGATAGAGAAAGAGCAAAACCCATACAGAGAGAGCAAAACCCATATAGAGAGAGAGCAAAACCCAAATAGAGAAAGAGAGCAAAACCAAGGGTCTTGGGCATTAGCTCAGTGGTCACATGGGAGTTATTGCTACGGGTAGGTCTTGGGTTCGGGTCTCCACAGTAGCATTGGAGTAAAACTTGTAATTGGGAGTAAAATGTATTCACCTTCCTCAAAAAAAAAAAGAGAGCAAAACCAAGAGAGAAAGAGCAAAACCTAGAGAGAGAAAGCAAAACCTAGAGAGAGAAAGCAAAACCTAGAGAGAGAAAGCAAAACCTAGAGAGAAAGAGAGCAAAACCATCGCTGGGAAAGTTGATGCTCTGCTTCTCACAACATACCAAATTCATTGCTGGGAACGACAACCTCATAAGTTTCTGGGAGGCAAGATGGTTGGGAGATGTCCCCCTGCGCACGAAATACCCACGATTATATTCGCTGGCGCGAACGAGGGCAATCACCGTGGCTGGGGTCCTTCAAAATCAGCCCAGAAGAAGCATTAATTGGAACCGACTGTTCAGAAGGGAGCTACGAGACCAGGAGGCAATAGACCTGGCAGAATTAGACAATGAAATCTCCAGTACGTTCCTAGACGGTCAATACGCAGACAGACTGATTTGGACACCGTCGGTTGATGACACCTTCACAGTGAAGTCAGCGTATAGGGTCATAACGAGCACTGCAGGTGTAGAAACAAACCAAGGCTCTTTAGCCTGGTCTTACGACGGGACAACAAAAGCAAAATTCTTATGGACAGCCATCCGGAAAAAGACTCACGAGAGACAATCTAATCAGGAGAGGAATGACGCTGCAATCTGCAGACTGTCCGTTATGCCGCTATACCAGAATCCATCGACCACATACTCCTGCATTGCATCTTTGCATGGCGGATATGGATGGCCCTTCTCCAGTTATTCGAAGTTCAATTATGCTTGCCAGCGACCACATGACATGGTGTTACAGTGGAGAGGCATTGCCAAAGGAGCGAAAGGAAAGATCATGGCCGAGGTTGCCGCAATCTTAATCCCTTGGTGTATCTGGGAAGAGAGAAATAGACGAGTCTTTCAGAACAAAACCCATACATGGTACCGCAAAGAAGACAGTCACAAAGGTCATTGCCTGGCTTTGCACAAGGAGTTCGCCGACACAAGTGGCAATGTAATCAGACAGAAATGGAAAGAGACCGTTGACCTCTCCATTCCGGGAAGACCGAAGGAGCTTCACTAGTGGGTACCTCCCCCCAGGGGTATCCTAAAACTCAACACTGATGGATCCTCGCTTGGGAATCCCAGAAGGGCGGGGATAGGTGGCATCCTCCGTGACCACAATGGCAACACCTTGTTGACATTCTCGGGCCCGATTGGCATCACTGACTCTATCGAAGCAGAAGTAAAAGCCATTCTTGAGGGAATGAAGATCTATAGCGCTACCTTCCTAGAGCCTCTTAAAGTGGAAGGTGATTCTCAGAACGTAATAGATTGGTGCCGACAGCATAGGAACCCACCATGGAGATTCCTTCTACATATGCGAGAGATTTGCGTGCTATCTACCAAAGTCATAAGCTGGAAGAGAATCCCTAGATCGGCAAATCACAGCGCCGATCAATTGGCAAAAGGAGTTTCCTTGTTGAATCTGAATGTGAGGAATTAACAATGTAACAAATATGTAGTACCAAAATCATGTAATATTTGCCTTCAGGCACGAGCACTAAAATTCATCAACTTCCTCAAAAAAAAAAAAAAGAGAGAGCAAAACCTAAATTGTAGAAGGTAAACAAAATATAGAATATAGAGAAAAGGTACAGAGCAGAAACAACTCAGAGAATAGAAAAAAATATATAGATATACATATAGACGGGGGTAAGTATTATAGATTTAGTCTTGTTTTCAGATTTTCTTAGACCTATGTCATAATTCAGATCACGAGGCATGGATCTAAGGGCACAGAGCATCATAATTAAATTTCTGGAGATTTCACAAGCCAAAGAACTCAACTACTGCCAAAATAAAGCACCAACTTGGATGGCATATACATGATGTTAGTATGATATACACTGACTCCAGAGTGCACTCCAAGAATAAGCACGACAAGAATAATATACCTAAATTACTAGGACAATAGAAAACTTTCCAGCAGAGGCGTCAATACCACGGGTTCCACATTCTGGTTCAAGTATGACAGGACCATATGGTCAACTAGCAAAACACTTTCTTCTACAGGATTGCCATGCCCAAGTAATCTCCTATCTTCATAATGTATGGAACCAAATTAGCAGCAATATAAGTCAACTGAGACAATTGAGAAATATTTTTGGGTTCATTTTATCTGAAAACTAAGTTCAGCCAATGCTTTCCCTTCATCCGAACGTCTCCCATTCCCATATGAATGTGTCATACCAACCTAGAACGCATCAGAAACAATTAATTTCCTAAAATTAGCCAAAGTTGTCTTTCTAATGGCTAGTTTTAGCAAATAGATTCTTCAATGATTTCCAGCCCTGTCCAAATAAAATAATAATAATAGTACCCATAGAGTAATCTATCATATTCTTACCTGACGGACAACAAAACGCCCATTCTTATCAGGATAGACAAATGCAAAAGATAACTTTGCATCTCTTCTCCTTGTCGCAGGAGCAACTTCAGTAACCTGAAAGATAAGTTTAATTCTTAACTGAGCTAAAGAAACAAAAGTGTACCCCCAACACTTTGGCGTCAAAAATGAAAAACCTAACTTACCAGATCAGTCAACTCACGAAGTGTAGCATCCTTCCATGCTACACTTAAAGCGGGAAGGGGGAGTCGGGGAGGGGGAGTCGGGATTAGGGGTGGCAGCGGGTTCCATTTAGCAGGGAACCCGCCCCGACCCGACCCGCTTAAAGCGGGTTCGGGTTTACATTTTTACCCCGCGGGTCGGGTTCGGGTTTCGGGAGCGGAACACGGGTCGGGTTCGGGTTTTGGGAGCGAAACACGGGTCGGGTTCGGGTTTCTGGAGCGGAACCCGTCACGGGTTCGGGGCGGGGACGGGTTTCGCCCCAAAAACCCGACCCGACCCGCTTAATTCTTATGTAAAAAAAAACGTTTTAGAGGTAATTACATAATACGCAGTAAAACCCTATTTCTCTTCTCTTCTCACGTTCTTCCCAAATGGATCCACTTCCTCTACCCAAAATTTCAACCGACCGACACGCTTCAAGCTTCCGACTCTCTAATCTCTTCATTCTTCTTCATTTCTAACCTATCTAAACGTAGATTTCGTCGTCATTGAAGGCTTTCTTAGCAAGGAAGAAGTCGTTTCATCCAATCGACACTAAATCGACTCCAAATCGGTGCCAAATCATCTTCAAATCGTGCCAAATCGACTCCAAATCAACTCCAAATCAGTCAAATCGACTCCAAATCAGCCAAATTGACTCCAAATCAGCCAAATCGACGCCAAATCAAGTATCCTCTTGCATGAGTAAGTCCTATTTTCCTCTTCTTCTTCTCTCTGCGTTTTTGCTCGGCCTTCGCAATGTTGTTTATCATCTGCTCGAAACATCTTTGTTCTGCCTTGTTCTTCAAGTTGGTTTTGTAAGTTTTTTATTCTCTTGCTTGAAGCACAAAAGTTTCCACATAATTTTAGCGGTGAATTTGTCTCCACGGTGGGAAGTGACACGGCAAGAATTTTAGCAGTGAATTTTAGCAGTGCATTTTCCTATACTTAATTACTATATCAAATGTCATAGTTGTATTTTCTCTTGCATGAAGCATAAAAGTTCCCACAGAATTTTAGCAGTGAATTTGTCTCCACGGTGGGAAGTGACACGGCAAGAATTTTAGCAGTGCATTTTCCTATACTTAATTACTATATCAAATGTCATAGTTGTATTTTCTCTTGCTTGAAGCACAAAAGTTCCCACAGAATTTTAGCAGTGGATTTGTCTCCACGGTGGGAAGTGACACGAGCAATATGTGATGAAGTTGAAAGAGGATAATGTATTTGGCTTATTGTAGGATTTGGATTAAGTTTGAAATATAGTTGTATGCACCAAAATGTGCATGGCCCACATTCGACAGATCCAGGAGTCCAACGACCCAGTAAACAAAGTTCGTGGACAGGCCGCGACAATTCTCGAAGTAATTCGACGTAGCCCACCGCCAGGATCCCGTTTCGTCGCGTTGTTAACACGGTGAGTCATCTCGCCGCATCATAGACTCAGTGAATCATCGTCTAGTCAGCAACAACTTCGGTGAGTCATCGCCACGTCGGCATGAGTCAGTCATACGGTCACCAATTCAAACGAAAGATAAAATCTCGGAAAGATGTTGCGATCCTCATTTAAGAGATCTCAACGGGGAGCTCCTGGTTTCCCTCCTCCCCTCTTCCCCTCAACTTCCACGAACGAAAGGGGATCGTGATCCCCTTTCCCGTGCAACGCTCTCGCATTGCTACAAAAGGCCAGAAGCATTCTGTTCTAAGGGTTGGAAAAATTGAAAAGTTAGAAGGTTGGAGAAATCACATTCGAAAGGCTCTCTTAACATCAGTGCGGAAGCTCTCTCTCGTTCCCAAATCGAAGGTCCAAAGCTCCCTTCACCGAGAAGAATTCCTCACCTATAGAGGCTCTTTCATCACAAAGAAGTTCAGCCATTCGCAACAGTTCGTCGCTCTACAGCTCGACCAGAAGCAATTCTACACCGTCGCCGGCATCGTCACAAGTCGAAACACACGGAACACAAATACTTTCGTCCGACCGACAAAAGCCACACCAGATCGTGTACGTTCGTTACTGTAACTCTAAGTCTCGACGACGACCTCGCCAGAAGCCTTAACTTCGAATAAACCACACGGAGATCGAATCAGAGGAAGCATAGGAGAGTGAACTCGCTTTTTTCCTGACTCACACCTCATTGTAAACACAAAATTATTCTAAAGTAATTGAAAACTTCTCTCGGTTACGCCTCTTCGCGGACCGGCGGATTTTCGGTGAAATAGATTTGGCATACCCGGTGGGACGTTTCCTACCTCTCATCTCCTTCTCCGTCCAACCAACAAAAAAAAATATCCCCAACCTCAGCCATGGCCTGCAATGCCAACAACGGCAACAACAACAACAACAACATCGGAGGCAAACAGACTGCCTCCTCGAGTTCTGCTCAACCGCGCCCCGCCGCGACTGCAAGCTCGACCACCGGAGTCCGCGGACCGGCAGCCGCATCTCCGGCCAACCTCCGCGCTCCGACGTCTCCTCCACATGCCACACGCCCATTTACAAGGGCTCTGGCCAGAAGTTTGTCCACTGGACAAGCTCCTTTCATGCGCGACACCCGTCGCCCAACGGCCGTGTTCGTTCCTCCGGCTACCGCGGCCTCAACTAAACCTGCCGCATCCTCCACCAAACTGATGCCGGCGATGGCTAAGCCAATATATATGGCTGTCGTCGCTTCACCTCCTCGCAACCCGACCACCAGCCTGACGCAGTCGCCGCCGTCACGGAGAAGCTCTATTGTTCCCACCTTGGTACAACAATACGAGCAAAGTGGGGGCATCTCCTCTGTCCTTGCGACCAAAACACACTCTGTGCCGGCTTCCTCCGTACAGAGAACATCGGAGACGGACAACTCGCCGGTTATGCTGGTCTCACATGACCTCCTGGCCGCACTCAACGCAGCAGCTGGTCCACCATCTGTCCGTTCACCTCGCCAACAAACACCAGCGATTTCTCCTGCTGCCACATCGTCCATTCCATCTTGCCGATTCTCACCGGCGGCTGTCACTACGAGCCAGTCGTCGCCCAGAGCCACCTTCCGCAATCAACCTGCGACTGGTCCTTCTGACCGGTCCCCCACAACAACCACCTCTCCAATGAAGTCACCGACGAAGGCTTCATATCTCCAAGCCGCGTCGAGAGCAATTACTCCGACGCAAACCGTCAAGATGGCCGCAATGACTACTTCAGCCAAGACCATTGAAGAACAGCTTGCCGAGATGCAGGCTGCAATAAAGGAGCAAAGCGAACAGCTGCGCATAAAAGATGCGCAGCTTGCAGCCCGTGATGCTCAACTAGCAGCTCGCAATGATCAAATTGCGAAGTTGTTTGAACGGCTCGAAATGGGCACAACCACCAATAACACCGGTGGCGTCTCTCAAGAAGTTGACCGAAATCGGCCGACTACTAGCGCCTCAGCCGAACTGTCGCGAGAAGACTCTTCCTCCGACGACGAGCTGCCGCCCGTCGCTCCAGTGGCCATCCGCAGAGGCCGACCCGAAGTGGATCCGTCTGCTCTTACCCTTGATTCCATTACAGAGCTCATCAACCGTGTAGTACGAAACAGCGCCAGCGATCACAAATCAGTCGCCTACAAAATACCGTGCACACAAAGGATCCAGAACATCCCAATGCCGATTGGCTATCACCCCCCCCCAAGTTTCAACAATTTAACGGCGACGACCACCCAAAGCAGCATGTCGCACATTTCATCGAAACTTGCAACAACGCCGGCACAGACGGCGACTTGTTGGTCAAGCAGTTCGGCCGATCGCTGAAAGGAAATGCCTTCGATTGGTACATCGAGCTGCCTCAAGAGTCTATTGACAGTTGGGAGCAACTGGAGAGCGAATTCCTCAGTCAATTCTATAGTACTCGGGCGCATGCGAACATCGGGTCGAGATCGCCAATCTAAAAAAAGTAAGAAGGGCGAAAAAAGTGGTCGACTACATCAACCGATGGAGGAACCTGAGCCTCAATTGCAAAGAAAGCTCGAATCTATCGCTCGGAGCCGAAATAGAAATGTGCTCACGGGGAATGCGATGGAACCTCCTCTGCTACATACAGAGCCGAAGGCCGAAAGATTTCCAGGAGCTCGCAACAGAAGCTCACAATATGGAAAACTTGATAGAAGAACGAGGAGAAGAAGGATCCTCTTTTGCCGACCCTCGCAAAAAGGGGAAGGCACCGACCGCAACCGCACCAAAAGAAACGAAAGAGAAAACGAAATCCTCTTTCGCGACAAATACTGTCGAGCCAATCAAGGTCGGCAGTAAGGTCAAGCAGACTTACCTCCCACGACAATTGACGGGAGGTTTCAAGAAGCTGACACCGGAAGAACGACAGGCAAAGACATATCCCTTTGCTGACGCGACATTCCCATCATGCTCGATCAGCTGCTGGACAATCAACTACTAAGGCTGCCAGAAATCAAAAGACCTGGCGACCAATCCAAAAGCAAAGATCCCAATTTTTGCAAATACCATCGACTGGTTGGGCACTCGACGGAGAAATGCTTTGTCTTGAAGGACCGTATCATGGAGCTGGCGGCGCAAGGCCGTATTGAAATCGAAGGAGCTCAAAACACAGCTTCCTCATATGCCATCTCCATCCGATCCGAAATGCGAAACCAGCTAACTCGGCCAAACAAGAAGCAGGCCACGAAGAAGGAGTACCGACCAAAGCCCGGTTCCTCCAGCTGACCTTATAACAACAGACGACCACCGGCTAAGGTCGCACCAAAACCGGCACCCCGCGAAGAAGCCGCAGCTGACGCAGAGGGGTGGATCTTGGTCACCCGGAGAAAGAAGCCTATTCGAGAAATCGAACCGGCACCGACGACCACCAAAACAAAGGCAAAACAGCCAAACAAAAGAGCCGCAAAATGCCAAAGAAAAGCTCCCAAGACTGACGTCCAGGGGGCAAACAAAAAGAAAAGAAGACCCGTCACATTGGCGGAGTTCTTCCCGAAGGAGTTCTTCTCGCCGCCTGCAATGGTGGTGACCTTCTCAACAGCTCCTCCCGAGCAAACAACAGCAACAAAAGAGAAGGGCAAAAGACCCATCGTCGAATGCGACGACCTCGAGACGTCGCTCAAACAAATCTCACATCTCAATAAAATAGAAGATGATCTCGATTTGGACATCAGGTCCAGACAAGCCTTAATCCGAGTCCTCGACAAACCAGAGGAACTCAAAGCTGAGCTCGAGACGCTGCTGATGAGAAAGCACGACCTGCCAAAAGTCGGGTTAACCCCTCCTTTTCGAAAAGAAGAGGAAGATGCTTATACCAAAGCGCATCTCGCTAAGTCGGAAGAAGTTTTGGCCGTCCACATGCCCACCGTGCATTACGCTCGCCAGAGGAAGACGCGACAACCGGGGACGACGAATCACAACAGACCGTTGTTCGCCTCCCGCTACATCGAGACCACAAAATCAACCGTATCCTCATCGACCGTGGATCCGCAAATAACATTCTGCCTATTCGCATGCGATGAAGAACATTGGTCTCTCTGCCGGCGACCTCTCTCCAAGTTCTCTCCTCATTCAAGGTTTCAACCAGGAGGGCCAAAGAACGGTCGGCATGACGAACCTGAAGCTGCACATCGGGGATATGGTAGCCGACATTCCTCTTCAAGTCATCGACTCTAGGACGTCCTACAATTTGCTCCTGGGTCGACCATGGCTTCATTCGAACGGAGTCGTACCATCCACACTGCACCAATGCTTCAAGTATTGGGAAAACGGCAAGCAAAAGACTGTGTATGCCGACGAAAGCCCATTCACTGATGCAGAGGCATCGTTCGCAGATGCTAAATTCTATCTGACGACCAGACCGACAGTCAAATTGTCACCTTGGTCGAACCAAGCAGCGAACGCCAAAAGCACCCCGACGCAGGCTGAATCGTCCAAACAACCGACGCAGGATGCAACACTCAAACAGTCGTCGCAGCCAGCCAAACCACAGACTTCGACGCAAGTTGCATCTCCCAAACAGACTTCGACGCAAGTTGCATCTCCCAAATAGACTTCGACGCAAGTTGCATCTCCCAAGAAGACCACGACGCAGGTCGTATCTCTACAGCAGCAGACACATGGTCACAAATCGACCACAGCTACTCCAGCGCCGAAGCGCCCTAATGTACCCATCCTGCGGTACATTCCACAGTCGCAAAGGAAGAAAGGAGAAGCTCCCATGGTCGCCTACAACAAAATCCAGCTGACCCCTTTGCCAGAAAAAGCCACACTTCCTTTGCCAAAACTGGAGGAACGAAGCATCGTGAAGTAGTTGCCGAGCCAACAACAGCTACCGGTTACACACTCAAATGAAGGCTTCGACCCAAATGCCTACCGGTTGATGGCCAGAGCAGGGGGCAATCTTACAAAAGACGAGATTCACGCCAAGCCTCCTGTGACTTTACCCATTTTCACTCCGAGCGGGGAGAAATTGAAGAACGAAGGACACCGCGATCGGTCAAAGGTCGCTGGGCCTTGGCTATGAAAGGCCAAAACCAATCAAGATCTATACAGCCCAAACGGAGCCGGTAAAGATAACCAGAAAATCATCGTCAGACGTGCATCAAGTCTCAGTTGGCCAAATCCCAACAGAGGAACAGAATACTTCAAAGCCGGTGATTATTTACACAAAAGCCGCCATCAATCGACGTCGACCAAAGAAAGACGGCGGGCCAGTCATCATCTATACTTTGAAAGCAGCCCTAGCACGAGCGCGCGCGTACGACTCGATAATGATGAGGAATTTGTCTTGAAGGAGGCTCCGGCTGAATTCGAAGAAGGAGGCCAGTCAACCGTCGATGAATTAAAGAAAGTCGACTTGGGCACAACAGAGGACCCGAGGCCGACATTCCTCAGTGCTTCACTAACGGCCGATGAAGAGGTCGAATACATGGCGCTGCTCCGCGAATATCGCGACATCTTTGCATGGAACTACACAGAAATGCCTGGCCTCGATCCGCGAGTAGCAGTTCACAAATTGGCGGTTCATCCCTCTGTTCGACCAGTGAAGCAATCGCAACGACGGTTCCGACCAGAACTGGTGCCAGAAATCGAAAAGGAGGTCGACAAGTTGATCGCGACAAATTTTATCAGAGAGGTGAAGTACCCGTCCTGGATTGCAAACATCGTCCCAGTCAAAAAGAAGACTAGCCAAATTCGAGTTTGCGTCGACTTTCGCGACCTGAACAAAGCGTGCCCGAAGGATGACTTCCCTCTGCCAATTACCGAGCTCATGGTCGATGCGACGACAGGTCACGAGGCTCTATCTTTCATGGACGGGTTCTCCGGCTACAACCAAATTCGGATGGACCCAAAAGATGAAGAACTCACTGCTTTCCGCACCCCCCAAAGGCATTTTCTGCTACAAAGTTATGTCGTTCGGACTAAAAAATGCCGGCGCGACATATCAAAGAGCGATGCAAAATATCTTCGACGACTTCCTCCATAAGCGAGTCGAATGCTACGTCGACAACTTGGTGGTGAAAACAAAGCAGAGAGCCGACCATCTTCTCGACCTCCGGGCAGTGTTTGAGAGACTGCGGCGGTTTCAGCTCAAAATGAATCCGTTGAAGTGTGCTTTCGGCGTCACCTCCGGCAAATTCTTGGGGTTCCTCGTCCACCACAGAGGAATTGAAATCGACCAGTCAAAAATCGATGCCATTCAAAAGATGTCGGAGCCCAGAAATGTCTCTGAGCTTAAAAGCTTCCAAGGTCATCTGGCGTACATCCGACGTTTCATTTCAAACCTTGCCGGGAGATGCCAGCCTTTCAGCCGTCTGCTGAAGAAGGGTACACCGTTCGAGTGGGACGATGCATGCCGGAACGCCTTTAACAACATAAAGGCGATCTCACCAAGCCACCGGTGCTTTCGTAGCTCCGATCGTCGACAAACCACCGCTGCTATACATCGCAAAGACAGGAGAAGTCGGTGGGAGCTCTTTTGGCTCAATGTGATGAGGACAACAAAGAACGTTCTCTCTACTACCTTAGCCGAACATTGGTGGGCGCCGAGCTCAACTATACACCGATTGAGAAGACCTGTCTGGCTCTCATATTCGCAGTTCAAAAGCTTCGCACTACCTCACGGCGATTCGACAAACCTCATTTCATGAAGCTGATCTGTTGAAGTACATTATGTCGCGACCAATTCTCTCTCGGTCGATTGACAAAATGGGCGCTGCTCCTCTCTGAGTTTGAAATCAACTTCGTGCGCAACGAGCTATCAAAGGCCAAGCTCGGCCAATTTCTTGGCCGACCACCCGATCTTGGGCGAATGGGAGTTAACGAGAGGAATTCCCAGGGCGAAGAGATATTCCTGGTCGAAGTGCTTCCCCCTTGGAAAATGTATTTCGACGGCGCCGCACGGAGAAATGGAGCTGGCGCCGGAGTCCTTTTCGTCTCTCCGAAGAAGGATCTACTGCCATATTCGTTCGTGCTCACCCAGATTTGTTCGAACAATGAAGCAGAGTATCAAGCCATCATCCTGGGCCTTGGTATAGTGGTCGAGATGCAATTGCTGCAGTTAAATATCTACGGCGACTCGGCTTTGGTCATTAAGCAATTGACATGAGAGTTCGAAGTCAAGAAACTCAAGCTCAAACCTCTCTGGAGATATGCCGGTGAACTTCTGGCCCAAATCCCGGAAGTTTCACTCCACTACGTCCCTCGCTCCGAGAATGGGCTAGCCGATGCATTAGCCGGCATTGCTGCCAGCTTAGCACACTTCGACGAACGGCCAAACCAAGTTCCCATTTGCGAACGATGGGTCATCCATCCACCACTCGAGGAAGAAAAAGACGAAGAGCTAATAGAGGAGATAGAAGAATCTCTCCCTATCTCGGCTAGCCAAAATCAGACCGAGGACTGGCGCAAGCCTATCATCAACTTCCTTCGTCACAGCACACTCCCAGTCGACCTGCGAGAGCGAGTCCAAATCCGTCGGACAGCTCCTGCGATGCGTTTTCATCAACGATGTACTATACCGAAAAGGTCGTATGAAGGTCCGCTCCTACGCTGTCTTTCAAAAGAAGAGGGGTTGCAAGTGTTGAAAGAAATACACGGTGGGATCTGCGGTGCACATCAAGCTGGCACGAAAGCTCCACCTACAAGTCAAACGACTTCGGCTACTATTGGCCAACTATGCTCGGGGGGACGCCATCGAAATGGCTCGAACCGCAAAACCGTGTCAACTCCATGCCGATTACATACATCAACCACCGGTGCCGCTTCACCCAACGGTCGCCTCCTCCTGCCGTTCGAAGCTTGGGGTATGGATATCATCGGCCCTATCACTCCTAAGTCCGACTCCGACCGGCAGTACATCTTGGCTGCCACCGACTACTTCTCCAAATGGGCTGAAGTTGCAGCCTACCGAGAAGTCAAAGCCACCACCGTCGCCGACTTCATCCGAACTCAAATCATATACAGATATGGAGTTCCGCGGTATATCGTGACGGACAACGGCACACCCTTCAGAAACAGAGTCATGGACCGTTTTTGCGAAAAATTTCGCATACAACAGCGGATGTCATCGGTTTACAACCCGACAGCCAATGGACTTGCAGAGGCTTTCAATAAGACACTCTGCAAAATTCTGAAGAAAACGGTCGGCACCCACAAAAGGAGCTGGGATGAAAAGCTTCCCGAAGCTTTATGGGAATACAGAACGACGACCAGAACACCTACCCAGTCGACTCCATACTCGCTGGTTTATGGCTCCGAGGCAGTGCTCCCTCTCGAAGTACAACTCCCTTCCTTACGCATAGCAGTAAGAGAAGGACTGACGACGGAGGAATGTGCCCAATTGAGGCTCGCAGAACTTGAGTCTCTCGATGAACAACGCCTCGAGGCACAACAATGTCTCGAATGCTATCAGTCCCGCATGACCAGAGCCTTCAACAAAAAGGTACGACTCAGGTCGTTCCAGAAAGGTGATCTCGTGCTCGCGGTAAGACGACCGATGCTCTTCACCAGCAAAACCGGGGGCAAATTCGCGCCAAATTGGGAAGGACCTTACGTGGTGCAGGAGGCCTATACCAATGGCGCCTATAAGCTCGTCACTGCAAACGGGTCAGAGCTGCTAATAACGAACGGTAAATTTCTCAAACGATTTTACCCATGAAAAGGGCAGCGAAAAAAAAAATATAGTCGAATAAAGGAGAGTACTTCTCATAAAAAATCAAATGGGAATATTCTCAGCCTCACAAAACATAAACGAAGCAAACAAAAAAAATGCAAAGGAAAGAAAGAGTGATGTGGCATCAAAGGCGTGGAAGCTCGAAACCGGTAAGTTGGCCCTTCAAACGGATCACCTCAGCTTGGGCGTCAGCTAGCTCATGTCCCTCCTGCTCGCTAAAGGTAGGTCGTGCTCTAACCTCGGCCAAACGTCGACGAATAGTGGCAGCCTCTTCATCTTTTGCATCCAGCTGTCTCCTATCGGTCGCAAGTTGTTCAACCAAAGAGTCAAGGTGAGCTGCAACCTGAGTAAGCTGCTCGCGAAGTCGCTTTTGCTCCTCTTCGGCAGCCTGCCTAGCCACCCGATTCTGGTCGACACTAGCGGACAGTTGGTCACGACTACTGGTCACATGTCGCCTCAGCTTCATAAGTTCAGCCTCTCGCAACTTGGCTCTTCTAGGCTGAGCTTCCCCTCTAGCGAACAAATAAAAATGCTGAAGTCGGGCCGCCGGGATCACGAACTCCTCAACCCAATGTCCCAATATAGAGGTGTCGATACCTACCTCAATCAGCTTCTCAAGGCGACGAAGGCATCCTCCACCAATTCGGGTGAACTTCGGATCGCTGGCTGATAAAAGGTCTGTCAATCGGATGAAGTCCTCCCACAACCCCAAAGCCGCCCTCTGAAGCCTTAGCGTCATCCTCGGCCGATGGGCGTCTCGAGGACCCCTGTAGAAACAGAGGCTATGAGTTTGAGGGAGGAAAGACAAACAAATATATATATCTGAAAAGGAGAAAAGGAAATCATGACTCACCGACAAAGACTTGAAGAGGTCGAATGATCGCTTTACTGGCGGATGAAAGGCTGATGACGGCTCTCCACCATTCAGAGACAAAGACACAAATGTAGGGCTGAATCACGGGTGACCGGAGTCGCTTGGGATAGGACGAGAGGTACCGGGGGCATCGGGCTGAATTCCCCAATGGCCACTTGGCTCAAACCGCAATAGTGACTCCATCCACGGTCGCCTCTGCCCGGTCCGAGGGGATGCACCATCAGCAACCACCGTCGTATCGTCCCTCCACTTCATCGAGTATAGGATCAGCAGCAGATAGCGGACTCTTACGGAATCGCATTCGGGCGCGAGGTTGCCAAAGAGATATGATCTTCCTCGTCCCAGCATGGAGTGTTGAGGTAGCTCCAATCCGTAAAGGTCCAACGACTTCCCAAAGCCGGAGTAAGCTGAATCTCCCCGCGGGTCAACCAACCGAAGCTTCTCCAAGGGCCCCCGAGGCGGACCTGGAAGAAGAAGAGGAGTCGAAACGGCCAAAGGTTCGGGCGGTTCCAACAGAAGAGCTGACGAGCTAGGGACATCAGACAAATCCTTGGATGGCTTAGCAACACTACTTCAGACGCGCTTGATGAAGGGTGGAGGAGTGAAAATCGGGGGCTGGAGAGGTGCCTTCCGCTTGGCTGGAGCCTTCTTCTTCTTCTCCTGCGAAGCTGGAATTGGAGACGCTAGCAAAGCAAGGACCACTGGCTTGGCCTCTTCCTCCGGCGCAGACGGCTCCTTCAGCACTATACCCTTCGCCTTCGCCGGAGGTAACTTCTCCTTCACTACCTTCGGACGAGGCTGTTTAGCCTTGGCTTTCCCCTTCTTGGCCTTAGCAGAGGCCAGCCGATCAGAACGTGGTAGGAGAGCCTCTGCGTCGTCATCACTCAGCGCACGCAGCAACTCGGATTGAGATGCGGACACGACGGTTCGAGCAAGGTTCTTCCACTCATGCTAAAAAAAAATAAAAAAATAAAAAAAATAAAAATTAGAGGGAAGAAAGATGAAGGAAATATCGGAGACAAAGAAGAGAAGCCAAAGGAAAAGAGACAGAAGTTCACATACCTCGAAAAGGGGGACTACGTGCTCGAGCCTCGATTCCCTGAAGCTCAAAGTGACACCAGGGTCTCATACAAGACCTGGAAAAAACTGGCACCTCAACGCGACCAAAAGGCCTTGCGACGCTGGTCCTCCACATCTCTAAGAGTGCCGAGAGACTCCGCCGCTACCGGGTCGAGATAAGCACGCCAGAAGATCCCGGCAAAAGCCAAACCGTCTAGCTTAATCTATGAGGGCTGTAAGGGCTCGATAGCCGAGTGTCGCTACCGCCGATAAACCAAGGAAGTCGATCGAACACACGTAAAATAGTCTGATTCGATCGAAGAAGCCAAGTGACTCCTCGCGTCAAGAAGAATGCCGAAAGGAAGAGCCTCGGCTGGATACCAAGTCTTGATCGAACTCTTCCAAAAGCGGTTACGGCTTCGACCGGGAGTAAAATGTCGGCGAGTTCGGGTTCCGATATACCCACATGAGAGGACCAGCCCTCGCTAGGATCTGCACCCATGAGCACCAAAGCGCCAAGCGCCAGCCAGGCACAAAGGAACGGCCAAGCTATGCGACCGGGAGAGAAACTGTTGAGGTTCGATAAAGATGCGCCAGAGCCGCCCGGCTAAGCCTACTTTAGTTCCGCTTCGCCATAAAACATGCCATCTTGAAAATATCCGGTCGCATGGCAAAACCCGCCATAGGGATCACATCGCGACATAACCGAGGCGCAAAATGCTGCCGGTATACCTCATCCGCAAGGGCCTGCAGTGCGCCAAGTTCAATGAGGACCTGATTTTGAATGGCCGAACAATCTCTGCTACGGGACTCCGTCATCTTGCTGTGGTCAGTCCAAGGGTCAGAAGAAGGAGCGGCCCCTTCCTCGGTGCGAAACCAGAAAGATGCCCAATCCGAAAAAGACACGGCAGAACTCTTCTTGTCTCCCGGGTTGCGACGACAGTAAATCCGGTAGAAGGCCTGCAGTAAATATGATACACCCTCCGACAACGGTAAAGCTCGGACAGCAGTAAAGTCAGCCACCGTTGGCACCACCTCGTCGTAGATAGATCCAGAAACGGGCAGCCCACAAAGGTGATGTAAGTCCCACAAAGAAATCGAGAATTCCACACCTCGAGTGAAAATCGTGTTCGTCGACGGACACCACAACTCCAAGAAGGCATGAATCACATGGGTGGAGCACTGATAAGTAAAAGCCGAGGCACGGATTGCGGTCAAAATGCCTAGCCTAGCCAAGATCTCCGGGCAAGTACGAACGATGGTGCAGGTCCATTCGAAGTAAAAGGGCACATGAACGGGAAAAGGAACCGGTGGTGCAGGGTGTGAATCGTCCCAAGTGTCGAACCGAGGGTCGTGAATCGATAGCTCGGGTGCTGTGTACGTGGCTAACTTATGCAGAGGGCTCAACAGAACGTTCCCCCCAGCCTGATGTGAAGGAAAGGCTGCTTGTCGCAGAAGATAACAAATCTGGTCGTCCTCAACCACTGGATGACTCCACAAGTCATGCACACTCATGAGCGTGGGCGCAGACACGGACTGACCCCCGAATACTGATTCGCAGTGAGGTAATAACATCGACTTCTCTTGTCCATTTGAATCTCTAACCCGCAGGCAGCGTCCGCAACACCATCGGACAGCCTGAGACATCCGAGAAGGTCGGACCGAGGAGGGTAACTGAAGCTGAGACGATGACATCTGCGACAAAACAAATAGGTGCGCCAATCACTCTTTCAAAAAAAAATTATGTATCCCCCGCGACAAAAAAAAAAAAAAGCAAAGTCGTAAATAAAAACAAAAGAAGGGGAACCTGCGACACAAAAAAATCGAAGTCGCAAGAAAAGAAAAACAGAGGGATGACAAGAAGAACAAGTCGTCAGTCAAAAAAAAAAAATGGAGAAACAAAAAAAAAAAGAGTGGGCAAACCCGAGAGGTATACCAATCCTTTTCGACAAGTCGACAAACAAGTCTCGTGCTCGGCGAATCGAGCCGAGTCTACGATCAAAATGGAGTTATCTCACCCAACACCAAATCGGGTGGAGCACATCTTCAAATTCGCAGCCAACCGCAAAGCCGACCCGCGATCAAAAAAAGGGGAGCACCCGGCGGCCGAGTGGTGCGACCAAAACAACAACACCATTCTCGGCGGCCCAAACCCCAGAATAGTCCCAAAGTCTCGCCACCACCAAACCGGGAGATCGAACAGAACAGTTCTCCGGTGCTTGACGATCAAGTCAGAGGCACACAAAACAGAATTCAGCATCTAACGACGAGTTAGATGTCGCGATACCCGATCCTAGTGCGGACGGCCGAAGTTGGACAGGAAAGGGATATTATGAAACAAAAATGCCTGGCGACCAGGCCAGGCGCAACTCAACTCATTGCGACCAAGTCAAACAGTTGGTCGCGATCAAAACAGGCGCCCAACACCAAAACGGACGTGAAGAAGAGTGCAGAGACACTACCCGACGACCGAGTCGGGTGCTGCACTTCACACTCCTGCGGCCGGCGACCGAGCCGGACGCAACCAACAGAACAAGGTACGCCATCTATCTTCATCTTCTTAATAAAAAAAAGAGAAAGAACAAAAGTTGCGACAAAAAGGAGCAGCCGCAAAAGAACAAAAAAAATGCGGCGACAAAAAGAAACAGTCGCAAAAGAAAAGAAGTGGTTGTCGACCAACCCATTGCTGACCACTCAACAGCCCGCACCCGGCGACCGAGCCAGGTGCACCAACGCTGGAATTCAGCCTCCTAGCGACTTAACCGAAGTTCAGCCGAACCAAAAGCCTCGGCACTCTCGGTGACTAAGACGACGTCGACCTCCTGTCGACCTCGGCAAATGAGCCGAAGCTCAGCCAACCAAAGCCTCGGCACTCGGTAACTACAACAGACGATCAACCTCGACGACCGAGCCGACCACAATCAAAGGGTGTCGTACGAACTCTGCCCAAAAAAAAAAAAAAAAGCAAATAAACAAAAAGAAGCGGTCGCTAAACAAGAAAAAGGCCGCGACAAAAAGAAGCCGTCGCTCAAAAAAAAAAAAGAACTATGACAAAAAGAAGCAGTCGTAATAAAAAAAAAGAGAGCTATGACAAAAAGGGCAACACAACTCGCACCCGGCGACCCTTTGCCGGCCAAGCGTTCCTCGCACAACTCGCGACTTTCGGCGACTCTTGCCGGCCATGACCTCAACACAAGTCGCGACCCGGCGACCCTTTGCCAACCAAGACCTTGCATTAGCAATCAACTCGGCCGACCACGACCAGATCGCTAATTGCACCCGGCGACCAAAACAGTGTGTAAGCAGACAGATCGCTCTCTTTACGACCAAGCCGGATCAACCCACAAAAATTTCAGCACTGGCGACAGAGTCCCGCGACGCAAATGAACTTCAGCACTGGTGACAAAGCCAGCGCCACACAAAATCACAACGCTGGAGACAAAACCGCCAATTTGTCACAACAGACAAATTGACAAATACTTAGATCGCAAAGACGAGAGAAAAAAAAAATTAAAAAAAAAAAAAGAGAGAACAACTCAAAAAAAGAGAGAGAGAGAAAAAAAGAGACCGAGGGAGGAGTCGAAAAAGAGAGGAGAGAAAAAGAGGAAGGAAAAGGAAGAGAGAAAAAAAGAGAGGGAAAACCCGCTAACTCAAATTCAATCCGAAATGTCCCAAAAAAAAAAAAGTTTTTTTTTACAAGACTTTTGATTGGGTTTGCGTAAAAAAAAATTATTAAGTCGGACACAAGCCTTTTTTAGGGATTAGAGAAGATAGCTACGGAAAGTCAATGAGTTCCCCAAAGTCGGGGAGAATTGACTAAAGTTATCAAGATCGCCTCCCGTAATACAAGAGCATCCCATAATGAGAACAAAAACCCTAAAACGCCAAACCACGTTGGGGCTCAAATCGTGGACTCGACAAAAAAAAAAGTCGTCGAGAGACGAAAGAAGAAAAGGAGGATTTTTAGAGCAGATTCACAAGAGAAGCCAAGGAAAGTCAATGAGTTCCTCCTTCTTTTCCCTTAATTGACCCTTCCTATCTTCCTCCCGAGAATTAGCCTCTCTTTCTCTTTTCTTCCTCCCTAAGGCACGTTCTTGGAAAACCCTTCACTCTTCTCTTCCTCTCCCGGTTTAAACTTCCGCTTTTTTCCTCCCTCTTCCCTTGGGTCCTCTTCCCCTCCCCTTTCTCCTTCCCGCTGTGCGACCTCGATCCTCCTCTCTCTGGCTTCCCCCAAGCCTCAAATCTCCCGCCCGGGCGTTGGTTTCCCCACTCCTCCTTCCTCTTCCTTTTCTTCAGTTCCTCTCCTTCTCTCCCTTCGGCCTCGACTCCTCCCTCTCTTTGACCCACCGTATAAGCCTCCCTCTCCTCATCCCGCGGTCGGGTTCCCCCTCATCCTTCCTCTTCCTTTTTCCAGTTCCTCTCCTCTTCTCTCCTTCCTCGGCTCCTCCTCTCATTTCCGGCTGGGCCGGCCTCCTCCCTCTCAAAGAGGGCATCGGTTTCCCCCCCACTCCTCCTTCCTCTTCCTTTCTTCCAGTTCCTCTCCTTCTCTCAGCTCGCCTCGGCTCCTCCTCTCTGGTTTCGTTGGTCGGCCTCCTGCGTCCCCGGCTCCTCAGCTTCTCCCTCTCTCCCGTCCGCGTCACTTCGCCTCTTCCTTCCGCCTCATTCTTCATCTTCTTTCCCTTCCGCCTCGGCGCACTCTCTCTCCCACTTCGATCCTTCCTTCTCTCAGTTCCGCCCCGCCCTCCTCCACTCGGTTCCTCTTTCTCTTCCCCTTTCATCCCAATCTTCCTTTGTTTTCCCCTTCGGCGACAGCAGCAAATCAGTCGACCTTCCGCGTCGACTCTTTGCCTTTCCCCTTCAGTAGCAGCAGCCCAGTCGACGGCTTTGAAATTCTTAAAGTCGCAGTAGCCGCGGCCGCCCCCATCCCCTGTTCCGACTTCGTGCCCGACGACTATGTGCAAGAGGACCCATGCTCATGCTCCACCACCTGAAGAACGAGGATCCAAAAAAAAAAAAAAAAAACATTTACTCAACTTCGCCAATTCGCGGGCCCTTAGCGAGAAAGTGTCACCGAATTGAATTAGTCAAAGTTTTGGCCCGAACAAATACATACTCTCTCTCACACAATGACCAGATCGTCCGGAGACTACAAAATTTTTTCAGTTCGGTTGAAGTCGCAGCTTTGCTTTGCTGAGTCAGTCGCATGGGGCCCACGACGCCTCCCTCCTCCCTAGCTGGAAACAGTTACGCGAGGCTGGAGCAACTCCGTCGCCCTTGAGAGCTTCGCCCGTTGAGTCAGCACCACACAAGGCGGGGCCCATGGCCTCCCCTTACGCGGCCGGAACAATTCTGCGGCCCGGCACAATTCTGCCCGCCGAAGCAGTGCGAAGCCGTCCTCCTTTCCTCCCCTGGCTTGGAACAGTTTCTGCGCGGCGAACAACCCGTCGTCGCGCGGGGAGCTCGGCTTTGCTGAGTCGGCGCCACACAATCTCCCCTCCTCCAAGCATAGAACCGGTCTTTGTCCGAACTGAATTTCACTAGATGGGTCCGCCATCATGCTGTGTGGAATTCACTGCCATGAGATCCCTCTTCTCGGCGGCGTCATTTGTTATTCAAACCCGGGCGACATCTCTGCTCGGTATTCATCATCTTTCTATACCGTGACGTTACTCCACACGTGCGTGTATACAAAAAAAAAAAAAAAAAAAAAAAAAAAAAGCTCTAAAACAACAAGAGAGCCAAAAAAAAAAAAAAAAAAAAAATAATGCACAAGGTGTACAGAAAATATACACTGTCCTAAAAAAGCAAGAGGACAGAAAAGCATACGTACACAAAAGATAAACGATCCTAAAAGAGTAAGAGGGTCAACAAAAAAAAAGGTGTGTGTGCGTTGCGTTCGTTCATCTTCACCTTCGAAACTTGTTCGTTCCTCCCGAACGAACAAGTCTCGAAGGGGGCAATCTGTATGCACCAAAATGTGCATGACCCACATTCGACAGATCTAGGAGTCCAACGACCCAAGAAACAAAGTTCATGGACAGGCCACCACGACATTTCTCGAAGTAATTGGCGTAGCCCACCGCCAGATCCCGTTTAAATCAAGCGTTGTTAACACGGTGAGTCATCTCGCCGCATCATAGACTCGGTGAATCATTGTCTAGTCAGCAACAACTTCGGTGAGTCATCGCCACGTCGGCATGAGTCAGCATACAGTCGACCAATTCAACCGAAAGATAAAATCTGGAAAGATGTTGCGATCCTTATTTAAGGGATCTCAACGGGGAGCTCCTGGTCTCCCTCCTCCCCTCTTCCCCTCAACTTCCACGAGCGAAAGGGGATCGTGATCCCTTTCCCCGTGCAACGCCCTCTCGCGAACGAGCTACAAAAAGGCCGAAGCATTACGTTCTAAGGGTTCAAAAAATTGAAAAGTTAGAAGGTTGGAGAAATCACATTCGAAAGGCTCTCTTAACATCGGTCTTGGAAGCTCTCTCTGCTCCCAAATCGAAGGTCCAAAGCTCCCTTCACCGAAAGAATTCCTCACGCATGAGGCTCTTTCATCACAAAGAAGTTCAGCCATTCGCAATGGTTCGTCGCTTCTACTTCGACCGAAGCAATTCTACACCGTCGCCGGCATCGTCACAAGTCGAAACACACGGAACACAAATACTTTCGTCCGACCGACAAAAGCCACACCAGATCGTGTACGTTCGTTTTTGTAACTCGAAGTCTCGACGACGACCTCGCCAGAAGCCTTAACTTCGACAAAACCACACGGAGATCGAATCAGAGGAAGCATAGGAGAGTGAACTCGCTTTTTTCCTGACTCACACCTCATCGTAAACACAAAATTATTCTAAAGTAATTGAAAACTTCTCTCGGTCGCGCCTCTTCGCGGACCGGCGGATTTTCGGTGAAACAATAGTTTATTTAATTTAATTATGAAAGATTTAAGCTTCTTGGTTGTATTAGTTTGAAGTGGATTATTTGTTTGTGTAATTTGCTTAATCTATGGATTTGGATGTCCTTAGTGATTGGTTTGAAAATTTATTATGTTAATGAATTTTATGTTGACAATATGTTTAGGTATTTATATGTTTATAGGTTTATATTATTTATTTTCGAATTTTTTTTATTTTTAAATTTTTTAATATTAAACATGTAATAGTGGCTTAGTGGGGCGGGTCGGGTCGGGTACCCGCGGGGCGGGGCGGGTTTTCGCGGGTTCGGGGCGGTGACGGGTTTAGAAATCAAACCCGCGGGGCGGGTTTTCATGGGGACGGGTTTCCCCGGTTTTTCACGGGGGGGGGACGGGTTTCCAAAAACCCGCCCCGCCCCGCCCCGTTGCCATCTTCTCTGATTCTTAAACAACCACACTCCTTGGTGCGAGACCTGGAGAATTTCCAAAGGCCACACCGAGGGAAAAAGCCTATCTTATCCTCGCATCGGTCCTTGATGCTGCTTGCTTCGTGGTGTTTTTCCGATTCCGCGGCGATATAGATATACCCCGTGGTCGGGATCGGGTGAGTGCGAAATTGTTCAAGACTAATATTTAAATAAATATTTTTGTTTTTTCTTGTTTTAGCGTCTGTATTGTTTGTAATATACTACTATCACTTCTGCTGCATTTGAAATTCTAATCTTTTAGCTTTGTTCACCAAAGAGCTGATGAGCTTGATCGCTAACCTGACTTCATTTGTTTGTGGCAGAATGTTTTAGGCTACTGACTGGTGCGAGATAAACTTAACAGCTGTTCCAAATTAACAAAACTATCTCTTGCAATGGGAGGAGGCAGCCCCAGTGCAAGAGCCATCAATCTCCTTAGAAGTAGACTGTGTGACCCTAGTTTCATTTTCTCAAAGACAATAAATTCCCCTGATAGTAATTACAGGTGGTTTTTATGTCCGAAGTTTAAAGTAGCGTTTTTTTTCCCTTTTTTTTTTGTTTCTCTTTAATATCTCACAGATCTCTAACTTTGAGTTTCAGCAAGCTGAAGTTCATTATATCCAGTTCCATTACCGAGTCATGCAACAACTCCATCCTTCTCCTGGGACCCCGTGGCTGTGGGAAAAATGCTGTATTTTACCTATCTCAATGAAAGGAGTGCTTTCTTTCATCTTTTTGGATATATTATAATGGTCATCTTGTTTTCTACCCTGAAGGTATTGGAGCTTGTTTTAAGAGATCTACAGATGGTATACCCTGACATGATATCTTTGGTACGTACGTTTACACTTCTCTTTTTGTATAAGGTTTTCATTGTATGTCTTTCCTAGTTTACTTTATTCAAGCTGTTTGTTACTCATTGTATTGATTCTTTGCTTGATTTTTTTTACTGTAGATATTTACAATGTATTATTATAACTAAGAAAAACAAACATCCAAATCTTTTATCTTATTTTATTCATTTTGCAGGTCAAATTGAACGGGCTATTGCATAGTGATGACAATTGTGCATTAAAGGTGATGTTTATACAATAATATACCTATTACTTTGTTTTACCTATTATCATTGTTTTAAATTTTTTTTGCCAATCAACGTTAGCTTGTGATCTCTTAACATGTACCGAAAATCAATACTCTAAAACGTTTGGGATACTTTCTGGTGTTATATTTTTCTTTGACTTTAGGGGATAGAAGTTGAACATTTTCTTGGGTTTTGTGTATTTAACCTGCCAAAAACAGAGCCATTAACAGAAAGGCTAACAAATTTTATGCTTTGCTGAGTCTGGAACTCTCTAATCAGTTAATCAGGATAAAACTACATTTTATATGGGGGCTTCTCATGATGTCAATGCGTTGCTTGGGAACATGGATAAAGGAAATGGCTAACAATCTATGAAATAGGCATGATTTAATTCTTTCAATCAGCAGTGGCAGCAATGACATTTGTGAAAGTAGTATGAATGTACTTAAGGGCAAGTTGCTACCATGATTGTTACAAGTTTCTGTTCATGAGAGGGTAGATTGGGAACTTTGCTTTATGTTTTTGATTCATTATAAGAGAAAAGGCTCTATTGGCTTCTGATTGTAATATGAATAATTAGATTATTGAGTTATTAGACTTTAATCTAAAAAATTATGAAAAGTTCAACTGTTCCTTCTCCTTCTCTGGAGTGTGTGGTTTCAATGCTCTCCAAAATAATGAAATTAGGAAACGAAAGTGGTGGTGAAACATTTCCAATTAGTTATACTGAAATTCTATGTGTGGATTTTCCTTATTTGCTCGAAGACTACATGGGGGATGGAGGGAAAGGGTTTTAACATAGTCAATATAAGTGGAGGTTAAATTCTTTGAGGTATGTTTCATCTTTCATTGATTTTAATTTTTATATTTGACCAAATCTCCAGGAAATCGCAAAGCAATTATGTTTGGAACACCAATTGATATTCTCAAAAATGGTAACAATCAGCTTTTACCCAATAGTTTCTGTTTAGCCATGTTGAGTTTTATCTTTCATTTCATGAATAGGAAAAGTTGAAATCCTTTAGCACCACTTGATTTGTAGGCGTCGTTCGATGACAACTCACAATTTGTGATTGCAATGTTGCGGTGAGTTTAAGTGAAAAGATGACTTTTAGTTGGACATCCTATCATCACATATCTTCCAATTACTCTTCGTATTAAAATTTTTTTGTTTAGTTGAGCATTTCCATTTCAGGGAGGAATTGATACCCTTTCTGTTTTGAATTTACTCATTTGGGATGGGCTTTTTTTCAGAGAGTGCGGATTAGCTCATAAGACAATCATATTTGTGTTGGATGAGTTTGATCTTTTCACCCAGGTTTGCCTATTGCCTTACTCCTGTGTATGTCAGTAAAACCTACTCCTTGGTGAGACAATTGATTTTGTGATTTTGTTTAATTCCTATTTTGCTACATTCCCTGTTTCTCTGTTTTTTGTAGGGAAAGCAGCGGTTACTTTATAGTTTGCTAGATGCTTTACAGTCTCTGACATCTCAGGCTGTAGTAATTGGTGTTAGTTGCCGTTTGGTATGCTCTTCATAGACTTCTCTTTTCCAACTGAAATATGAAAACAATCACTGGATTCCCCTGCACTGGTATAAACAAAATTTTGTACCTTGATGTTTATGTATGTTCGTCTGCACAAATTTTGGGGGGTAATGCAACCCTCTTTGCCTTGCTTTTGAACAGAACATCTGAAAGTTGGAAGCTGCCTTCATCAGGAAAATTTTCCTGAAGACTTTTATTTCCCCTGATTGGACTTTTTTTTGAAAGCTGTTTTTGGCTTTTTATTGATGAATTCAATGTTACATGGTCAAAGAGTAACAGTAGAAATACAAGCATATTGTACAGCACTGTCATGGGACTGATGGGACTGATACTGTTGAAAGAAAAGACCAGTTTGTAGCTTGTGATTAGCATAATAAGTGTAGACCTCTATTAATTTCATGCTCTACCCATGTGTCTATTCCTGGTTGCTTGTTGATGAGCAGTCTGCTTTGGAAGTTAGGGAGCAAATGACTAATCAGAAAGAACCTTTGAAGAGATGGAGAACAGATTAGGGAAAAAACTTGAAAAAACCAGACAGCCATTATTCGCATTTATTGGCAGACATGGTTTTTGATATAACTGCACTACTAAGGGTGGAGGAATGGAGGTCTTGGGTTCAAGTCTTTCACAAGTAGCATAAGAGTTTATTGGGTTCAAGTCTTCACAAGAAGCATAGGAGTTTACTGGGTTCAAGTCTTCACGAGAAGCATAGGGGTTTCTCTGTTTAAAGAGTGAAGTTCTTGGCAAGTTTGCAATTGATCTTCAGCATAGTTAGTATCTTGTTGTTAGGTATACTAATCTTCCTAAATGAGTAAAGATAATCATTGTCATTTTTTTTTTTGAGGAAAAATGCTGTGTTTTATTTATTGATATGCAGTAAACATCATACAAAGGGAGGGTCTACCCTCACCTCAATAGAGGTGCGGGTGACTCCCTGCTTAGCTAACCCGTCTGCCACAATGTTGGCAGATTTGGGGATACACGACCATTCACTAACAAATGAAGACAAAATAAAAATCTCTCTAAACATATACAGTAGCCTCCATGGTGGAGCTGAGGTTTGGCGACACCATCCGATGACATTCTTTGAGTCGCCCTCCACTATCAGCTCTCCAAAAAAGTGTGCGTGAAATAAACGTAGGGCTTGCAAGACTCCATGCGCCTCGGCTGAAGTGGAGTCATCCACCCCCAGTGATTCAGAATATGACAACAGTATGTTGCCCTCTGGGTCTCGAAAAACTCCTCCAAATCCAGCAGGACCTGGATTACACATGGAAAACCCATCCACATTTACCTTCAACTTTCCTTCCGATGGTGGGAGCCAAATGGCTGCCACCGAGTTGCGCCCCGTGCTGCTGGCGGTTGCTAATGCGTCCCAAGAGCTCCTAATTGTGCACAAGTCCATACTAGCAAATACCCCTTTTGCCCCGAGCCACTGTACTACTCTCGTTTGGGTTTGATCAGCCACCTCTTCCCATGTTAAAGATTTGCTTTGGAACACTCTTCTGTTCCGTTCCTCCCAAATTGCCCATGGAATGAATGCCACCATAGATTTCCACATCTTTCGCCCTTTTCCCACTAGATGCGGGAGCCTCATCTCTATTACTCCACTAAGGTGTTCAGGAAGCTCCCATGAAAACCCGAATTGGTGTGCACACCAATTCCATATTTTCCATGCAAACGTACAATGCAATAAAAGATGGTGTATGCTCTCTATGTGCTCCTCACACAATGGGCACTCTTGTGAGGGTATGGGAATACCCCTTCTACTTAACATCTCCCGTGTGAGTATTTTCTCATACAGAGCACTCCATATAAAGAATTGCACCTTCGGTGAAAAAGTGACCAAGCCGTCTTGCTAATATGTGACTGGGTACCACACTTTTGTGACATGTATCCCGATGACACAGAAACACCCCTCGTGACGGGGTCCAAATTAGTCTATCCCGCAGGGAGCTATCTCGTAAAACATTTGCAACATCCTGTCTAGAGCATTAAGATCTTGCATCTCCCCATCTCTAAGCTCCCTTCTAAAACCCTATTCCGGTCAATATCACGCCTTTGCTTCATCTGCCATAATCTCCACTCATCGTGGATTGTTGGTGATCTTGCAATCCAAGTAACCTGGGAACGCCTCTTTTAAAGGTTTGTCCCCGAGCGAGATGTCTTCCCGGAACTGTGTAGCTCTACCATTTCCCACCGCCCATCTCAGCCTGTTCTAGAACCCAGTAAGAAGTTTGCTGATATATCTCCATATGACAGATAAGCGTCGTGGAGAGTGCCGGTCTAGGACCCAATTGCTACCGACCACACCGAGATTACTTCTCACGAGTTGACTCCACGCCGAATTGTGATCAGTGTTCAGTTTCCAACACCACTTCCATAGGAAGGCTGTGTTAACTTTCTTCAAGTCTCTTATGCCCAATCCTCCCATTCTCCTAGGTAAGCATACATCTTCCCATCGTACTAGATGGTACTTAAACGCTTCAGAGGGGCCTCTCCAAAGAAAAGTTCGGAATAGTTTCTCAATGGTTTTAACCACCCCGGCAGGACAATGAAGAAATGAGAGATAGTGTGACGGGATGCCACTGAGACAAGCTTTAATCAGTACCAACCTTCCAGCCTTGGATAGCAGTCTGCCTTTCCACGAGGATAATCTCCTTTGTACTCTTTCCAGCACTGGGCTCCATAGATTCTTTGTGAGCCTCACTTGAAACAATGGGAGACCCAAATAGATTCCAGGTAATGTACCCACTGCACACCCCATCCTCTCTGCCATGGACCCAAGGGTCTCTGGATTTATGTTGAATCCATACATCTGTCTTTTGCCAATTGACCTTTTGACCTGAGGCAATTTCAAAGAGTTGTATGGTAGCTTTCCACCGAGTGATCTGCTCTAAAGTACCCTCTCCAAAAATAACTTTCATCCGCGAATTGGGCTATGAGGGTTATGCCTTCCTGAAGAGGGTTAGTCAACCAATTAATTGTTATAGCTTGTTTGACCACCCCAACCAGTCCTTCACTGACCATGTTGAAGAGTAAGGGAGATAGTGGATCGCCCTGCCTTAGACCCCTCGTGCTCTTGAAGTGTCCAAATACCCCCCCATTTATAAGTATTGAAAAGGATGCACTAGTGATGCACGATTGAATCCATTTTATCCATTTAGTCCCAAAACCCAATCTCCACATCATGATGGTGAGGTAGGACCAATCCACCCTATCAAAAGCCTTTTCCATATCTAATTTTAATATCACCTTGGGTTGTCCAGATCTAGCAAACATTTCTGCAACTTCATGTGCCAGCATAGTTGCATCTAGCAGCTGTCTTGCTTGAACAAACCCGTGTTGCTCCCTGCTGATAATATGGTGCATGACCCCCTTCAACCTAGCGGCTAGCATTCTGGCAATGATCTTGTATGGACTTGAGATAAGGCTTATGGGCCGAAAATCCTTGATGTGCTCAACTCCTTCCTTTTTCGGCAGCAGTGCTATGAATGAGGCTCCTAGACTCCTATACCGGATTCCCCTGTTGTAGAAATCATTGACCATATTCAAGATATCATCCTTCATGAAGCTCCATCCTACTCTGTAGAACTCTCCATTAAACCCATCCGGACCCGGTGCTTTATCTAGAGGCATTGTTGTCACGACATTTTCGATCTCTTTCATTGTGAAGGGCGCTTCTAGTGAGGTGGCTTGCTCTGCGGTGAGCTTCGGTAGTGGTATTTCATGCATGGAGTGCCTCATTCCTTGCTCTGCTGTGTATAGATCTGCATAAAAACTCACAAGAGCATTAGTAATAGACGCTCTATCAGATGTGACGTTCCCATTAACAGAGAGGGAATTCACTCTGTTAGAGCGTCTGTGGGACGATGCAATTGCATGGAAGAAGCGAGAGTTGGCATCCCCTTCTTTCATCCATTTGTATCTGGCCCTCTGTTTCCATTTGATTCTCTCATGAGACACTAAGGATCTTAGGTCTCGGGCTGCCTCACCTCTCTCAGAGAATTCTGCTAAGGATAAAGGTCTACCTTCCTCCAGTGAGTCAAGAGCATCCACCTGCAGATGTAGAAGGGGTCCTTTGGGCAGCAGTTGCGGCTTTCCAAGATTTTACCCACGCAATCAGTTTTCCTTTCAGTAACTTCAATTTCATAGCAACTCGACCTCCCTCTGGCCCATGTATATTGGACTCTCTCCACCAGCCCTCCATCAGATTTGAGATTCCCTCCTCTTTCAACCACCAATTTTCAAATCTGAAAGGCTTATGTCCCCACAAGCCGGAGTGTGTATCAAGGTAGATGGGCCAGTGATCCGAAACCACCTTGCCGCCTACCATTCCTGCAACCTCAGGGTAAAGTTGTAACCAATTCCCAGTAACCAAAAATCTATCCAGCTTTGAAAGTATTGGAAGCACTTGTCCGTTATTCCATGTGTAAGTATTGGAAGCACTTGTCCGTTATTCCATGTGTAAGTATTGGAAGCACTTGTCCGTTATTCCATGTGTATGTCTTATCGGACGTTGGGATTTCTTCCAATTCGTGTGCATCAATGAAATCATTAAAGCTCCTCATGGAGGAGGTGATGTGCTGAGAAGGGGGCTGCATCTCATTACGGAATCTGATCACATTGAAGTCACCAGCTAGCAACCATGGGGAGTCCCATCTACAAATTAGATCCCCTAATTCCTCCCAAAAAGCACCTCTGCCCCTGTACGTACAAGGACCATATATTCCCCCTAGGCACCACGTGTGACCTTCAGCCAAATCTTTCACCTTCAACCCTATGCAAAAATGACCCATCTCCGATTCTTCCATAGAGAGAGCAAGTGAATCCCACGCTATAAGAATTCCACCTGATCTGCCAACAGCATCCAAGGAAATCCACTTCACTTGATTGAATGGCATTAAATCATGTACCACATACTCCTCCATGCAGTCCATCTTAGTCTCCTGTAGAATGACTAACTTAGCCTTCCTTTCTGCTAGAATATTCCTAATATTGGCCCTCTTAAGTGGGCTCCGTACTCCTCTTACATTCCATGATGTGATGATCATGGAGTGCGTTCTGCATGTGCACTCCCGCTACTCTGCCCCTCCTGTATTCCCACAGTGTCCATCGCTTCAGCTAAGGCAATGATCTTTTTCATTTCCTCAGCACTATACATGTCCTTCTTAGTGCTTACCAACTCGGCCCAAAAACGTGTAGTGTTTGTCCGGAAGACTGCGGGTGGAGTTGACATAGTGGGGGGCTCCTGATGAAATTTCAACTTTCCTTTATCTCCCCCCAGCATATCTGATGTGGAAGGTGATAGCTCACTTTCCTTGCGTAAGTTCCTCCTTGCTGGTCTTTCAACACACTCCGAAAAGGATCCAACTTTGCCTCCTATGTCTCCATAATCCTGGTTAGGGCTGATTTGACTGTGTGTGGGATTAGGTAGTGTATTTTTGGGTGCTGTTGGGGTACTCTTTTTTCGGTGGTAAGTTAGGGGTGAGGAAATATTGGGGCTGTTGGTTGATAGGGGCGGGGGGGTATTGATGGTAAAAAGAGGGTGCTGATCATGGTTAGGTGTGGTTTCTTGTCTGGTGATGGTGGTTATGGGCGCTCCAATGGGTTGGTTTGGGTGTATAGGGGTATGGGTTGCAGGATAAGTGACTTGGTCCCCTTTCGGAGCAGACTTTCCATGAAGTTGTGGAGGACTGACCTGTGGAGTTATAGTATCAAGAGCTAAAGCCTTAACTCCCAAACATTCTTGCTCTCCCCTATCTCCTTCTTTAACCTCCCCCTTTTCCCTCCTTAAGATTATAGGATAATTGTATTTTCCCACATGCACTTGGAGCGAATGCTCTTTCCGTGGAACTCCTTTGACCCGTATGAGTAGCCTTGCATAGTCGATTCTTTCTTTTTTTAGGTGACTTCATCCACACGAATGTATTGTCCGACCATCTTTCGAAGGGCTTCATATGTCTCTTCTCTCCACAACTCGAGTGGAAATATACTCTGAACCACACTAAGTGCTCTTGGCCATATCCTTTCTCCCTCCACTCTGTGAGTGTCATCACCTCCTTGTATTTGCTGTGTAATAGCCTCTATATCTTCCCAACTGTCAAACCATGCCAACCACCAATTCAAATCCATGTACGAAAGCTTGGGTGCTTGCTGCAACTTCCATCCCTGCTGCAAATTTTTCCTTAAATTCTCAGCCTCTTCATAGGTTCGTTCATCACTGAAAACTACTGTTTTCTGTATGCCGAGCGCCCCTGCATCCCACCAGGCCTTAGAAAAGGCCACATTCCGCGCCGGAATCAGTGCTGGAAAATTTTCCGGCGAGCTCGCCGGAGTTCCGGTCACCTTCTCCGGCGCCGGCAAGTTCTGGTTTCGCTCAAGAAATGCATTATCCATTTTCGCAATGCTGAAACCAATGTCACCGATTGCTGTTATGACCTCCCCTCGCAAATCCGTAGGGATATGCACTCTGGCCAGCACTTTTCCTGCCCGTAACTGTACAACTTTACAGAGGGGTCTTTGTCCTGCTGTTAAGGTAAGTAGAAATTGCGTTTCAAGCGACCATATCTCCCTACTCCTAGATGACAGACCATCAGATGCCAACATTGGGATCAACTGCGTACAAAATTCCTCCCCCACTGCGGCTGAAACTCGTACATATGACTTCCGCTCTCCCTTAGAGACCGTGAGCTTGAGCCCTCTTCTCCAACCTTTCCCAACCCTATCTCTGGTCTCGTCAACTTGTAGCATCGCCGTACTGCTCTTTAGAATGCGAGAGCAAAGGTGCCATTTCGATTTTCCTGTCCCCTTCTTCATTTCGACCTTCTTCCATGCACTTCCCCTTCTTTCCGTGTCAGAATCTGAGCTGTTGCCATCACCAACTGTCGCGTTGCTGTTGCCGATGCCGCCACTATTGCCGATCTTCAAAGCCCTTCACGCCGTTGGTCGAGCCGAAGACTCACCAGAGGAGGTGGCTCCCCCGTCCGTCTCAGCGAGCTCCAGAGCCGAAGACATCCCGCGCGCGCAATTATCTTAATCATTGTCATTTATAAGTTGATAGACGTGTATTTATGTGTATCAGAGGAACCTTGTGATATTTTCACCTAAGTGAAAATTTATAGGACCAGAGTGGTGGTCAATGCCTTACTACCATTTCATCCACCACGTGACAACTGCAAAACTCACCTTTCTTGATTCTCTCCTCTTTTCCATCCTATTCCTCAAAACTCATAAAGTTTTTATTGCAATATTTATGACTCCAATTCTCATGAAACTGGGCATGCTTCTGTGCACAGGATGCAGACCAACTCCTAGAAAAGAGAGTAAGGTCACGATTCTCACATCGTAAGCTATTGTTTCTTCCCCCGAACAGGGGTGATTTGCAAAGGTTAGCATTTTGTTCTTTAGATTTATGTATCTCAATCCTTTAAATATTCTAGCATTTACCTCTAGAATATGTCTGAGCTTTTTTCATCATTCTGGTAATGCAGATTCTTGGAGTATTTACTGTCTTTGCCACAAGATTCCAATTTGCCTCGGAAATATGTCGCTGACTTCAACTCAAAGCTCCAAGTATCCTTTTGAGAAGGCCTCTTTTATCTTCTGTGAGTGAAACTTTCTGCTTTTCAATCATAAAAGCGAGAAACTTAAGTTAAAAGTAGTCCAGATTACTAGGACTCTGATTATCAACGAAGATCATCCTGACCAAGCATGTTTGCCTACTATTATATTGCAATATGCAAGATTGACATGACCAGACATGCTACCAGAGGAAATATTTGCAAGGCATATCTATAAATTTATCTTACTAGGAAATTTTAGCAAGATTTCTTCTGGAACATGCAATTATTTATTTTTTATTTTCCTTCGTCATATTTTGGAAATGCTAAAATTCATTCAATATCTTAAAAGATGACTAGTTGAGAACAAAATGTTTGTGCAGATTTGGTCAATGTGATTAGTCCGTCTTATAATTTCTGCTTAGCCAAAGAGAAGCTGATGTTTATACATCAACACACACATAATCACCAAAGCAAATTACTAACCAATTAAACTTACAAAGTTGCTTTCTGATTTTTTTTAAATTATTGAAAGCTGCCATGTTGCATTTGTACTTGTTAATGTAGAAAGTGAACTATAGTGGACCAAGCGAAACCAAACTAGGAGGGCCCGCTTACAACAAGGGCTTGGGGGAAACCCTCGCCTTTGGTATGCCCATCTGCTGAAGAATTAGCAGAATGGGAATAGAAGACCAAATATTACTGTCTTTTACAAGATCAAATATCTCCCAAAATGCCAGGTGGAATCTCCATGGACAATCTGATTTACATGAAGGCTTTGAAGATCGAGGATCCTAGCTGCAGCTGAAACTGCATTATAAAGCCCTAAGGCATGTCAGAATTATGATAATACAGCGCCTAAATGGTCCCTGAAAGCTCCACCAAAACCTGCTGGACCTGGCTTTCCTAATGAAGCACCATTGAAATTTAGCTTGATCTTACCTCTCGAAGGTGGGGACCGAGAAACCATTCTAGGAGGGAAATAAGAACCTAGATCAACCACTGATTTCCTGGGGCTGCACAATGCGGATCCTCCCATGTCCTTAAAATTCCTGCGATGTGCATGGCCAATTAATTATCCATTCTTTAGTATCTATGAACTCCTGCCGCTAACTCCGCTCATTGGCTTTGAAAACTCTCATTTCATGTAAAATTCCTGCTGGTTGGACCAACCCATTGTGTTGGTTTTATCTCCTACCTGAATGTGAAGAGTAGGTTTAACTTTTACAAATTTGGTAAGCACTAGATGTTGATTGTTTATGTGCCAGAGAAAGTTCCACTCATGTCCTGTTGCAAATTCTCTTGATTTCCAAATCCAAAGTTATGATCATATTCAGGTTTTTATCTGGTTGGCATAAAACCATTCTGTTTCACAAGAATTCTTGTGCCATCTATTTAATCTCTGGCGTTGTTCTTTATTAGAATGCAGAAAATATTTCAGTTTACAAAAGGACGTAGTTTTGTCGTAATCTGCCATAGTTTGTATGTTTGCATGTCATTGATCTGTTAGGTCTTGACATCCTTCAGAAATTGTTGACGGATCCAAAACTTATAGATGTCCTGAATTCATTATCAAACTGCGACAACAGTATCAGCCAACTGAGTAGATTCCTGTAAGTTGGTTTGTGTTCAACACGAATGTAAATCAATTGGGTGTACTAAGAATATGGTTGCAATTTTTGGAAACTCATTTTGAGCTTTTTTCTTCCTTCAGATTTCATGCAGTTTGTTCTATGAATTTGGAGCCTGGATACCTATCTCTTGAGAACTTTGTGGCTGCTAGTCATTGTGTTCGTAGGCAACCTAAGCTTGAAATTCTACAAGGTTAATGAGCTTGTTCAATTTTGTATTCAAGGAACAATTGGACATGAAACTGGGCTTTGTAAATATTTATTGAGCGACGATGACTTTGGCCTTTACATGTTGATTATTTTAAAGGTATTTCTTTTGACATCACAAACTCATATTTAACCTTTTGGCAGATGCTTCTGTTTTAGAGCTCTATATCCTGGTTTGCATGAACAGGTTGGAGGTTAAGGAGCAAAACACATACAATTTCAATTCCACAATGAAAGGTTGGATTGAGAGTGCTTGCTTTTAAATTTTTTTTTTCTTGTCCTCTTTGCGATATATGATTGTTGCAATTTATTGGTCGTTTCTGGCAGAGTACAAAGCTGTTCATGATACCTATCAAACATCTGATCATTACGCACATCGTGTCTGTTTAAGGGTGGGTTAATTTCATAAGAATGGTTGTATTTTTTATTTTTCCTTCATTGAGCACATAGAAACAGGTACACACATTGTGAAGCCCACTCAATGATGAGAATTTGCAAACTAGCAATCCACAAGATCTTCCAATCCACGCTCTTAGATACTTCATCTAGAACACAACCGAGTTTATGTTTCTAGTGCAAGGTGCAGCTGGCGGGAGATGAAGCATTCTGTGGTTGTTGCTGTTAATCCACTTTATTAGTGGATTGCTGGAGCTTGACGTTTTTGCTAAATAAATTTTTATTGGAGGTTTTCTATTTGAGGTAGAACATATGAACTACCATGCTAGTGTTCTCCGCATTGTAACCATGGATCTTTTTTTTATCAGGCATTTGAGCACCTTTTAGAGCGAGAGTTGGTTGGATTTGTTGATGGTAGGGTCCAGACTCACTCCATTGAGTTTCGTCCAGTGAAACTTCTGATATCACCACAAGAGCTTAGTCAGGGACTGAGATTAAATCGTTCATGTCCAGTGAGTTATTCCTGAGAATCTCCTTTTTAATGCTCTTGTGTCGTACTCGGTTATATTTTAATGTTTTTGACATTAAGTAGATAATGTGAAATGTTATGTAGAGCTGCTTTTACAAGTTTTTTTTATTTTAGCGGGCTAAAATGACCTGTTGCTTGTTTCAGGCTATGCTTCTGAAATTGCTAGATCGTGAAGCCTACAAATAAAAGGATGTCACCGTTTGTTCACTTTGTAGCTTCAATAAGCATCATTAATTGGGTTATTATGCCTTTTCTATTACTTCCAGATTGAAAGTGTTAATATTAATAGATTTAGATCCATCTAACATTTGGCGGAAGCTTAGGCCGATTGTTGACCTAAGTAGAACACTTTTTGTAGGCCTAGACGAGTGGTTGTTAATAATAACTTTGGTTTTTCATGATGAGTAGTAGTGGCCTGGTAGTAAACTGAAACCTTGGTAGATGTGGTTTTGTACAATATAAATTTGATGAAAATGGGAATTAAGAAACTGAAGGTTTCAGTTCAAGACACATCAAAGAGTTTCAAACAAAGTTGTCTTTCTATGATTGCATAGATGAGTAGGTAAAATCTCCCAGAGGATTTTTCGCCCATAATGCTGAAGGTGAAGTTTTCCCTCAAGCAGAATGGAAAAATGCATTTTCTCGAATGGTTTAATTAGGGTTTGGTGTCCAGTGTGCTGCATCTTGCTTTTTTAAAAAAAAAAAAAATTTACTGTGTGCGAGCGCAGCGATAATGCAGAGATGCAATGTCAAAATAGTATCTAAAAATGGGTAAAAGAGAAATTAAGATGTTTGTTTGAAGTTTATTGAGCTACAAATCCTGGTGATAATATTTTTCTTGGGTAGGGACTCACGAGACAGGAAGATGACCTTATCGAGTAGGCCAACTAAGCAACCAAAGTAGTAGTTGACAAAGTAAAGAGAAATGAGATCAGAGTTGAAGCTGAAAACTCTGGCCAAATCAACTGAAAGCGTCAATCATATAAAGAAACAGAATTCAGTGCCAGTGATTACAGGTCTTCCTAATGCATTTGATTTTGAAACCGTCGTCTAACTTCGTCTAACTTGGACTCGGGATGGTTTGGGTCTGGTGAACATCCCAATATCCGATCATTGCCCCCCCTATTCAAGGTACACCTTGGGTAGATTGAACAGTAAGTCTCTGGAAGGACGACACTTAGTGCGAGAGTGGAGAACCCTTACGAGGAACGGCTAAAGGACACTCGGAGGCCGGAGAGAGTAATAGAGTGATCTCAAGAAAGCAGGGCGTAAGAGATTGTACATTTGTACTGGTTCTATTTTTCGACCATTTCAGTTCTAATGCTTATTTTTCAGTTCATAAGACTCTTCCAGAGGCTTAAAAATTATGATAATATGCTCGTGCTCTTCCTCAAAAGCGAAATAATTAGTGGAGATTGTAGTGTTTCTATACTTCTATTACAATTTCTAATTATTTATATTAATTATTTTTCAACCAGAAACGCATCCTCAGTCAAGATTCCAGAGAGTCAGCCAACCGATTGCTGAATGATGAATCTGGCTCTCTGAATACTTTGAGCTGCAAATTATACTCAAATATTTACATATTGATATGGAAACCCACAAATGAATACTGACCTGCAACTACTAATGCTAGCAAAGCTTGCAGATGTACTGTACTTGACAAAGAAAGGAGTAACTATGAGATTAAATTTCTTTATGGCTGATATTGGCCCATCAAATTGGCTCAGCTGAATTCTAACAAAATGAAGACATTCTAAGTTTCTGAGACACTGATGGATTTTATTATGTTTTCTGTGATGTAGGCATTGCCAATGATACACCCTGGCCTGGTAAATCCTTCCACTGTTGAGTAACAGTTTTAATCTGTGTGAAGAACTGAACCCCAGCTTTGCCTGCCATAAGAGAAAATCCATTTTTAAGTAAAAAGTAAGCTGCATTACTGATCAGCAAACAGGTACAGGAATATGTTACCATAGAAATTGAGATCGCCTGCAAAAGACGCCTTTGATCCAGTGAATGAGAAAAAGGGTAGCGGCACTGGTATTGGGACATTAATGCCAACCTGGAACACCATCGGATAAAATCAGATGTTTTTTGCTGAAGCCAGAAAGTCGATGCTAGAAAAAGTAAGGAACTTTTGGATTCATGAGGTTTACAAGGTTCAGTTTATATTAGTACTAATTCAATTTACCTGGCCTGCTTCTATTTCATGCTGGAATTTCCGAGCAGCTACACCAGATGTGGTGAATATGGATGCCCCATTGCCATATCTGAAATTGCAAAGAAAACCAGAGAGCTTATTAAAAACTAGGTTATGCACAAACAACTTTTGGTCAAATCCAGGGAATGGAACAGATCATTACTTGTTCCTGTTGATGATGTTGATGGCTTCTTCCAGGCTGTCTGCCTGCAATAGAATAACAAAAGTTTCATAAAATTAAGACTTACTGCAACGAGCATTCCGCTAGGATAACAAAACCTGAAACTTGGAAGCTACCTGCATGCACAGGAGAACTGGACCAAAAATTTCCTCCTGTTTAATATGACATAAACTAGCTTCAACTTCCGTTTCCGTAGTTTGATGAAAACGAAACCTATGATTAAGACAAAACACAAGAATTTGAAGAGTACCTCATAGCACTCCATGTTACTTGTCACATCTGCCAAAATAGTAGGGCCCACAAAATTGCCACTCTCATAGCCTGGAACCTAACATTATCCAAAAAGAATGTACTGTTTGACATTCTATATGATTTGCATTTATGACAAGGTAAAACATATGTTATCTATTCGAGACATACCACAATATCTCTACCATCAAGAATGAGTCTAGCTCCATTATCAACACCACTTTGGATCAATTTGCAGATGCGAGATTTAGCCTGTCGATGAAACTATCAGAATGCTGGAAGCAATATTTGACCACAAAACTTCAAAAATAGGCAATATAAATGACTAAGTGCAATGTATGCCATTGCAATAGAGGGTTTCTTGAGAAATTGGTTGGCAAGCAGATTAAATTTGACAAACAAACTAAGATTTCTGCTTTGCTGCTACAGGCTCATTTTCACTGATCTTCTCAGTGCACACTACATTGAGCAACAAAGAACAATCATGACTTTGGCTGGTTCAAAGACTAGCTTTTAGATCAAATTAGGTCAGATACCTGTTTGGTGATCACAGGACCAAGATCTGCATCTGGCTCAGTTCCCGCACTAACTTTTAGTGCTTTTGCACGCTCTAGAAGTCCCTCCTCCCTGAGATTAAAAACAATTATAAGGAAAGAAACTATGGACAAAATTCAAAGCTTAAAGAAAATTATAATGATACATTTGGAGTGTCACATTCAACAGTCAAATTTTAACTGCATTAAGAGAAAAGTCGTCAGCAGAGAAAGCTACACAGACTTCACAGGTTATAAACAATTCAAAAGGAAATGAAAACATCATTGAGCAAAAATGTGATTAGAAAACAAGCTTGAACTCTGATGGACATGCCTTAGAAACCAGTAAGTGAATCATTATACCATGATTGGGAGCCCCCAACAAACACGGCAGTACTGAGTGCCATGCATCTTTGCCCTGCAGCACCAAATCCAGCAGCAACTAGTGCATTTAAAGTAGCATCAACATTGGCATCGGGCATGACAATGGCATGATTTTTTGCTCCCATATTTGACTGAAGTTTATTACCAACAAAAAGAAAAAAGTCATCAGTTTAATAAATTCACTCGAATTTAAATTCAACAAAGGCAAGAAATTTGTATGTGCATAATAGAAACAGAAATGCACCTGAACACGTTTGCCATTAGCAGCACCTCGAGCATATATATGCATTCCAGCCTGAACCAAAAATTTCAATAAGAACAGAAATGTCAATGGAAAGGTGCAAAAAGAGAAGCCAAAAAGCCTTCTCCCAAAGGACCCACAAATAAAAACCTCTGAAATTTAGGATTATGACATTGAATTAGTACGGGCCTGTGTTCACAATTTTGAGTTATACTTTAATCCAACTGAAAATAGCGAACTTCAAGTTGGAAAATTAAAGAGAAACTATTTGCAAGAAGAAGATGATCTTACAGTATTGGAACCAACAAATGATATAGCCTTTATATGACTATCATCACAAATGTTATTCACAACATCCTGCCAATAAGATATAAAAGAAGTAAGTGCAATATTCTTGAATATTAATCAAATATTAGGGCCATAGGAATATCAGAAAAAAATATCTCAATCAACGGAGTTTTTTTTTTTTTTTTTTTTGAGGAAAGTGCTTTGTAATCAACAGATTTATTTAAGACACGAAAGACCATATAATTTATTTTTTATTTTTTTTTATGGAAATTAGACCATGCAACTATATGTCAGTTGAAAACATATTCAAAATTAAAACTTAATGAGAAGTTCCTGATAGAAAGTAATGAACGTGTGCATTTAATCATGGTATGAGTTAGCTTGTGAATCCTGCAACTTCAATCCAGATAAGTAATTTTCATTCATTCTACTAGTACAACTATGTGGCTAACTTCAGCGGCATCCAAGAAAAACAAACCCTCATGAACGTTGCTTCTGTTCAGTGAGCAAAACTGGATCTTGGAATCAAATGCAATGTAATTCGGTATCAAATATCATGGTTCAACATCTCAAAAGTATTTCATGCCACATACTTAAGTATCATGAATTTGTTCTTCTCGTCACCGTTAGCTCTTTACCTAGGTTTAAAACATCTGGATCGTAACAGAAATGCATGTGATTCTTGTTTATGAGATGCAAAATGATTCAATATAAGACATTAAATGAGGTGATAAACTTACATTTGTACCATGAACAATATTTAATACACCATCAGGTAAACCAGCCTCCATAGCTAGCTCCGCTAACATCATGGCAGCCCCTGAAATTTATAGTTTATCAGCTATAATATTAAAGTGAAAAAGTACACAGTGACAAGGAATTTCCAGTTCCTGCTACAGACAACTCAACATATTTGAATTTTTATATTATTTCCTTTTTGAAGGACTTCCAATTGTCACCAACAAGGTTAATTTTCATCCACTACTTGGTACAAATGTTTTTTCTTCATCTCTATTTCTCCCTTTGCCCATGCCCCTAAGGTGACTTGAAGACAAGACCTCCCTTTACAAACACCCAATGTGACTATTGAGCCAATGTCAAGTTCACCAAAGGCATGCTACCAACCCTGAACAACCAGTACAAGGCACCTATCAGCCTACATAGGACCAAGACTGGTTGTCTAAGAGGGTCAGTTTTAGGTAGCAGTTATCCACATCTAAAGTGTATCTCCTAGAGAAAGAGAAACAAGTAACCTTGTGTAACCTAGTCTCTGTGGAGAATGTGCTTTTATTTGTTTTTTTTAAATGGCGTGGACTTTTATTATAAGCAATAGCTAGTGATACAAGTAGTAGTACAACAGTAATGTTACATTGGCCGAAGCCACTTTTGATTTCTTTGCTAACTCATATAGATACACTAGAGCTCATCCAATGAATTAGAGACTATAGAATGTGCTTTTATTTGTCAAAATGAAAATTTGGAAAGTGCAGGAGAATGGGCTCACTTGATGTTTCTTTTCAATCTCGGAAATTGATGGCAATGAAATCAAGACACCTCATTTGATTTAAAACTCAAGAGAATGTCAAATCAATAACTTTATGAGAAAATCACTTCTCTCACCAAGGCTCCTGGAAATAAAAGGAGCTCTCTGGGCTAAATGAATTCAAACCCTTTCCAAGAGCATAAACTCTGCCTTAGCCAATTTCCTAGATACAGCCAATTGACTAGGTAACATTACCAACACAAAAACAAGTATTACTGATGTGAAGCAAAAATTTGTTTTCCTGGGCATCATTGGGCACTCCATAGAACAGGAAACAATTTCAAGTTAAATTCAGCACAGAATCCTTGTCCATCATAGTTTATATTAAGCCACGGCCCGATAACATAAAATGAATTTTCATTGACAAACAGAGGGCATTCTACTTTCTACAACTAGTGGATCCACTGACAGGCTATATCTTATCATAGGTAAACCATAGATGACTTGCACCACATAATGGAACTCTTAAAAGGACATCTACTCTTACAACCATCTTGGCTAACACTTGAGGTTGTTTTTTAAAAAAAAAAATTAAAAAAGTAAAATTCTTTAACTTAAAAAAATGACTAATGTACCTATAATGGGGTATGTACCCTACCTGGATCTTTCTCTGATGGCTTCAAGATAAATGTGTTACCACAAGTAACAGCCACTGGGAACATCTGTAGGAACCCAAAAGAATTTCAAAATCTAGTTTAATCAAGTATCCCACCAAAATAGTCATCTAAATTGCTTCTCCAAAACCAATCTTCTTCGAATGATCAAACAGTTAACAGTAATGCCATCATTCTCAACAAGAATAGAAGCATATAAATTATTTAAACAAAGGAACAGTTACCCATAATGGAATCATAGCAGGGAAATTGAATGGACATATCCCAGCGCAAACACCAAGTGGCTCCCTTATGCTGTATGTATCAATTCCACTTGATACATTAGAGACATACTCCCCCATTTGAAGAGTTCCCATGCCACATGCATGTTCCACCACCTCTACAAGAATATTTGAGAATCTAACATGAGTATATGAACCTCAATAAACGAATTTTTTAACACAAGCAACTTAACCAATATCAGAATCGTGTCAAGAACACTAAGGTTTCAAACACTCTAATATTGTAGTATCTACCAACTTAGGGTGGTATGCAACTTTCTTCAGCAGTAAACACAGGTTAAAGCGTCAGTCCCAAATGATAATTGAAGAGCAAAGACGGAAAATGACACACAACATAAATGTTCATGACAATTAGCTTTGTGACAGTCCAAGATAGCTGAAGAAGTGGGTATAACACTAGATGAAGCGCGCATTTGATTCTTAATCAACGATGTAAACTAACCTAAGCCACGGAAAACGTCACCATGGGCATCGCGCAGCGTCTTTCCCTGCTCTGTAGTAATATTCATTGCTAACTTATCCTGAAACGAGTTGGTTGTAAAAGCTCATTAGAAGGCAGAGAAGAACAACCACCAGACGAATGAATATCATCCGACCACATACAATGTCTCTGCGAATGAGTTCCTGAAACTTAAGCATGACCCGCTGGCGCGTAGTAACAGGGGTATTTTTCCACGAAGGAAAAGCCTTCTTCGCAGCTTCAACTGCAGCTTTGAACTCTTCATTTGTAGTCAGAGGCACTTGTGAAACAACTTCTTGTGTTGCCTACAAAACCAGCTAAATCGACTAAGAAATATCCCGTTCAATTAAAAAGAAACATCACCTTCCAATTACCATACACCGTGGCCTGATGCCTACTTGAGATACTCACCGGATTTAAGACATCGATGACAGACTGCGCTCGAGATTCTGTGAATTGTCCGCCGATGAGATTCGTAACCCTCTACAACAACTCAATCGAATGAAAACATAAAAAACAAGAAAAAAGAAATCGAGCAAAGTGATAGAACTCGTAATCAACGATAAATCAACAAACTTGGTTTTTGATTATTACAAGAGATTTCTGGTGATCCACAGCAGCACTGCTGGCAGTCGAGAATCGCATGGCTGAGAATGAAAAAACCTGTGCCTTGTGCCACGGACGGTTGATCTTAGCTGCAACATAAGAAAACAACCAACAGAACAGATAAATAAAGAGATTGTACGCGGAACCAAATTCTTTCCTAAATCCTTCCGCAAGTGTTTCACACACACCTTGGCTGAGCAAAAAGCGAGACATGTTTGATCTTTCCCCACACTCCAACCAGAACGATCGATCAACGCTTCAGTGAACTGATTACAGCAGAGTAAGATGTAATTAACTATATGAAAACATATTCCATTTTCCTCTCCCTCTCGCTACCCATGCAAGCCCCTTCCGCGACCAACCATCGACGATCCTTCTTATACCTCTCCTCCTCGTCTTCGCTGCCGTCGCCCGTAGACGTAACGCTCGTGGCGGGCGGCCGTCTCGTGCCTATCAGAATCTTTACAGATCCGTACGAATTAATGCTTAAGAATTTAAAGGCTCGAGACTCTCATATTTCTAAATCAGTTCAAGCATTTAACAAATGCACAAGTGGGTCTGATAGCATTTGTTGTCAACACTCAATAGCCTCAAATACAAGAATATTAAAAATTTAATTATCAGTCATGTGCCTCCATGTCAATAATCCATTTTCAAATCATGGGTAACTCGGCCGGGCTGATCAATGTTTTATAAACTGAACCGGCCATCAAACCAACCAACATTGTATCCCTTATATATATATATTTATATATATAAAATAAATTAATAATAAAAAAACAGTGTCCGATTTTTATCAAACCTCATTAGACTGGGTTGGACTACAATATTATACTCCGTGATTCAATATTTAACTAACAATTGATCCATGAGCTGTAATTATTTCTATCTAATAATAAAAAAAAACTAGTGTTCGATTTTGATCAAACTTGATTAGACTAGGTTGGACTACAATATTGTACTCCGTTATTCGATATTTAGCTAACAATTGGTCCATGAGTTGTAATTCTCCCTAAAATAAATCAGGTCAAGCGGGTCGAGCAATAAGAACAAACAAATCTCTAGTTTTGATTTAACAAAGTCAAATCGGCTAATACTGTTTTAAAAAAATTACTTAGTTAAAATAATAAATTTTTTATTTTATGATAAAAATACCCTTGATTCTTTACTTACTAAATTGGATTAGACATAAAAAACTAATTGGTGGTCAATAACACACTTAGTTATAAGACATTGGTTGCTAGAGTGTTAACTCAGTTATCATAATATGTTTTCCATTAAAGAGTAATATGATAGTTTGTAACTTTTAAATGCAATATAACATCCTCTTTTCTCTTGCTTATGCAATGTGCATTGTTACCTTCTGTTTGCTTTTCATTGCGTCATTTTTTACATATCAAGTTGGTCTGGGGAAGAGGGAGCTTTCGTCGCCCCATTCCCTCCGCCGTCGTAGCCGCTCGTCGAAACTTTCTCTGCCGCCGATGATATCGCTGGGATACTAGAGGTGCTCATGGGCGGCCCGTCGGAGCTGTGGAGAGAGAGCATGTCGGAGTTACGGAGAGAGAGCACGTCGGAGTTATGGTGGAAGCCATGGGAACCAGGGAAGGGAGTGGCTATTCCCAAAGAGCCTAAGGTGGGATTTTCCCTATTTGACAGTGCTAGAAGATGGTACATCGATGTAGTAAGCCTCAAGGGTGAGTTGGCTGTAAAAATTGCATCAAAGAGTCCCACCCAAAGAACTTATGTCAGGATTCCGTTGTGTGAAGTCGAAAGTGTAAGATCAAACCTTTCACAGCTAACTAAGTTGGGTACACCAGGGAAGACCAAGTTAAGCCACAACAGAAGAATAGAAGTGGGAATATTTGAAGAAGGGCAAACCATTATGGAGGTTCGTTGAGAAGAGGGGAACAACGACTGTAGGCACAGTGGACATACCCAAATCCGCCAGTGCTGGGAAAGGATGGAAGTGGATTGATGAAAGCCTTTTAGAAATATATGAAAGGACATCTGAATCGGATGCCAGGGAAGTTCCCCAACCAAAGAAAAGAGCTTCCTCCCAGACGTAAATAAATATGTATACGTACCGGGAAGCCTTCTCACTGATAAGTAAAGAACTGCGACAAAGGAACTCCCAATCAGTGTGGGTCTTATTCAAGGCAGGCCAACAGTAACTGTTATGCCAGAAATCACTCATCCGTGGATTGAAGAACTATCGAAGTGCTTGATTGTTCGTCTGACTGCGGAAAACTTCAGTGAGAGAACTAGCAAAAACTATGAAGGGGAGTTGGAGATTAGTCGAGGAGCCTAGTTTATCATTTCTCAACCCAAACACATGGCTGGTTAACCTAGCTAGCAAAGAGGAACAAAGAAGAATCTTTGCTTTAAAAGAGCACCTAGCCGACGAGCTGATACAGGAGATTATCGAATGGAACCCAAGTTCCCATGCTATTGATCCCTCCACCTGGGTGTCGATTAAAGGCATCCCCCTACACCTTTGGAGGGAAGAGATTTTTCGTGCCATTGGCAGTTTAGCAGGAGATGTGACGCAGATAGACAGGGACGTGATGCAAGGGGTCAGGCTCGATTGTGCACGAGTAAAGATTCAAGTTTTTCCATCTTTTGCAGGAAGGATGTCTGTAACATTAAAGGTAGGTAAGTTTCAATATATGGCTCTACTCGAGGACGAACAAAAACAACGCGAAGATCCACGGGTGGAAGGTAAAGAAAAGGGCCGGAGCAAAGTAAAGGAGAAAAAGCGGACAAGAAGAAAAATATCCAGAATTTGGCGAAAGAAAGAAGCCTCCTCGGCATGGGCGTCTGCTCCGGTACCGGCAGCCCTCTCAACAGTCGGAGAAGGAGAAGATGATCGGAGACAACTGGCGATTGTCCTTCCTAACCTAATAGGGGAAGGCACAGAAGCAGAATCGACGATCTCTCCAAATCAGGAAGTGCTAATTAATGAAGACGGCAAAAGAACGGTATCCGAGAGAAGAGACGTGAGGATCCCTGATTGCTTTATTGGCACTCAAGAAAAACAGGAAATGGCCAGAAAGGGGTCGGGACCCAAGACTGTGGGCCGGGATGAGAGACATGAAAATGAACATGTGAAGGCAAATGGGAACAAAGAAGTGGAAAGCCACGAGGGCCCAATCTCAAACATAGGGGCCGAGCCTACCATAGAAAGGGAAGCGCCTGGGCAGATAATTATCTTGACCAGGGATGCGGGCCAACAAGCGGATGAAGAAGACTCCAAAAATCAGCCCCCAAAAAGTGTAAGTGACAAAACTCGCAAGAGCCAGGATGGGTTACCCTCAACCTCCCGCCCTCTCCCTGCAAGTGAGTTGCGACAGTCAGGAAATGAATGCGAGAACCCAAAAAGTGTTGTGCCAGTGTCGTGCGCACATGCAAGAAACCATGCTAATAGGATATTGAGAAACCCTATAGCCATGTACAGAAGTAGCCCAATGAAAACATGTAGCGTTAGTGTTCCCCTTCCCTCCAGTAATATCAAGGAAGTAGAGGAAGAGGATGAAGATGAGGAAAGGCGAATATAACAATTGGCTAAAAGATTATCAGGAGAAGGCGATGTGGGGCTACAGCGAAAAGCTGGAAATGAATCAGGCGAGAATTGCAGAATGCCTAAATCAAGTCAAAGCACTGGGGAAAGCAAAGAACATAAGTGAAGGTGATCCATGAATATACTATCAAGGAATGTGAGGATTCAGCTCTGAGACAAAGAGAGCCATAGTCAGGGAAAGATGTCGAAAGTATAAAATAGTGGTAGCTTTATTACAGGAAACGAAATTGCAAAAATTTTCGCAAGCCATGGCAAGAAATGTGTGGCATAAAAGACGTCCTCAATGGGTGGAAGTTGGAGCACAAGGGTCAGCAGGGGGAATTGCAGTCTTTTGGGATCCAAATGAAGTGGAGCTTATAACAAAGGAGCAAGGAATGTACTCATTGGCAGTACATTTTCAATCTCGGAGGAATGGTTCACACTAGGCAGCCCTCTCTGTATATGGCCCCACCTCCCAAGATCAAAGAGAAGATTTCTGGCACGAGCTCTCGGCCTTGATACAGCTATGTCCTCTCCCTTGGGTCATAGGGGGAGATTTTAACATAACGAAATACACCTCTGAAAAACTAGGAGGATGAAGCAGGGTGACTTCTACAATGACACAATTCAACAGTCTCATTTAAGACCTGTCGCTCATAGAGCCATCTCTCGAAGGTGGACAATACACATGGTCAAATAGATGAAGTTCACCAATCCTCGCAAAGCTAGATAGATTCCTAGTTGCTCAAGGATGGCTTGATCTGCATAAAAATGTATCAGGCAGAGTTTTACCAAGGCTAACATCGGATCACAATCCCATCATGTTAGAAACTGAGCCTGATTCGTGGGGGGCCCCTCCCTTTCGTTTTGAAGACGGTTGGCTACTTGAGGATGGTTTCAAAGAAAAACTCAAAACTTGGTGGGAGGATTGTGATGCACATGGCTCGGCCTGTCTCAGATTCAGCAAAAAACTTAAGAGTTTGGAGAACAAAATTAGAGCATGGGCCAAAGAGAGAAACATAGATTTTGACAAAGAAAAGGTTGTACTCCTTGACAAAATTCAGGTGCTCGACTGAACATAAGAGCTCAATGGCTCCCTCTCAATTCTAGAGGGGATAGAGAGAGACTTATTAACAAAAGCTTATGAAGACAAGGTGACTCAGGAAAGGATATATTGGAAGCAAAGAGCCAGGTTTAAATGGGTGAAGGAGGGTGATGGGAACACCAAATCCACGCCATTGCCTCAGCCCACAAGAGGAGAAATTGTATATCCTCCCTCACAATAGATGGGATGGAAATCTCAAGTAAGCAATAAATCATCAAAGAATTCGCTGACTTTTATTCTGACTTGTATGATGACAGGAACATTGTCAGACCTTTTCCCTCGAGTTTGCCTCTAAAGTCCCTTCCGCCTACTGCAAGGGAGTTGTTAGAGAAGCCTTTCACTATGGAAGAGATAGAGGAGGGAATCAGGAGTTTGCCCTCAGATAAGGCGCCAGGCCCTGACGGTTTTACTGTAGAATTCTATAAGCAAGGATGGAATTTCTTAAAGGAAGACATCATCAATATGTTTACCGAATTTTATGAAGAGGGTTTAATAGCTAATAGTATGGGCGCCTCCCTAATTGCTCTAGTCCCTAAGAAGGAAGGTGCTTGCTGTCCAAAAGAGTTCAGACCAATAAGCCTATTGTGTAGTCACTATAAACTCATCCCCGAGTACTAGCTTCAAGACTAAGAGCAGTGTTGCATGAGGTAATTAGTGACAATCAATCAGCTTTTCTAAGAAGTAGACAAATTCTAGATTCCCCTCTAATGTTGCATGAGCTGTTACATCACTATAAGAAAAAAGGGAAGCAAGGGACAATTTTAAAGCTCGATTTTGAGAAAGCTTTTGACATAGTACATTGGTCTTTCCTAGAATACTTGATGACACAAATGAACTTTCCCCCTAGATGGAGGAAATGGATTCTTAGCTGCGTATCCTCAGCTAGAACTCCATACTAATCGATGGAACGGCGCAAGGCTACTTCAAAGGCACTAGAGGCTTATGGCAGGGAGACCCAATTTCACCTCTGTTATTTAACATAGTGGGTGAAGCGTTGTGTGCCTTATTCAAGAAAGCACAAGAGGAAGGATGGACCTCAAGAATGGAAGTGGGAAGCATTAAAATACCTATACTTCAATTCGCAGATGATACATTGATCTTATGTGATGGGATGAACGAGAACCTGCTGCACTCTAAAGCCTTGCTATCCCTATATGAGATCATGTCAGGCCAAAATATCAACTGGGAAAAATTTGGAATCCATGGGCATCAGCTGTGAGGAAGCATTACAGAGTAAGGCTGAAGCTTTTCTGAATTGTGTACCTTGGCCAGTTGGCCTGCCACTATTTCGAGTAAGGAACAATAAAGCTTTATGGCAGCCTATAGTGGACAAATACCAAAAGCGATTGGAAACATGGAAAGACCAGCTATTATCACAAGCTGGGAGAGTAACATTGATCAAGTCAACTTTGGCTAGAATCCCTAATTACTGGTTACCTTTAATACCATGCCCGATTGGGATTGCAAAGAAACTAGAGTCCATCCAAAGGAGGTTCCTGTGGTGTGGGACAAAGAAAAAGTTAAATATCCATTAGTGAAATGGAAAACAATATGCAAGCCGAAGGATAAAGGGGGTTTGGGGATCAGATCCATTAAAGACATGAATAAGGCAATGCTGGCCAAGTGGGTGTGGAGATTCGCAACAGAAAAAGAGTCTCTGTGGAGGCTTCTTGTTTCAGCAAAATATGGCAGTTGTTGCTGAGGTTGGCTGCCAAAAGAAAGAAAGGTAGCCTCCCCTATCTGGGGAGCAGTACTAAAAGCAAAAAAGAAGGTGGATGCAGGTATTAGATTCCATGTTCGAAGTGGAAATTCTGTTAGCTTTTGGCATGACAAGTGGGTTGGCAGTGAGGCTCTATCTATAGCTTTTCCAAATATCTACCAACTTGCCAGAAACAGAGATATTACAATAGCACAGAGCAGAATGCAGCATGAAAACTCATGGAATCTAAACTTAAGAAGAACCTTGAGGGACCAAGAAGCTACTGAAACTTCACAGCTGCTAAGTAAGCTAGATTCTATATATATGTTAAATTCTGGTAAGGATGAAATTATATGGGCCCCATGCTCTTCAGGGAGCTTCTCGGTCTCCTCATACTATAAGTGGAAATATGATGCTGGGAATGAGCAACAATTGCATGCCTCAGGTCTAGTTTGGAAGCTAACTGGGCCCCTCAAAGTTAAACAGTTTGCATGGATAACTACCCAAGCAAAACTCCTAACCTGTGACGAGTTGGCTAAAAGAGGGCAGCCAATCGTAAATTCTTTATGCAAGCTTTGCAATCAGGAAGAAGAGAATTGCAATCATCTACTCCTGCACTGTAGTTTTAGTCAGAAGGTTTGGCAAGCAATCATAAAGAATTTTGGATTGCATCTCTGCATGCCAAACTCCTACAGCCTACTAGTACAGCAGTTGTTTTTGTGCCCGTTCCCCTCCTGTGGGAAAATATTATGGAGAGCCAGTTTACTAGCAATTCCTTGGCAGGTTTGATTAGAAAGGAATGCTCGAACTTTTAATAACAAGAGTACCTCATTGGGAGGGATCATAGAAAAGACAATACATAGCATATTATTACGGGCAAGTACCACACAAAAGTTATCGCCATTCCCAAGTTCTGTGATAAGAAAGTTTTGGGCCAAATTCATCTACTTCTGCTCTGATAAACCTCCCAAGTAAGAAGAGTGGCAACCACCACCCAGAGGAAGTTTAAAACTCTATTTTGATGGCTCTTCAGTTGGTAATCTGGGGCCCGCTGGGATAGGAGGAACTTTCAGAAATGACGAAGGGAACTGTCGGGTCCTATACTCTGGTCCTACTGGGTAAAGATGTAATGACTTCAAGGCCTCCCTTGGTTGCTTAACTGCATTGTACTTTAAATCCTATAACCTATGTGTTTCACTGAAAATCCATCGGTCCGCGAAGAGGCGCGACCGAGAGCGTAATTCGATTTATAATAGAGAATTTGTATTACAATTTGTATTTGAATATCAAGGAATGCGAGTACAATCTCCTATTCTTCCTCTAATTCGATCTCCGTGTGAATTTGATGAAGTTTAAGATTCTGGTGAGTTGATGACGAAATCCGAGTTTTGGAACGAGTGTGCACGAACGATGACGGCTTTGGTCGATCGGATGGAAGTATTTGTATTCCGCATGTATCGACTTGTTGACGTGCCGGCGAACATGTAGAGTTGCTCCGGTCGAATTGGTGAATTACGATGAACTGCAAGTTGCAGAACTTATTTGGATCGAAAGGGTCTCTGTGCGCGAGAGTGTTGCTCGACACAAGATTTCTCATCATAAAGAAATTTCGAACTCCAATTTTTGAACCCTTGCGACAGAATATTTCTGGCTATTTATAGTCGGTTCTGTGCAGTTGTTGGGGGTCGATCCTTGGAATGGGGATCACGATCCGCTTTTTGCTGTAGTTGCTGAGATGGGAGGAGGACCAGGAGTTCCTCTATTGGATCCCTCGAAAGAGGATCGCAGTGTCTTTTCTTGGCTTCAACCGTTGGCGACCAGACTTGGTCGTTTAACTGATGAGTTGAGTGGCAACGTGACATGGCTGCTAACTGTTGCTGACGCGGCGGGTCACTGCTGACTGGGACGTCGACTATATCGATGATGTGGCAGAATGAATGAGTCTGGCGATGGGTTGCGACGAGGGATGAACATCGGCAGAGCCTACCCACGACCATCGTTTAATGGATTGACGGGCGTTAGGGCTCGTCGAAATTGGGCTGGTCACATTTTAGTGCATACAGATTGCCCCCTTCGAGACTTGACCGTTCAGAGAGAACGATCAAGTTTCGAATGTGAAAATACACGCACACACACAAGCACATTTTTTTTCTTCTTTTTTTTTGGACCATCTTACTCTTTTAGGGTCGTTTATCTTTTCGTGTACGTATCCTTTTCTGTCCTCTGACTCTTTTAGGACAGTGTATATTTCTGTACACTTGTATTGGGTATGTATTTTTTTTCTTTCTTTTCGTTTCTCTTCTTTTTTTTGGCTCTCTTGCTATTTTAGAGCTGTTTGTTTTCCAAATTTTTTTTTGTTTATGCGCACATATGTAGTGTATGTACGGTATAGAGAGATGATGAATACTTGAGCAGAGAAGTTGTTCAGGTTGAATAACGATGTTGAGTTGAAGTCGACTGAGCAGAGGTTGTAGCTTGCTCTGATGCTGCTACCGAATGTTGCTTCAAATGAGTTGGTTGCACGCTAAAGGGAGCAGTGAACTCGGCGAGATGGTAGAATGCTTCGGCGAACAGTACTTTAGAGAAAACTGGTCAATTGGCCTATCCTCCTGGCAATTGCGACAAATTTCGATGACTTTGGTTCATTTTGGCGACTTTGTGTGTGTCGCGCCGGAGAGAAGTGCAGTTTCGGTAGCTTGGTCGTCGCACTGAAAAGAAGAGAAACTTTCGTTTCGACGAATTGTGGCCACCTCGACTTGACAACACCCCTTCACGCTGTGTCGAAGGATTGGCATAGGTTGAGTGAAACGCGATGGGCTTCAGTTCAGTCTGCGTGGCTACGTTGCTTCTGTTCATTGCGTCGAAGAGGAAGAGCACGAACTGAAGTGAAACACAAAGATTTTGCTCCAATTCGACCCATCTCTTGGTGCGACGAATTGTTTCCAACAGGCCGACGCCGTTGTGCAGATCAGGTTCCGGCTTCCTCCAGCTCTGCTGAGACAATCTCTCTTCTCCGCCTCTGTTTGGTGCGCCAGGGAGAGAATGCGCATAGAACTAGGCATAGTGGGGCCCATCTTGGCTGAGTTGAGCCTCCCCGATGAGTCGCGATGCTTCTCCCGGCTTATTTCGTCGAAACTGGCTTTATGTCCCTCGTCGACGATTTGGCATCAGCACAGGTCGTAGAGGAATCGAGGTGAGGGAATGTGGGTCCCACCCTCCTGCGCAGCAGGCTCCTTTTTAAGTGGGGGAAGCACTAATCCACTCCCCGCGAATTTGGGATAGTCAGGTTTAAGGGTCCTATCTTTTTCTTCTAGGTGCACTCTGCGAATTTGGGTCCCCTTTCTGTCTGCGATTTGGCACTTTCTATCAGTCTGCGATTTTGGCTTGGGAGACTGTCTGCAAATTTGGGAGATTGTGAATTGGGAGACAGATTGCGTCTGCGAATTTGGGAGGTTGCTAATTGCTGAGGCTTCTCTGTCTGCGAATTTGGTTGGGAGGACAGTCTGCGACTGCGACCTGGGAGACTATCTGTGACTGTGGCCCGGGAGACTGTCTGCGACTTGCTGAGATTTTGGGATTACAACCTGTTGCCTTCTGTCTGCGAATTTGGGACTGCGATTTGGGAGTCTGCGACCTGCTGCGAATTGTCTGTCTGCGAATTTGGGAGACAGTCTGCGAATTTGGTCTTGCAGTCTTCTTCGAGCCCCCGACTTGCGTTAGAACTCTCTGCAAACCAGAATTTAAAGGTATTGTATGCAAATTTCTTCTCTCTCGGCAGTATCTGGCTGAATTCAAGTCAGCCAGGGTCCCCACTCTCTTTTCTTTCTTCTTCTCTTCCTCTCTCTTTCTTCTTCTTTTTCTCTCCTCTCATTTTCAACTTCTCCCTCAATCTATCTCTCTCTTTTCACGATTTTTTTTTTAACTTTCTCTCACATTTTATCTCTGTTTTCTCTGTCTAGATTTTTCTCTCTTTCTCGCGCTCCAAGTGTTTGTCAGATTGTCACTGTGACAGACTGATAACCTTTTGCGTGTCGTTTGGTCCAAAAGTCAAACACTGTAATTTTGTGTGGCACCTGGCTCTGTCGCTAGGTGCTGAAGTTGATTTGGGTCGCACCCGGCTCGGTCGCCGGGTGTTGTATTTCTGTATTGGCCGCGTCCGGCTCGGTTGCTGGGCACAAGACTTTTGTTTCGTGTCCAGCTCGGTCGCGGGGCACTAAAGTTATGTTTCATTTGCGTCCAGCTTGGTCGTCGGGCACGAGGCTTTTTGTTTTGACTCTGGCTTGGTTGTCGGGCGCTGAGACTCTGTTTTGATCGCACCCGGCTCAGTCGCCGGGTGCTGCAGTTTTGTTTCACGCCCAGCTAAGTCGCCGAGGACTGAATTTCTGTTTCGGCTGATCCCGGCTTGGTCGTCGGGTGCTGAATTTCTGTTTCGGCTGATCCTGACTTGGTCGTCGGAGACTGAATTTTTGTTTCGGCTGATCTCGGCTTGGTCGGTGAGTTCGGCTGATCCCAGCTTGGTCGGCAAGTTCGGCTGATCCCGGCTTGGTCGCCAGGGACTGAATTTCTATTTTGGTTGATCCCGGCTCGGTCATCGGGGACTGAATTTGTGTCTCAGCTGTGTCCGGCTCGAGCGCCGGGCGCTGAATTTGTGTTTCAGCTACGTCCGGCTCGGTCGCCGGGTGCTGAAGTTTCTTTTTCTTTTGTTTTGCGAAGTTTCTTTTTCTTTTGTTTTGCGACCAGCTCGGCCGCCGGGCGCCGAAATTTCAATTCGACTGAGCTCGACGAGTCGCCGGGAGGCAAAATTTTTGTGCAATCGCACCCGGCTTGGTCGCCGGGTGCTGTTTTCGCAACTGATTCGAGTGTCAGGTGTGAGCTGCCGAGTGGTCGCAGCCGGCTTGGTCGCCGACAACATTTTTTCTTTTGCGACTGCTTCTTTTTGTCGTTCGCGATCTTTTCTCAGGATCTTCTTTTTTTTAACACCTTGTCTTTCTTTTTGATTTCTTTTTTTTTGCTTTTTTTTTTTGGACTGCTTCTTTTTGTCGCTGCTCTTTTTTGTTTGGAGAGGAGTTACATACCTGGCTCCGATTGGCTACATCCAGCTCGATCGTCGGGCGCGAAGCTTTTGCAGTACAACACCCGGCTCGGTCGTCGGGTGTTGAATTTGATGATTTGGTCGCGTTCGGCTTGGTCGCAGGGCACAAAGCTTTTGAACTGTGCTCGGCTCGGTCACCGGGCACAATGCCTGCATTTTTTTTTTTTGGGTCGCGGTTGGCTTTGTCGCTGGTCGCGACTCTTCAAACTAAGCTCGGCTCGGTTGCTAGGCGTAGGAGTTTGTTGTTTTGATTGCGGCCAGCTTTGTTGCTGGTCGCGAATCCTTGAACTGTGCTCGGCTCAGTCGCCGGGCGCAGGAATTTGTTGTTTTGATCGCGACTGGCTTTGTTGCTGGTCGCGAATCCTTGAACTATGCCTGGCTCGGTCGGCGGGCACCGTGTTTTAATTTTGCAACATTCGGCTCCCGTCTGGCTGTAGGCAACATCCTGCTTAGTCCGATGCATGACCAGATGGTTCGCTTTTCGGTGCCAAAACTCTCCATCGACAGTGACCGATTCGACTCTTGGGATAGTCACCCGGTTGTGAGCTCTGCCCCCTACTTTGTGCCTTTCTATTTTGAGTGGGAAGACGTCGTTCTCCACACTTGTACCGAGCAGTTGGCGGCAGCAAACCTTACTCATGCAGTCCGAGCTTCAATGTTTTCGTATCGATGCTGCAGCAATGTCGTCCACTCTTTTCTGGAGGTATGGTGTTCTTCGACTAGCACTATTTTCACTCGCAAGGGAGAGCTGTCGATTTCTTTATGGGATATGCATCGACTCGACGGGCTGCCCATCTCTGGAAGTATTTACGATGAAGTGACTCCGACGGTCGATGATTTTACTCAGAGTCACTCTATGCCACTACCCGAGAGTATTCGATACCTCATCCTTGCCTATTATCGACTCTTCTGTCGTCCGAGGGCTTCGAACGTAGATGGAGTCACTGGAGTTTCTATGTCATAGTGGGCATCCTTCTGGTTTCGATCCGAAGGGGGTGCGCGACCTTCAGATGACCCTTGGGCTGATCGTGAGAAGACGACGGGTTCTCGGAGTCGTGACCAGTCGGTCGTGCTGGATCAACTCCTCTCTGAGCTTGGGGTCCCTGACACCCTCGCAGATGAGGTGTATCTGGCTGCCTTCCTATCATTGTGGCTCTGCCATTTTGTTCTGCCTTTGCCGGGTAACATGCTGAGATTTAGTGTTTTCAAGATGGCCTATTTCATGGCCGGTGGTACTCGATGTAGTTTAGCCGGCGCAGCCTTGGCGAACCTTTATCAAGGGCTGAACGTTTCTTCACCGGGGAGGATTCCTTGGCCGCTTGTTTATACATGGCTTGCCCAGCGGTTCGGCGTCTGCAAGGTTGACTCTAGCGGCGGCGATAGGCCTCTCATGATGCTTTACCGCAATTCGGAGCTTGTTCGCGTTTGTACTCGACAGGAGGCTCGTTCTTTATTTTGGCGCGGCGGAGTGCGATGCCGGTACCCTTCTGAGGCTCTCCCTCCCGGACCAATCCTTGACAAGACTGGTCGCTTTGCTTCTCGGATTGAAGTAGAGTACTTCCGTTGCCTGCGGGCGACGTCCCTAGTCTTGCGGCAACGCGAGCTTCTTGTGGTGGAGCCTTATAGTCCTCACCGGTTCGCTCGTCAGTTTGGATTCTGCCAAGACTTGCCCAGTGTGTTGTTCTCCGACCAAAGAAATGCGGCTTCAGTTAATGCACTTGTGGAGTTATGGCGAGCAGGGACTGCTTGTCCTCTTGGCAGCGTGGAGGTGCCTGCCTTCGTGAGTCCAGACTCGGATCTGGGTGCCATGTCCCTTTTTCGGGAGTCCTGGCTTGAGGCAGTTGTTCCCCTCTTCGAGGTAGCGACTCTTGTTTCCCTCTTATTTTTTTTTTCCTTTTGCACCTTTTGATTTTTTTCCTCTTTTCAGCGTGCGTGGAGGAAACTTACCGGAGCATCTGCGCCGGAAACTGTCTTGCCGCTTGCGCAAGGAGATGGCGATGCGGAGGGTCAGAGCTGAAGGAGTTCACGCCCAAGTTCGAAGCCTCCTGTTAAGGCAAAACAGAGCAAAGGTGGGAAGAAGCGGGTGCCTCGACCGAAGGTCGTGAAGGAGAAGCCGTCGGCTCCGTCGTAAGTCGTGCCAGAGAAGGGCATCGTAATCCGAGATGTTTCTTCGGCACAGGGGGATCCTCGGTGTTGGGTGTCTAGCAAGTGCACTAGGTCAGCAAGTAATATAGACTCAAGAGTCCAGATATCGATCCCACAGAGACCTTGATGAGAGTTTAATTTAAGCAAAGATCTTTCTATTGATTGAGGTGAAGAAATTTTTGGTTTTGAGAACTGAAAAACAAAACAGAATTATACTACTGGAAAACCTTATAGAGATGAGATGTTGGGAAAAAGTGTCAATCCCTCCTAGTTGCTAACATGCAAACTTCTGATTTTATAGCTCAAATACCCTTACCTTGACTTACCTTTTGAAAACCTGGTTACCCATATACAGGAAATAACTTTGACCTATTCCTTGAACTCAATCACAATCCGGAAACATTCAAATCCTAGGTGCATAAATATAAAATCTTAAAGATTAACTCTCACTTATTCAGAACAAGAGTTATAGAAGTCACATCACTTTTCAACTAGTCTCCATCACAATCCGGAACGATCTAGTTAGAAAAATAAGTTGTTTTACAAAACAAGAATCAAATAACTAACCCAACTCTCTACTAAAATTTAACTTCTCTATTTGAACCTGTTTAAATTCCAGAATTGAATTCAGATCAGAAATAAGCAATGAACTCAGTTTCAAAAACAAAAGCCAGGTATTTTATTGCTATAATTTCAGAATTTAAACAAGTCACAACTAGGAGTTCATGACTTCCCCAACAAAGAGAGACTACTCCATAATAATAGAATAAACACACAAAGAGGATTCAATTACAGCCATGAAAATAAGAAGAAAACAAGTACAGAAAACCCCCTTTGAGGAACTACCCTTGCTTCAACTCCTCCTTGACTGAAATCTCTTCCTTCTCTCCAAAGTACCAAGAGGTCGTGTAAGACTTTCTCTAGACTTTCTCTCCTCTCCAAACTAACTAATGAAAACAGAAAATTGAACTAGAACTATATTTACAACCTAAAACTGGATCTAAAACTCCCTCTTCTCTCTCTGCCTCGATCCTCTATTTATACTTGTTCTGCTGCCCAGGCCTTGTAATTTGCTCTATGTCCAAGGGTATGAAGTATGCCTTCCCAACCTCTGAATTAAATGAAATTCTATGAGAACCTTCCTTCAATGGTCCTTGCCTTGTGTAAAAAATTTGAGTCCATTCTGAGATGGGAAACTTGAGATATGATGTTGAGAAGTTGGATTGCTTTTGCTGCCAATTCCGGCTCTGGGTCCACCACTTTAAAAATATAAAACTATGAAAAACCGACTTGGATTGACCTGAATTTTTGTGATATGATCCTCAATCTCCTCATAAAGCTTCAGCCCAAATTTGGGTTCAATTGGGAATATGGAACTCCAGATATGGTTCTCTTAAAACTCGGATTTTTTCTTCTTTTCTGGCAGCAGTTTCCTTCTTTGTGTGGAACTTCTCTTCTTGGTCATTCAATGCTCCTAGACTTGAGCCAATTTCCTTAAAATCTTCGTGGATACCTTCCTTAGTCAATTAGGACTTCTTCTTGGTAATTCACGTTGCTGAGTCAGCGGGGCAGTCGCGCACATTTTCTTCTGATTTTGGCGCGGTCGGGCCACTGGAGTATATTTCTTTCCAAGTCTGGAAATGGCCTTCGAAATCGTGACGAGTAAGGAGAGCTCTTGGCGCGGCAACGCCAAATGTAGCTGTTGAAGTGGTGCGGCAGCGCCAGTCCTTAGTCTTTTTCACTGGTCCCAGAACGACAACTCCTCTTCAGTAGTTGGCATCTCTTTGGCGCGTCCATGTTATCCCAAAGTGAGGTAGCGCCATATTTCTTGGCGCGGTAGCGCCCTCAGAAGGCGCAGTCACGCCATTCCACATTCCCGAGTTGTCTTCTTTGAAGCTTTACTAGCCATTGGGAATTTCCTTCATTTATTTGATTCTTTGACCATTTTCCTGGCGCGGTTGCGCCGTTTCCTTTTTTGGCTCTTTTTGCTCTTTTTTGCTTCAATTTCTCTCTGAATCCAGATTTTCTTCTTCTACCAGGTACCTAAGACACAAAACATGAATTTGAGTTATATATGTCATTTTCATTCTAATAATCAACTCAAAATGGGAATTTATGATAATAAATTCATGCATAAAACAGTGTCTTTTAGACACTAGTCACAACCCCAAACTTAAACCTTTGCTCGTCCTCGAGCAAACTCTGAAATAAATATCAGATAGATCTGTAAAGACTAAGAAAAATTTAGTGATCCTCCCTTTTAAAGTTTTCCAAGATAGCTGATTCACTCCTTTCCTAATGATGGTTCTTTTACTTAGTCAAAACAGATTTCGAATTTCCTTCAAATTTTTCAAAGATGTACATTCTCATACAAGTGAGAAGTCTCAATTCAACTCCACAAGCCAACCCTCAGTCCACTCTCCACTAACCTGAAGGAATTCACAATTCTGATCAATAGGTCTTTATAGGTTGTAATGAGGCAGGGGTAATGGGTATGATGAAGATTTTTGGGTATTTCTTTTGGGTTTTATTCTCCTCATCATATCCATATTTCCATTTTCCTGAGCATGAATCGGATTTGTGACTCTTCCTCCAAGCTCTTCCACCCCAAACTTATTCTTTTGCATTTATCCCTTTTTTTTTTTCTTTTCCCCTTTTTTTTTTCCTTTCCCATGTATACTTTTCTTCGGGTTTTGTCCAGAGTCTAGCTTACCTCGTCGGTTGACTCAGAGTCCTTAAGCTTGCTGAGGCCCGAGACCCGGTGCACACACGAAGTACCCTTTCCCTTAACTAACCCACAACCTTTTCTTTCTTATTCTTTGGCTTTGTCTGGAGTCCAGCTTACTTTGCCGGCTGACTCAGAGACTCTAAGCTTGCTGAGGCCCGAGTCCCGGTGCACACACAAGGTGCCCTTTCTCCTACTCAACCCAGAATTTTCTTTTTTTCTCTCTCTTGCTCCTTCTTCCCCTTTACAAAGAAATATATCTCTACCCTTCATCCATCCCTGCTTATAACTTCAAAATCCTGATCCATGCTCATTCAAACAGAACACTTCAATAATTTGGAGAATCATGGGTAAGTAAGAAACAAGTTTATTGATCACTAAGGCTGACTCATGTAGCATGGGACATTAAAACAGAACAAGGATCGTTTTGGCTCAAAAAGTTTGACAAAAGGTGATGCAACTTGTGCATTGAAATGGGTGGCTTTGAAAAAGGCTCAAACGGTTTTTAAATAGGTGCCTAAATCACCTCAGAATTTTGAAAACCTTTCTCTGTTTCATCTCAAGTTTTCCTCAGGTTGGTTCTAGTGATTGAAATCAACTTGCTCACTTGTACTTTGTTTTCAAAAACTATTTTTGAAGAAAAATTCTCATCCAATTAAGACTAAGCATCTGAACTAAAAAAATTTCTCCAAAAAGTGAATCATGTTATCCATTTGATCAAGGTTTTTCACTGGTATTTTTTAAAATCTCTATTGGATTTTCTGGTGAATTTTTGAAAATCAGGGCTTTCAGATCCATGCATGAAAAGTATCCCACCCTAAACTTAAAATTTTTTAAATCCCTTAAAAATGCATGAAGAGTATCTCACCCCAAACTTAAAAACATGCTTTGTCCTCAAAGCAGAAATAAACATAGGAGTGATGAGAGATACTTCCCTGACATGCTGGGTGGAATGAGGTTGGATAGATCTCCCTTGGTTGCTCTTACATTCTGCTTTCATGGGTTAATGATAAACACTTGCATGATTTTCAACAATTGATAATGAAACAATGGCTTGAAGTGTCTCTCAGGCATAAAATTAAGCTTCAGAAGAATACCTGGAGTGAATTCAGTGTTCCTCACCTCTGTAACGTCGTACCTCATCAAGGCAGTGGCGCGGGCGCGTTGAGTAATTTCATCAATTCTGCTGATCTGTAATGAATTTTGCAATCTTTCCACTTTGGATAGGTTAGTATCAGTGACAAGTAGATGAAGAGTCATATTTCCCACTTTTTCTTTGGAAGAATTATTTAAAGCATGCTTTGAGATAAATAATGAGATTAAAAATTAGAATTTCATTAATACGAATGGAGATTGAGTACATATTAATGAAATTGCATTACATCACACTCTCAAACATAATCACACAAAAGCAAGCTCACACCCGATTTTCAACAAGGAAAAGTTCCAAAGATATAGCAAGAGTTAAAAATTTCTACTCTTCTTCTTCCTCGTCATCTTCTTCTTCCATTTTCCAGTTTTGAGTTTTCTAAATTTTTTTTTTTTGTGTTTTTGTGTTTTTCGAAAGCTGTAAATTTTTAATCTAACCCTATTCCTATCCTAGGTCTATTCAAATAGTGAAAATAAATCAAAATCTCCTATGAATTTAAAACACAACCTAAAAATATAAAAAAAAAAAAAAGACTGTATTCAAATCAACTCACACACAAAATCTTAAAAAATTAAATCAATTCAAAAACTCTTACTCCTATTCCTACACTACTGATCCAGGTGATCTGATCCACTAGGATCGAATGGAAACTGGAACCATCCATGCCTAAGGATATTTTTGGTTTTGGAATGCGTTGCATGGTGATTCAAACTTTTGAGAAAAGAGCTGGTCACTCTTTCTCTTTTCTGGTTGGCTTTGAACATGTTTTTCTCATTAATTTTTAGCCAACTTTTCTTTGTATTACCCAGACCCAATAAAATCTTAAGTTTTTCTTTTATGGGTGATTTATAGGGCTGGATAACGAAGAAATCTATATCTAATGAGAGGAAGGAATGTTCTTCGAACTTTTTGTCCTCTATCCTAACTTCTTTATACTGTTCATGGGATTTTTCTTCTTTTTCTACCCCATCCCCTTCTTTCTCTTTTACATCTTCTTCCTTTTCCCTCATGATCTTTTCATCCTCTCCCTCTTGAAGTTTCTGAAATTCATAACTCTCAGCTCTCTCCATTGTATTTTCCTCTATGTGTTCTGCAGTAACACATAAATTAAAACAAGAAGTGCTAGCTGTATACATCCATTCAGAATTGCTAGGTAAAGTACATTGGTTCCTACCTGATATGACATTGGCCAGCTGTCTCACTTGTATTTCCAGATTTCAGATTGATGCCTCTTGAGTTTGAAGCCTGGCTTCAGTCCGAGCTTCTCCTTTCTCTTGATTTACTAGAATCTTTGAAACCATGTCCTCAAAGTTGCCTTTTTGTTCTGGTTCTTGTGCTGCTTTTTGGAATCCAGGTGGTGGTCTTGTTTGAACATTGGGTTGTTGAGTGCTGGGTTGCTGGTTGTTGTTGTTTGACCATGAAAAATTTGGGTGACTCCTCCAACCAGGATTGTAAGTATTGTTGTATGGATCATTAGACTTGCAAAATTTGAAACATAATTAGCCTAGTCTAAAGAATTTACAGCTTGCACATTACCTGCTTGGCATCCATGGTTGGGATGTCCTCCACCACATATGTCACACATCTGAGCAACCAAAGAGGGTGTGTGCAATTTTGACAATTGTTTAGTTAGTGACTCGACTTGTGCCTGCAATGCTAATACATGATCAACATTATGTATGCCAGCAACTCTCCCTCTTGCACTTCTCTCCAACCTAGACAAGTCTTCTTGAGGCTGAAAGGGAGATGAATGATGATAATAATCATGATACATAGGAGGATTCTCATACTTGAACATGGATGGTTGCCCATGTGGCCAATTGACCTGCAACTCATTCTCAACACAAAGATTTACATTTTTCTTAGAGAGATAATTATCATGTTCTGCTTTATAGAAACCATTAGGTTCATTATCAACAAAAGAACATGATATATCAGAATCATACCTCCATGGATCATAATTAGAAGATATATATTGTTGGGGAAATTCCGAATATGAGTTTGGTTAGTGGCTCACCACTAATTCTGGTTTTCATGCATGAATTTGGTTCAACCTGAAAAGATAGAATAAAAATTTTAATCTCAATCAACAAATCAGAATTCATTTAAACTTACTCTCAATTCAATGGTCCCCGACAACGGCGCCAAAAACTTGTTAGGTGTCTAGCAAGTGCACTAGGTCATCAAGTAATATAGACTCAAGAGTCCAGATATCGATCCCACAGAGACCTTGATGAGAACTTAGTTTAACCAAAGATTTTTCTACTGATTGAAGAAAAGAATTTTTGGTTTTTTGAGAACTGGAAAAGAAAAAGCAGAATTAAACTACTGGAAAACCTTATAGAGATGAGATGTTGGGGAAAAGTGTCAATCCCTCCTAGTTGTTAACATGCAAAGTTCTGATTTTATAGCTCAAATACCCTTACCTTGACTTAGCTTTTGAAAACCTAGTTACCCATATACAGAAAATAACTTTCACCTATTCCTTGAACTCCATCACAATCCGGAAACATTCAAATCCTAGGTGCATAAATATAAAAGCTTAAAGATTATCTTTCTCTTATTCAGAACAAAAGTTATAGAAATCACATCACTTTTCAATTAGTCTCCATCGCAATCCAGAACGATCTAATTAGAAAAACAAGTTATTTTAAAAAATAAGAATCAAATAACTAACCCAACTCTCTACTGAAATTTAACTTCTATTCGAACCTCATTAAATTCCAGAATTGAATTGGTCACATTTTAGTGCATACACTATGTATCATGTACCGGTGAATAGGATCGGTACTTTCATTATAATAAAGTTTTGATGAATTGTGTTAATTTTTGAATAACTCTTATCTTCTAATTTTTTTTTTTAATATTATTATATTACAAATAAAATTTTATTAGCGATAGAAGCTTCTGAAAATTATTCAATATTTTAAACCTTGATGGATAATTGTTTAAGAGTTTATACTTAATAACGTGCAGATCTTTTACACTTCAGTATAATATAAGTTTACTCTTTGGAGACTTATTGGGGCTAAAAAATGAATTTTGACAAAAGAGTAGGGTTTAGCTAGAATTCTATCCAGAGACTTCCGACCAGGTCGACATCCAGTCCCGGAGAAGGCGACCGAGGTTAGTTTTTCCTTTTCATTCTTAACTCCGTCTTCCATTCTTCTCTTTCATTTCATTCTTTTTTGTTTTTCGTCCTCCATTCTCCTTTCTCGTTATTCATTCTTCTCTTCTCCTTCTTTCATTCTCCAATCCTCTTTCTTTGTTCTTCTCTCTCTCGAGCAACAAAATGTGGGATCGAGCGGAGCTTTGTATATAGGTATGTTCATGTTCGAGATCGGCTCGCTCGATTCCACACCTAAAGTCTCCAAAGTTCATAGCTGCAGTTAATCTAATAATACATGGTTGAATGTCGATCAATTTCATCAAAGTAGTCCAAGTGCTAAAATATAAAAAATGTCAATCAGTCAAGCACATATTGATTCATTCTGTCTTTCTTCAATTATGCTCGTAGACACAATTTGTCATAAAATACCGAGACAGAACTATTTGTTATGAACCGGTATTTTAAAATATATTGATTAATTAATTATTAAAGGTAATTAATGTATAATTTATTGAGTTAAAACTTTATAGGTGGTAATTTGTACCTTTTACTTTCTATTAGAAAGTTAGTGTATAACTGTATATTAATAGGACCGGGCTACCGTGCGGCCGCGTTCGCACATTTTTTAACGGTGCGAACGCGGGCTGAAACGGTCGTTAAGTGTAAATTTTTTTGCTACCGAAAATACCCTCCACTTACAAAAAAAAAATTGTGCTATCCTTCTTCTGCCTGTCCCGACTCCTGCGCTTCTTCCCTCCCGACTCCGGCGCTTCTTCCCTCCCGACTCCGGCGTTTCTTCCCTCTCGACTCCGGCGCTTCTTCCCTCCCGACTCCGGCGCTTCTTCCCTCCCGACTCCGGCGCTTCTTCCCTCCCGACTCCGGTGCTGATTCCAGCGAAGATCATTTTCCGTTCACGAAGTTCGGGTAATCTTCCCCTTTGCTGGTCACCGTGGCCAATCGCCGCTCCCAACGCGCAGCTCGGCAGTCACCTCTCGCTACTCAGCAGCTCCGCAGTCGCCGCTTGCCTTTCGCTTTCTTCAAAGAGAGGGGAAAGAAGAAGAACGGTTTGTGGTTTTAGGGCTCGTAGTTTTTGTGTCTCCGAGATTTAGCTGCGAAGTTCTCTACGGTGGAGAAACATCTTCTGATTTTGCTACAGTAAGCTTGATTTCCCTAAATATTTTTTTTTTTTCTCTGCAAGCATTTGTGATTGACCTTTTCGACTGAAAAAAACCATCATTTTCAGTTTATGAATAGAAGTATTTAACCATAACCTCTCAGGAATTAAATGAAATTTTCAGTAAAATTACATCTTTGTGTTCCTAAATTTTCTGTAAATCCCGGTGTGCCAAGATTTTGGTAAAGATATCAGTTTTGTCAAGTCGCTTTCACATAAGGAATAGTATTTTTTTGCTGTGCAGCATCATATCTCCAATAAAATGACAGTTAATGTCAATGTGTTTCATTTGTAGCAATAAACATAGTTGTCTGATGAATGCACATTGAATATTGTTTGTAAGATCAAATTCTTTTAGGAAAGGCTTTACACATAAGAGTTTACTCACTGTATCGGTCATTGCTCTGTGTCAACAGTCGATCTAGCAATCTATCTCTTTTTTTGAAAACGGTTGAATTTCTTTATTCTCAAACTGGCAACTTGGCAAAGTTACAAGGGCTTAGAGCTACCCAATTGTTATAATACAATGATTTCATCTCGAGAGTGACCAAGCTGAACAAGGTCATTGGCTGCACTATTCTCTCACCCCGGTACAGCAAACCAGAAAATTTCCATATAAGAAACGAGATCCTGTATCTGAAATATCTGTTGATCAAATCTCCAGCTGTGCATAGAGTCTCCCGTGGCCCAAGTTCTGGAGTCTCCTACTATAGCTAATGGGAGGTTGTACCTGCTGTTGTAAATTTTAAAACCATGAAACAGCTGGACCTCAGCTATCATTGGATTAGTTTTCCCAAGAGGGTCCTTTATATACGTGAGTATGGTGGTGCCCTTGTGATTTCGAACCAAACCCCTGAAGCGAGTGGCCTGGGATTACCTATACTGCTGCCATCAAAAGTCAGTTTAAGGAATCCTGGGGGTTGGGGACTCATTTACTAAGCCTGATGGACCATGTCAGGAACCAACAACAATATTGTGCCTATTTTCACATATAACAGCACCAGGCCACTCAACAAACTTGTGTCTGAGTTTCATCCACTGTAGAACCCCATGACTGGCTTTTACGATTACTCTGCCATGGATGGCTTCTCAGCTGCAAATGTGCACTCGTTCCTGTCCAGCCAAAAAAAAACTAGAAAGTAGAAGCCATTGACGCCCACAAATTTTTTTTCGCAGCCGTCAAGTGAGAGGAACACCAGCCAGCAATGCAGCCTTTTGATGGTTCCATTGGGACAAGTTCATCATGTCAATTGTCACGATGAAGGCCCTTAAACCGTGGTGGTAAAAGAACAATGAATCAGGTAGTGGATATAGTCCTTTGCTGCCCCACATAACTTGCACATTGGATTAGGCATGACCATTCGCCTCCTACTCAGCTGATCGCAGGTGAGAATTCTCCCCTGAGCAAGCACCCAAGGAAGGTTTTGATTTCTGGTGGAGCATAAAATTTCCAGGCTAGGGCTGGAATGAGAGAGATGTTCTCAGGCTCAGCTTCAAGCACCAAGGTGTATATACAAACCCGTGTCTTCTATAGATATATATGTGGAATGTTGAATGTGTTAAGTCTGTCATCACTTCAATTATTTAAGACCGAGTAAAAACTGATTAAGATGTTACTTCAGATTCATTGATCTTGCTGATAACAGAATTATTTGTGTATAGGACATTCGGGGTTTTAGATTGATCAAAGTAATGAACACTGATTTCATGTGCACTCGGGCCCATCTATCAGTAAATGAAGTGTACTGTTTTTGTGTGCAATCTTGCACTTGTTTTCTCTGTTATAACTCCCTTGGTATGATATATAAGTTATCGATGATATTGAAAGTTTATGAGATTAGAGGTGGATGATACTTGTGCTGGTTGGTGTAGACCAAATCATCTGAATCAGATTTTGAAATTTATTGTCCAGATTGAAAGCTCATTTTGAAGACAATCCAAGGGATTTGGGTAATCACAATTTGCAGGACAAGGTACTTAGGCCTCCTCCATGCTTAGGTGATCTCTTGTTTGTGATAGAATTAACAGTAACATATCGTGGTGGTTGTTTTTTTTTTGTCACATATATGGTTGATGCAAGCCATTGCTTCACTGTTCTTGTTCAAATACAACCAGGACTGAAACTTTGCACACTAAGAGAAAGTACTGCAGCAAGTAAATGTTGTTGTCTAGGTGGAGCTGGTCAATAAGGCCATTAATGGGAGAGTGAAGGCTTATTAAATCAATCTATTCTTGTTTAACTCTTAGTTCAGATATTAATTTTGACATGCATTAGCATAGATTTTTCAATCCAAGTGTCAGAATCACTACTAGGAATATTGGTACCTTGGAAGCATCATACAGCATAACGGTATTATCACTGCACATAATTCCCTGTGCCCCATTTCATTGATTCTTCCCTGCATATCACTCTATTGACTGCCAAATGCTGCTGGTGCACCGTGATTATTTTTTATCTTCTTATCAAACAAATTTTTTTTCTGTTGGCATTCTTATCAAACGGAAATTTTTTTGGTTACCATTCTTATCAAACAGAAATTTTTTCTGTTGCCATTCTTATCAAACATGTATCAAACAAAATATTATTCTTATCTTTCATCTTTGCTTTGGACAATACAATTTCATGTACTCTTGAATTACTGCGGCAATTAATTTTTTAAAGGCTGAGAGTGTCATGACTCTTATTGCTCCATGGGGTGTTTCCAAATTTCTTCTTTCCTTTCTCAATTTTTTATGTGAATTCAGTAATGGAAATATTATCAGTCCTGAATGTGGTTTAATTCTATACCGCTTATGAGTCCGAAGGAAAAAATGCTATATCATAATCAAATTATTGAGATCCTATTATTTAGAGGTGGATGTATTTTTAATTACTTTATTGTCATTTTTTCAGTTGTAGAGCTCTCAATGAAGTCTCCAGATGCCACACACGTGAAATGAAGATAAAAATTTGGCACCGATGAGAGTCTTAGGGGAGCGAGTGGTTCGATGTTGTTGTGTATTATGATTTCCTTTAAATGTATTGTTTAAGTAAACAACAATACATGAACAACAAAATTTATTATGCAACATGACAGGTTGTAGTGCACCAATGTGTTCTATGAAAAGTAATACTTTGTAAACAATTTTTTTTTTATTTTTGTCCCTAAGTAAGAGATCTTCCCTGTTTTAACTTGTGTAACCTCATTACATTAGTATTCTATCACATTTCTCTCTAAGTTTTCTATCTTTTTTTTTCTCTCTAGGTTTTTTTTTCTCTCTCTCTCTCTCTCTTGTTGTACTCTCTTTTTTTTCTCTCTAGGTTTTACTCTCTCTCAAGGTTTTTCTCTTTCTCCTCTCCGGTTTCTCTCTTTCTCTCTCTTTTTTTTTTTTTTCTCTCTAGGTTTTTTTTTCTCCTAAGTTTTTTTTCTCTAGGTTTTATCTTTTTCTTGGTTTTCTTTTTTTTCCTCTTTTCTCTCTCTAGGTTTTTCTCTTTTTTTTCTCTCTCTAGGTTTTTCTTTTTTTTTCTTTTTTTTTTTTCTCTCTTTAGGTTTTCTCTTTTTGGTTTCTCTTTTTTTTCTCTTTTTTTTTTTCAAGGGTTTTTCTTTTTTTTCTCTTTTTTCTCTTTAGGTTTTTTTTTTTCTCTCCACTTGGTTTTCTCTTTTGCCTCTCTTGGGTTTTTTTTTCTTCTCTCTTTTTCTCTTTTTCTCTCTCTTGGTTTTTTTTTTTCTCTCTAAGTTTTTCTCTTTTTCTCTTTAAGTTTTCTCTTTTTCTCTCTCTAAGTTTTTCTTTTTTTTATCTCTCACTAGATTTTTTCTTTTTTCTCTCTCTAAGTTTCTCTTTTTTCTCTATCTTTAGGTTTTTCTCCTTTTTCTCTTTTTTTCTAGGATTTTTCTCTTTTTCTCTGTCTAGGATTTTCTTTTTTTATCTTGGATTCCTAACAGACAATGTACTTTTTCGTTTTGAATCTAATCGAAAATGTACATTAAAGCTTAGAATCCTAACCGACAATGTACATTATCGCTAGAATCGACAATGTACATTGTCGCTTAGAATTGAACCGACAACGATATTGTCGGTTGAATTAAATAACCGATAATGTACAAATCACTTGGAATCCTAACCGACAATGCACAATCCCTTAGAATCCTAACCGACATTGTACATTCTCGCTTAGAATCCTAACCGACATTGTCGCTTGGATTCTTAACCAACAATGTAATGTTTGTAAACCGACAATGTACATTGTCGCTTGGGATCCTAACTGACAATGTACAATGTCACTTGGAATCCTACCAACAATGTACATTGTCGGTTAGGATCGTCGCTTAGATTCCTAACTGACAATGTACATCGTTGCTTGGATTCCTAACCGATAATGTACATTGTCAGTTGGATTCCTAACCGACAATGTACATTGTCGCTTAGGATCCTAACCGACAATGTACATTGTCAATTGGATTTCTAAGCGACAATGTACATTGTCGCTTAGGATCCTAACCGACAATGTACATTGTCAATTGGATTTCTAACCGACAATGTACATTGTCGGTTAGGATCCTAATCGACAATGTACATTGTCGCTAGGATCCTAACCGACAATGTACATTGTCGCTAGGATCCCTAACCAATGTATTATTGTCGGTTAGGATCCTAACCGACAATGTACATTGTCGGTTAGGATCCTAATCGAATATGTACATTGCCGGTTAGGATCCCAACCGACAAATGTACATTGTCACTTGGATTTCTAACCCACAATGTACATTGTCAATTGGATTTCTAACCCACAATGTACATTGCCTGTTAGGATCCTAATCGACAATGTACATTGTCGGTTAGGATCCCAACCCAAATGTACATTGTCAATTGGATTTCTAACCGACAATGTACATTGTCGGTTGGGATCCTAACCGACAATGTACATTGCCGGTTAGGGATCCTAACCGACAATGTACATTGTCGGTTGGGATCCTAACGACAATGTACATTGTCGGTTAGGATCCTAACCGACAATGTACATTGTCGCTTAGGATCCCAACCGACAATGTACATTGTCAATTGGATTTCTAACCCACAATGTACATTGTCGCTAGGATCTAATCGACAATGTACATTGCCGGTTAGGATCCCAACCGACAATGTACATTGTCAATTGGATTTCTAACCCACAATGTACATTGTCGGTTGGGATCTAACCGACAATGTACATTGTCGCTTAGGATCCTAATCGACAATGTACATTGTCGGTTAGGATCCTAACCGACAATGTACATTGTCAATTGGATTTCTAACCCACAATGTACATTGTCGGTTGGGATCTAACGACAATGTACATTGTCGCTTAGATCCCAACCAGACAATGTACATTGTCAATTGGATTTCTAACCGACAATGTACATTGTCAATTGGATTTCTAACCGACAATGTACATTGTCGCTAGGATCCTAAACCGACAATGTACATTGTCAATTGGATTTCTAATAACCGACAATGTACATTGTCGCTAGGATCCTAATCGACAATGTACATTGTCGGTTAGGATCCTAACCGACAATGTACATTGTCAATTGGATTTCTAACCGACAATGTACATTGTCACTTAGAATCCTAACCGACAATGTGCATTGTCACTTAGAATCCTAACCGACAATGTACATTGTCAATTGGATTTCTAACCGACAATGTACATTGTCACTTAGAATCCTAACCGACAATGTACATTGTCACTTGGAATCCTAACCGACAATGTACATTGTCACTTAGAATCCTAACCGACAATGTACATTGTCACTTAGAATCCTAACCGACAATGTACATTGTCACTTCATTCATAACCGACAATGTACATTGTCACTTAGAATCCTAACCGAAAATGTTCATTGTCATTTGGATTCCTAACTGAAAATGTACATTGTGATTTGCATTCTTAACCGACAATATATATTGTCACTTGAAATCGTGTCGATAATGTAATATTTTTTTTTTTTTGGGATATGAATAAAATTTTAAATTATAGAATACTTACATAATAGGGTATTTCTGATTTTTTTACATAAAACCGTTAAAGGGTTTTTTTTGAAATATTTAATATTTTATATGGGATATGAGTGGAATTTTAAATTATACAATGATACTATAAAGGGTATTTCTGGTATTTTTGAATAACTTTACCTTTGTTGTTTTTTTTTAATATTTCATCTAAGATACAAATGGTATTTTAAATTGTACAATGCTAATTTAAAGGGTATTTCTTGTAATTTTGAATAACTTTTAACTTTTGTTAATTTAAAATTTTATTTGGGATATGAATGGTATTTTAAATTTTTCTATGCTATTCTAAAGGGTATTTATGGTATTTTTTAATAACTTTATTACTGTTAAAGTGGAAAAGTAACTTCCGTTAAAATTTGTGCAGCCTCAAGGTGAGGCGCGTTCGCACGGAAGATTTCTCGTTATGATATATCTTTTAATATTCATATATTTGTAGTATCCATGCTTTATACTGCAAACCTTGGCATCTAGTCTCTACAGCCTCCGTCTTTGGAGTCTCGCCGCCCAGCCTTCTGTCACGCGAAGGCGCATAATCGGTCGACTGGTTTTGTAGTCGCCCCGGCTCTGCTCCGTTCTTTGACTTCTTTGTCTTCTTCATTCCCCCTGTCTCTCTCTTTCTTTTTTCTTTTTTTTTTTTTTTTTCACTCTCAGCACTTATGGTACCGGAATTGGAGAGTTCTGAGCTTTGTGGTGAGGGCAGCAATGTGGTCCTCTTGCCCGGAAGAAAAAAGAAAGCGAAAAAAACCGACAAAAATAAGGTATTACTGTTTGAATGCAGCTTTATTGTGGTCATTCTTTTTCCCGCTTTTGTTGTTTCATACTAATTGTGAGTATCGTATAGGTTGAGGCACAGCTGCTATCTCGAAAACGCATGAGTAAATCCCAAAAACGAAAATTAATGAAGTTGCAAGAGGAGAAGGAGAAGAGGGATATGGAGCTGAAGAGTATGGAGATTATAAAGTAAGCCGCTGGCTTTTCAGTTTCCAGGGTTTAGTTTATTTATCAGTTCTAATTTAAGTGGCTGACTTGTGGATGTATTTTCTGTAGGAGGCATAGCATCAAGGATGATTTGCATTCTCTTCTGAGCTCTTCAGGTACCATTGGTCAGGTATGTAACATGTTTTTCTCTAAGAAAATGTAACATTATATTGTTATTTAACTTTTGGTTCAAAAGACATATTTTAGTTTCATATTTTCAGTTTTTTTTTTTTTTTTTTTTTTTCTCACTTTGATAGGTGGAAACAATGCGTGAAAGACGACTACGGGCTGTTCAGTTTTCAAAGGTTGGCCTGGAATTGCCACTGGATGATCGACCATTTAAGAAAAGTCGAGTGCCAGCTAATGAAGGTTATTCTGATCAATGTGAGCATCTCGACAATGCCTTGAAACAATGTCATCAGGTTGTAAGTGCATCAGTTGGTTCTCAGTCTCCGATTGTGGTGCATGAAACTCTTGGTAGAGACACACTCACATTTTTACAGGAGGACCAAAATAAATCTTCAATTACTTCGTCTTCGTGTGATGGTCAAAATGGCAGTAATTTGCAGGTGCTTATTTGATATATTTTTTTTCTCTTTGGCTTATTTTTTGGTGGACTCTTGAGTTTTTGTTCTTTGTTTTTTACCCGTGGAATCTACAAATATTTAATAAAAATTTGATATTGAAATATCCTAAGCATGCCCTTGTTATTCAGTTCTGGCTTACCCTTACACATTTTTTTTCATCCATGATAAATTGTAAATTTTTTTATTTCCTTCCCAGGATATGGCAAAAAGAGAATCACCTAATATTCTGCAAAATAGCAGCTCTCATGCTAGGTCTATATCATCAGGGTGCATTAATAAGAAAACAGTTGTGCATGTATCAAGACCATGTGAGGTCGAATCAAATAGGGAAAATCTCCCAATTGTGATGATGGAGCAGGAGATAATGGAAGCTATCAATGAAAATTCCTCTACTATTGTGTGTGGGGAAACTGGATGTGGTAAAACAACTCAAGTTCCTCAGGTATGAGAAGAAAGTTTGGTATTTGAACTTTGTTTTACATTTTTCAAAGGTATAATATCTTTTTTCTGAAACAAATTTGTAAATTGTGCTCTCAGTTCCTGTATGAAGCAGGCTTTGGTTCAAGTAGCTGCACCAAAACAGAAGGCATTATTGGTGTTACACAGCCTCGTCGTGTTGCTGTCCTTGCTACGGCAAAGAGAGTTGCTTATGAGCTTGGTCTTGGCCTTGGGAAGGAAATTGGCTTCCAGGTTAGACATGATAAGCTGATTGGTGCCAGGTGCTCGATAAAGTTCATGACAGATGGTATTTTACTTCGAGAAGTTCAGGTAACTATAGAACGTTCAAAGTTAAAAGAAAACCTTCTATGGTATTATTTGGCAGCTACAAGGTAGTCTTTGGTCTAGGAAATATGGTTGAGGGGAAGCTATTTTTCTGCAGGGTGATTTTTTGTTGAGGCGTTATTCAGTTATTCTTTTGGACGAGGCTCATGAGAGGAGCTTGAATACAGATATTCTTGTTGGAATGCTTTCACGGGTCATAGAAGAACGCCAGGTAGATGCTGAATCTAATTATATGTTAATTACTTTACATGCTGAGCATCCAAAGTAAGGGAAATATTTTGCTTTAGACCTTATGTCCTTTTGTTTGGCATAACTTGATTGTTTCTTTGTTTTATGGCAGAGGCAATATGTGAAGCAGCAAGAAGAAATTCTCTCAGGGATTAACATTAGTCCAGAACACAGGATTTTTCCTTTAAAACTCATACTTATGAGTGCTACCCTGCGTGTTGAAAATTTTATTTTGAATAAGAGATTATTCCGCCAACCCCCTCCTGTGATTGAAGTTCCAGCTAGGCAGTTTCCTGTCACCATTCACTTCTCTAAGAGAACTGAGATAGTGGACTATGTAGGCCAGGCATACAAAAAGGTCATATCGATACACAAAAGCCTGCCACCAGGTGGCATACTGGTTTTTGTCACTGGTCAGAGGGAAGTGGAGTACTTATGTAAGAAACTTCGTAAGGTTTCTAGACAATGGACACAGAAATTCAGTGACCAGAATGTCAGTAATGAAGTTCCTCATTGTTCGCAAGCAGAGGAAAGTGAAGGAACTAATATGAAGGACATCAGTGAAGCCCTTGAGACTGATGCTCACGTATATGGCAATCAAATTGGAAGGTTTAGTTCTCTTGATGAGGGCTCGGATGACTTTGAAAGGGGATCTGATTTGGAGATAGAAAGTGAGCAGGAGATTGAGACTGAGACCGATGAGAGTGATTTGTCTGGTAATGAAAAGGAGGAGACTGACATGATGGAAGAGCTTTTTAACGATCCTGGAAGCTATGCATCACTAAAGGCTGCTTTTGATGTTCTAGCAGGTAAAAAAACTAATGTTGAATGTGAGGAGAATCCAGTTCCTTCAGTCACCAATTCTGATAAAGTTGTGGGGAAGCATGAACATGAAGGATATCCAGGTGGCTTCCATGTTCTACCTCTTTATGCTATGCTACCAGCATCACAACAACTTCAGGTTTTTGATAATGTCAGTGAAGGAAAACGACTAGTTGTAGTTGCCACTAATGTGGCTGAGACATCTTTAACTATTCCTGGCATCAAATATGTGGTGGACACTGGAAGGGAAAAAGTAAAGAACTACAATTACACCAATGGAATGGCAACATACGAAGTTCAGTGGATAAGCAAGGCATCAGCTGCTCAACGTGCAGGACGAGCTGGAAGGACAGGACCTGGGCACTGCTATCGTCTATATTCCTCTGCGTTGTTTAACAATCACTTTTCAGACTTCTCTTCTGCAGAGATCACAACTATTCCTGTTGATGGGGTTGTCCTTCAATTGAAGTCCATGGGCATTCACAAGGTGAGTGATCAATGTTCTGAAGTAATCTTTTTGCTCATTCTTTAGTCATTGTAGATTAATGGTGTTTGATTGATTTATCTGATGTTTTCCAGGTTGCAAACTTCCCTTTTCCCACCCCTCCTAAAACTGAGGCAGTAAAAGATGCTGAGAATTGCTTGGAAGCTCTTGAGGCACTTGATAAGGAAGGAAGACTTACAGCCATTGGAGAGGCTATGGCAAAATTTCCCATGAGTCCTCGTCATTCACGTATGCTGCTGACTGTTTTCCAAATAATGAGGAGAAATCTAAGTTTTGCTCGAGCAAATTTGGTTCTGGGCTATGCCATTAGTGTATCTGCAGCTTTAAGCTTCTCAAATCCTTTTATTATGCAATTAGGTAGTTCACAGCAATATAAAGATGGGATGGGTCAGGATGGGATGCACAATGAGTTTTTAGGTGAAACAAGAAGAGATTTTACAGTGAACAGTTGCAAAAGTAATGGCTTTGATGATAAACTCAAGCAGAAGAAGCTAAAAGAGGCAGTAAAAAGGGCTCGTGAGAAATTTTGTAATTCTTCAAGTGATGCCTTGACTGTTGCTTATGCTCTTCAGTTGTTTGAGCTTTCTGAGAATCGTGAGGAATTTTGCTCCACCAATGGTTTGCACTTTAAAACCATGGATGAAATGTCGAAATTAAGGAAACAGTTACTTCAGCTGATATCTTATCATAGTTCTGTCGGTGGCTTCCCTCGTGAATTCTCATGGGCTCAGGCAAATCCTGAGGATATAGAAAGTGCTTGGAGGGTGTTGTCAGAGAAACACCCATTACTATTATATGAAGAGGAGCTCTTAGGCCAGGCAATTTGTGCTGGCTGGGCGGACAGAGTAGCTAAGCGTACTAGGACTCATACTGAATCCTCTGAAAGGGATCGAAGAGTTGGCGCAGTTCGATATCAAGCATGCATGGTCAATGAAACTGTTTTTCTACATCGATGGTCATCTGTTTCTTCATCAGCACCAGAGTTTCTTGTATACAATGAGCTTCTTCAAACAAAACGTCCGTACATGCATGGAGTTACTAGAGTCAAGTCAGATTGGCTTGTTAAATATGCCAAATCTATGTGCACATTCTCTTCCCCTCTAGCTGACCCAAAGCCATATTATGATCCTCTTGAAGATCAAGTCTTTTGTTGGGTCAGGCCCACCTTTGGTCCACATATATGGCAACTTCCTGCTACCAGTGTGCCAATAAAGGATGAATTACTTCGAGTATCAGTTTTCGCTTCTGCCCTGCTTGAGGGTAAAGTCTTGCCATGTGTAAAGATTGCCCAAACATTCTTGGCTGCACCAGTTGCCAGCCTTTTGAGGCCTGAGGCATATGGTCAGAGGCGTGTAGGAAACTTATTGCATAAGTTGCATAATAAGTCAAGAACAATTGATAGTAGGGCCAAGTTAAGAACGTTTTGGGATGAGAAACCTGATGAATTGCGTTTAGAAATTCAGCAGTGGTTCCATAAGAGCTTTCATGATAAATTTGAAGATTTGTGGGTGAAAATGCATCAAGAAATTGTTTTAGATGTGAGAGAGGTCTTTCCAAAGAAGGTAAAAAGAGAAAATAAAAGAAGAAAGAAGTGAATCCATTGGTTCCTGATTATGTGACTGCCCGTACCTGCTGCTTCCAGGAATGAGCTGGACTTGTTACTGTTTTCATGTTGGTGCTATGTTAGTGGAAGGTATTTCTAGTAAAATGGAGGTTATAAGTTTAAACTATTCATAAACCACGTTTTTTCTTTTGAAATGGATTCATATCATTTACCATATTTAATTGTTTTGTGTATGCAGGGGTTCTGTCTTTTGATTTATTGGAGCACATTCTTTACTATTTATACTTGTAAGCTGGACTGCATACGGTATTAACCAATTTCGGTAGTATGGGAGGCTGATGTTCCTACCTTATAACATTGCAAAAGATTTTTAAGTACGGTAGTTGCATTTTTATTACAGCTGTACAGAACTTTCAGGTTCACCTATGAATTTATCATGAATATTGTGTCAAATCACTGGCTTTGGAATAAAATACCTGTTCATTTCCCTCCAGTTCGGACCATTGTTTAAAGTGTTACATCTTAATACAGTCCAACATATTTATATCCCTATGATACAGCTTCTCCACATTGTGTTTCAGGTCAACCTATGAACTTAACTATTCTTTTCAAAGATTATCATGATTTTATATTTTCTAGTATAGTTCTGCATCATGGAAATTGATATTGATACGGTAATATGTTGTATAAATTCTTCAGTGTAATTGTCTTTGGAACTTATTGAATAGTCCCTCTTAAGCTAGAGCTTAAAGATGAGCAAGGCCTAGCTTGGGACATAGAGTACACTCACATCACTTATGAGCCTTAGTAATACCATCAACTGGCCAGTGACACAAACACGAGGAATGACAATCTTCCTCAAGTGAAAATCAGTTTAGCGTGCTTAGGCTCAATGGGGAGGCCCAACAGGCGGAGGTGGGGTGATTAGAGACCACAGTGGAACAATTCTACTGGTATACTCTGCTTCATCAGAATGTGTGGCTCCACTACTGCTGAGCTCCGAGCTCAACAGAGAGGGCTTAAACTATGCTTGGAGAGGTTCACCCTCCCCCTTAGTAGTGGAGGGTGACTTCATGGTCATCATTTCATGGGCATCAAGATGACATACACCACCAGGGCAGCATCTCAACTGTTTTGACGAGTTCGAGGACATCAGTAAGGAGCGGCAGATTACTTGGCTGCTGACAGACTTGTGCATATAGCATAGCGGGCAGACTTGTGCGGGACGGAGTGAGCCTGCAGCACCTTGCGGTACGCGAAACCTTCCCACTATAGAGTATTTTCTGTGAAAGAGTCCTTTTTGCATGAGCTTGTTTGACACACCTTATTGTACGCAGTTCTTTCCTGATGTATTCTTGATGTATCTTTTCTTATATATATGAGGCCTTGACTCACTCTGTACCCACATAATCTTTCTTTATGAATACAAAATTCTCATTTTTACTCAAAGAAAAAAATTCTGTGCTTAGTATGTTCATGAAATACTGGATTATTTGCTATAAAATTGATTGCCTGAGTATGACACTTAAGTTCCACTAGTACAAAACCTTTGAATGATAAAACCGTGGTTAATTAGACCATTGATAAGAAAGTTGATCTGTGGTTCTCTGACTTCAAAAAGTGCCCTAGTATCTAGTGCACATTATAAATTATAAGTTAGATTCTGTTGATTATCGAAGTGATCCTTACTTAGATTGAGGGTTCAATTAGGCAAAAGTTTTGAAAGTATTTGGGCCAATGAATTATAAATGGTATTCATGCCAATTGTTAATGTTTCAAAATTAGTCTCACTAGTAAACTGTACTGGTGAAGGTCGAGTACTGCATTGCTAGCTACGTAGATTTAACCCACTAACATTCCCACCTTGAGGCCATTTATTTAATGTCAATTCTTCCTTTCCTTGTTTACTACATTGCTAAATACAATCAACCGTCAGCCAGATTGCCATGTCTCCATTTTTTGAGACAACATCTATGACAAAGTTTTGACCTCTACTGACACCACCTGAAAGGGGATCACTCAAACTGAATTTTGATGGCGCATCATTTGGGAACCCCGGTCCCTCGGGGTTTGGAGGAATGATTAGGAATGCAGGAGTGACTCTACTAGCATACAATGGCCCGCTAGGGAACTCATACTCCACCACAGCAGAGGTCTGGGGTCTTCTATATGGGCTGAGGCTATTCAAACAAAAATTTCAGGGAAAGTTGGAAGTGGAGGTGATTCCTCATCAGTAATTTCATGGGGGTAAAGGAAACTCCACCCCCATGGAGATTTGCTTACATAGTAAGAGAAATTAGAGAGATTTTAGACCTTCTAGATTACATAAGAGAAATTAGAGAGATTCTAGACCATACATTGTAAACCAAGATCGGCAAATAGTGCAGCAGATGCTTTAGCTAAACAGGGAGTTTAACTACAATCTATGGTTGTATTAGAAACTCCCTAATCCTATAGAAGTACAAAACATATGTAATCTGGCAATTGCTATGCAATAATATAATCATTCACTTTCCTCAAAAAAAAAAGTTTTGTCCTGTACTTGAGTGGTGTATGGTTAAGCCTTAGAGCAACCAGCATTCCTGGTTTGAGCAAATTATAATATAGATATGCCCATTCTCTTGTTTTAAGAGTCCTTTTTCCAGTCTAGAGCACATTTGTAAGGTATTGTGAGCAATAGGAAATGTCTTTTTTTCCAGTCAAGAGCACATTCGTTGTTTTTAAAAAAATGAAAAGGTGTTTCGCCACTTTAAAAAAAAAAAAAAAAAAAAAAAAGGTGCTGCTGACTATCAACTACCTCTTATTCAGCAAGATTTGTTGACTGCTGCTGCTACTTCATGACATGTGCCTGTGTTGATTACTTGGGAGCAGTTCCTCTTCATGGTTGGATGAGACAGGTAACCCTTAAAGTTTGTACTTGACAGTTAATTGGTTAATGAAGTAGTCTTGCATCTTCATTGGATCTCAATAAACCATTGTATTCCATGCCTTAGTCAAAGGCAGACTATGTGATGCTTACCTAGTCCATATGTGTAGGGTGCCAGAGAATAAGCCTTGGCATCTTTTACTGCCCTTTCAAGTGTCATACTTATATCCACTGCTGTAGCTGCATGTGGCTTGATATTCCATGTGTTGATTGGATAGTGCAGGTAGTTGTCTTTCATGATTATTATTTGTTTTGCTGAATATTGCACTTGGATAAGTTTTCTTTATGAGTAATGCAACTGAAATTTCTGTTTGACTATTTTATGCTAAGGTCATAAGCCTCAAATGGTTGGTGTTGTTTGTTTAAATAAATTCTACAATTTATGAGCAAGTGCCATCGTTTATCTCTTGTCAAAGGTTGGTACTTTTGGATGGTGTTGTTGGTGTTTGGGTTATTGTCATTCTGCTTGAGAACCTGTCTTGAGTTTTATTTTATTTTGTTTCTTGCATAAAAGAAGATGCTTAATTGGATGAAAACGTCACTGGTTTTATTTGGTAGTACAGTAGCAATGTAGGATTTTTATGGTCAAAACAGATTTTGATATTAAAATTATCTTCCTTCCATACCAGGTTGCCGGAAGTGAAAGGTTTGATAATCAACTACTAACAGCTTTAAGTGAAAGGATCCTTGAACATGCTAGTAAACTTGAAGTCTTTGCTCTGAAAGTTGTTCCCAATAGCCAATTAGAGAAGCCTCTTAAACTGTAGGCTCATGAAACAAGCTGCAAGTATCTCCACTGCAGAAAACTGTGATTTAGAACTTAGAGAAAGTCCTTGATTCAGGTTTTTCTGTTCTTGTCTCTGTTTTGAAAAATACTAGAATACGTCGTTGCTTGGACGATTTGTATCTATTAAGATTTGTGAAATACGCTAAAATACAAGAAAGACTTTACGTTTTTTCTCATTAATCTACTAGTAACTACTATCTAGTTCCATTTTAAATTTTGTATGTAGTGAAATAATACGCATTTCAAGTTAGAGATGAGTGAAATGCTGAATATAGAAGCTCGCATCCTACGAAGTTGCAGAGAAAGAAGGGGCTCATTTGTCTTGAAACTGAATCCTCGACCCTCTCCCAGGTTGAACCAATGTTATCTCACGTATTGCTTTAAGTTATGAGTTCAATTTACTGTAACCCTTTTTGATTGATGAGAAAAGGTCTTAAGGTTTAAGTTCTAGTTGCAACACTAAGTAGCGTAATACACCGACATTCTATAGCAATGCTATTAATTCAGTTGTTTTCTTTACAATGTCGCTATTTTTCATTCATTTTGTGGAGGGAACGTGTCCACGTAACGTTAATTGTTCTTAATAGTGAATCCAAAAGTGTCAATGACAGAAGGCAAGGTGTCACAGACAACAAATGTTGTTATTGGAGGTACAGTTACTTGATAAGTGTCTAAAAGACACTATCTTTGGGCATGTTATTTGATTGAAAAACTTAATTTTGAGTTAATTTCAAGCATAAAATCAACAATTATGACTCAGTTTTATGTTTTATGTCTCAAAAACCCAAAGAAGAAGAAGAAAACGGGATTTGGAGCAAAAACGTAAGAAAAATGAGCAAAAGAGGCAAAAAAGAACGGCACATCAAGGCCAAATAAATCCGCTGAAAATTCAAATTAAAGTGGAAAAATGTCCAACGCCCAACGGTCATGAAAGCCAACGATTGGGGAATGTGAATTACGCCGACCACAAGCCAAATAGGGCGCTACCGCTAAACAAAACAACCGGGCGACCTCTTGCAAAAAGAACGGACGCCAAAAGAGAGCTAAAAGCGTAAAGAGAAGTTGTCATCCACGGACCAAGGAATTGTCAAATCGGGCGCCGACCGCACCATCGTCTCAACTTTAATTCGGCCGCGATCGCACCGCGTGATCTCCCCGACTTAGATGGATATTGGCTATTAACGCGGGCGCCGACCGCCAATTCGGGCATAATCGCTACCCGATGATCTGGCTACTGAAAAAATCCGCGAAAATCTTGGAAACCAAAGAATCAAATCGAATCCAAACTTGGGAGAAGGAGTTTCGGGACGCGTCTAAGGAAGGTGCCCACGAAGAGTTTAAGGCAATGTACTTAAGTCCGTGTGCATTGAATGGTCCAAGAGAAGAAGTTAACTCAAAACAGAATCTGGCCGCTAAAGAAAGGAGATAAATTCGAATTTTGTGAAGATCATGGATGGAGTTTCACAATTCCAATTGAAGCCAAACTTGGAACGAAGATTCCCGGTACTATAGAGGATCTTGTCACAAAAAAATCAGCCAATCCAAGTCGATTCTCGAAGTTGCACATCTCCTCAAGTGGTGGACCCAAAGCAAAAATTGGCGTAAAAAAATCAGGCAACTTTCTCACCTCATATCTCGAGTTTCCCAACTCAGAATTGATTCAAACTTCGTGAGCATGGAAAGGACTATAGAAGGAAGGTCCTGATGTAATTTCATCCAATTCTGAGGTCGGGAAGTCATAATTCACACCCTTGGACATAAGCTGAAATTACAAGTCCTGGACAGAGTTTCAAGTATAAAAAGGTGTCCGAGGCAGAGCTCAAATCATCCAGTTTTATATCTAGTTTCTAGATCCAGTTCTAGCATTCAGTTTTCAGTTTAGTTTCTGTTTTATATATTAGTTTAGAGAGTGTCTTGAGAGGCAGATGAGACGTCCTATTGAAGCTTTTGAGGCGAGGAGAAACAGCCATTAGAAGCCATGTTCAGCAAGTAGATCCTTCTCAAGAGAAGTTTGTACTTAGTTTATCTTTTCTTTTCTTCTTCATGGTTGTATTCAAGACATTGTTTTGTTCTTTAACTTTTAGCATGGAGTAGTCTTTTATGTTGAGAGTCCATGACTCCCTAGGCATGTAATAAGATTGATACTTTATAATGTATTTGGTTTTTATTTTGGTGCATGAATAAGTTTTTCATGTTGTTAATTCTTGATTCATACTTACTGTCTGGCTATGTACTGGTTATAAGGTGACGCTAGGCTTAAGGTAAGACATGGTGATAGGATTTTACAAATCTTGGGTTAATCCTCGACCTTAAAGTAATACTCTATTGGATTAGTTGATCTGCCTATGACACAATGAGCTTCATGTTTATGCTATCAAGTAGGGTTAATCATGTTAGCTAGGTTTACTCTAAGAGATAGAAACAGGTGATGCCGATGCGAATTGTAGCCATGGTTTTATAAGCTTGTCAGAAATTGATTTTCAAAACCCAACTATTCAAATCTCGGAATTGCCTAGGGAGGGAATTGGATTCCCAATGCATTTTTTATACTGATTTTATTGAAAGCCCTCTCTTGATCTCTATAGGATTAGGTAGATTATTTTATTTTCTGTTTTCATAACTCCTTTCCAATTGATTTCTCAAACTTTAGTTTTTAAACTAGAAAAATAATTATCTATTAGTTTGGTCCTTGTGGGACGATATTCGAACTTAACCTAAGTCTATATTACATTGATTAGTCCTCTTGCTAGTGATTAATTGAGATCGCATTATTACTGATGATTCAACAAATGAATGGCTGACTTTAGACCAGAAGGTAAACAACTATTCTCAGCCGTTTGTCAACTCTTTCCACATCTTTTCCCACTGCTTAGATTTTATATCTATTTTCATGCTTCCATTTTGTTTGATGATATGAAGCAAGGCCAAACTTCAGTTCGGCATATATAGTTGTGTTTGTCGGCAATCTAATGTTTAGGGTGGTATTTTTCACTTGTTGAAGTCAAAGTCAGTAGCTGCTTATTTGTTATTCAAGTTTTGCATTCTCTTTTCGATTTTAACCATGGCAGTTGAAACTAAGTTTAATAAAGCAATCGATCGGTAATGTGCATGATGGCTATTCATTAATGATGAAGTTGAACATTTTGCAGATGAAATTGAATGGGTTGTTGGTATTTTAACCAATATATGGTTATTGATTCTGTCTTTGATTTTTTGACCTTGGATTTTTTTTTTTTTTTTTTTTTGAAAATTGCGATTTTATTGCTTCCCGATAAGGTGGTTTACAATTAAAGGCTAAATTACATAAGTTACAAGGGCAATTGTTGCCCCGTTAGCAATTCAGTTCTACTGACGCCTTCTTTAGCTAAGCGATCTACAAAGGAGTTAGCTGACTGAGAAATTTTACACCAGACTACATTCTTTCCTTCTAAAGTAAATTGTATCTCTTCAAAGATGTGTCTTAATTTCCAAGGCGGCTTGCCATTCTTAGCCCAGTTTATGACCAGAAGTGAGTTTCCTTCTAGATATCTTGTTTGAGAGTTTGCTCCCTAAGGAGTTTCACACCGGTCGATGAAGGCAAGTGCTTCACTTCATTGGAAGAACATATGCCAGCTGGCCCCGAGTATGCAAGTAAACAGGGTCCCTTCAGCATTTATGCGTATTGCTCCTCCAACACTTGCTTGGCCCAGTGTCCCAAGAGACGAACCATCAAAATTGAGTTTAATAGCTTCTAGTGGAGGAGGGTTACATTCTTCCATGGTAGGCTGCTTGTAGGTGCTGGAACGGATAACTTTGCTCCAATGCATTCTTATAATTGAGCTGGGAAGGGGAGGCAATTTATTGGATGCACTGTCCCATAACAAAATGTTATGGATTACTTTCTCAATGACGCCTCCTAAGTTGCAGCATTGGTTATTGAATGTTCTTGCATTTCTTTCAACCCAAAGCTGCCATGAGGTTGCAGCAATTGTAGTCCTCCATAATATCTGACCACATAACGGTAGAGGGCATGCATACCATTGCTCAATCAACTGCTCAAAGGTTTTAGGCATGCATAGATAAATCCCAAATTTTTTTCTTATATTATCCCATACCTTTTGACTGAATTTGCAATGAAGGAGGAGATGATTGCAGTCTTCCTCAGCCGAGTTACACAACTTACACAAGGGGTTTGTAATAATTTGCCCCCTTCTTTGTAATTGATCAGAAGTCAGTATCTTCGAAAGAGAAGCGGCCCAAACAAATTGCTTAATCTTTTGAGGAACCGGTAATTTTCAAGCAAAACTTGCTTGAAATGATAAAAAATAGTTATTTCCATTATTCGAAGTAACTTATAGCATGAAGCCACTGAGTATAAACCATTTTCACTTGGGCTCCAAATGATTTCATCAGCCCCAACTTCAGATAGAAAAGTAGAATCTAGCATTCCAAGTAACCTGGTTACCTCTGAGAATTCTGTTTCATTCAGATCCTTTATTAGATTTAAGTTCCAAGATCTGTTTGCCTCAGTCCTACATTCAGCAACTGTTATGTCTTTGTTGTAGGCCAGCTGGTAAATGCTTGGAAATGCTTGAGCAAGTGTTTCCTTCCCTATCGATTCGTCTTGCCAAAATCTGACATTATTTCCCTCCTTAACATGGAATCTAAAGCATGATAGTACTTTCTTTTTGCACTGCAGAATGGCTTTCCAAATAGGTGAGGCTACCACTCTATCTTTGGGAAGCCAATCTGGACTATTTGTGTCATACTTATTAGCAATCAACTTTCTCCACAAAGTCTCTCTCTGTAGCAAATCTCCAGCACCATTTAGCTAGCATATGCCTTTGATCGTTTTAATCCCCATTCCTCCATGTTCCTTGGGCTTGCATACTATTTTCCATGTCACCAGTGGGTATTTGAATTTATGCTTCGTTCCACACCATAAAAACTTTCTTTGAATTGATTCTAGCTTCTTTGCTACACCTGCTGGACAAGGTACTAGAGAGAGCCAATAGTTTGGGATACCTGCTAGAGTTGCTTTGATGAAAGTGGCTCTTCCCGCTTGTGATAGAATCTGACCTTTCCAGCTCTCTAGTCTTCTTTGATACTTCTCCAATATAGGTTGCCAAAGAGCTTTATTATTCCTTACATGAAAGAGTGGCAATCCTAGATAGGTAGAAGGCAAGCAAATACGATTACAACCTAGTATGAAAGCTGCTTGATCTTGCATGGTTGTTGAGCAATTGACGCCAAATACTCCAGATTTAGCCCAATTAATATTTTGTCCTGACATGATCTCAAACAAACATAATAGTGCCTTAGCATGCAACAAGCTTTCATTCATACCTTCACTTAGAATTAACGTATCATCTGCAAATTGCAGGATAGGAATTCTAACATCATGCACTCCCATTCCGGAAAGCCAACCTACTTCTTGGCCCTTCATAAATAATGCACATAGAGCTTCCCCTACTATATTAAATAGTAATGGGGAGATCGGATCCCCTTGCCTTAAACCGCGGGAGCCTTTGAGATAGCCATGTGTTGTCCCATTGATTAAGATAGAGTATAGGGCCTCGGAGATGCAGCTGAAAATCCACTTCCTCCATCTCGGTGGGAAACCCATTTGTGTCATCACCCACATCAAAAAAACCCAATGAACTTTGTCAAATGCTTTTTAAAAATCAAGTTTTAGTATTGTACCTTTTTTTGACCTTCTTTTGTAGAGATGGAGCAACTCATGTAACATTAAAGGTGAGTCAAGAATTTGCCTCCCATGTAAAATACCGGATTGGTTACTATTAATCACTTCATGCAATATTGTCCTTAGTCTAGTAGCCAACACTCTAGTAATTAGCTTTTAGTGACTGTTGAGTAAGCTGATGGGCCTAAAGTCTCTTGGACAATTTGCCCCATCTTTCTTTGGAGTAATGCTATGAAAGTTGCACCCATGCTGACTGCTGTTAGTCCTTGTTCGTGAAATTTAGCGAACATATTGATTATGTCATCTTGTAAGAAGTCACAACTTTGTTTATAAACTCTGCTGTAAAGCCATCCGAACCCGGAGCTTTGTCTGGAGGCATACTTCTGATTCCATTTTCAATCTCTTCCGCTGTGAAAGCCTTCTCTAAGGCTTCCTGTGCTGCAATTGATAGAGACTTCAGGGGCAGTGCATTAGGGAAGGGTCTATCTTCTCCCCCATCTGAATACAACTCGAAATAAAAACTTAAGAACTCTTTAGTGAGTCTTCTTTGCTGGTTAGAACATTCCCATTTATGTTCATAGATGTGATCCTGGTTCTTCTCCTGTGGGCTGATGCTATGGCATGAAAAAATTTGGAATTTTCGTCACCTTCCTTTACCCATTTGAACCGAGCTCGTTGCTTCTAGAAGATCCGTTCTTGAGCTATCTTATCCTCATAAACTTGCTTGAGAGTATCCCTCTCTAAACCTTTAGAGATGTTGAGACTCCCAATCTCTTCCTCTTTAATGTCATACTCCCGAATCCTGCTAAGTAAAACATTCCTCTCCCTTTCAAAGTTAATCTTTCTCTCGACTGCCCAAGTTTTGATTTTCTCTTTCAACTGCTTTAATTTTTTAGAGAACTTAAAACAAGCTAAACCTTGTGCATCACACTCATGCCACCACTGCTTAAGCTTTTCTTTGAACCCTTCTTCTAGAAGCCATCCTTCTTCAAATCGGAATGGAGGTTGACCCCAAGTCTCAGGACTTGTTTCTAACAATATTGGATTATGATCTGAAGCTACTCTTGGTAAGATTCTGCCCATTGTATTTTGGTGTACATCCAGCCAATTTTGACCCTGGATATTTACAATGTATTATTATAATTAATGAGAACTTACATCCAATTCTTTTATTTTATTTTATTCATTTTGCTGGTGAAATTGAACAGGCTACTGCATAGTAAAGACAATTGTGCATTAAAGGCCATAACCACGGTGTTTTGAAGACAAATGGTTTGAGAAGATAGTGAGTGACTGCAATCAAAGATGATGGATGTATAATTTTGTATTTTTAATATTTTTATGACTTTTTTGTATGATATAATTGTGAGATATTGTATTTTGAAGACTTTTTGAGTAATAAGTAATAGTCTAATTTTCAGGCTCAACACTGGACATAACCACCATATTATGTTGTTTTTCACTTTTCTAGTCAGTAAGGTTTCTACCAACAAATATTCAATAACTTACAGTGGATTTCTAGTGTGCCTTGGTTCTTGTATAGTCAACATCTGGATATCCCTTAACTGTTTAATAGTCATTACTCAATAGGATTATATTTGAAGCCTTTATCAGGAGCACCATTGGGATATTTCAGAACTCTTTGTGCAGCTTCAAGATGCACCAACTTGGGGCTCTCCATATCAAAAGAAATTACTCTTAAAATTATTCAATTGAAAATAAATTAAAATAGCTTTACATTGGGTACTTCCTTGAAACTGTTCCAAGTATAAATCGGTTCAGTCTAAATCTGGAACAGCGAATTCAATCAGAAGAGATGAATCCACAAATGGCCCACAAATAAACCCACAAATGGCCCACAAGTACACCCACAAATGGCATGGCCGCACAAAATTCAGTCCAACAGTACGCGGCCCGGTCCGGCCCGGCCCGTGTGGTGGTCTTCATCCACGTATAAATGTCCTTCTATGGCAATCAAATCGTTCCAACGATCGACCTCCTTTTCACAACGGTACTATAAATTTAAAATTCGAATTTATGCGGAAGGCGAAAGCAGGGAAACAATTAGATAGAAGAAGAAAAGTAAAGAGAAGTAACACGCACTGCGATCTGCTCCTTCGAGTCCCCGCTCTGTACGGTAAGATTGCCCGAAAAGCTTCTCGTTTGCGGATTCGGTATCTTCGTCTCGGTTCCTAGCTCGACTGAAGCAAAACTGCGGTTATCCAATCCAACATTGTTTGATGGAGGAGAAGGGGGACTCCGTAGAAATTTCCCAGAATCAGTTCGAGTGGGAGAAGGAATTTGCGAAAATTTTCTCGTCACTGAATGAGGGAAAGGAGCAGTTGGGTGGCATGGGAATAGATGCATCTCGTCTCGGCGAAGCGTCGATTGACGCTATGCTCTGCGTGGTGGGATCAAAGCTGATTCCGACGGGACTTGTGCAGACGAACTGCACCGGTACTTGGCTTTTATTTCTTGTTATTGTTTTTACGCTAAAGGGAAACTGATCTTAAGATGTATACGTTGTCGGAACGAGATCGGTTCCCTGTCATTTTTCTATGACACTATGACGGAATTTGTTTTTCTCGAGTCTTTCTGTACTTTTCGCGTGTTTAATTTGCTTCTGATTCAAAAATGTCTAAGTTGACTGCATATTTGTCTTCATCTCAGTTGCAATTTCATTTATTTGATTTTCAGTTTCGGTAATAATGACCCAAAATGCTCTAGCAGAATCTCATTTCGTCCCCATGGGCACGGTCTCACACCGTGTCGATAGATTCTAGTTCCGGATACTCTCAATTCCGTTGGAACCTTTTTTAGCTGCAACTATTTAAGCCGAGTGTGACAATCTTTGCTCTATCTCTCAGGCATTTTAGGGTTAAATTTTAGTGTTTCAGAGCTTATAAAAACATTTTTCAAGTATTATATTCTCTACTAGTGTTCTTAAAATTGATTCTTTGCTTTTTAACTGACAGCATTTCAACAAATTGAAATATCTTTTATTCAGTTGCAATTTATTCATGTCACTTTGGTTTCCGGCACGTTTCAGTCTTTTTAGGGTTTAAGATTTTTGCATAACAAAGAATATAAATTTTTTTGTCAAAGTAAAATAAACTGCGAATCACTCTGTAAAATTTTTATTTTTATTTTGCTTTATTTTATATCTTAAATGAATTATATGATGTTCTTATGTTTGCTTTTCTCTATTACAGTAGTAACACCAAGACAGAATTTTTATTTTCAATTATAAGTGTATTTATTTTCTAATTCTTGCATGTTCTCCCTTCTTCAATTTTTACTTCTTGCAGATGAATTAGTGATGTTTGTGAATTCCGGAGGTGAGGCTTTGAAAGGTCTACATTCAGCAACAAATTTCAAGGGGGACTTTGGTTTCCTCGGTGGAGAAGTATTAAAAACCGACGAGACAATTACCTGTGGTGGTGATTACCCATCTATTTATCAGTCTGCTCGGTTTGGAAATTTTTCTTATACCTTTAAAGATCTTTCTCCTGGAGAGTATGTTGTTGATCTCCATTTTTCTGAAATCATCAATACAAATGGGCCCAGAGGAATGAGAGTGTTTGATGTCTACATACAAGAACAAAAGGCAATGGACTTTCTGTTATGCTAATTTTTTAATTAAGCACTATGTGAATGGTCTGAATACTTTTTATGTTTGTGGATTTGATCCTTTCTTGCCAACTTTGAGGGAGAGAGACTGGTTTAGTTTCGTAATCTTACTGTGATATATATGGTGTTGTTGGCAAATAAGGAATATTTTCAACCTTGGCAAAATTTTCAGATTCTATCCGAACTTGATATATATGGTGTTGTTGGAGCCAATAAGCCGCTGCAGCTGGTCGATGCCCAGGTTTCCATCTTGGAGAATCAAGAACTGACGATTAGGTTTGAAGGGATTCGTGGAAGCCCCCTGGTTTGTGGGATTTGCATAAGAAGAGCTCCAAAATTATCAGGTAAGATTTGTGCAACTTTATATTAAATGCTGCCTTATTAGAAAAATGAAATGCATTTATGCACGTTTGCGATCTGATATTTCAGCCATATTTGAGAAATCTGAGTACTTGGTTTGTACAAGTTGTGCAGCTGAGGTTAAAGTTCCTTCTGTTCAGGTTGGTAGTTTGGGTCTTGGATTATAATTTCCTGTTTTATATGTATCTTTGAAATAAGAGTTTTATTTACCTTCTTACTGTATTAATACAGAGTAGTATGAGATGCACAAAAGACATGGTAAAGTATGAGAAGAAAATAGAGGAATTGAATGCAGAAATCCAGCAAAAAACAAATGAGTGCTATGAGGCATGGATGTCCCTAACAGCTGCAAATAATCAGCTTGAGAAAGTCAGGATGGAGCTTGATACAAAGTTGTTTCAAGCTGACTCACTTGGTAAGTTTTTCTTCAATTTCAAACAAGGTGCGGAGGATTTGTGCTTTATCCTCACTGCTCTTTTTGACTTGCAGATAGGACTGTGGAGACACAAGCAAAGCAGCTGAGGCATATTTCTAGCAAGTATGAGAATGACAAAAGGCTCTGGGCAGGTGCTCTTAAAGATTTAGAAGAAAAAATAAAGGTAAAATGAAGGAAAAAGCTGCATTTTTGTGAAATTCTGAGAGACTATCATCATATTCATCAGAAAGTGTATGTTTCTCCTTTCATCTCTATGTAGGTGATGAGAAAAGAACAATCCCTATTGTCTGCAGAAGCGCATGATTGTGCAGATTCAATTCCAGAATTGCATAAAATGATTTTTGCAGTTCAGGAATTAGGTACGTTTGGAAATTCCAAATTGACAAGATACTAGAATAACTTGAAATGGATGCATCTCATGTTCTCTCTATTTACCCTTTTTGCAGTTACACAATGTCAGGACCTCAAAATTAAGTATAGTCTGGAGATAGCCAAACGAAAAAAGCTCTACAACCAAGTTTTGGAGGCAAAAGGTTTAAATACTTTTTTTCTCCCCTAACAGGCTAAATCACTTCACTTCAGGAGAGGAGTGTTGAACTTTAAAGGTATTCCTTGTGTCTCAGGAAATATCAGGGTCTTCTGTAGATGTCGCCCTTTAAGTAAGGAAGAAGTAGGAAATGGCTGTGCCTCAGTAGTAGATTTTGATGGAGCCAAGGATGGGGATCTTGGAATTCTAACAAATGGTGGACCAGCGAAGAAAACATTCAAATTTGATCGCGTCTTCACTCCAAAGGATGATCAAGGTACTCTCCTAACATTGTTCAATAATAAAGAAATTTTATACCTTTCTGTTCTTGTACACCTGATGGTTTTTGTTATATTTGTATATTTTTTCATCTTCTTACAGTTGATGTATTTGCGGATGCTTCCCCATTGGTGGTCTCTGTCTTAGATGGCTACAATGTTTGCATTTTTGCTTATGGTCAGACGGGGACTGGTAAGACTTTTACCATGGAAGGGACAGAAAGAAATCGAGGAGTCAACTATAGAACCTTAGAAGAGTTGTTCAAAATTGCCAATGAAAGAAAAGAAACCTTTTCTTATCAGATTTCAGTTAGTGTGCTTGAAGTATACAATGAGCAAATACGTGACTTGCTTGCAACGTCTCCATCATCCAAGAAGTAAGACTTTTAACTTTTTCTTATCTGATAGAATTACTGATATTTTTGTCAATTAAATTCCACTGTTAATTCAGGTTGGAGATAAGGCAAGCTGGTGAAGGATCTCATCATGTACCGGGCATTGTGGAAGCTAAAGTTGAGAATACAAAACAAGTGTGGGATGTGCTGCAGGCAGGAAGCAATGCGAGAGCAGTTGGCTCTAATAATGTGAATGAGCATAGCAGCAGATCTCACTGGTTTGTTTAAACAGTTCGATTTTATACATCCACTTCTTCTTTATCTATTTTTTCTTCCTTTTTTGTGGGAGTCGGTGATATTTTGTAATTTCATATTCAGTATGCTATGTATCATGGTTCGTGCAAGAAATTTGATGAATGGTGAATGCACAAAAAGCAAGCTTTGGCTTGTTGATTTGGCTGGTAGTGAGAGGCTGACAAAAACTGATGTACAAGGTGATAGGCTCAAAGAAGCACAGAACATAAACCGATCACTTTCAGCTCTTGGTGATGTCATATCAGCTTTAGCCGCAAAAAGCAGCCACATACCATATAGGTTTGATAGTGAATTTCATATTCGTTTATTCCATTTTGTTAACTTCAGAATTTACGTCTAACTGATTTATTCAAATTTGGCTGCAGAAACTCAAAGCTTACTCATTTACTACAAGATTCTTTAGGTATGTATGGTGTCCATTTTTCTGAGTTATTTGAATCCAATATGGCCTCCATCTTAACTGCAAGACTCATCTCTTTTACTTTGACACAGGAGGTGAATCCAAGACACTCATGTTTGTCCAAATCAGCCCTTCAGGTCATGATTTAGGTGAAACAATGAGTTCACTAAATTTTGCAACTCGTGTTCGTGGGGTTGAGTTTGGTCCAGCAAAAAAACAGATTGACTTGTCTGGTGATCTTCAAAAACTCAAACAGATGGTAGGTTTAAGGGTCAGGCTAACGTCATAACAGTTTCTCTATTCTTTGAATATATCTAATGTTTTTGTTTTCGCAAATGCCGCAAAGCTTGATAAAGCTAAGCAGGAAAATAGGAGCAAAGATGAATGCATTAGGAAGCTCGAAGAGAACTGTCAAAACTTGGAAGGGAAATTAAGAAGCAGAGATCAAATCAGCAGAAGCCAAACTGATAAGGTATTCAACTAGGATTATGTTGGTTTTCTGTTGGGGAGTGAATGCTAATTGAATGTAGTCAAATTTATTGATTTCTTTTCTTCCCTTTTTTTTCCTTTAATTGATAAAAAGGTCAAAGAACTTGAAAGTTTGCTTGAGCTGAGGACAGAAACACAATTCCAATCAGAAAAGCAGCATCAACAACTTTTGGAGAAACTGAAAGGGAGAGAAGAAAAGGTTATAGATTTGTTTGTCTTTTCTGCTGTTTCTAAATTTTGTGTAAGAGCTGACGGACTGACATTTATTGTGTGCCTCAATTAGGTTAAGGAGCTAGATAACAAACTAAGGGAGCAACAATGCAGGGAATCTTTGGCATTACACCAGAAGGTTGCTGCTCAAAACTCTTGATTATTTCTGTTAAATTTACCTTTTGCGACTAGAAGTAGAAGTCATTCATTTGTATTGTTATAAATAGATTGAGGAGACAGAGAAGCGGATGAGAGAGCAACATGACCTTGAGAACATGGCCCTGCAACAAAAGGTTTGTTAAAACACCCACCACATCCACAAGGATATGAACCATTTCCCAACCTTGTAATGAAGAAGAATCTGAACCACTTTTGCACAGGTAAGAGAATTGAAAGATAAGTTGAGAGAACAACAACAACAATTAGAGTCTGTGACTCTTCAGAAAAAGGTTAGTAGAATGTCCAAACAACTCTTATCAACTTAGAGTCAGCTACTATAACTAACTTGATTTGTGAATATCTATATAGCTTAAGGAGCCGGAATGCAAGCTTAAAGAGAGAGACAAACAGATAGAGCTATTGATCCTGCAGTCAACAGATAAGACAATTTCCGAATTGAACAGCAATGTCGCCACTAGTTGCAACATTCTCCGGACTTCAAACTTGGCCAACCAACCCATGACAATGAATCCAGGATCTATTTTACTAAGAGGGGCTGAACCGCTTCAAGAAGCCAGGAGGAGAGGTGACCGGCGAAGTGCTGGCAGCGAGTTAGAGAATAAGCCGAGCCTGGTGTTGCCTTCACCTCCAAGCATCATTCTTGATAAGAAGGTTGCAGGACTGTCCACTGAACTGAACAGGCCAAGGCAAGTTGATTTGGGAAAGTCCTTGGGGAGGCTGACTAGAACGGTTAAGCCAGTCACAACTGTAGGTAACACTAGGCTGTTTGGTCACAGTAGAGTTGGGTTGAAGGAGAAGGACAAGACAAGAGTGTGGTCAAGATGAGACAATGGAGCAATCATCTTTTTTGCTCCGTTTATAGCAGCTTCTTTGTTTTTGTGACAAACAAATTCTTTGTAAATGTTTGTGTGGTTCACTTGAACCTTGTGTTGTTAATACTGAAAAGATACACGACAAAACTACTACATTTTGGAACCCGAATGTAATGAGATTTCTCTTCCTTCCACTATATTTTCAATCTTATGGCCAAAAAAAGTTATTCATGAGTAGTAAATGCATTTTGTGACTACGTAAGTACAACCTTTGATAGTGAAATGGGATAAATAGGACTGTTTTATTAGTTTATTCATCTACATGGTGATAAATAGGACCTAAATCCACCTGGGCTTAGGAGCATTTAATTTTTTTTACAATATACCAAGGGTTGTGGCCAGATATGTAGCAAACCATATCAGCCAATTAACTTATGCTCTAGATATGCATGTATTTGAATAATATTAATGAAGTGCAAGAAGGGTTCAATTACTTTTGCCTAGGGAAATTTAGTGTCAAGGTGAACCAAAAAATAGAATTATGTAACCATTCTTAGTTCTCAGACAGAATAAAGGGAATTTTTTTTAGTAAACCCTTGAATAATTTTTTCATACCAAAGTGTCAACTAATATTTCTATTAGTCCTAAGCAACATGATATGACAAAAGAAATTGAGAATTTACGAACACTATTGGCAAAAGAATGCATGGTATCAGGTGAGTTTTATATCCTTTTATCTACTCAAAATTGAGAATTTTGAGAAGCTAGAGAGTTTAGTTTACTTGCTTTGGCTCCGTTGGAAGTTTCGGCAGCGTTTGGCAGGACTCTTTAATAAAGGACTCTTTGAGATAACTCTTTGAAAGAGTTCTTTTTGGTAAAGCTTTGTTTTGGAGCTCTTTTGAATAACTAAAACCTTTTGTTCCAAAGAGAGATTAATTAAAAAGACATTTACCCAAACACAACTAGTCTTATAAGTTCCACAAACTAATGTGTTAGTCTTTAATTGAAAACTATCTTATGAGCACCCAGCTGCTTACATGTTACTCCAGTTAACATACCGTATCTAGTATGTTATTAACCACCAACTAGTATGTTACTGAGTTTTGGTTTCCACTTCAATAACTTAAAATTTGAGCGTTCTTTTCACCATAAAATAGGTGATCTATCGTTTTGGTAACATTCATACATAAATAGTTGTTTCGACAATAATGTATTGATGACTCGTCATTTTTCCTTACCTTTTCTATCTACAAATAGGTAAAAGTTGTTAGTGTAATATGTGTATATAGGTTATTAATATAATGTGGACATATATAGGGGCAATTTGGTCATTCTATATATGTGTATCCCATGTATATAAAGACTTGTACATGTTAATAAAAATTAATAGGTTTTTGATAAGTTTATATGTTATCAGAGCCAAAAATTTGTGTGTTTTGTTTAGAGGGGGAGTGACTCAGTCAGACTCGGTCACAAAACAGTCAAAATCGGCCTAACTCGGATCAACTCGGGCCCAACGCGGACCGAGTTCGCGACGTCACCGAGTTGACTCGTCGTGACTCGGTCGTCTTCAACCCCGTAGGGTTTCAGCGTCTGTTTGGGATTGTGATTTTGGAGTTTTCAGCCACGAAAACTCCTTCTGAGACCACGTATAAGATCGTTTTGAGTTGCTATACCCCTCAAGAAATTTTGGAGAAATCATGCGATTTTGTGAGGATTTGAAGTGGTTTTTTGGGTTGCGTCGTCGACCTTGCGCAAGTCGTGATTTGGCTTTTCAGGAGAAATTTTGCGCCATCTCTGCCTTTTATCTGGCCAAAAGGGTCGATTAAGCATCGATTTGGTAGGATTTGCCAAACCCCTCTAGAAATTTTGGGTAATTTGGAGTTCGCGAGGAGTTTCTGACAAACCCTATTCGAGTTGCGTCGTCGCGAGGCTGCGTTTGGGATTTTCTGTGCATTTTTGTCCTTGCAACTTGTCTTCTTCAGCAATTATCAGTCAAAAATTGCTTCTTTCTCAGGTGCGTTGCTTGAATCTTGGTTTTTGGCTTGCAATTGTTTGTGTGGGAGTCGAAAATCTCCCTACTGTGTTGATTTGTGCCTGGCTGCGATTGTCTATTTGGGATTTTGGTGATTGTTGGCCCAATTTTTGGCTTGGGATTGTTGCACTTCATTTTTTTTGCCCTATTTGTCTTTGTGCTTGTTTTGGGACCCTAATGGCCACGAGCATGGACATTGCTCAGATCGTGCCAGTGAAGGTTGATGACACTAATTATGTTCATTGGGCCTCTATTGTGCGTACTTTCTTGAAAGGCCAAAATTTGTGCAGATATGTCACTGGTGTCTGCCCATTGCCAGTTCTTGCTGCTGACAACTCTAATTTGAAAGCAGTTGATGAATGAGAAATTAACAACTCTAAGGCACTTACTTTACTTGTTAGTTCTGTCTCCTTCCATCAGTTTTTGGATTGGGAAATTTGATTGTGCCCATGATGCTTGGGTATTCTTGGAAAAACGATATAGAGGCACTAATTTTGCTCAGAAATACAAGTTAGCAATGGATCTTCACTCTCTTTAGCAGATGTCGAATCAGTCTATCTCTGATTTTTATGCTCAGATGTCTTTGTTATGGGATAAGTTAGCAGCCATGGATCCCAAGTTTGAATATGAGGTGGATATAGTTATTTTTCAGAAGTACATTGAAGAAACTCACTTGGTTCAACTTTTTATGGCACTTCGTGATGAGTACGACTCCATTCGTTCGTCTATGCTGCACAAGACTCCACTCCCGTCTGTTGAGAGTGCATTATCTGAGTTGTTGGTCGAAGAGACTCGTTGTCTTACTCGGGGACCCTTCAATTCTTCATTGGGTGGTATTGATACCGTTTTTGTCACATCATCTCAGAAATTCTCTGCTTCCTCAGAAGGCAAACCTAGACCTACTTGGGATATGAGTAAAGTAAAGTGCAACTACTAAAAAGAATTTGGGCATATGAAGTTCACTTGTCCTAAACTCAAGAAGTCGCCACAATCTACCTCCACTCGTCGCACAACTGCAGCTTCAGCTGCTCAGGATGACTCATTGCCTTCGCAGACTTCTACCTCTCCTAGTCCTATTCCGACCTTTGGTGATATCCAGGAGATGATAAACAAGGCTCTCATAGGTCTTGGCCAAGGTACTTCCTCAGCTTCTGCTTTTGTCTGTCAGTTCAGGTAAGTCTTCTTGGATCATTGATTCTGGTGCATCAAATCACATGACCTTTGATTCTACTTTATTCATGTCTGCTTCTTCCTCTTCGTTATCTTCTATTTATACTGCCGATGGGTCTACGCTTTTTGTTTCCTATTCTGGTTCTATCTGTACATCTAGTGGGATTCATCTTTCTGACGTTTTTCAAGTTCCTCCTTTGTCCATGAATCTGCTATCGGTTGGTCAGTTGTGTGATCTTGGTCTTGATATTGTTTTTTCTTCTTTTGGTTGTCAGGTACAGGACCCGTCAACGGGGAAGGTGTTTGGGACAGGGCGTAAAGTTGGAAGGTTTTTTGAGTTAGATTCCTTAGACATTTCAGATTTTGTTTCTTCCTGTTATAGTCTTTCTGTTACTTTAGACTCACATTTTATACTTTGGCACAATCGTTTAGGTCATATATCTCGTTTTACTTTGAATAAAATGATTTCATCTGGAAATTTGGGTTTTGTCTCTTCTGCATCTTTACAGTGCATTAATTGTAAACTTGGGAAACATACTGCATTGCCTTTTCATACGAGCGAGACCCGTTCTTTGGCTCCTTTTTATGTGATTCATTCTGATATCTGGGGTCCTGCTCCAGTTGCGACCATGGGAGGGTCTTCCTATTATGTTATTTTTGTTGATGACTATTCTCATTTTGTTTGGGTGTATCTGTTGCATGCTCGCTCTGAGTTCTATAATGCATATGTTAACTTCTCCACTATGATTCGTACTCAATTTTCCAAATCTATAAAGGTTTTTCGTTCGGATTCTGGGGGAGAGTATGTTTCTCATGTTTTTCATTCTCTATTATAATCGCATGGTACCGTGCATCAGCTTTCTTGTCCCTATACTCCTCAACATAATGGGGTTGCTGAGCGTAAACACATGCATATTGTAGAAACAACTCGCACTCTCATGTTGTCTTCTTCTGTTCCGAAACAATTTTGGGGGGAGGCTGTTTTAACCTCTGTTTATCTCATTAATCGGCTGTCTTCACCTGTTTTGCAGAACTCTACCCTGTTCACTTGTCTTTATGGTACATCTCCTGATTATTCTCTTCTTCGTGTTTTTGGCTCTACTTGCTTTGTGCTCTTGCCTGACCGCAAGCGCAATAAGTTATCTGCCAAGTTTGTTATGTGTGTTTTTTTGGGTTATGACATTGAACAGAAAGGTTTTCGGTGTTTTGATCCCGTGGCTAACAAACTGCGTATATCTCGCCATATTACCTTTTGGGAACATGTTCCCTTCTATTCCTTGCCAAAACACTCCGATCAGTCTTTTATGTCTCATATAGTTGTCTTTGATATTTTTCCTAATGGTTCTTCTCCATTGCTTTCTACCTCTCTGATTCTGTTGCAGGTTCGCCGTCTGAAGATACTTTGTCCCCTTAAGCTCCCCGCAGTTGGCGTGCACAGGCCTTCCTCCGCCCATTTGTGCGAGCCTATTCCTCCTTTGGCTCCAGACGTCCCTCCATCAGCACCTCGTCAGTCTTAGCGCATTCGTCGACTTTCGGTACGTCCCAATGACTATCATTGTTTCTTTTCTGCTCTTACCTCATGAACCTTCTTCCTCACTACAAGAATTTTTTTTTTAGTAACAATATTTTTAACCACGAAATTTTTGTTTCATGGCTAAAGTTCAAATTATAAAAAGTGATGATTTTATAAGTTATAATAGCTACGAAATGTAAAATTTCGTGGCTAATAACTTAAATTATTTTTTAAATTTTTTCAATTTTGCGTCGTTTTAGCAACCAAATATGAAATTTGTGGCTATATGTCTCTATGTAGCCACGAAATATGAAATTCGTGGCTATATGTCTCTATGTAGCCACGAAATATAAAATTCGTGGCTATATGTCTCTATGTAGCCACGAAACTAACATTTCGTGGCTAAAGTTAAGTCTTAAGCCAGTTTGTCTCAAAATCTCATCACCCGCGCACCCGTTTCCCTCTTTTCTTCTTCGACGAGTTTTGCCCTTTCACCTTCTGCTTCTCAACTTGATTGGCAGCATGCAACGACGCGAGCAGAGCATCCGCGGGGAGCATTCAAGCGGCGAGCAGCGGGCATTTTCGCGGAGAGCGGCGGGCAGCAGACTGTTTCCTCCTTTCTTCTTCCTGTTTCCATCCTTTCTTTTTCGACGCGTGTTTCCCCCTTTCAGCTTCTGCACTCTCTTCACGTCTTGGATTGGCAGCATGCAAGACTCCATCGGCGAGCGGAGCATCCGCGACGAGCATTCCAGCGGTGAGCAGACTACAAATCGAAGGGAGAGTCACGTATTTTACTACCCAGAGGGTCCTCTGTTCTTGGAACGGAAGCTATTTGATAGATTTATATCAATCCGAAGGTATAATTTGTAATTTATCTTCATTTTGCAGCGCTGGATAAATTTCAGAGATGTAAGGTCGAACAGGTCGAACCTATTTTGTTTAACCTATTGGGTGTTGTTCTTTTTTTTTTTCCTTTAATGTGTGGGACGAACCTGTTGAACTCTGTGTGTTGGCTCTTTCTTTGTTCAGCTATTGAAGAGAGGGCGAATGGTAATGTCAAAACTTCTGGATTTGGTTGTGTTGTTCTCTGCTGTCTATTCTTTAAAAGGTTCACACGGTCGGTTTCTTCCAGTCGTTTGGATTGTGATACAGATTTTCTCTAGTTAGGAGTTTAGTCGTTTATAAACTTGTTAATCTGGTGAGTTTACTTCGGTTCAGCTGGCACGATTTTATTGAATCAACCATCTTTGTCCTTGTCTTTTATAGGTGTTCTGAGATAGATAGCTAAGTATTAGCTCGATATTGTTTCGTTCTTCTTTTAACTCCGAATTGAAGATGTTATGAGATAGCTGCCTATTTTCTTGATGCTGATCTGTGCTCCTTCTAACCCCTGGTTCATATTATAACACTGACTGTATATCTCGGCCGCCGCTTCCTTCTTTCTGCTATCTAGATTGGCCAAAGTTTGTTCTCTGTTACTGAATTCTTGCTTCTACTTACTTTGTTGTTCTGTTTTAAATTTTTGAATGATTCCTCTCCCTCTTCTTGAGGCTTTTTGAACATGTTAAGTCCTCTGACCCCTCCTTTCATTTCCTCCTCTTTAGGAGATTTATCATTTTTCATTTAAAAAATAAAGCAAATGAGTGAGACCGTAGTGTTGATTGATACAAGGAGAGGTGGAGAGAATAATAAAGCAAGTGCAAAGGCTATATTCCCTGTCTATGCACGGTTCAATATAGATTTTTTGCAACATAAAAAGCATAACCATCATTTGAGTAGAATAATAATTTCTGAGGGAGAAGAGTGTTGCTTGGTGCTTGAGAGTAAGCTGATAGCCACAATTGTACTGCAAACAGGTCCAACTGGGACATTGTATTTCTTTATTTCTAATATCTTTCTCTTTCTCTGTCATACTTCCAAATCAATTTGTTTGTTCCCTGTGTATCAAATTGAATGGATCGTCAATTGGAAAGGGAAGAGTCTGAAGACAGGATTCAGAGTTTTCTTTATAGATTTTTCCATGAAAATTTTCAGCAATGCATGCTTCTTATGAGGTAAGTCTATGTGAAAGATACAACAGTTGGGAATATGTGCAGTGGACAAATAACATACAACATAATCAATTTTCATTTTAGGATATTCAACTTGATTCGTGTTTGTCATTCTTTGCCTTGGTTTTTATTTTTCTGATTTTATTTTTTTATTTTTTATTTTTATTTTTTTGTTGACAGTTGGTTTATTGTACCTTACTCGAACTAAGCCTTTTTAGTATGGGTGATCTATTCTACAAACACTTATGAGGAAGAGAATTGTGTATGTTGAAATTTTCATACTTACTAACTATTTCTGGGTTGGCTGACTTTTCACAATAATTGTGTATATCTCTCATATCCTCTCTTTCTCTCTCTCATTTCCTCTCTTTCTCTCTCTTTTCCTCTTTTTCTCTCTCTTTTCCTCTTTTTCTCTCTCATTTCATCCTTTTCTCTCTCATTTTTCTCACTTTCTCTCTCTCATTGCCTCTCTTTCTCTCTCATTTCATGTCTTTCTCTCATTTCCTCTTTTTCTCTATCTCATTCCCTCTTTTCTTTTGGATTCCTCTTTTTCCTTTCACTTTTCTCTTTCTCTTTCATTTCCTATATATTTTCTCTCTCAATTCCTCTCATTTCCATTTTTCTTTCGTTTCCTAATATTTTCTATAGACATTTCCATATATTTCTATATATATATATATAATAATAATATTTCTCTTCTTTCCTCTTTCCTCTTTTATCAACAATATGAACAATTTGGACATGACGCTTAATATAATCCTCTCGACGTTATGGCTTATATATTTCCTTTTTCTTCCCCATTTTCCATAAATTCTCTTTATCTTTTCCTCTTTTCTTTTTTCATTTCCTCTTTTTATATCTCTTTTCCTCTTTCTCTCTCTCTCTCTTCTCCTTCCCTTCTTTTTCTCTCTCATTTCCTCTCTCATTTCATCTCTTTCCCTCTCTCATTTCCTCTCTTTCTCTCTCTCTTTTCCTCTTTTTCTCTCTCTTTTCCTCTTTTTCTCTAACGTTCTCTCTCTCATTCCCTCTTTCACTCTCATTCCCTCTTTCTCTCTCATTCCCTCTTTCTCTCTCATTCCCTCTCTTTCTCTCTCTTCTTTCCTTTCTTCTCTCTCATGTAGGTAGATATCACAAGAGATATTAAGTTCGAGTTTTTCCTTAGTTGATGATTGATGGCAGTTGTTTTTCATTATTAGAAACTTATCTTCCTAAAAAATTGTGCTTTTAGTGTGTTGGTTGTGATTTCATATTCAGTGCCTTTTCATGTTTAATTTCTGTGCCTTTTCATGGATATTATATGCATTCGTATGATTGGCTTCTGCTATCTTTTTTTGGCTTGCTTGATTCATTTATTAAATATCAGGTATGGATAAGAGTTGGATGCAACTTTGGCGTTCTAGAATGTTTAGTGATGAATACAAGGGGTAAAATCTTTTATGCAAATGGCACAATCTGTGGTTGGTACCAATAATAAGAGCTTTCAGGTAATTGAAATTGGAAACGAGATTTCTATTCAAATTTGACATGTGTTCAAATCCTTGGAATTTTATGTTATATTTAAATGATTATAGGATCGATCTGCCCAAAATAAAGTTAACATAAGCAAATTGAAAGTTAGACACACAGGAGGGCAAAAATTATTTCAGCGTATATTTGATGAGATGGTAAGTTTCATCTTGTAATTTTACTTTAATTAAATTTTTTCTTATCAGTTGTTAATTTGCTTTTCTTGTATCATTTGTAGGGAACTGACAACAGTCCTATCAATCAATTCAAACAAACACATTTCTCAAGGAAAGGAGCTTGGGGTGCAGGGGCAGAAGAAAAATAAGTAAGTAAAATTTAAATTAAGTATAAAATATTTTTAAATATATTGTGGTATCATTAGCATCAATATATTATTTTATGTTGAACAGAATCTTATGTTGGAGGCAAAAGAGCAAGCAACACAACAAGAGACTCCTCTGAATAAAAAATAAATTGTAAAAGATGTATTAGGGTCGAGGTCTGGTTACATCAAGGGTCAAGGCCAAGAGCAACCGGCTATACCTAAGAGACCTCGTGGTGCATCATCTTCTTCTTTGTCTATTCAGAATATGATTGATCAAGTACATGAAGAGCATAGGCGTGAGATAGAAAAGCTGAAAGAGGAAAATAGTCTTCAGTTAGAGGAAATGCGTAGAGAAATGATTCAAATGATGCAGGAGTTACGTGACTCGTGACCTTTGAATTTGGTTAAGCCTTGCTTGTTTATACACAACTTCACTTTCACCTTTTGAGCAATTTGTGATGAATTTGAATAGAAAATTGTAAATGAATTGTGAACTTTGTGAATGAATTATTAATTTTGGGAATGAATTGTGAATGAATTGTGAATTTTGTGAATGAATTGTGAATGAAAAGAATTCAATTGTGATAAAAAAATTTTTGTTAGTAGTGATGAATTTTAAGTAGGTTTATGTAGCTCAAATAATAAATATAAATTATAAATAACTAAAATAAGACTTTTAACCAAGAAATTAGAATATTCTTGGCTAAAAAGTAAAGAGTTTTATTCACGAAATAATAATTTCGTGGCTAAATGGAGACTATTTTTAGCCACGAATCTAATAATTTTGTTACTAAATACGGTTTAGTTTTAGCCACGAAATTGATTTCGTGGCTAAAAACGACCACTTTTAACCACGAAACTGCATAATTTGTTGCTACATGTATTAAAGTTTTAGCCACGAAATTTAATATTTCGTGGCAAAAAGTGGCAAGCTTTAGCCACAAAACAAGAAATTTTGTAGTTAATACTTTTTGCGACGCTTTATTTGCTACGAACTTTTAACCACGAAATTTCGTGGCTAAAAGATTTAGCCACGAACTGGAGACTTTTAGCCACGAAAAAATTTGTGGTTTAAAACCTTTTTTTCTTGTAGTGCTTACAGGGAAGTTTCCTCGGATCCTCTCTGGTAGCAAGCTATGGCTGAAGAGTTGCAAGCCATAGACAAAGCTTGGAACCTTGTTTCTCTTCCTCCTAGTAAATCTCCTATTGGTTGCAAGTAGGTCTACAAGGTTAAAACTAAGGCTGATGGGTCTATTGATCGGTATAGAGCTCGTCTTGTGGCCAAAGGATATAATCAGGAGTATGACTTTGACTATGAGGAGACGTTTGCTCCGGTGACTCGATTGACTTCAGTTCGTGTGTTGATAGCCATTGCCTCTATTCGTCACTGGGATCTTTTTCAGATGGATGTGAAGAATGCCTTTTTGAATGGTGTACTCACTGAAGAAGTCTATATGGTACCTCTTTCGGGTTCTTCACATCCTTCTAGGCAGGTATGCAGTCGTTGTGCATTGTATGGACTCAAACAAGCCCCTCGTGCGTGGTTTTCCACCTTCTGTTTCAATATTGTTAAATTTGGGTATACATAGAGTAGTCATGATTCTTCTTTGTTTACTCGTCAGTCCTCGTCAGGCACAGTTTTTTTATTACTCTATGTTGATGATATGATGACTACTGGTGATGACATACAGGGCATCTCTGATCTCAAGCGCTATTTTAGCTCTTGTTTTGAGATGAAAGATCTTGGCCAGTTACGATATTTTCTTGGCCTTGAGGTTCTTCCGTTTGGTGATGGTTATAGCCTTTCTCGGGTTAAGTATGCCTCGACTTGCTCAATCGAGCTGGTGCAATCGATAGCAAGGTTTGTGACAGTCCTATGGAGCTCAATGCTAAATTTTGGCCTGCTGATGGTGAATTATTATCTGACTCTACTTTATACAAGCAATTAGTTGGAGGACTACTCTAATTGACTATCTCTCGTCCGGATATTAGCTATGCAGTCCATGTTGTTAGTCAATTTATGTCTGCTCCTCGCTCTGTTTATTATGCTGCAGTCTTGCACATGCATTCTGAGATACATTAAAGGCAGTTTGTTCTAGGGATTATTTTTGGTTCCACTTAGCGGCTTCATCTCTCTGCATATTCAGATGCTGATTGGGCGGTGATGTTCTTGATCGGGAGATCTACTACAGCTATTGTATTTTCTTGGGTGACTCTTTGATTTCTTGGCGCAGCAAGAAGCAGTCTATTGTGTCTCGTTCGAGTACTGAGGCCAAATATCGTGCTCTTGCTGACACTACTTCTGAGCTCGTTTGGCTTCATTGGCTTCTTAGTGATATGGGTGTACTGTTGGACACTCTCTCTCCATTTCATTGTGACAATAGTGTCATTCAAATTGCTCACAATGATGTGTTTCATGAGAGAACCAAACACATTGAAGTTGATTGCCACTTTATTCGACATCACTGTGTTTCGCGTACTCTTCAGCTGTACTATATACCTTCCTAGGATCAGGTTGCGGATATGTTTACTAAATCGCTCACCGAGTCGCGATTTCAGTATTTGTGTTCCAAACTCAATATGTGTTCCCTTGGTCCCCCTTGAGTTTAAGGGGGGATGTTAGTGTAATATGTTTATATAGGTTATTAATGTAATATGTGTACATATATAGGGGCAATTTGGTTATTCTGTATATATGTAACCCATGTATATAAAGACTTGTACATGTTAATGAAAATTAATAGGTTTTTTATAAGTTTATAAAAGTAAGGTATCTCTTCTCTTCTTGCTAGTGTTCTCATATTTCAACTTGTTCATTTGTAATAAGCTTTAGTCTTCAAAACCCAAAACCCAATTTCCATCATTTTGGGTCAAATATCACAAGAGTAATATGCCTAACAAGCTTCTAAACATTAAAAGAAATAAGAGTTTTGGCGAGGGTTATGATTTATATATGAACAAACTAGCCAAAAAATCCAAAAAACTCTCATGTGATTTGGAGAGGAAGAAGAACCCTACCTAATTGTCCCTCGGGCAAGTGTGCCTCGCGTTAATGTTTTCAAAACGGTGATGATTAAGGACAATTGCGTCAAAATATTGTAGTTGGAATCAAAATACGACGCGAAACCCTAAACCTCATGCATATATACGCTAAAAAAATTAATCTAACTAACCCAATTGTAACTTGTACTCAATTAATATTCCTAGATATCAGATTGTGTATTTGAGCTAGCCTTGAGGCTTTAATTAAATAAATTGTGGTTCATTAATTATATGGGTTGGCATATTGGAGTACTCTAGATTGAAGAAATCCATGATCGAGGATGGAGCAAGTTGTACCCCAGCTATGCTATGTGTGTGGTGGTGACACACTGACATGGGGGGGTGATACACGTGAGACTCGACGAACGATCGAGAGTACTGCTCATATACACTACATATCATGTTGGACCGAAATGGATCGATCAATTAAGCACAGGAAGTTTGGTTTGGGGTCACGGGAATCCGGCCATGTATACCACCTCTCACGAGCACCCACCTTCAATTCCTCTTCCTTGCATATATCATACGTTCATCATCCATGCACCCGAGTCATTGAAACTAACTTGTCGATCTTAATTAAAGAGGATATAATGTCTCTAGCTACTCTCTAGTTCTGTTCGTTATCGAGAAGAGACAGAGAGAAAGAGAGAGAGAGCTACTTAATTTTAAGGGTTAGATCTTCGAAACTTCTGATAACAGCGCTGAGAATCGAGCATCAAATCGATCAACCTTCCCATTTCGTTAATTTCTTCAGACACACATATACATATATATACAAATAGATCATGGAAAACAATGACACATGCTATACGCAGAGAGTACTAGCTAGAGAAGCAAAAATATTTCGAAATTCGAATAACAGTTCCATTTTGATGATCAGTACTGATATATACACATATATATATATATATATATATATGAATCAGTAGTACTCGATCATCGTTCTCTGTGCCAGCTGATCAAATTAAACCCAGTTCGGTTGGTTACTTTTCTTCCGTCGTCGTCTTCTTCTTCTTCTTCTTCTTCTTCTTCTTCTTCTTCTTCTTCTTCTTCTGCTTTTCTTCTTCTGCTTCTTCTGATCTCCCTCGCTCCGTCTGGATCAATGATCTGTTATAATATATAACTTGAGAGAGGTTGACATGCATGCATATTATGGGTGACTCGGCCACGTGTGGGAGTTTGTGTTGTTAAAAGGGACATATCATAAGAAGCAGCAGACACAAAGCTGCCATAGTAGCACCAGCAGCAGCAGCAGTACGTTGCAGCCATAGATCAGTAGTGATCAGTACTGTAGTCTCTGCATCTTCCAGCTGCTACATGTCTGCAACTGCACTATATATATTGCAGTCTTTGTATCTTAACTCTCTCGATCAGTACTTCTTCTTCTACTTCCCTGATCCATACCAGTGCTGTCTCTTTCATGGTTATTGAAACGTTCACACTTATATATATATATATATATATATGGCTGCCATCTAGCTAGCTATATAGCTACGTACTTCCCATCTGTACGCAGATTGCAGACACCATGTCCCATATATTGTCCAGGCACTCTGTACCTTCCTTTTCCTTGTTCAGTGTACGTCTTCAGGTACAATATTGGTGCACGTAATGGAGGACCACTGCCTTGTTAATTAATTAATTAACCCACTTTTGAGTTTATAATCTTAATTAATTAAATAATCACCTGATTAAACAAGTATTCAATTAATCCGTCAAATGTGTGGTTTAATTAATTTGGATCAATATATATGGATAGGTTTGATTTTTGAGAGGATCAGATGGAGAACAATTAAGTATATATATGTATAGTGCATTAAAATTAAGGGTATTAATTTGAAGACATTTATATACGTAAATGATCATTAATTAGTAATTATATATATCAAATTTAACTCCTTGAAGATTTTTATAATTAGTTGAAAACCCTAAACTTCTCTTAGCTATAAGCATGTATCAGACTCTATATATTAGCTAGGTCAAGGCCAACATCCTCAAGGGGTACACTGGTTGGTAACACCTCTAAATATTACTTGATGTTCCATCTTTCTGATGAGCAGTTCATTAATATGGTAATTTTTAGAAATAATAACAACTACAAGCACAAAAGTACATAGCTTCAAGATTGATACATTCATGTTTACTTAATTTTCTAGTTTAGAAAATTAAGATCATTCCTAAGACATATAGGGGGGTATATATATAATACATGTCCTAACTCCAATTAAATCGTAAATGCGCCAAATTAATATAGATTTTATTTGTAAATGGGTAAAATAGTACAACTAGTAATTTGTCCATGCTAAATTTATCTACTTAAGTAAAAATTAAATACCATGTCCAATTCGGTTCGGTTCGGTTCGATTCGGTTCGGTTCGATTCGATTCGATTCAGTTCCATTCCACCCCTAATCAAAACCAGACCAATCTCGCTCGTTCAACCCAATTATATAGATTAAATATTAATCCACCACTAATCAAAACAGAACCGATCGATATATCCCATGTTCAACCCAATTCAATTAAACCAAATTAACTTTGAAATATATTTCATTTTGAGAGAAGGAGGTAAGGCTTAAGCAGCTCTTTAAGGCAGGTCAGGGAGGGAGAGGAGAGTCATGAGGCCCACAGACCACTACTCCAAGACTCGCCTGCCGCGAGACGCGTGGCAGACGCCTTCCCTTTCACACGTCCCGTGGTCAAATTTGTCGCCTGTCCGAAGCTGTCGAGGCTTCAGAACCAGAGGATGGTGGAGCAAGGTTCCAGATCGCGTTATGTTGTATACATGGGTTTGCTTTAATTTTACCTTGTGATCAGCTGAGCGTTTCGGCTGGCTGCGCTTCTTGTCATCTCTCTCTCTCTCTCTCTCTCTGATCAAACCCAGTTTCGAGTTCTGTAATCTGTTATCCATTAATTATTAATGTAGCTAGCTCTGATCCATACCCCGTTCGTTTCTCTCTCTCCATCTCACTCTCTCTCTCAGGCGTGATCAGTATTCAGGTCCTTGGCATCAGTTCATCTGTTTTCCTTGTCCCTACTGCATACCCTTTTTCTGTCGTCTCTGCAGATACATATATATATATATATAAACAAACAAACAACAGTTCGTTTTGTTTCTAAGTGATGAATCCCTCTGCTTCTCTTTCTCTGCCTTCTTTCTTCTTCTCTCCATAAATACGAACCATTTTGACTCTTTGTTTCCACCTCTTTTTTTTTTTTTTTTCTTTTCCTTTCAGCACAGCACTCTTGTCTTCATCGAGATCAAGAAACCTCTGAACACAAGGACGAATGAATCCCGGGTCTCAGTCTCTCGACGCTTTCCCTCTTTGATGACACTCACAGGTGCCCATTTCGACATCCCTTTCCCACTGAAAACAGTTGCATGAAACCATTCAATAGCCACTTTCACTCTTTCCCTTTCCCTGAGGAAATCACATCGACCTTGTCCCCTTCGCGCATAGATTTAGACTGTTTTTTCTGTTTCTGAGGGCGGGGGTGTAGTATATGGCTTCCGAAGGGAGCTCCGACGGGCGGAAACAGCCGCCGGGAGGCGCTCTCCGGCCCCCGCCGGAGCAGGCCCTCAAGTGTCCCAGATGCGACTCTTCCAACACCAAGTTCTGCTACTACAACAACTACAGCCTCACGCAGCCGAGGCATTTCTGCAAGACGTGCAGGAGGTACTGGACCAAAGGCGGCGCGCTCAGGAACGTCCCCATCGGAGGCGGCTGCCGGAAGAACAAAAAGGCGAAGGCGGGGGTTTCCCCCAGGCTTTCCAGTACCGACCCCCCAAAAGAGTACTCCGACTCCGGCGGCGCCGGACTGAAGTTCCTTCAGGGGATTTCCTCCTCCTCCGCCGCCGCCGCCGTGGATTACCAAATCCCGGGCCTCCCCTTCTCGAGACTGCACTCCCCGGCCAGCGGGGTCTTCAATCAGTTCTTCTCATTCGGAGATCTGTCCTCCACCGTCACGAGCCCCACCGCGAGCACCTCCGTGGCGCCTTGCTCCTCCCCTCTCGAACCCGCGCCTCAGGTGACTCCTCTAATGGTGGGGGGTTTCAGCTATCCGGTTTCTTCCGTTCTGAGACAAGGAGAGAGCAGCGGCGGCGCCGGCGCCGCCTACGAGATGGGTCCGGCGGGGAGCGTGCACGGCAATATCGCCTCCTCGATCGAGTCCCTCAGCTGTATAAACCAAGACCTGCATTGGAAACTTCAACAGCAGAGACTGGCGTCGCTATTTGGAGGGGGAGAGTGTCAGAGGGGAAACAATGTCTCCTCCGGGGCGGCTTCTCCGATGGCCGGCGCCCAGAATCAAGCGCAACCCATTTCGTTTCAGGCGTCGGAGAGCTCCAAACCGGGGAATTGTGGGGGGAATCTGAGAAAAAGTGGGGTTGGGGAGAATTCGGGGGAGTGGTTCTTTGACAGTACTTCATACAATGTTGGGAACGTCAACGGGAATAGCTCAAACGGCTGGAATGAAATTCAGACTTGGAACGAACTGCATCAGTACAGTGCACTGCCCTGAGAAACAAATAAAGAGCAGGGAAAGCCATTGATCATCACTATTCTAAGGCGAGAAGGCCGGGATCGAACCAGTGAAAGCTACAGAAACCCAAGTAGTGATCAATATCAGATATTATTCTTTTCTTCTTCGTCTCATTAATCTGTTCCACGTTTGTTTTTTTCTTTATTCAAGTTCAGAAAGAAAAAAAAAAAAAAAAAAGTCATATTAATTGGATGAATATATATATATATATAGGAGCTTAATTTTTCCAAAGTGGGTGATTGATGGATATATCTAGTTACTACTAGTGTATTTTTTCTCTTTTCTTTCTCTTCCTACAATTTCGCAGGGTTACTGTTGCAGTTCATGGTAGCAATAAAGAGAAAAAGCTACAGTTGGAAGAAGCTAGCGGTTGGGGTTTTTTCTCTTCTTGCCCACATCCAATCTGCCTTTTGTCTCCTAATTAACCCATGGCTTCCCCTTCATCCGAATTTCCTTTTGACAAGTACTGTTAATTTGCTTATAAATTTTTTCTCTCTCTTTCTTTCAGTGTTCCATCTTTTCCATCTGGTAACATGGATTCCAGATTATATACTTAATGTCTTGGTTCTCGATTTTATTTCTTCTATACATATGTTCAGTCAGCCTTCGCATGCATGTACTAACATCCCTCTCAAGACCTGAAGAACCCCTCGGATACTAGACGATCATATATATAATCAGGGAAGTGAGTGACTGCAGTGCAGTGCTAGGTTTGGCCTGCAAAAGCTAGCTAATATATATGTGAATGTCGACCTTCCCTCTCCCCACTCTCTCTCTCTCTCTCTCTCTCTCTCTCAATTACTCTCTCTCAATTACTCTCTCTCTCTCTCAATTACTCTCTCTCTCTCTCTCAATTACTCTCTCTCTCTCTCTCTCTCTCTCTCTCTCTCTCTCTTCCCGCAGGGCTTTTCATAATAATGAGCTGCAGTGTAGTATATGATCCGGTGGAATCTGTAAAAGTAGTATTTGAAAGTTCATTGATTAAGCAGTATTACTGCACTGTCTGATCAGTTACCCGGACTGAAAAAAGAAAGAGTACTGCCTCCCAGCTTTTGAAGTTGATCAGATGCTTTGGCTTGGCCTGTGTTATTATATATATATACGATCTTTAATTAGGGTGCCTTGGTTGGAGAGCCTATACCAACCATAATCTCTTTCTCCTTTGCTCTTTACTTAATTTGAGTTTCACCAAATTAAGAAGAAAGAAGAAAGCTTGAGTCATATATCCACAATCTGATCAAGAACCTTCCTGATCAGGAAAGAAAGTGGTCTGGGATCGAGTACAACTTGTAATGGAGTAGTACTAGCTAGTGCACCAATTTTAATTAATTCCCAGTTACAGCTAGCTCTCTGTAGCTAGCTGGGAGTGGATAAATGTATGAGGTGATGAGATCCTCAGTAGTCTAATTAACGAGCGAGAGCCATATATATTATGAGATCTTCCGAGCAAGATATATTGTATCCTAGCTAGTAGACGCCGTGGAGGGGTGCATATATATATATATGGATCCAGATCAGGTTTCTTTTTGCACTCTACCTGAGCTAGCTAGCTGCTCGGCAATGTTCCATTCGCTTGTTAACACTTTACAGATATCTTTTCGATTTACGGTTTGTCTTTTGCCGTTTTCATGACTTCATGATCCCTCTCTCTCTCTCTTTTTCTCTCTCTTGCTCTCGGTTCCCACATAGCTAGTTATAATAGCGAGCTGGCCCAGAATGAATATAATGTACTCGATCGATCGTCTCCTGCTCTTTCATGGCAATGATATATGAAATGGCATCTTGTAAAAAGGATTCGTCCACGGAGAGCTCGAGGGGGGAGGAAACGGACGGCCGGCCATTGCTTGCATGGCAATAAATGCACTCGGTCGATCGGTTTCTTCTTCCAGTTATTCAAAAAAACAAAATCGGAAAAACTTAAAAACAAAATCTAATGTATATATGTGGACGGAGGAGGACGCGTGATGTTCGTGAAAAAGCTTCGGTTTCCTACGGTTCCGAACATCAAACGCGAGATACCCATGACGAAGAACCATCCATGATGGATCATCCATATTAAAACCCTCTCTTGCATGCAGCTTCCGATCGATTTCATCAGCAACGAAAACGGAAAAAAAAAAAAGAAAAAAGAAAAAAGGAACGAGTTTTCTCTCTCTGCGTTTCAGTTGGGGATCAGACATCAGAGGGAGAAACCGCCCGTTATGATGTGTGCATGTAACGGGAAAGAAAGCACGAAGTATTTCTGCGAATTAATATATCGTCTTTCTTCTTGGGTTCTTCGTAGAAGGACGTGTGTCTGTACATGCGTGTGAGAAAACTTTCAGTACTTGGATAATATTCAATGGGGGTTATATAATTTGGATATGATGCATATATATATATATGGTCCGAGGAAGGAAGACGACGGGCGTTTTGGTTTCTGGGTTTGGGAATACAGGAGGAGACGGAAATTGAACGACCCAAGAACGAGAAAAATGCACTCGATCGTCTCTCTCCTCCTTCCATCACCAGTTTTGGCTGCTTCCCACGTTTCTGAGCCAACATCGATCATTGTTATCTATTGACATTTTGCTTCCTGCCATGCCTTGCTTTCTGATCACGAAGAAGAAGTCTGGCGGTGGAAGAAGAATCACTTCTCTGAAAACCAATCCAGTACCGCTACGAGTCACACAACGCAAACTGTAAAGTAAAGGACCATCTAGCTTGAATTCAACAAATTAATGTTTGAATTCAAAACATTAAACAAAGTACGTAATTGTTGTTTATGCTTGATATTTGTAATTTTTTCTTTAATTTTACTTGTAGGATCTGTTTAAGAATTTCAAATACAACAATATTGTATAAAAATTTTATACCATTAATTTAATTAGTTGGAGATGCTTCTTTTAAATTGCTCGCTCCAATTTTATTAAATTATATGAACTTCATGCATGATGTTATTTTACATACTCCATCTTGATTAATCTCTGAATTAATTTATTCTATTTGAGATAAATTTATTATCTTGATTATTAATTCTGCTACTAAATTTATATGTGACCTCAAATCTATCTATACAGAATCCAAAATTAAACATGAATTTAATTAATTACTTGAAATTTATTTAAGTAGATAAAATATATACAGGAATTTACCAAAACGTTTTAAAAAAGTTCATATAATGTAAATACAAGCATGTGGGTTGGCTATTTATGACCAAAACACTTTCCACGTGATGGGTTTCTGTTTTGTCTTATCGGAAAGGAAGTTGGCTGTCAACAGAATACAAGGATTGTCATAATCCCTTGATTTTAGGTGATTGCCATAAGCGGCTTAGTTTTACGTGGAAGGTTGTGTTGAATCAGGAAACCAAAACGAAGCTGATATTTAAGTTGGAAGTTTGTGTTGGAATAGGAAACTAGAAAGAGGCTGGGTTCCTTGATTACGAAGCTGGGTTCCTTGATTAGAGGCTGAGATAATTAGAAGAAGGGTAAAAATGTAAAAGGGTGTTTAACCCTAAACTTATATAGTGTTATCTCCGAGGTGGATTAGGGTTACGCAGTGATAAAACAGAAATTACGAAAGGACTGGTTGAGGGGAGTTCTTCGGGCTTATGATCGAGAAGTAACCGATTGAAGATCTACACTTGTGCTGAAAAGAAGAACGTCGTGGCTTTTGCTGAAGTTTTGGCAAAACGAGCGCACTATCTTCTTGAGTAGTTCATGCGTGAAAGATATCTCTCTCGGTGAGAGATCACACTAAGGGGAGATCCTTAGTGTGAGGGTATCCAGAGAGCTTCGTTGGAACGCCGAACGGAAGTTACAAGACTAGGAGAGTTATGTTCAATCCTGATGGAGGAGAACACAATCTCAGTAAGTTTTTGTACACCATTACTTGTTGTAAAACTCTCTAGTGGATTTCTGTACCCCGGGCGAAAGTGCCCCGCAGAGTAGGAACAATTGGTTTCGAACTGCGATAACATTCTCTGGTGTTCTGTGTGTTTTTATGTTTTAACGACAAGTGTAATTACGTCAGTCATCGGGTGTAAGTACACTCCTGCGTACACGTGAAGCTTAATACGTTTTCAAGTGGGAAAAGTCGAAAAGGTAAAGTTTGTTTCAAAGACTGCATTTCCAAGATTGCATTTTTACTTCTTTTCCCCACGGTGTTGTGCGTGCACAAGCTGAGCGCGGGAGTGATTGTTTTCGCATTGCCATGGGCGCCGCCTCTTCATCTCCACTACAGGAACAGTCTTCGCAAAATGGAATAACAGGTATGAGTTCTGTGACCCCATCTTTATCATCTGCTCCATTATTGCGTGAGGACTGTGAGGTTCGTGAGGAGAATCCTGTACAGCTTTCCGAAAAGGGGGATGGCGTTGGGGCGCTTGAGAATCCCTCGGGGAAGGTCGGGACCCGGATGGGGTTGATGATGACGATGCCGGGCATTGGAAGGTTCGGGTTAAATGGTGTCAACAATGTGTTGACGGTTGGAAGTGATCCCCAGTGTCTTACTGCTGATCATCTGCATGTGGGTAACGAAAGTGATGATGACATGTCCCTCCGTCAGTTCTTGGACAATCTTGTTAGCAGCAAACATACAGTACAAGCAACGGTGCGTTCACCAGTTCTACATTCTAATGTGTTGCCACACCCTGAAGAACCTGCTCCTATTGCGAAAAACAACCCAGATGATGAAGACGATGGGCCTTTGATCATACCTCGTCGCCGTAAATTGAAGTTTTCTGAGGCTGTAATGACAGACAGAAAGTCTCGTTTACGTGCTTCAACTCGGTGGAAGAAGCAGAAGCCTATGCCTGCCTCAGCTTCCCCAATTCGTGTGGACGACAATGAAGACAATTCTGAAAGGGTTATTGAAACTCCTCAAGGTATGCAAGATACAACTCCTGTCGAATGTGATGAACCTGTGGTGTCAAATGAGTTACAAGGTCAGAAAATGCATTATAAAGGAAAGCGTAAGATATCTCCACCACGCAGAGACCACGACCAAAAAGACAGTCAAGACGAAGGGAAGTCGGCGGCTCCGTAAGACGAAGGTTTTGGGGTGCATTGAACTTGAAGTTCGTTGATAATATTGCTGCTGTGAGGTATGAGGTTGTGCTTAAAAAGGAGTTTAGGCCTGAGACAGACATCACTGTATCTGAATTTCAGATAGTTGTTCCTTTGTTAGAGCGCTTGGGTTTAATGCGTACAGTAAAGAATATTGGTCCGTACTCTTTGGATGTGGTGCAAGAGTTCTATGCTAATCTTGGCAAGTTAAAGCACAGCGACCAGAGTCAAGTGTCTGTGCGTGGCAACTGGTATGATTTTAGTGTTGGACAGATTGTTGCGTATTTAGGTCTTCCACGTCCAGATGATGAGTCTCCTCCAACTGATGCCCAGACTATGCTGGGAGAATTAACAGGTAACAAGATTCATGACTGGGGGATTCACATACATCTCCGGCTTCATCTGTTCCCCTCACAACAATTCAGACCCACAACACCGTTGTTACAGTTACTACATCTGCTCTTGGTATGTCTTTGCCCCCTCCGGTGACTGCTAGTAGTACCTCGCAGCATGTTTCCGAGACTCCGCAGAGCCCTCAGATTGTGACGCTTCCGCCAGGGCCTTCTTCATATGTACCTGCTATTTCTACCTCGTCTGGACGGCATATGCAGGGCTATACAGTTCATCCCGGTCCTTGGCCTCCAGGTATATCTTGTGATGAGCAGACTTTTGACTATCTTGTTCGCAGGATGCAATTTATCAAGTCTGAATTGGAGCAGGTAAGTACCAGACAGAAGGCACTTCAACGAGAGCTCGTTCTACTGCAGCATGTCGCCTCATGCAGCTTCCAGTGATTCTTAGCTTATTTTCTATTCTGAAGTGACTACTTTTCATGATGTTTTGCATCTTTTTGCCAAAAAGGGGGAGAAAAGTAAGGTAAACTTGTTTGTTTCTGCTGTGAGTTTGTGAGTGGATAACTTGTTGGAGCATGATTCTGATTGTGATTTGTGAAGACAAGACAACAGTATGAATTCGGTGTGTGTTTATGGTGTTCATATCATATGTGATGATTATGCTGAATGGTTCAGTACTGGTTACAGTACTGGGTGTGGATGTTTACAGTACTGCTACTGAAAGTATGCTGAATTCCAGAACTCATGAATACTATATCATGAAGAGGTGAAAAGATGTTTTGTCTCATGAATACTATATCATGAAGAGGTGAAAAGATGTTTTGTCTCATGAATACTATATCATGAAGAGGTGAAAAGATGTTTTGTCTCATGAATACTATATCATGAAGAGGTGAAAAGATGTTTTGTCAAAAAGAGCAAAAGGGGGAGAATGTAAATACAAGCATGTGGGTTGGCTATTTATGACCAAAACACTTTCCACGTGATGGGTTTCTGTTTTGTCTTATCGGAAAGGAAGTTGGCTGTCAACAGAATACAAGGATTGTCAGAATCCCTTGATTTTAGGTGATTGCCATAAGCGGCTTAGTTTTACGTGGAAGGTTGTGTTGAATCAGGAAACCAGAACGAAGCTGATCTTTAAGTTGGAAGTTTGTGTTGGAATAGGAAACTAGAAAGAGGCTGGGTTCCTTGATTACGAAGTTGGGTTCCTTGATTAGAGGCTGAGATAATTAGAAGAAGGGTAAAAATGTAAAAGGGTGTTTAACCCTAAACCTATATAGTGTTATCTCTGAGGTGGATTAGGGTTCGCAGTGATATAAAACAGAAATTACGAAGGACTGGTTGAGGGGAGTTCTTCGGGCTTATGATCGAGAAGTAACCAGTTGAAGATCCACACTTGTGCTGAAAAGAAGAACGTCGTGGGCTTTGCTGAAGCTGTTGGCAAACAGAGCAGTCTATCTTCTTGAGTAGTGCATTGTGAAAGATATCTCTCTCGGTGAGAGATCACACTAAGGGGAGAGCCTTAGTGTGAGGGGTATCCGAGCTTCGTTGGAACGGAGAACGGGAAGTTACAAGACTAGGAGAGTTATGTTCGAATCCTGATGGAGGAGAACACAATATTGTAAGTGTTTTGTACACCATTACTGTTGTAAAACTCTCTAGTGGATTTCTGGTACCCTGGGCCGAGTGCCCCGCAGAGTAGGAACAATTGGTTCCGAACTGCGATAACATTCTCTGGTATTCTGTGTGTTTTTATGTTTTAACGACAAGTGTAATTACGCCAGTCATCGGGTGTAAGTACACTCCTGCGTACACGTGAAGCTTAATACGTTTTCATTAATATTTTTAGATACAAATGAAGAGATATTTTACGTGTGTCTTGGCTCCCTCTTCTGAAAGCTCGATCTGGGCCCTCTCACAAGACTTTCCTCTACTACTACTTAAGACTGGGGAAGGAAGGCTTGCGCTTCCCTTGGAAGGAATTCCTTTCTATCGTTTGAGGGAAGGAAGGGGGTATATTTTCCCCTACGTATTGGTAGTTTCAGGAGAATTACGACTCATGGATCGACGAATGCTAAAATATCAAGCCATTAAAGCTTCATGTTACTAAAATATCGAGCCAGGAACGCATGTTACTAATATATTGAGTCAGGAACGCATATTACTAATATATCGAGCCATCGATTCAAAGAAGAAAATGGTTACTCCTTATCTACTTGAAACTATAACTTGTCTAATGTATTCTACCCAACTAGAAAATATGTTACGTGTAACCATAATAGTATGTTGCAGACCAAAAGCTAACATGTTAGGCCAACGCCAAACATCCCTCATCCAAAATTATGTTATGCCCAATTAGAAAATATATATATTACATGCAAATGTAATAGCATATATTGTAGACCACAAAACAACATGTTAGGCCAGCAGTATAATGCAAATGGTACCAGGTTGGATCAGGTTTTTTAATCAAACCAGTACCCAAACACCCAATTGACCCTTAAATCCTTGGGGTCGATTGTAGGACCTATCCTGTTTCAAACAGGTCAGCTCCCTGCTCCATTTGTTTGGTACAAATCACCACAACAATTGTGAACTGCATATTCAAACCTTCCAATCATTATTTTCCCAACAAGTTATTTTCCTGTAAAATTGGGATATCGGCATACTCAATTTCGAAATAGACCCGATTCCATGATTACAATCATGCAAAACCCACAACTGAGATCAAGCTCCTTCCAGGAAGATGGACGTGCGTTATGTATAGCGCGCATTAGGATTTTTTCCTGAAAAGAACCTCGATCAACTCGACGATCCTCTCCTGTCCTCGCTCGTTTTCAGCACATAAGCACTATCGAGTTTAGACGCAGGCCATGGGATAGCCATCGGACGCCTCCTCTAGGACAGCTGAACTTGGGAACGAATAAGTGGGAAAAGATCTGGACTCGATTTCGGCAGGAGAAGAGATTGGAAGAGCTGGTGGTGCCTACTCTCAGCATACGTTTATTTGATTAGCTGCTCACAAGGAAGTGGGCTCTCCGGAACTTGTCACAAACCAAGAAATGGACACGAGGAGAGTAGGAAATGACACATCATTGGCAAATACAAAACTGCCGAATAAGTAATTGCCACAAACAAAATACTGTACATTAAATAACGAGCTATAAACATAATTTCCACTCCCACTGCCTTTCCCTAATTTCCTTCCCTTTTGACTTGATATAGTTAAGCATATCTACATGATGGAGGAGAAATCACTTTTTCAATAACAAAAACTCTCCCCACATCTTTTTTTTTTTTCTTTTTTATGCATCCTCTTTGCCACTGAATCCTCAACCAAATCCAAATCCCTCATTTGCTTCATGAATGGCCAGCAGCAACCGCTCCTGAAGTTGTTGTTTGGAAGGATACTCCGGTAGATCCAACTGGTTGAAACTGAAAATTCATAGCATAAATAGCTAATTGATAAGGCAGGTATACGACTTAGATGTCTATGTGTCCGGTCACTTTAAAATTAAAGAAAAAAATAACTAATTCACAACCAAATAAAGATTCCATATAGAAAGACATACCATGTATGAGCAGATGGCAAATGATCTGGGCTACCGTAGGCTTTATGAATCTGAAACCTCTGAGCACCAGATATTCCTTGAAGTGCACTGAAGCCTTCCAAAGGTACCTGAGAATTTGTTTGCAAAAAAAATTAGGATAGAGAAAAAAAGATGCATCACTAAAGCGTGGCTACATAAAACTACATAAGAGTTTCAAAAGACCAATCAGCATGCGTTCCAACCATAAAGGGTTTCCTTAGCGAGAAAATTTTAAAGGCTTTATGGGTGCCATTTGCCCCCAACAATGCAACAGAAAAGGCATACCCAGTTAAATTAAAATGAAAAGGAACTACATGCACATCCTACTCAGGTTATGGACCTGCATGGATGCCAATACAAGGTACTCAAACCGGCAAGAGAAAACCATAACACAGCTACTCAACGAAAGACCTACATTAGGGCTACGGTACAGTGAACTTGGTTAAATATTTGGCATCTGTTAAATCATCACTCTACCAATTGGTCTCAGGCAGCTTCACCTAAAAAGGGATCTATATTATGCAACACTATGATTACGCTGCAGGGTCCTACCTTAGAAGTCCCAGTGACAAACTGCAAGAGACGAGCCTTATCCTCTTTGTTGAACCCTTGGACCACATCCCAGAACCACTGGATAACTGGAGAAGCAGCACTGTATCCAGAATATTCTGTATTTGCCCTCATGTCATCCACTGCATAAACAAAAAATTAATGTCAATACTTATACAAGGACGCAACCAAAAAATATTTCCAAAATAAGAAAATCATTAATAACTACATGGACACAAGCAACAAACACTGCAAAAAGAAAAAAATCATCCATAAACATATAAGCAAAACACAGCCAGAAGAAGATAATCATATGTAACCAATAGACAATGCCATTAGCCACCAAAACTTACAGTCAATATCAGGAAGTCCACTAATTAGTAGCTCCAGTTCTTTATCATTGAAAATTGAAATTAGCTCCCGTGGGATCAACTCATTGAAACCTTCCAAGAAAGCATTTATTTGAGGACGAATAGCAGTCGTGAGCTTATGCTCAACAACTAGATCAACATATTGATGCTTGTTCTCTTCAGTCACTTTCATATTCCGCCCCCCTGGAACCAATTCATAGTCCGTTACCTGGACAATATCAACTCACAAGTAAGTGCATATGAAACAACATGACGATAAGAGAGAAAAATAAAAAATAAAACAATCAGTTAACACAAGACACACCTCTGCCCTCTCATACAATATCAGTTTTTCCTCATCGGCATCTATGCTGAAGGTGAGGTCCAATGCATCACTGATATCATTCTGAACAGGCACATAATTCCCCACAAAATATTAAAAATCCAGAAATATTATTTGGAAGTTTAGGAGGCAAAACAAAGAGAAGAATTTATTCACCTCAAGCATCCACTTCAAATTTTTGTAGTAATCTGGATCAATGGCCTCAATATCATGGTATGTCACCTTAGCATCAAGAATATGTTTATAAAATGACCGTGTGAAATGCACATCCAAAAGCTGCCCATCAAACAGAGCTTTTCCAACCTAAACAATGAACAAAAGACAAGTTAATAATAAAAATAATTTATTTTAAAAGTTGTGAGTAAAGACTTTCCAACATAAACAACAACAGAAAAAACAGACTTTGCAAAAAGAAAAAAAGAAAGAAAAAGAGGAAAAAAACTGGGTAAACCATCAAAAGAAACTTACCACTCTTCCAACAAACTTGAAATATGAAAGATGTTCTGTCTGATAAACTGAATTAGGATTCGGCTGAAATGTTGAATCATTTCCAACTGTAGTAAAAAGTAGCGCTCCTTTATCAAATATTACACGTGACAACAACTGGTACCATTCTCTTGTCAGGCCACCAGCATCAATACCTTCTTCCCCTTGGAAGTGAACTGTCAATCTTCCCTTCAGATCTTGAGTTGACCTCATCCGGAGCTGGTTATAAGAATCCTCAAGAATGTAGGCTCTTCTCACTGATATTCTCAGAGGGCTGTGATGATGATCATGCTGATGTTTTATTTTGGAGCGGAAATGAGCTCTTTTGTTATCAAAATCGATAAATCGTGGCACTCGTAGCATGAGAGAGAATGACTTCTCAAGTAATCCAGGATTTTGCCTGATAAAAGCATTTAAGAGTTTTCTATGCTTCTCCGAGAATTTGACAAATACAATTTGTTTTTCATCAGCTTTTACTTGAGAAGCACATGATTTCTGTCCACTAGATGAAGGGGTGACAGCATCCTCGAGATCAGACGTGGCGCCAGTACCAAAATGTTCACTTGAACCAGATTGCCCAGGACACAACTTTTCACATGTAACAAAGAAAGATTCAATGTACGGCAAAATATTCTGGGTCCCAGCTGGAAGTGGGGGCATGGTGTTGTTACTAACTGAGGTGTAGGATGCACCAGATACTGTAGCCAAGTCAGATGCAGAATCTGGCAAGCTCTCAATTTTACTTATGCAGGAACTCAACTCCAACCACAGAGGTACCAAAGCTGTGTTTATATCTCCTACTTGAGAAAGGGTATCATTGTATTCCTTCTCAGGAAGAATATGAGAATCCTTCTCTTTCTCAACCAATAAGGAAACAAGGGAGCTTAAGGCCTGCAAAACTCTTAGAATTGCAGTCCCATCACTGGATGCTGTTGTGACAAGTAATTTTTCTGGTTCCCCATAACTGTGCAGTTCATTCATTGCAGATCTTGTCAGTAACTGCACAGCATTTGCCAGTTCAGTAGTAAACAGATGGCAATGAGTTGGAGCAATTGCAACCAATTTCTTCAGTACTTCAGCCACAAGCACATAGGCATTATCAGACAGACTGCAGAATAAAATTTAACAGAAAATAAGCAAAGAAACAATTGCATAATGAACAAAAGAACAAGCTATGAGAACTGGGTTTAAATTACTGACCCTTCACGTGCCAGCAGTGAACACAGGAGGCACAGCTCTGGTTGTGGCAGGTTAATCAGAATAGCAGTAGTATCAGGCTCAGTCTTTGAACCTGATACTGGAAGTTCACTAGAGGAAGATCCTCCCACGTGATTATCCACTGGCGTATCAACTACCAAGTTCTGAGAATCTGAAGGTTGTTCTGTTGGAGCCACCTCAGGCTTGTGGGATTGACTAGAATCACTTTCAATATTACCAATGACAACTTCCAATAAATGTAGTAGCTGATGTCACAGATGGAAGAACATAAAACGAATATAATCAGTATTGATCTCTAAAAAGAAAATAAATAAAATAAAAAATTATCAGCACACATCACAAGTCCTCACAGGGTGTTCCAACATGTAAGATTGACACTCATCTTAGCCAGGTCAACCCACATTTTAACAAGCCCAGGTCAGGGGCTCTCCTATTTGGGGCAAGTTCCCTCCGACCTGCCCCTGGACTCAAACAGAGCCAGCCCAACTCAGCTGACCCTACCCCTTTTTCAAGAAACTGGTCAGCTCCTGATCCGGGGTCACAAAATCCTGGTCCTAAACAACCTCTGATAATTTAAACCATGAAAGAAATCAATCACCTGCTCAAGATGCTCAATGCTCCTCAAATAGAGAGGTTGATTTAAGAGAGACAATAGCAAGACTATAGAAAAGTGCCCTTTCTTCCTTGCAGAGGGACCCTCTCCATCAGTCATCACAGCTTTGCCATGCATGCGCTCATTACCATGAGAATCCAACGCAGATTCTGGAAGTTCAAGATAGAGCAACAATTTCGCCACATATGGGTGATTGCGCGCTAAGTATGTCAGAGTTTCCAGAATCCGGCGTGACACAAGGGGAGGCACACCTAAAATACAAACAATAAAATTAAATTAAGTATCCCAATCAATACCCGCCATAAGCCAATCACGGATATCAATTAGGCACATCCAGCAGAGATCAGAAAATGCACAACAAAATTGGTGCCACCTGAAAATCAGCCAAAAACCCACAGCACAGAGTCCAGTTCATAACATCCCAGCATAAAGATAGCAATGAACTGTTGGGTAAAATGCTCTATCTAATCAGTATGAATACAATTATGGGAGAGAATAGGACTTGGTGGACAGCATCATACACCTATTAATAGATCAATTCAGACAAAGAACGCATACCATTTGAACCAATTAAACAAAACGCACATGATAAAAAGGGCCATCTCTTACATCATATATCAGCCTGTGCTTTACGGTACAATTAATATTAAATTTTTCCCTCAGTACCATAAATATTAAATCAGTACATATAATATTGCAGTCTCCCTCAGTACCATAATATAATATTACAATATATAAAATTAGCCTTAGTTCCATCTCATCATACAAAAAACTAAAAAATAAAAAACACATCAAGAAAAATTACTTCTTTTAGATAATGGGCACAAGCATATTCACCACAACTTGATAAAGATAAACCCTAAAAAATAGAGAAACCAAAGCCATACGAGAACTAACCATTTGAAAATTGGGGTCGAGAATACATAACATAGCTCTGACAGGCATATAGTCTGTATGATGATTCCATCAAATTTGAACTCATCGAACCATGAACGTCTAGCATCAACATATCCATCAGTAATTGTACCAAAGCAGTTCTGGTTTCACAATGGGCGCACAGATTCAAGAGAAGTCTCTGCAATTGACCCTTATACAGAGGCTACAAGAACAGAGGAATAAAATTTAAAAAACTTCTTAACCAAAATTTATGATGTCAGCAAAAGCAAAACTAGAGCAACACGTCACCTGAACAATTCGGAGTAACCTAATCAAAGCTTTCAGAGCATCTTTATCGACTAGAGGAGCACCATCAGCCTCCACCACCTTGGAACCAGCCCTGCGGGACACACTAGCACCCACTCCTCTGTCAAAGCTTGAGACAATAACATCACCTCTTCTCGAAGACTCACCTCTCCGGTTTCTTGGGTACATTCCAAGAAGTGTTCGGCTATGATACCTATGTGCAAACCTTTCACGTAGCATGTTTGCTTCCTCAACAAGTGCGGGGGTGAGATTGGCAAGGATGGCATCAGATGATGTTAATAGCACCTAGGACACATACAAAAATCAGAAAACAGCAACACTAAAATAAGAAACAACAACCAAATACATCAAAAAGAGCATGGACTAATCAACCCAAAGAACAAAAAGATAAAAATAAGACTCGTGCCTCTTCTCGCAGATCTGAAGGAAACGTAGCAATTATTGATACAGTGTCCATTTCAACTGGTTGGCCCTCTAACTCCTGTGACTGGTGGAGCCTCTGAGCTTGTTGCTGAGCTAGTACTTCAGCCCGTATATCAGGGGGTAAAGCCGCAAGGAATTCAGGATCAATATCCCCGGAAGTCTGGGTTTGATCATTTGAGGACTGTGCAACTTGACTCTGTTGGGCAGAAAGAACTTCGGCCCGCAACTCCTCGGGAAGAGCATCAAGAAAAGCAGGATCAATTGAACCAGATTCTGCCCCTCTGCTGACTTGCTGCTCTGCACCCTGATCCATAGTTGGATTTTCTGCTTCATTAGAAAGAGGTGAAACTTCACTAACACTTTGGAGAAGAGACATGTCTCTACTACTAATTGATGCTGCATTCCCAAGTGAAGCACTCACTCTCCTAACTCTCTCCGAAGGCCTTTCTCCCCCATCATCATGCCCATCAGCACTTCCTATTTCCACTTCGAGACTTCGGAGGCTCTCACCCAAAGTTGCTCCACTTCCACCACTCTCTTGGCTTACTGCTTCAACATCACGAACAGCTGCATCGCTGCGTTCAAACTGCATTTCACTGTCTGTAGGCCCCATATCACAATTTCTAGTGACCCCTACCTCCATTGTAGTCGTGGAGCTAATTACTGCTCCACTGCTAACATTTACTTCCACACCTGATTCATTCCTTGCCCTTTCCATTTCTTGTGATGGGTTAGTCTCACCTTTATCTTGCGGTTCAGAAGTAGACACAGTCTGCTCAGAAGGTTGATCTGAGGAAGGCCCCCTCAACTGGGACACAAGTAACTCCTCAACCCCTTGAGGAATTGTGGGCCCACTGGACCCGCCACTGCGTGGCTGATTCTCATCCGTCCACATATTAAAGCGATGCCCATGGCGGCCATTTCTTAATGATCGGAAAATGGCATCCAACCTCGATGAATTACTCTCCAAATTTCTCTCTGAAAACCCTATTTCACCACCAATATCTGAAAAATTGAAAAACATAAAATTTCAGAAGGCAAAACAAGAGCGTTTAGCTGACAGCATCAGCGTGCATGTGCTTGGTATGTGTGCAAGAAAAAGGAATGGCAAGTCACCAGAAGAGGAGACTAAAGTACCTGTAGGACGATAAGTAACTGGATGTGATGATGATGAAGGTTCAACCAGAAGTGGGTGTTGATGAGGTGCTCCATTATCTCCACCTCTACCAAGAAGGTTGTAAATAGATGTTGTACGACCTTGACGTCGAGATCCGAAAACCTCAACAGGCATGACATGAAGTGTGTCATTGGCAAAATTATTGTCACGGCTGAAAACCTCAATGTGGTCAAGAACATTAATCCCGTTTATACCCTCCTCAAGCCTGAGTATGACCCCATCCTCATCATCATCATCATCTTCATCCTCCTCCAACATGTCCTCGTCAAACTCATCTTCATCAATTTCATGATCATCCTGATCTGTATCTGGATGTGCAATGTGATGGACACCATCTTCCTCCAAATCATTATGGTCCTCATCCTCCTCATCATCATCCCCTTCATCTCCATCTCCAGTCATCTCTTCCTCATCATCTTCATCGTCCTCATCATCTTCATCATCTTCCTCATCATCCATATTGTCTTGCACATTATGTGGAATATCAAATCTTATACCAACACTTCCAATGCTGCCATTATCTAATCCTCCAACTCCTTGAGAAGTTTCATGCATAAAATCATCTTCATTTCCATCCAAGTCTTGGTCATGTTCCATATCATCAGATAAGGAACCTGAACTCCCAGATGTCTGAACCCCATTGAATGGCTCAATGTGACTTGAGCCCATCTCATTGTTGTCTGGTTGAGATACAGTTTCCAATACCTGGAACCTATTATTGCCATCATCACTGTCAGCTCTCCCTGATTGATTTTGGTCAGAGACAGGCTTTGGTGAGTTCCCACCTTTCCCAGGACTTGGATCCACTGCATGCACATGTTCCTTCGTTACAGACTCCAATGCCTTAACAATTCCAGTGACTATTTTTGGTGAATCAGGATGATCCAAATCTAATACTTGAAGAGTTCGAGTAAAGGACTGCACCAAACCAACATCTATAAAGGTTGCTGAAGCTTCTGCAGAAATATATGATCCTGTGGGTGACCGAGCAGCTAAGATGTCATTTATCAGGTCAATGTATGCATGGAGACTCTGTTCAGGGGCAAGGGAACCATTAGTAGAGTCAACACGCTCAATGAAAACATTATTGATCTCTGTGAAGACTCGTTTCCGAGCCTCTGTTGAACGAATGGAAGCAGCCACCAGAAACTGATTTGCTCTAGTCACGAGTTTGTGTCTCCAGTCACCATCAACCTTTTTATTACCATCTTTCTTATAGCTGCCAGCATATGGAAGAAACTTATGAAGAACATGATGGAATATTCCACTCCCACCGCTGCAGTTTCCAGTAGGCATCCGGTGAGGTAAATTCCGAAAGCTACCAACTTCAGCATCCCTCCGAAGAAGAACGTGTATTGATGAGGTGTACGTCATAAGAATTTCTGTCAGCAACTTCAAAATGAAAACAGTTTTGGCCAGAGAAGCTGAAGCATCCTGATTCTCACCTTTGCTGTCTTCAGATGCAGTAACAACAGCTTTCCCTTTGCCTTTGTTTACAGTTGTCCCATCAATTTCCATGTCTGTCATCTGAGGGGTACCAGAGTTCCCTCCACCAAGGCTTTCATCTTTCTGTGAAGGTACAAATTTGACAACAGAATCCAAGAGAAGCTCAATGACATTAACAAAACTATGAGGTGGTCTCCGATGAGCTTTGGCATTTTTAGTATTTGAATCAGAATTTTTACCATGCCCATGCCCAGAGGCAACTTCTGCCTTTCCTTCAGAACCTTGTGGCTTTTCTTTCTCCTTATCTTTGCCCTTCTCTTTCTCTTTCAACAAAACTATGTGTGGTCGTTCTCCAACCACCTCAACTTGGCATACCGATTGAGCAGCTTGCATAAAAACTACTGGGTCCCGAGAAAAAACTGAAGCCAAATTCTGTAGGAAATTGCGTGGAGTAATCCTTCTGTTGGAATGTCTGCTACTAATCCCCAGTAAAGTATGCCGAATCTCAGATTCCATAGCTTGCTGGAGTGTCTGTGGATCTTCAAGAATATGTCTTACTATTGTTGCAGCTACATTGTCAAAACCAGAGAACAAGCTAGTTGTTGGCAAAGAAAGCAGGGAATGCAGCCCTCCAGACTCCAAAAAAGCAATAGCAACAGAGTGTACTTTTGTAAGAGTAGCACATAACTGAAGAACCACATGCATTGTTTCAGAAGGTAACTGGTTTTTTATAAATCCACAAGCAATCTCAATTAGCCTTTTCTGCTCAGTTAGATCAATATGGCATGGAGCTAAACCCAAAGTGGGTTGTTGTAAGTTATTTGACTTCTCCTCAATAACAACAGTTTGGCCACCATTGGTGTTCTTTTTTAGCTGTTCTAACACAGACGCTTCAGAACCTGCTTTTGGATCAACTTGCAACATTCGATCAATAGCAAGAAATGCTGCTGTGATCCACTTTGGAACCTGCATTTTTTCAGCATCATACACACTTGGATCCCACCGGGAAAGCAAATCTAATGAAATCTTTACCAACCCATTTTTGGAAGCAACTTCTCGTGCTGCTGAATCTTCATGAAGAACTAATGCAAGAACATGAAAAAGAGCTGATAACATGGTACTGTCCCCACTGCATTGCTTCACATGATCAAGGATAAATGTAATGGCTTTCGACCTGTATTGACCATCATTTTGAGAACAAATCATAACAAGAAGGTCTCGGACAGGAAATGCCAAGGGTTCCTTCATTTGGAGAAGCCTTGCACAAGTCGCTAGCAACTCTTCGACATGAGGGAGCTGAACTGTTTCTACTTCTTGTTCAAGATTAGCAGAACCAGTAGCATCATCTTCCTTCATCAACGTGCCAGATCCTCCCAGAGACATAGCAAGAGCACGAGCAAGCTCATCATCCTCTTGGCTTTCCTCTGGATGGGAGAACAACCATTCCATTGCCATCTCTACACTGTTTGTTCCAACTTGCCGAAGAGCCTCTTCGGCCCTAGGCCTGGAAAATCCCATCTCAACAATCATAGAAATTGATGACTCATCAGGTGGTGGACCAGATATTCTGGCTCCAGTGTTGGCATTGACATTCTTCACCTCAACTCCAGAGCAAATGTGACGCATGATAGAGATAAGTGTTGTGATGAATTCATAGCTGCAGTCAGTAAACTGGGGATGAGTCCAAATGGGAAGCACAGCCCTAAGAACCCTGGACTGGAGCACCTTCACAAATGCCTCAGGGTCACGCGGAAATGGAACACTTCCATTGGCGAGAGGTTGTGCAAGCAAGTGTTTTGTAAATGGAGAAATGATATAAGATGAAGTCACCAGGTGGTCCATAAGGTTACCATAGCTCACCAAGGGACCAAATATCCACGAATTGTCCTTGTCATCCTGTTTCATACTTCCTTCATCAGTCTCCATGGGAGAAGCAGGGCCTCCACTAACTGCAAAGAGAAGTTGACTCGTAGCTTCGAATGTGGTTAAGATAGCCTGAACAACTCCATGGCCATAAAAGCAATTCAGAAGGATGGCATTACAAGATTCGGGTCGGTCCAGAAGAATACCATCAATAAAATCAACGACCTTACCAAGGAAACGGCATTTTGTTGATACAGTGACGTCAGAATCAGAAGTACCATCAGGTCCACCATAATTCAAATGGTCCAACACAATGGAAGCAAATGTAGAAACAACAGATTTAGCTGATGGAGATACATTTAGAGAATCATCACGTCGTCGAGAAGGAAGTAACATCACTTTTCCTAACTCAAGGAACAGATGACTTATATGAAAAGAGAGTGATCTCATCATATCGCAGCAGGAAGAGTAGTACGATCTTTGCTTGTCTCCCTCCATCCTACTAGTTGCTCCAGCATCAGAAGTAGATGCCCCTGGTTGATGATTGGACCCCAGTCTCAAGACAGAATTTCCTTGCATACCCAGTCGCTGCTGAAAACCAGTTGCACGGCCAAGATCACGATACAGGTTAATGAGATCAAAAAATTGAGACTCAACACTCCATCCAGAGACTCTCCTTCTGAGCAAAGGATCAAGGAACTGCCGAAAAGAGTTAAATCTTTGCTCATCAGATTCATGTGTACTAGTCTCTACCCTTTGAGAGTCACCACTGTTAGAGCCCAAAGTGTCCTCCTCTGTCTCAATTTTAGAATCATCCAAGAAGGCAATCTGCCACAAGACCCCCCGATGGACCCGTCCAATATCCTCTAACACATCCTTGCTTCCATTACCAAACTCTGTAAGCAGTGCAGTCACCCACCGAGTATCTTTAGATGCAGCAAGAAAAAGAAGGAACTCAACTACAAAAAGGGACGAAAAGATTCCACTGTCTGGTGTGCTCCGCGGTGCCAGCAAAAATGAGCCTGAGGCAGAATGAAAACCACTCAAGGCATTCTTCAGATGTTCTCGCAGCGAAGAACAAAAAGCCTGTGCCAGTGGACCTGAATGATATTGAGTAAATCCTTTGAAAACTACAGTACTGTGCAGAGCAATGGACATTCCTTCAGATGACTGTGCAATACTAGGCCGTAGAAGAAGCTTCATTAAAGCTTCTATGCCCTTTTTCTCCACAAATAATCTACAAGTTTCAGAATTTTCCATTATTCTATGGATAAGAACCATCACATGGAAGATGCAAAGTTGAACAAAACGCTCATTGCTCAGCCCATCAGAGGTAGAACCAGTGGATGCAAACAATTTATCTTCTGAATCCAATTCCATTGCTGTATTGCTCCCAGCTTTTCCAGCAGATACACTTGATGACAAAGTTTCTCCCATCAAAGCAAGTTTATCAATAATTTCAATAATTATATCAACACCTGTGCTCCTCAACGATGATACATGACGCAAGAGCTCCTCCACAGCATTTGCTAGAGGAACAACACCTTCATTCATAGCCACTACATATTTCCTGTTAGTGAAAGTATCTACCAGAAACCGAAGAGCTGAAGTTTCTCGAACTGCCTCCAAACCTTTTGCATTAAGACATATGGCACCAAGACCACTAGGCACACAGGTAAGTGCCTTTGAGGACGGGAGGATTCCAGCTGTTACAGAAGATAAAAAAGCATCCGGAAGTCCCAATTCATGCAGAGTAGTGAAGCATGTAGGATCCTTGTGAATAATTTCACTCATAACAGTCACCGCAGAAAAGTAAATGTCACCCCCAAATTTATCTACTTTTTGAAATATCAGTGACAATGAAGCAGGCAAGGAGTTGTCTTGGGAGCCATGGGACCTAGCAGAGTTTGTTGGTGCATAAGTTGCAGAACCCAGTGCCTTCAATAAAGCTTTGATGAGTCGTTTCTGGCCATACAGAATATCATCTTCAGGTGCTGATACATCCCCAAGAACCATAGTGTTATCATCCAAAAAAACAACTCGCTCTACTTCTATCTTCAACCTTTGAGCAAGAAGATCCACACCACCAAGATCCTTGAACAATGAAACAGCTGCATTACTATAATCCATGAGCTTTTGAAGAGTCTTCACTGCAGAGCAGACAAGCCCCATATGAAATGGATTAACATCCTGCAGAAGGGGTAATAGTGTAGGGACCATTCCAGAACCCCGAATAGCACTTCCAGAACTTGAAGAGGAGATTACATGAAGTAAGTAGAACTGCAGAAGAGCTTCAACAAAGGAAAGAGAAGAAGGGTCATTCGAAGTGTTGTTCAATAACAGGACAGCCCTCTGGAGAACACTCAAGAGCACCATTCGGTTACCACTGGCAGAGATGATACTGGACCCACTTAGGATCCTCGCCCTCTCATGAGAAGATGAGTATGCTGCCAATTGTGCCCCCAAGGCAAGCATAGCAAGGGTCCTTACTGTGCCCGGAATAGCTTCTTCTGATCGAACCAGCCTAATGAGCTCATTAGTGTACTCGGGCTCATTTGCAAAGAAGGAGACTAGCTCATCGTGAGCATCATTTGATTGAACCAGTACAATAAATGCAAGAAGGCAAATTCTGCTGTACAACCGGCAGATTTTAGGAGAAAGGAATGAACGAGAAAATCTTATTCGGGTCAACAAGGAGAACCTATGCTCTGGAGGTACATTATATTGATCCACAAACTGTTTCAAAAGGGTCAAATCATCTTCCTTTCGAAGATGCAGATCTGGAACATGCAACACCTGCAAGTCAGATACTTTTTTCCCATCTTCAGTAGTTTTCTCAGCATGAAATTCAAAGTGAAGGGTAGAACCAAGCCGAAATTGAGATTTCTCTGAGTTCTCCTGTACATCAGAAGGGAACAAGGACAGGCCGTCATGACTTTTCTCATTCGCAACCACACATGAATATAAACCCAAGCCTTCTTCTTTACTTCCCCATCCCTGTGCTAGAGATAGAAGGCAGTTATTCAGTAAGCCGCAACCCACTAATTTCCCACTGACATGTAGCTTGGAAGGGTTTATTTTCACCAAAGCTGAAAGTGTTTCCAATGTGGCAAGAAGAATTTCTGGGTCAGTGGAAGCCAGTAGTAGCCTGAAATACTGTGAGAAAAAGAGGATGGAGGGAGAGAGAAAGAGAGGTCAGCCAAACACACAATACAGAAGTAGATGAATCAGAGAAGATCAGAACAAGTAATATTGAGAAAGTACAAACTTTTAATTCCAAGCATACCTCAAGACCACCAAACGAACTCTTGTTGTGACAATTCTCTAAGATTATTTGCATTACCCTAAGAATTTGAAGCACAGCATGCCTCGGAAAGGAACCACTATCATCTGTAAAGTTATCTGTCAAGAGAAGATCTTTTCTACAAGAAAGGTATGTCTTGAAGTATGTATCAAAATGTAAAAACAGAGGTCTCCAGTGATGAAAATTTCCCTGAAACATGAGTGTCTCAAACTTAGATTTCCAAAAGGTTGACAGCATAAAAGATAATATCTTAGTCAAACATACACACCTTATTGTACTCCCAACGGAAACCGGAAAGAGGTATTGCTATATCCTGTAAAGGGCTCTTGATTACTCTATCAATGAAGGCTTTAATCTCTGGAGGCTGCAGGATCCAACAAGTCAGAAATTTCTTTCTATACCATATTTAAGCAAAGAAAAGTGCAAGAAGTAGAAAAAGGGAAAGTAGAAAATGAGAACGAAAATAGCACGCACATGCCTGCACCTCTGCAACAAGAAGCATGACTATCACCAAATATGTCTAACAAATTAAAGATTACTCCAGAACCCATAGCAACAGGTGAAGAGTGGATTAGCAAATCAAGGTTGAAACATACCAGTCGCTAGTTGTCACTAGTTATATTACCACAAAGAAACTGATGGCAGAGAGCTAGTATGCTACCAATTTGAGTACCATGCATTGTATTTGACAGATTGGACCACATTGAAATACTTAATATACATAACTGGATTTCAATTGCAATGCACAGAACCAGCGAGGAAAAGTTAAAGCGAAAGAAGGCTTCCTTAGTGTCATATTGTGGGAAGAAAGTGAATTTTCAAATGAGGCATGCAAGCCCAGGTTGCCACATCATGTTAAGGAACTCATGGTTGATCATTCCCTCTATCCTAAGCAGCAATATGAAAAGCGGACCCCCCCACCCCACCCCAAGTTTCTGCCAACACATGCTTCAAATAACTCTTGTACCAAAAATAGGTGTAGCTCCCCAAATTAAAACTGCCACACATAGAAACCATTATTTTCATTGCTTGGCTCATGTACTACATCTTGCTAGACCTAAAGGAGCACAAAAGCGCCATGTAACATATCCATGCTTTGATTCCAACTTCTAACGAGGACTATCTTACTTCTTCAACCAAGACAGCAGAGCGAGAAAAAGGATTTTGACAAAAAGTTGGAACTAACGCGTCGTCAGTCGGAATTAACACGTAGAGCAGAATATTAAAATAAAAAAATAAATAAAATCAGTAAATCAAGCGAAATCAATGACCAAAAAGTTACGCAAACGCCAAACACTGCTCAACTTAAACAGGACGAATTACAGAAAAAAGAAGAAGAAGAAGAAGAAGAAGAAGATACTTCAATTTACTATCATCGAGCCTTTTATATTTTATAGTTTCCAAGATTTTCTATGGCATTCAAAATTATAAAAGAAATAAGAGAGAAAAAAACAAGCGAAAAACAAACTGTCAAATTAAACTCAAAGTACCAGAATAGACCATGATAAATACTTACAGTTTCAGACTCCAACTTGATAGAGGGCCCAATGGCTCCTTCCCCAGATAAAAGCTGCCGGAGACGCAGCGGCAAGCTCGGTCTTAGGGCAGCCATTCCTGTCGAAGCAGCTTCCCTACTTTCTCAAACTAGATACATCAAAACCGAAGAAACAAAGACACTCAATAGATACAATCTTACAAACACCGACACGTAAAAACCAAAAAATTAAATTAAAAAAGAAAAAAAATAAAGATAAAGATAAAGAGGAAAGATACCTATTGGTTAGGGTTTCCGATGTCGAGAGCAAGGGGCAGAAGACGATGCGTAGACATCGAAAGTTCGACCTCGCAAGCAAAAACCCCAGAATAAATAAAAACTAATGGTGGTTTCTCTATTTCCTTTTTCCTCGTTATTTTCTTCTTTTAAACTCCGTAAAGGAGAAGAAGAAAGACGCCAGAAAGCTGAGGCGAGAGGATTATATAGGTGCCGAGCCCCGAGAGTCCTGAGAGACTTAGAGACTTCAAGTGTGAAAGGAACCCCACTAAAGTAAACCGGGGGTTACATAATACCCACACCCCCCCGGTGGCCTTCACGTAATTTCGCGATCGCGTCTGAAGAAAACCTGAAAACCAGTGTAGGGCTTTGGGCCGTATATCAAATCTAGACCGTTCGTTTTATCTTTTCCTTTGATGAGACCCGCTACCCGGTCGGCCTTTCGTGGGCCAGGCTCGACACATTATCCCATCAAATTAGCAAGAGTTTTGCTTCTTTTAGTGGAGACTGAAGCGTGGGCCTGAGTGCTCTGGGTCTTTGGGCCTGGACTTATTACCTTTGATTCTACTTTAGAATATTCTTCTTCTTACGCCTTACATAATTTATGGATTTTATACTTTCATAATCTACATTTTATAAATATAACCTTATTGCAGTATTGGACCTTTTACCTTAAAAAATACAATATTTTTCAAGTATTTTCATAAAAAAAAAAATTCAAGTAAAAGGTCTTAATATTCCAGTTATCACAACAAGTTAATATGATCCTATTAATGAGTATATTTTAGAAATTACTAAGAATATATATAATCTACCATGAAAAAACCCTTTATGATTCATGTTTTTTTTATAAATATTAATACCCATTTGATGATTTTGTTCCACTTTAGAATGTTATTATTTTAAATATAAATATATGTAATTTTTTATTATTGCACTGAGTTTCATAAAATCTAGTCAAAATTATGGGATAAATGAACCTTTTCAAGGGGGCACTCTCTCCTAAGTCTGATTAGCAGAAAATTAAGATAATTTATGAGTAATCAAGGCGGACAACTTCTTATATTTTTAAAGGATTTGACTATTTTCTGCAAGTTTGATAAAATAAAGTAAATCAAGGGGGCACTGTCTCCTAATTAAGTCTGATTAGCATAACACAAATATCCTTCTTAGTGTATGAATTTAGAGCAGAAGAAGAAAAATAAAATTATATTTAAAAAAAAAAAAAATTGTATTTTGTTAACCTTACAGAAGCCTGTAACTTTTGCATCCCAATATTTTGGTTTTATATATTATTTAATATTGGAAGTGACCAAAATGTCCTTAACCCGACCCTTTCTAAACCCAAACCGTTTTGGGGTGAACCCGCAACGAACTAACTCGGTCTAACGGAGAACTGGTATTGGATCCTCCACATGAAAAATCCTTCGTCCCGCGTCTCTGTCAGCTGCATTCCCTTTTCCTCTCCGAAGGCGTTCTTCCGTCCCGGAATCTCAGAGCTCATCGTGAATCGACTGCCGCCCGTTGAAGTTCGCTAACGGTAAGTATTCTCGTGCCTGTTCTTGTTCTCTCTTGTCGTATTTACTTCATAGGGTTTTCTCCTCTCGTTTTCCCCGTCGGTTGAAGCATGCAGTCTTTTATGTTCTTCTTCCTGCTAGCGGATTTGTTTAATGAATGAGTTTTACCCTCTGTTTCCTTTGCATTCTCTACGGATATTCCCAGTACACAAGTGAGGGACTTTCCCTTTTCATTATTGTCCTCCTTTTTTTTGCTTTCGTCCCGATGGTAACCTTCGAGCCAGACAGCGTGTGAGTTTATATCATAGAAAAATAAATGAATCAGAGCCCGACGGTAACAGCTGAAAACAAAGGAAAACAACTCGTGAGATGGCTCACCGCCAGTGAAGTTGATTTTCACTGGAATATTTCAAGTTCTCCCTTTATTCATTAACGAGTATTCACTTTAACTTACCCGACACAATTTGTGTCAACTGATTGATACAGTGAGACAAAGAGATATATTAATTGATATATTTGACTTATATAGCCATTACCGTGCTTGAGTCAAATTAAAGCCGATAACTAGAGGGGCCATCAGAGATGAGGAAGTCCTGATTATATTTTTCTACCGGCCAGCTGGGCATTGTACATCAAATAAGGCAGAAGATGTGGCTCTTCTAGCTCGAGCAAGACTTAACTAGCACCCATTCATTCAGCACTTGGTTGTTCAAGGTGACTCAGCGGCAGTAATTAGCTGGGCAAATTGTTCCTCGCCTCACCTTGGGAGCTAAAGCCCCATTACCACGAATTCCTTAAGTTATCTCTTCAGTGGATCATAGCTTGGTCAAAAGTTCCCAGATCAGCGTAGCTCTTTGTCCGATAAGCTAGCTAAAGATGGTGATTCAAGAGACATAAGTTATCACTCAGCTAGTTCCATCTAAAAAAAGCCATAAATCCTATCTGCTAGACTATGTTGTAACCTAAGTAATGCTTAAGTTCAATTTCAGAAATAAAGTTTTGGTATTTCCAAAAAAATTGATATTTTTATTACAATCTCGAATCAAGTAAAACAAAACCAGAGCCCTTTTCCAGAATAAAACCCAATGAATTCACTTACAATCTTATTTCCTTCCATTTATATTACACTTTTATTTGCTTGTTGAGGTTTAGTCACATTACTTGGCTCAGTGAGAAATATTCATCGCCTATCAGATTTAGCTTTCCCATGTGTTTTTTTTGACATTTGATAGGTTAGTTGCAGTTTGTCATAAGTCAAAATGTTTGCTTAGCCTGTAAGATTCCTGACCCCTGGAAATAGATGATTGCTGTTAGTTAATTCATGCTAGCATGGGAAAGGAAAATTTCTTTATCTATCTCAAAAAAATTGCTTGTAATTGTTGAGCCAGCGCTGGTCTTCAGCTACACTCCTAGGCTGGATGAGGTTTCTCTGTCAAGCTCTGAGCTGAGCTACTTGTGGGAGGCATCTTGATATTCCACATTAACGTCCTTTTTGGTCTTGCTATTATAGAAGCATGTTCCATTTAGGACCAAGGAGTTTTGTTTAGAAAGTGGGTGTTGGGATGCTCTTTTTGTATTAGGTATATTTCTTATGATCATTTTGCTGAAGGTTTCATTCCTAGATTTACCTCCTCCTGTAAACTTGTTTCTTTCCAAATTATGATGCTGCTTATTTGTGCACCACTAGATTTCACATTATTTTAGAGGTTTAGTTTGTTTTAGTCTTACAGGAGCACATGATTGTGATAACCTTGCAATTCGTTAGAGTCATTAATTGTTATTGGCAATACCAAAAAATGCTAGATTTTGGAAAAAAAAAAACATTGAATCCAGAAACTTTCCTAATAAGTTAAAAAGAGAAAATTATCTTATTTTTTAATGGAATCTATCTTATGCACCACCCGCTACCATGTTATTTAACCTTGCAGTCCACATGAGTGTGACATAGTCGCCACTGACCCTCTCCAACACTAGTGACCCTTATTGTGTCCATGAACAATTGTAGTATGTTAAAAAAAAAGAAAAAAATGACTATCTTATTTTGTAAAAGACTACTATGTTATGCACCATCAACTACTTGTTGATGATTGTGTCAAACAAAGAGGACATTGCTTATTGGTATATGTATATTTTTTAGGGTTTTACACAGCACCCTTGAGGTTGTGTCAGTCCTTTTTGTGTAGATGCATGGACTGGATTTTGTAATGCTTGTGGAATTTTGAGTGCAGGGAGTTTTGGGTTCTGGCTTCTGTAATATGTTGTATGGAAATCATGTTTTGCTGCTGTTTATGATTTTCTTCTGGCTGAGTCTTGTTTCTGTTGTTTTTTTATTGTTCAATTCCATATGCTTATTAAATTTATAAGTTAGTCACATATTCTTCTCTACGTGGATGATATAATTGGTTTTATTCTACAAACTACAATCTGTTCATAATGTTGTTTGGAATATCTTATAGTATGGAGTAGAGTAGATTGTTTTATTTATCATTAGTGTGCAAGACCTTATTATGATTATTTTTTAATTTTTATTTTTGTTTTATGAATAAAGCACTTACAACCTAATCTTTGGTGAGGGCAGAATATAGTTCATCCCTTATTAAGGAAATCCAAAGAAGGGAAAGTGAAACCACCTCCGAGACCAGCCTAATTAGATCCTTGTAGTCATTAAATTGGCACAAATGAAAGTATCTCTTACCTCTTAGTCATTGCAAGATTGTAGAGACGACAAATTAAAAGTATAGGGTTTATAGATAAAATCCTCCATGCCAGTGATGTGTGAATTCATTTATAATAATGGATTAGTTTTAGTACCACAGATGAGCAAGAGGAGAAGGAATGGTCTCAACTTCTCCTTTTTACGTAAATTTGGAATGCCTCATGTACAAAGTAATTGTTTGAAAATCAGAACGAAAATATAAGAGGAAGAGAAAAATCATGCTAAAGAATGAAGAAAAACAGAAAACAGAAAAGGATGAGAGAAGAACAGGTAGGATAATACCGAGTAGAGATATAAAAGTATCTATTGTAGCTTATATGCATGGAAATACTTATGTAAAATTGGGTTAAAATTCATCTGAAAATGAATACAGCTAGTAATTTAATAAATGATTGGAATCCTATGTCAGACTAATATCTAACATAAGATTTGAGTTTGTGGAGTATATAAGTCAGATATTGTATATCAGGGAATGAATCCATATGTTTTGATTTTATATTTGCAGATTGAGTCTGGATAATTAAAATTGATGACCCTGGTTCAACAGAGTCTAAGTATTTTTTTTTTAGGAAAGTGAAGTTTTATTTCATAAAGCTGCGTAGGCAGCAAAGTACATTTCATCTTTACATCATCTGCTCAAGGGGGTAGAGTCACTGTGACAGCTGCAAGTGAGACTCCCTCCTTGGCCAGGACGTCAGCCGAGTGATTAGCTGATCTAGGTACATGGTTCCATTGCCTAACATTGTCTGTTAAACTCCATATCTCTCTAAACATCTGCAGAAGCCTCCAAGGTGGGTCTTTCTTCTTCCTCACCACCTGATGACATTTCCTGAATCTCCTTCCACTTCCAGCCACCGATTAAATCTATTCTTGTATAACCTCAGCCCTTGAACGATCGCTGCTGCCGCTTGCCTCCGTGGAATCCGTGATCCCAAGAGGTCCCGCAAAACGATAACAAGGTGTTACCGTGGTGATCTCTAAAGATTCCACCGATTCCTGCCGGCCCTAGGGTTCCCAATAGAGGAACCGTCCGTGTTCAGCTTAATGTGACCGTGCCTCGGGGGGTCCACCGAGTTGGCTGCTTTATCGCGGTGACCGGGTGTGCTGAAGCGCAATGATGCTCCAACTTCTTCTCAATTAGCCTCCTTTAGAGGCCGAGAATTCCTTCATGGTACTGAGCCACTCCACTGTTTTGTTAATTGCAAGTGTGGCTATATCCTTCCAATCTCTGTGTTTTCCTTGAAACACTCTCATGTTTCTTTCTTCCCATATCTTCCAAGGGATGAACGAGGCACTAACTTCTGCCATAAGCTGGCCTTTCTTACCTCTCGTTAAGTTCTTCCATTGTGTCATCATTTGTTGTAAGCTTCCTGGAATACAAAATGTCACTTCGAAAAGGGCGAGAAATGCTGACAAGAGTTTCCAGGAAAATGAGCAATGCAGCAGAACGTGGATCGTGGATTCGGCCTCCTCATGACAAAGTGGGCAGCAGATTGAAGGAAGATTCATCCCTCTACGTACTAGGTTGTCTCTTGTCAATATCTTGTTGTGGAGGGCTGTCCAGAGGAAGAATTTGGCTTTGGGCATTCCATTAAACTTCCATGTTATACTAGCGTGGTGGTTTCTTTCTCCTCTGAGTTCCAACTTGTAGGCAGAGCTCACTGAAAAATCACCATCCACCGAGGGCATCCAAATTAGTCTATCCTCGTAATGTGGGCTTATGTAAGCTGTCGTGATAGCTTTGTCCAAGTTTGAAAACTCAATAGCTTCCTGGTCTCTAAGTAATCTCCCAAACACACGTGACCAGTCAATGTGAAGCTGATTTCCCCCCTGCAGGACCTCCGAAAGCTTGATTTGCTTGTTTCTAGACAGTGTAAAGAGCGCTGGAAATTGGTGACACAGTGGGGAGTTGCCTAGCCAAGAGCTCATCCAGAATTCTGTCTGTCGTCCATCTCCTGGCATAATTTTAACGTTTTGCCTAAAGAAGTGTATCAACTTGTACAACCTCCTCCAGATGGGCGATAAACGATGGGCTGGGTGAGCGCCCAAAATCCAATCCTCCTGAGATGCACCCAGCTTGGCTCTAACCATCTCGACCCAAGGCACTGGCGAGTTTTCTTTCAGTCTCCAGCACCATTTGAGGAGTAGAGACCGATTAAAATCTCGAATCAAGCGGATTCCCAGGCCTCCTCCTGCCTTAGATTGACATACCACATCCCATCGAATCAAATGTACCTTGAATTCCTCACTTGTGCCTCGCCATAAAAATCTCTTCATCACGGCCTCCATTTCTGACGCCACCGCGGCTCGACAGTGCAGGAAAGAGAGGAGGAAAGTAGGGATTCCCAGCAAACAAGATTTCAGAAGTACTAACCTTCCTGCTTTTGAGAGGTGAAGTCCCTTCCAGGTAGAGAGTCTGCTGCGAAGCCTTTCCAAAGTAGGATCCCATAGACGTGCGTTGATTCTTCCATCAAAAAGTGGTAGTCCAAGGTGGGTGGCGGGTAAAGAACCAACCCCACATTCTAGGACAGCTGCTGCAAATGCCAGTAGGCTGTCTTCCACTCCGAACCCATGTAATTTTGACTTACTCCAATTCACCTTTTGCCCACTGGTAAACTCCAGCAGGCAGATTGCCGCTTTCACTCGTTTAACTTGCTCCAAAGATCCTTCACAGATACCGTGTCGTCCGCAAACTGAACTATGGGAATTGCATTGTTCGGAAGGAGGCTCACAAGCCACCCCATGGAGCAGAGCTGTTCGAAGAAGGCCGCAATCCCTTCCGCAGCTATGTTAAAGAGGAGCGGCGAGAGGGGGTCTCCTTGCCTGATCCCTCTGGAGCTTTTGAAGTAGCCGAAGAGACCGCCATTAATAGAAATTGAGAACTGAGCCGACCCAATGCAAGAGTGTATCCACTTCCTCCACCTTTCTCCGAAGTCCATTTCCTTCATAATCAAGTCTAAGTACTTCCAATTTACCCGATCGAAGGCCTTTTCCAGATCCAATTTGAGGAGAAATCTGGGTTTCCCCTCCTTCTTGAAACTATGCACTGCTTCTTGAATCATCATGGCTGAGTCAAGAATTTGACGCTTGGGCACAAAGGCGTTTTGCTGTAGGCTAATCACAGTAGCAATGACCTTCTTCAATCTGGCCGCCAGCGCTCTAGCCACTATCTTATACAAGCTCGATACCAGACTAATTGGCCGGAAGTCGCGTATTGTCTCTGCACCCTCCTTCTTCGGTATCAGGGCTATGATGGAGGCCCCGATACTCTTGTGCCGTAGACCGTGATGGTAGAAGTCCTCAAATAAATCGGCTATGTCATCCTTAAGGAAGCTCCATGCTGCACGGAAGAATTCGCCATTGTAACCATCAAGGCCGACCGCTTTGTCAAGAGGAAGACCCCTTCTGCTAGCTTCAATTTTCTCCAGCGAGAACGGCGCCTCTAAAAAATCTCTATCCTCCCGAGTTAGCTTGAAGAATGCTAGGCCTTTAATGCACGGCTTGCTTTTTCTGTCATCTTTATAAAGATCTGTAAAAAAGTTCACAATTTCGTTAGTAATGCGAGACCTATCAGAAATTAGCTCCCCATCAATGAAAAGGGAGTTAATTCTGTTAGATCTTCGTTTTGAGGAGGCGACTGAATGGAAAAATGCAGAGTTTGCATCTTCCTCTCTTAGCCATTTATATCTGGCCCTTTGTTTCCAGTACACACTCTCACTGTAGTTGAGCGATCGCAGTGAAGCGTATGAGTACTGTCTGTCTGACTGTTCTTATCTAACATTATAATATTATAACTTATCTATTTTTTCATAAATTCATTCTTTTATAACTTTTAGAATGCATCAAAATCGGTTCACTGCTGGACCTGGTTGACCCGGTCAACCGGATGAGTTTTATCGAGCAGGTACTGTACTATTGTGTAGGTTGTAAATTGGTAAATCCTCAATACTCTGCAAAACCCTTTCTCAGAAGGATCGATTGAGCTGAAGAAGTGAGAATGGGCAGCCGACTGGGGCGTAGAGTAATCCATTTTGCAAATCTACCCATCAAAATGTTGATGCCTTCTTCTTTTGAAAATATCAAAGAGGTGGCTCTCAAGACCATCCCTTCGGCTTCCAAGGTATGCCCATTGCTTGCCGATGATTGTGGTTTTTTTTTTACTTTTTTTTTTTTGGCAAACCTTTGCTTCTGTTAATGTATGTGAATGTTTTATTTCTGAAGATTGAGATCAAGAGAGTCCTTGAATCGCTCTATGGCTTTGATGTGGAGAAGGTTCGGACCCTCAATAGAGATGGAAAGAAAAGGCATCGTGGTGGGTTTTATTGGCAAAGCCTGACTACAAAAAGGCGTATGTCACGCTGAAAATGCCATTATCTCTAAATCCTAATCTCTTCCCAATTCCTCAAGTGGAGGAGGAGAGGCGAAACACTGCACCAAAGGATAAGAAGAGCATCATCGTTGACCAGGTCGAACGAAAATCACATTGGCTAGACGACACGAGGGAAAATAGTACGCCTCGACCTGGGAAGCAGCCTGAGCGGGGCTTTAGGGATCAACGTTACCGCAGGGGTCACGTTGGTCCTCGTGAGAACAAGGACAATGGAAAGACCAAGTTCCCATGGAGCAGCATGCGTCCGTGGAGGTAAATTTCCCAGATTTAGGTTCCAGGGTTTATTAGGGTCATGATGTTTCAAAGTATTACATTTGGTTTCATCCTTTCCAGTTTTCTAACTAGCTGCTTCAAGAACTCTCAACATTCTGATATTTGAGTTATTACATCTCAAGCAACTACTTGTGCAAAAGAATCCCACGATTTCTTTATAACTGAGTTAGAATTGAGGAGCATCCGTTTGAACACTGTTGTACACAGGCCATAGATGCATGTAGTTAGAATTCTGTCGGTGATGATTTTAGTGTTATGGCACCCATTATGCTTAGGTATGTGAACTTAGAATTGATTGATAATTATTTGAATTTTTTTTTGCAGGAAACCTGAAAATGCCTGATGACATGGTTATTATACATTCTAGTGGACATGGTCACTTGCTGATGGCTGGTGAGAACAACAACCGACCTGTTCCTAGCCTGCATCTTTAGGAGGACACTGATGAAGAATTTGGTCGTGCTACCCAAGGAGAAGGAGGAAATCCATGAGTTAAACCTTGCTTTTGTTTTTTTTTTGTTTTTTTTTTGTTGGTATGAGAACCGGATGTCTTTTTACCCCTGTTGTATCTTGTAAACAGGGCAACGAATATGGGAGATGTGGATGTCAGTTATGATTTTCACTGGATTATTGTTGAAAGAAGGTATGGTGACAATTTTCAGATGTATTCCTCTTTCTAAATATTCTCACGAGATAAAGTATTAAGAATATTTGGTGGAATGATATCCGATTTTAAACTCTTTAATTAAATTAGGTCATTTATTTGAAAAATAGAATTATCTAATTTAGGTGAATTTAGGTCTGTAAAATTTCTCTCAAATAGGTCAAGAGACACAATCTAGTGTGAAATTTGACCATAGTTTAAAGATCTTTTCTCTCTTTTGAAGTTTATTAAACGAGTGACTTTCTTCCCAAAGCATCGCTTAGGCACTTTTTCTACTAGTGTTTTCCACACCTTGCAATAACAGGGCTTCCTAATGTGTACACTTCTGCAAAAACGGCTATGATATGAAGCACAAGCAAGCCCTTGTAGTTCCGTTTACAAGGCTTAGATAAAAGTACCCCTAGAATCCACCAACCCAGACAAAGAAAAGCACTTGAATTATCTTGAATCCTTAACTACTAGTAAGTTGATAGGAACAATGATGTGCAATGGATAGGCAAAAACATTAAGGAGATTTCATTCTATAGGTACTGCCTTTCTAACCTGAGAATGTCCTTTGAGCTAATTCACCCTTTACTCTGTTATTTGTTATCAAAATAACAAATTCAAATTGTGAACTACAAAACAAGAGTACTAATTGTTGTGTTTGACATAATGTCATTGCTTTTGCTTATCATACATACACAGTAAAATATCACTGTAACCTAAATCCAGTTAAGAAGGATTGGAATCCCACCAACTGTTTTCATGCCAAATTTGTGCTAATGAGGATTTCCTTCGCCTAAGTTGAGTCGAGTAGCACTTGTTTGTGCATGGGTGTTGTCAAGTCATACTTGTTGGGTTTTTAAAGGTAAAAGTTTTATACACTTAAGGAAGAAGTTATTCGTCAAAGATACTTCATACAGTTGAAATGGATAATACTAAGATTCATGAACTACTATGCGATATAGAAATGGAGCAAATTGTAGCTCATTGCAATGTTGAGGAATTTGATGGGTTGAAGGACCTGAATAAGATACAAGTGGCGGTGAACAATTTATTGATTTGTTGATAAGTGTCAATAGAGAGTTATATCCCAGTTATTAGATCGAAGTTCCTCATCTAATTATTCCAAATTAAGACTATAAGAAATTTGAGTAATAAAACAATGAATGACTTGATCAATCTCATGAAAAAAACCTTTCCACTGGTGAGACATTACCCATAATTACTATGACGTTAAAACGCTTTGGCGGAAACCAGGTTGTTGACTTGTTATAAGGATTTGACTTCTTGTAATTGATGAATGAACATTTTCAAGGGGCATTCTCTCCTAAGTCTCATTAATTAGTAGAAAATTGAGGTAAATTTGTTCCTAAACTAGGTGGGTGACTTCTTATATTCAAATAAAGAGCGTTTTAGGCACTACAATTTTAGGGAATCATTAGTCATCCATAATATATACAAAAGTAACACCAAATATCCCTCTTAGTGTATGAATATAAGGATGAAATACTAAGCATAAGTCACCAATCCAAGTATTAGTATAATTATGACTTCAATTTTATGACGTGTATGTTATTCACACCGTTACCATGAATGACATTCTTTTTGGACCTGTGCTAGACTTAGAGGCCCATGACAAATTAGGCCCAAAATGAAATTAACCTAGTCCCTCTTGGATTCGCGTCATTTCGAGCTAGGGGTGGCAATAGGCAAATGACCAACTTGATAACCAAATACTCAAATTAATCCGTTAAAAAACGGATATCTGTTTATTGGATATTCGTTTCTTAATGGGTCGGATGTGGATATTATCCGTAAGTTTAACGGATATCTACGAGGCATGTTAAGAGTTTATGATTTTTCTATGCCTTTCCAGACCCGACCCGACCCGATTTCACCCGACCCAATTCGACTCCTCCAGACCTGACCCGACTTGACCTACGCGACAAATTTATATATTATTATAATATATATTTTAAAAAAATTATATAAAAATAAAATATTTTATTAAAATAAAAAAAATAAGTTAAAATTATACCTTAGGTTTGTACACATCAAAATGTGCGTGGCCCAAATTCGATAAGCCCAACAATCTATCGGTCCATCAAACAACGATCATGGGTAGGCTTTAATCGTCATCAAGGTTCGTCGTGGCAACTCACTACGAAGTCCAGCCACATCACCAACACAGTCGGCACCACGTCAGCAAAGAATCGTCGAATCAGCATGCATCGTTAGCCCACCACTTAGTCTTCAACTGAAGGAGGAGGAAAAGAGGGGGCCGCGATCCTGGTCTCTCTCTCCCTCGTCTTCCTCAACATTACAGCCAGAAATGAGGATCACGATCCCCATTCCAAGGCAACTCCTCTCAACGGCCACACGCACCAGCTACAAATAGCCGGAAGTTCCCTGTCTCAAGGGTGAAGAAATCGATTCTCAAATTCCAACAAGTGAAGAACTCCCTCTCTAAACCGGCGGACTCAAATCCCTTCCCGAGAAGAAGCTCATACACACCCGTAGGCTTCTCAAGACATCGGCCCAACAATTGCCGCCGCCGTCGTCCCAATAGTTCACGCTGGCGCTCTACCACGACTACCGGCAACGTCACAAGTCGATACACGCGAGCACAAATACCTCCGTCCGAATCGACCGACGCCAAGACAAGTTCGTGTACACCGGTTCCAAAGAACTTGAGTTCGACGTTTGCTCATTCACGAAGGATTCGACTTCACCAAATTCACACGGAGATTGAATCAGAGGAAGCATAGGAGATTGTACCCACAATTTCTGATATTTACACCACAACCTGTAACACAAATTATTCTAAAGTAATCAATTTATCCTCTCGGTCGCGCCTCTTCGCGGACCGGTAGATTTTCGGTGAAACGGATTTGGCATACCCAGTGGGACATTTCCTACCTCTCATCTCTTCCTCCGTACAAAAAAAAAGAAATACAACCTCAGCCATGGCCAGCAACGCCAACAACGGCAACAACAACAATGGGGGCAAGCAAACTGCCACCTCGAGCTCTGTTCGACCGCGCCTCGCCGCAACCGAAAGCTTCGATCACAGGAGCTCGCGAACCGACTGCCGCATCTCCGGCCGATCTCCGCGCTCCTACATCTCCACCTCCGGTCACCCGCCTAATAACAAGAGCCATGGCGAGGAATTTGTCCGCTGGGCAAATTCCTTTCATGCACGACGCACGCCGTCCAAGTGCTCTGTTCGTACCACAAGCTACCGCGGCCTCAAACAAACCAACCGCAGTCGCCGCCAAATTATTACCAGCGATGGCTAGACCAACATACCTGGCCGTCGCCTCCTCACCTCCCACTCGCAGTCCGACTGTTAGCCCAGCCCAGTCGCTGCCATCACGGAGAAGTTCTATCGTCCCCACCCTGGTGCAGCGATATGAACAAGGATCCGCTTCCACATCCTCCGCAAAGGGAACACGGTCGTCACCGGTCTCCTCTATACAGAGAATGTCGGCCGATGACAACTCACCTGTCGTGTTGGTCTCTCACGACCTCCTGGCCACACTTAACGCAGCGGCTGGCCCACCACCTGTCCGTTCACCTCGCCGACAAACACCGACGATTTCTCTTGCTACCACATCGCCCATTTCGCCTTGCCGATTCTCACCGGCGGCTGTCATTGCAAGCCAGCCGTCACCCAGAGTCACCCTCCGCAATCAAACTGCGACCGGTCCCTCATAGCGACCGCCTCTCCAGTGAAGTCACCAACGAAGGCTTCATATCTTCAAGTTGCGCCGGGAACAATTACTCCGACGCAAACCGTCCAAATGGCCGCAATGACAACTTCAGCTAAAACGGTTGAAGAACAGCTGGCCGAGTTGCAAGCCACGCTCAAAGAGTAGAGCGAGCAGCTGCGCATCAAAGATGCGCAAATTTAAGCCCGCGACCTTCAAATCACAAGAATGCTCGAAAGATTTGAAATGAGCATGGCGGCGAACAATTCCGGCACTGTCTCTCAAGAAGTCGGTCGAAACCACCCGACCACTAGCACTTCTGCCGGACCAATCCAAGAGGATCCTTCCTCGGACGACGAGCTGCCGCCCATCGCACCAGTCGTCACCTGCAGAAGCCGAACTGAAGCGGATCCGACTACCCTCACGATCGACGCGGTCAACGAGCTGATTACCGCGTCGTGCGAAATAGCTCAGGTGACAACAAATCGGGTCGCGTCTACCGGAGGCCGCATTACCGCAAAGGATTCAAAATATCTCCAGCCCGATCGGGTACCATCCTCCAAAATTTCAACAATTCAACGGCGACGGCACCCAAAGCAAAGACGCCGCTCATTTCATAGAAACCTGCAACAACGCCGCACCGACGGTGACCTGCTGGTAAAACAGTTTGGCCGGTCATCGAAGGGAAATGCCTTCGACCGGTACATCGAAGCTACCCCAGAGTCCATCGACAGGTGGGAGCAACTAGAACGGAATTCCTCACCGCTTTCTACAGCACACTCTACGCATCGTCACTCTAGTAGAAATCGCCAATCTCAAACAGAAAAAAGCGGCGAAGGTGGTTGACTACATCAACCGATGGAGAAATTTGAGCCTAAACCGCAAAGAAAGCTCAAACCTCTCCCTCGGCCCGAGATCGAAATGTGCTCTCGAGGAATGCATTGGGAACTCCTACGCTACATCCGTAGCCGACGGCCGAACGATTTCCAAGTGCTCGCAACAGAAGCTCACAACATGGAGATCCTAATAGAAGAACGAGGAGAAGAAGGATCCTCTTATGCCGATCCACGCAAAAAGGGAAAGGCATCTGCTGCAGCCGAACCAAAAGACACGAAAGAGAAAACGAAATCCTCTTTCACGACAAATACTGTCGAACCGATCAAGGTCGGAAGCAAGGTCAAGCAAACTTACCTCCCACGACAATTGACGGGAGGCTTCAAGAAGCTGACACTGGAAGAACGACAGGCAAAGACATATCCCTTTGCCGACGCCGACGCCCCCATCATGCTCGATCACCGCTTGACAATCAACTACCGAGGCTGCCGTAAATCAAAAGACCTGGCGACCAATCCAAAAGCAAAGATCCAAATTTTTGCAAATACCACCGGCTGGTTGGGCACTCGACGGAGAAATGCTTCGCCTTGAAAAGACCGTATCATGGAGCTGGCAGCCCAAGGACGATCGAAATCGGCGATCTGAAAACACAGTCTCCTCACATGCTATCTCCATCCAAACCGTGTCAAACCGGCGAGCTCAGAAACGAGCCATAAAGGAGTACCGACCAAAGCCCGGTTCCTCCAGCCGTCCGTACAACAACAACAGACGACCACCGGCTAAGGTCGCACCAAAACCGGCACCCCGCGAAGAAGCTGCAGTCGACGCAGAGGGGTGGATCTTGGTCACCCGGAGAAAGAAGCCTATTCGAGAAATCGAACCGGCACCGGCGACCATCAAAACAAAAGCAAAGCGGCCAAACAAAAGAGCTGCAAAACGCCAAAGAAAAGCTCCCAGGACTGACGTCTAGGGGGCAAGCAAAAAGAAAAGAAGACCCGTCACATTGGCGGAGTTCTTCCCCAAGGAGTTCCTCTCGCCGCCTGCAATGGTGGCGACCTGCTCAACAGCTCCTCCCGAAAACAAACAAAGAACAACAGAGAAGGGCAAAAACCGGTCGTCGAATCGCGACAACCTAGAGACGCCGCTCAAACAAATCTCACATCTCAACAAAATTGAAGATGACCTCGATTTGGACATCAGGTCCAAACAAGCCCTAATCCAAGTCCTCGACAAACCCGAGGGAACTCAAAGCCGAAGCTCGAGATGCTGCTCATGAGGAAGCACGACTTGCCAAAGGTCGGGCTGACTCATGCTTCGAAAAGGAGGAAGATGCATTATCTCCACCACAATTTGCAAAAGCGTAACAAGCACCGGCCGTCACATGCCCACCGTGCATTACATTCGAGAGGAAGACGCACAATTGAGGTCGAAGAATCACAACAGACCGTTGTTCGTCTCCGGCTACATCAGAGACTACAAAATCAACCGTATCCTCATCGACTGTGGATCCGCAGTCAATATTCTGCCTATTCGCACGATGAAGAACATTGGTCTCTCCGCCGGCGACCTCTCTCCTAGTTCTCTCCTCATTCAAGGTTTCAACCAGGAGGGCCAAAGAACACTCGGCATGACGAATCTGAAGCTGCACATCGGAGACATGATAGCCGATACGCCTCTTCAAGTCATCGATTCCAAGACGTCTTACAACCTGCTTCTGGGTCGGCCATGGCTCCACTCAAACGGAGTCGTGCCATCCACCCTGCACCAATGCTTCAAGTATTGGGAAAACGGCGAGCAGAAGACGGTGAATGCCGACGAAAGTCCATTCACAGAGGCGGAAGCATCGTTCGCAGATGCCAAATTCTACCTGACGACCAGACCGACAGTTAAATTGTCACCTTGGTCGAACCAAGTAGCGAACGCCGGAAGCACTCCGACACGGGCTGCATCGTCCCAACAACCGGCGCAACTCAAACAGTCGTCGCAGCCCGCCAAAGCACAGACTCCGACGCAAGTTGCATCTCCTACACAGACTACGACGCAGGTCGTATCCCCAAAGCAGCCAACATACAACAACCAGTCGGCACATGGTCACAAATCGGCCAAGGCTACTCCAGCGCCGAAGCGCCCCAATGTACCCATCCTGCGGTACATTCCACAGTCGCAAAGGAAGAAAGGAGAAGCTCCCTTGGTCGCCTGCCACAAAATTCAGCCGACCCCTTTGCCAGAAAAGGTCACGCTTCCTCTGCCAAAACTGGAGGAACGAAGCGTCGTGAAACAACTCCCGAGTCAGGAGCAGTTGCCAGCCACACGCTCGAACGAAGGTTTCGACCCAAATGCTTACTGACTGATGGCAAGAGTCGAGGGCAACCTCACAAAGGATCAAATCCACGAGAAGCCTCCTCAGGACCTTACTCGCCTTCACTCCCGAAGCGGGGAGAAATTGAAGAACGAAGGGCATCGCATCAGTCAAGGTCGCTTGGGCCTCCAATCAAAATCTATACAGCCCAAGCAAAGCCGGTCAAGATAGCCAGAAAGTCATCGGCAGATGTGCACCAAGTCTCAGTTGGCCAAATCCCAACCGAGAAACAAAATACTCCAAAGTCGGTGATCATTTACACAAAAGCCGCCATCAATCGACGTCGACCAAAGAAAGACGGCGGTCCAGTTGTCATCTATACATTGAAGGCAGCCATTGCTCGAGCTCGTGCCTACGACTCAGCCACAGTGAATCACATCTCCGTCCACGCATCGGCGAACAAGAAGATGAGGAATTCGTCTTGAAGGAGGCTCCGGCTGAATTCGAAGAAGGAGGCCAGTCGACAGTCGACGAATTAAAGAAAGTCGACTTGGGCACGACAGAAGACCCGAGGCCGACATTCCTTAGTGCTTCACTGACAGCCGAAGAAGAAGTCGAATACATGGCGTTGCTTCGCGAATACCGTGACATCTTCGCCTGGAACTACACAGAGATGCCCGACCTCGATCCACGAGTAGCAGTTCACAAATTGGTTGTTCATCCCTCTGTTCGACCAGTGAAGCAATCGCAACGACGGTTCCGGCCCGAACTTGTGCCAGAAATCGAAAAGGAGGTCGACAAGTTGATCGCGTCAAATTTCATCAAGGAGGTGAAGTACCCGTCTTGGATTGCAAACATCGTCCCAGTCAAAAAGAAGACTGGCCAAATTCGGGTCTGCGTCGACTTTCGCGACTTGAATAAGGCGTGCCCGAAGGACGACTTCCCACTGCCAATCACCGAGCTTATGGTCGACGCGACGACAGGTCACGAAGCCCTATCTTTCATGGACGGGTCCTCCGGCTACAATCAAATTCGGATGGACCCAAAAGATGAGGAGCTCACTGCATTTCGCACTCCAAAAGCGATTTTCTGCTACAAAGTTATGCCGTTTGGACTCAAGAATGCCGGCGCAACATGCCAGCGAGCGATGCAGAACATCTTCGACGACTTCCTCCATAAGCGAGTTGAATGCTACGTCGACGATTTGGTGGTGAAAACAAAGCAAAGAGCCGACCATCTTCTCGACCTGGCGTGTTCGAAATGATCGCGACGGTTTCAGCTCAAAATGAACCCGTTGAAGTGTGCTTTCGCATCACCTCGTGCAAATTCTTGGGGTTCATCGTCCATCACGCAGGAATCGAAATCGACCAGTCAAAAATCGATGCCATTCAAAAGATGCCGGAGCCCAGAAACGTTCTGAGCTTAAAAGCTTCCAAGGTCACCTGGCGTACATCCGCCGCTTCATTTCGAACCTTGCCGGGAGGTGCCAGCCTTTCAGTCGTCTGCTAAAGAAGGGTACACCATTCGAGTGGGACGACGCTTGCTGGAACGCCTTTAACAACATAAAGGCGTACCTCACCAAGCCACCGGTGCTCGTAGCTCCGATCGTCGACAAACCACTGCTGCTATACATTGCAGCACAGGAAAAGTCGGTGGGAGCTCTTTTGGCTCAATGTGATGAGGACAACAAAGAACGTTCTCTGTATTATCTCAGCCGAACACTGGTGGGTGCCGAGTTCAACTATACACCGATCGAGAAGACCTGTCTAGCTCTCATATTCGCAATTCAAAAGCTTCGACACTACCTCCTGGCGCATTCAACTAATCTCATTTTGCGAGCTGATCCGTTGAAGTACATTATGTCGCGCCCAATCCTCTCCGGTAGACTGGCTAAGTGGGCTCTGCTCTTATCAGAATTCGAGATCAACTTCGTTCCTCAAAGAGCGATTAAAGGCCAAGCATTGGCCAATTTCTTGGCCGACCACCCGGTGCCGGCCGAATGGGAGTTAACTGAGGAATTCCCAGACGAAGAAATATTCCTGGTCGAAGTGCTTCCACCTTGGGAGATGTATTTCGATGGCGCCGCACGAAGAAATGGAGCTGGCACCGGAGTCCTTTTTGTCTCTCCAAAGAAGGATCTACTGCCGTATTCGTTCGTGCTCACCTAGATTTGCTCGAACAATGAAGCAGAGTACCAAGCCATCCTCCTCGGACTCGGTATAGCGGTCGAGATGCAACTGCCGCAGTTAAACATCTACGGCGACTCGGCTTTGGTCATCAAGCAATTGGCAGGACGAGAGTTCAAGTAAAGAAACCCGAGCTCAAACCTCTCGAGATATGCTGGTGAACTTCGGCCCAAATCCCGGAAGTTTCACTCCACTACGCCCCTCGCCTCGAGAATGGGCCAGCCGACGCGTTAGCCGGCATTGCTGCCAGTTTAGCACATTTGGATGAGCGGCCAAACCGAAGTTCCCCGTGTGCGAACAATGGGTCATCCCTCCACCAGCTGAGGAAGAAACGAAGAAGAGCTAACGGAGGAGATAGAAGAATCTCTCCCTATCTCGCTAGCCAAAATCAAACCGAAGATTGGCGTGAACCCATCATCAACTTCCTCCGCCACAAAGACGCGCCCCGGTCGACCTGCGAGAGCGAGTCCAAATTCGCCCGAATAGCTCCTGTGTGCGTTTTTATCAACGACGTACTATACCGAAGGTCATACGAAGGTCTGCTCCTTCGCTGCCTTTCAAAACAAGAGGGATTACAAGTATTAAAAGAAATACACGATGGGATATGCGGAGCACATCAAGCTGGTCCAAAGCTCCACCTGCAAGTCAAACGACTCAGCTATTACTGGCCAACTATGCTCAGGGACGCCATTGAAATGGCCCGAACCTGCAAACCGTGCCAACTCCACGCCGACTACATACACCAACCACCGGTGCCGCTTCACCCAACGGTCGCTTCCTGGCCATTCGAAGCTTGGGGTATGGATTTCATCGGTCCCATCACCCCCAAATCCGACTCCGACCGGCAGTACATCTTGGCTGCCACTGACTACTTCTCCAAATGGGTTGAAGCCGCAGCCTACCGAGAGGTCAAAGCCACCACCGTCGCCGATTTCATTCGAACTCAACTCATATACAGATATGGAGTTCCGCGGTATATCGTGACGGACAACGGCACACCCTTCAGAAACAGAGTCATGGACTGCTTTTGCGAAAAATTTCGCGATACAACAAATGGATGTCATCGGCTTACAACCCGGCAGCCAACGGACTCGCAGAAGCTTTCAATAAGACACTCTGCAAAATCCTGAAGAAAACGGTAGGCGCCCACAAAAGGAGCTGGGATGAGAAGCTTCCCGAAGCTTTATGGGCGTACAGAACGACGGCTCGAATGCCCATCCAGTCGACTCCATACTCGCTGGTTTATGGCGCCGAAGCAGTGCTTCCTCTCGAAGTACAACTCCCTTCCTTACGCATGGCTGTAAGAGAAGGGTTGACGACGGAGGAGTGCGCCCAGCTGCGATTGGCAGAGCTGGAGTCACTCGATGAACAACGACTCGAAGCGCAACAGCGACTCGAGTGTTACCAATCTCGCATGACCAGAGCCTTCAACAAAAAGGTACGCCTCAGGTCATTCCAGAAGGGTGACCTTGTGCTAGCAGTCCGACGGCCAATGCTCTTTACGAGCAAGACCGGGGGCAAATTCGCACCAAAATGGGAAGGCCCCTATGTCGTACAAGAAGCTTACACCAATGGCGCATACAAACTCGTCACCGCTAATGGGTTAGAGCTACCTATCACAAACGGTAAATTTCTCAAACGATTTTATCCATGAGAAGGGTAGCAGAAAAAAAAAAGAAATTCATTTCATTCAAGTCAAAAAAAAAAATTCCTTTACACCCAAGGTCTCGCAAAAAAAAAAAAATCTGAGACCTCAACAAAAAAAAGAAAGAGAGAATCAAAATATGGGGTTACATCAAATCCAAGGGGTCAAAAGAGGAGAGGCTACAGGTTGAGTTCGAAGTCGATCACTCGCTGCCGCCGCCGAAGCACCTCTGCCCGCGTATCCTCCAGCTCACGAGCTTCGCTCTCACTCAGCACAGGCTGTGCACGAACATCCTCGAGTTGCCGCTCCAACACAGAGGCTTCAGCATCAAAAGCCTGAAGCTCAGCCTGAGCGATACCAATGTCCGCCCGAAGGGAGTCAAGCTGAGTGTCCAGCCTAACAGTTGTTCGTAAACGGCTTCCCTCTCAACCTTCACGGTTTCGTACTCGGACCGGCGCAGACTGACCAACTTAACCATCGCATTGCGTCGGCAATGCACTCGTCGAACCGACCGCGATACCTTAGCTTCGAGAGCTTGGTGCTCGGCCCTGGGGAGCTTACTAGCAACAGAGCAACGCAACTGCTGGAGATGTTCAGCCTCTCGCTCGAAATCCTCCACCCACTGCTCCAAGATAGAAACCTCGACACCCGCTAAGCGTAAATGCTCTAAAAGGCCGCGGGCATCAATCACCAATTCTGGGGAGCAGGGGTCCTCTGCAGAAGCCAAGGCTGTCCGGATGAACCGAGTCCACAGGCCCATCGCAGATTGCTGGACCCACCCTCGCGAGGTCGCCGAGAGAGAAATCGTGGAAGACTGCGAAATTGCCATACGAACAAAGGGTTAAGAAAAGAAAAGCAGAAGGAAGAAACAGAGAGTAAGGAAAACCTACCGCAGTCAACCGAGAAGAGAAAGAGTTCTCGTTGGCGGACCGGTGGATGGGCTCTGGACACTCTTCCCCAACCACTGGATCGGCTGCCTGGCCATCCAGCCTCCCTTAGGTGCGTGGCCTCTCCTCAGGAGCAGGGAGTAAGCGATGACTTAAGTTCGGAATAGGGGTCCGAAAACCGACCCCACCTTCCCCACCTGAAGGAGGAGACGACGCTTCGCCCTCGTCACTAGAGATGGTCATAGGGCAGTCAACCCTACCCATCTCCAACCTATCGGTGGCAGCATCAGCGAACATCCCCTCTTGACCCCTCTCTTCCCGGTAACGCCCCTCTATAGCAAGAGGAGAACGCGAACCCTCCGAGCGAACTTCAAGCTGGCTCGCGCGAGAATAGGGGACCAGCGCAAGTGCATCTGCAGAAGGCTCCGCCTCTACCCCAGGTTGCACCAGAGAAGACACAACCGGCATCGCCTCCGGCCGTATGACAACTTCTCCGATAGGTGGTGCCTCCAGCCTCTCTACCGGACATGTCCCCATGATGACTTCTCGGGACTCCGGAGCGAAAATCGTCGGAGAAGGCAAGTCACGAGAAGACGACGAAGTTCGATGGTGTCGACTCCTCGATCTCTTCTTGAACAAAGGCGGGTCGAAGACAACCCTCGAGGCCTCCGCCTTCTTCCTCTTCAGCACACCCCTCTTCGGCGAAACGGCTGGAGGCGGGACAACAGGATGCGCTATGATTGGGTCTACGACTCCCTTTCCTTTGTCCAATGGCACATCCATAGCCGGTGGAAACGACAAGTTCGACCGAACAACCGGTTCGGCAGGCGGGGCAGGAGCGGCTTCTCTGATAACGACCCCTCCTTCTGGTTCGACAGTCATCGGAGCCTGAGCCTTCTGGAGAGGTTTAGAGGCCGGCGTCTTCTTCTTCGATGAGCCTCTTTTCGGCGCAGACTTCTTCCGCGGTGCCCGCTCTCCAGTAAAACTCTCCCATTCTCTCTGAGAAACGCAAGGAGAAGGAAAGAGTAAGTGCAAACACAATCAAAAGGCTCAAGGAAACAAAAGGCGCACAAATACAAGTAAGTGCTTTTACCTCAAAAAGGGGAACCACGGCCTCGAGCCATGATTCCCGATATAAAGCTGTCACTCCTGGATCGGCATTTGGACTGACGAAGGACGGCACATCAACCGTCCCGAGGGGGAAGGCATTCTCACTCTGCCAAATCTCCACCAACGACTCAACCGTCGGCGCCCTCCTCTGATCGCCGATCAGAGCACCCGGTAAGTCCTGGCAGAAGCCAAACTGACGGGCGAACCGGTGCGGACTATATGGCTCCACGATCAGGAAGTCACGTTGCCGCAATACGAGACGGCCCGCTCGCACACACCGGAAGTAGTCCGCCTCAATCCGCGAGGCTAGGTGGCCCGGCCTGTCGACAATAGGACCTGAGGGGAGTGCTTGCGGCCCGTACCAACACCGCACTCCACTTCGCCAGAACAGAGCACGAGCTTCCCTCTATGTATAGGCACGACCATTGTCGGGGTTGCGATAAACCATCATTAACGGCCGGTCACCTTCCGACAAGTCTGCCGTGTGGACACCGAAGTAATGTGCGAGCCAGGCGTAAACGAAGGGCCAGGGGACCTTCCCTCAATTAGAACTGTTCAGGCCTTGATAAAGACCTGCTAAAGCCGCAGCGGCCAAGTTACACTTATAGCCGCTCGCCAAAAAACACTCCATCTTCAAAATTGTGTACCTCAACGTACCCCTTGGCGCGGGGAGGATACAGAGGCAAAGCCACATCGATAAGAAAGCGGCCAAATAAACCTCGTCGGCGAGCGCGTCCGGAACGCCGAGCTCCTTCAAAGGTCGGTTCAGCCGTTCCGACCTGTTGCGGCTCCTCGAGCCCGAAGTCTTCATACGATCGGCCCAAGCGTCTTCCAAGGGCAGAGAGTCTCGTCCCGGGCGGAACCAAAAAGACGTCCAATCGGACATTGGGACTCCAATAGCTCTCTCCGTCTCAGCAGGCACAGAAAGACGGAAGTAAGCCAAGATCAAATATTTGAGGCTTTCGGGCCGAGGAAGATGATGACCGGGAGAGAAGTCATCGACAGAAGGGAAAGATTCGTCAAAAATACCTCCGAAGACGGGAAGTCCACCGAGGCGATGGAGATCCCACAAAGAGATCGACAGCTCCCCCTCCCGGGTAAAAATGGAATTGGTGGCGGGACACCAGACCTCAGTAAAGGCCGTAACAAGGTTGCAGCAACAGCTATAACGGAACATGGAGGCCCGCACGGCGTACAACAAGTCTACCGCTACCAAACGCTCCGAGCATGTGCGCAGGACGACATCCTCCCACTCGAAGTAATAAGGTACGTATCGTGGGCTTACGATTTCCATGCTTCTCGCTTCCCAAGGGCCGAAGCTGCTGCTACCGATGGAGAGTTCGGGAGGAGTAAACCTCACCAATGTGTCGTGCATGGGGCTCATCAAAATAGCACCCTGAGCTTTGTGCGGAGGCGCCGGAGTCTCACCGATGCCGGGGAGGAAGCAAATTTGGTCATCCCCGTTCACAACCGGACGGCTCCAGAGCTCGCAAGTCGTCCCAGTTAAAGGGACTCGTACGTCACGCCCCCCGAGGGCAGAAGGCAAACTCACAAACAACAAAATTTCCCTGTCTCCTTGCGTATTGCTGATATGCACGCATTCTCGGAGAACGCCTCTCACCGGCACCCGGACGTTGGTGAGAACGAGATCGAGAAAGGTAACGGTTAGCGATGGGAAAGACATCTGCAAAGCGACATAGACATTGGAATCGTCAGTTCAACAAAAATCAGGTACGCAAGCTATCTTCAAAAAAAAAAAGAACAAGAAGTTTGTGTATTCACATCGCGATCAAAAAAAAAAAAAATGATCGTAAAAAAAAAAGGGATGTGAACAGCGGTAAAAGAAAAGTAAAACCGCGAAAAAAAAAATCTCTCTCTCTACGGCTAACACAAATACAGCCTTGAGACGAACGGCGATAGAAACCAGTACCCCGCGGCCGACAAACCGGAGGTGGACAACGCTGGATTCCCAATGCTCAACCACAAACCAGAGCATCACAGGGCTAAGAATCCAACGCCCAGGACTATCACCGAACACTCGCATTGCAAGTCCCTGTGACGGATGCCACGGAAGACGACGCCCGGCAACTGAGCCGGACACGAGCCAAAGCCACAGCACGACCAAAACAAAAAGGGATAACCGCGCTGGGCAATCGAATCCGACACGCTCAAGCGAGGTCAAGTAAGTGACTCTTCCCTGAACCAAAAAAAAAAAAAAGGGTGGTGACAAAAAGAAGTCGTCACGAAAAGACTGCGACAAAAAGAAGTCGTCGCTAAAAAAAAAGAGAAAACGGAGTTCCGAAGAAGCTGTGCCATCACCAGAAAACGAGGTAGCCATACCAACTCGCGGCCTCGGGCATCATGGTAAGCCGCTGAAGTCGAAACTTGACGCCAAACCACCGATAATAGGCTGAGACGAGACGCCCGACAAATCGGCCACCAAGTCGAAAAGAAACTTTCAAGAAGAGGCTTAACGGAACAGGGCGCCCCCCCGATAACCGAAAGCCGGTCGGGTCAAAACGACGACAGCGCTTTGACAACCCACGAGAGGAACGACCGACGCGCTCCCGTGAAAAAAAAAAAAAAGACAGACCATCACCCCGGCGACCCAACCAGTGTCCCCGGAGTAAAACCATCGGAAAAGGAAGAACCGGCACACAACAACTAAGTCGGGCGCATTTCCCAACCAAAAATTTTGCGGAAGAAAACTAGTCATCTGCACCAACAAGATGACAGACTTCGGCGATGCCCAAACGGGCAGGCGTAAAACAAGGTACGTATCGAAAACTCAAAAAAAAAAAAGAGCAAATGACAAAAAGAAGCCGTCGCACAAAAAAAATGATAAAAAGCTCTAAAACAACGAGAGAGCAAAATATCGAGACCACGACAAAAAGAAGTCGTCGCGACAAAATAAGAAAGAAGGAGTTGAAAAGGAGAGGAGAGAAAAAGAAGACGGATAAAGGAAGGGACAAAGAAGAAAAGAAAAGAGAGCGGGACCCCGGCTGACTCAAAATCTAAACGAGGTTGCCGGAGAGGGAGAAAAAAAAAAGAGAATCCCGAAGGTACCTTTCAAATTTGGTGTGAGTGAGACGTCCGACGTGAGAGAAGAGACGAAAGCAGAGATTCACTGAAAGGAAAGACTCTTCATCAACAAGTACTCTCCTAGAACCAGAAGCGAGAACAAAATCTCCAAGAATCAGTCGCAGACACACACAACTGAAGGGTGTGGAACTTCAGATGGAGAACGCAACAGGAACGAAAAACTCAAGAGGGTTGCTACTAGGTTCGTACGGTGAACTACCCAAAGCTCAAGGTACTTTATATATCGAAGAATTCGAAGGGTTTCCTTCGAATTTGGGAGAAGGCGACAGTCCCTTTTTAAAAGGGATTCGATCTTCTCCGTACGGAATTTCCCTTATCATGAAACTCTACATGGGGACCCGACCAGGCGACAACCCCGGGATCGTTACCAGGCCCTGGTGGGCCCCACCCCGCATAACCGAATTGGCTTATGTAGAGAAAGGCTCGGCTACGGGAACAAAAGAGATCGTGGTGACAGGCGCATCCAGAGTCGTGAAGTTCGAACTGAAAGCTACGAGAAAGTGAGTTTAAAAGTTAGGGTTTTAGCGAACCGAAAGAAACCCTCAAAATCACGGTGCCCAGTTCATGCAGCCTCAGACCGCATAACCAGGAGCGGTAACAGCCTCGTCTATGTCCAGTAAGAATAGAAAAAGACTCTCCGAGCCGTTCAAGCACAATCCCCGGACGGCGACTACGATACAGTCGGACCAGAGCGACCTAAAACAACGAAATTTCATCGCTAACATCTCTCCTCCAGAATTAGAATTCGAAAACAAGCTCAACCTCTCAACCGATCGAATATAGCTGCAAAGACTCGTTCCACAACAGTCCTTCTTCAAACGGGAAGCAACTTGCCGACGAAAGTCACCGAAGTTCTTCGCTAGCACCACCTCCTTCAAGATACCAAATATCGTCGCCGAAATCCTTCGACGACATACACACGAAGGAGACAAGCAAGTAAGTCGCCATCCACAACATTCGTTGCCACCTGAGTACCTCCCTCTGCTCAGGAATATTCGTTCCATGCCGTACATTAGAACGCAAAAAAAAAAAAAAAAAAAAAAAAAAAAAAAAAAAAAAAAAAAAAAAAAAAAAAAAATAAAAAAAATTAAAAAAATTAAAAATAAAAAGAGATTTTAGAGTATACAAAATATATACATCGTCCTAAAAGAGTAAGAGGACGAATGAACAGTATATGAGCGGTCCTAAAAGAGTAAGAGGATCATAAAAAAATAAATAAAAAAAAAAAAAAAAAAAAAAAGGGCGTGTGTTGTGTTCTTCAAGTTCGACACTAGCTCGTTCCTCCTGAACGATCAAGTATCTAAGGGGGCAATCCGTACGCATCAAAATGTGCGTGGCCCAAATTCGATAAGCCCAACAATCCATCGGTCCATCAAACAACGATCATGGGTAGACTTTAATCGTCATCAAGGTTCGTCGTGGCAACTCACTACGAAGTCCAGCCACGTCACCAGCACAGTCAGCACCTCGTCAGCAAAGAATCGTCGAATCAACATGCATCGTCAGCCCACCACTCAGTCTTCAACCGAAGGAGCGAAAAGAGGGCCACGATCCTGGTCTCTCTCTCCCTCGTCTTCCTCAACATTACTGCAGAATGAGGATCACGATCCCCATTCCAAGGCAACTCCTCTCAACGGCCACACAGACTAGCTACAAATAGCCAGAAGTTCCCTGTCTCAAGGGTGAAGAAATCGATTCTCAAATTCCAACAAGTGAAGAACTCCCTCTCTAAACCGAATGACTCAAATCCCTTCCTGGAGAAGAAGCTCATACACACCCAGAGGCTTCTCAAGACATCGAAGCCCAACAATTCGTCGCTCGTTGTCCTAATAGTTCACGCGAAGCAGTTCTACACGACTACCGGCAACGTCACAAGTCGATACACGCGGAGCACAAATACCTCCGTCCGAATCGACCGACGCCAAGACAAGTTCGGTGGTACACCGGTTCCAAAGAACTTGAGTTCGACGTTAAGCTCATTCCGCGAAGGATTCGACTTCACCAAATTCACACGGAGATTGAATCAGAGGAAGCATAGGAGATTGTACCCACAATTTCTGATATTTACACAACCTGTAACACAAATTATTCTAAAGTAATCGATTTATCCTCTCGGTCGGGCCTCTTCGTGGACCGGTAGATTTTCGGTGAAACAAGGTTAAAATTAAAAATTATTTTAAAAATATAAAATTTAAAGTAAAAAAATCTAAGTTTTCTACCATCCTTTAACAAAATATAAGTACTCTGAGTCTTATTTCCTCTCTCTAGACTTTCTCTCTAAAATTTTCTCTCTATACACTTTATCTCTAAGATTTTCTCTCTTTAAACTTTTTCTCTAAGATTTTCTTTCTTTACACTTTCTCTCTAAAATTTTTTCTGGATTTTCTCTTTTTAAATTTTCTCTCTCTAAAATTTCTCACTATAATCTATATATTTTCTCTCTAGAATTTCTCTCTATAATCTATATATTTTCTCTCTCTAAATCTTCTCTCTCTACGTTTACTCTCTATAAATTTCAAATATATTTTTTTATATTTATTTATAATTTTTATTTAAAAGACTATTTTCTTAACGGATCTATTTATAATTTTTAATAAAATTGGATTCTTATGGATATCCAGTAAAAATTTAATAAATTTATAGAATTTAATAAAAATTTAAAAATTATTTATTTAATTTAACTTAATTATTGCATGACACCCCAATTTTCCTCTCACCGACTCGGCCGCCGCTTCGGAATTGGAGAAAAGATTGAAGACGGACGGGAACACCGAAGTTTCCCGGCGGCCGGCTTTTCCTCTTCCTTCTTCCCGCTTAAAACCTCGACGCCTGGCTTCTCGTCCTCATTTAGTTCTCTGACTTTGCCCGTGTCCGACGGTCTAATTGGCGTTGGTTCCTCCATCAGTACTTCGCCTCTGAGGTAGATCAAGAATATTTGATGCCCACTCCACTCTTTTCTGCTCTTAACGGCTCTTGAACCTCGGATGGTGAGCAACAGCTGGTGGTTGTATTTGTTCGCCTTTTGGATTAAGGATGTAGCAGGTTACTCTGCTGGCAATCAACTCTATCGTGAAACTTTCTCCTGGCTGTCTATCTAATCGGATCTGTTGCCACGAGTTAGTTATTCATGATAGGACTTCCCTTGCAATTAACCCTGCCTAGTGCCTGCTATATATTGACGTGTCGTTTATTTGAAAAGAGCTGCTGTAAGTTGCAGTGGCTCGTTCATTCTGCTATTACCTGTAAGGTTTATCTGTATGACTCTGTTTCGTTGAGGGAATCCATATGATGCAAGCCATGATTTTAGCCATGATTTTAGAGAAGTTCTCGTTGAATTTTTATTGATATTTGCGTTGCTTTTCTGTGTTTTGTTTCTCTATGCCATACTTTTTGTAGGCCCTTTATTTTTTCTTTATTTTATATTTCGGTACGATTACTACATGTCAATTATGGACATGCTCTTTTATTTTCTCGTCTTCTTAATGTTTTCAGTTTTTTATTGACGTAATAAAATGTATAGAGTGGTTCGAAACACAGTGGCTTGTATGCTGTTTATGAACAGCACTTCCTTTCTCAGTCAATTCTTTGTTGATGAGCAGCTGTGGGGCGTGGATGCTTGCAACATCTGGTTGTGGAGAATTCTTAGTATTTTTTCACAAGTTTAAGTAATGCCCGATTACTCATAAGGTTTCTTTCATTTAAAAAGTCTGCTTTTAAAAGAAATTATACAGGAAAGATGAAATGGAGGGACGGAGTATCATTGTATGTGGAGAGAGCTCCAATTTTGTTGCCAATTTTTATTTGGGATAGTCAGACAACATAGAACAGGGGTTGCCAAAGGTTATCTTGATTCACACTCCTGAGTTTTCTTGCTCTTTGTGAGGTACGTGGAAGAATTAGTGGGAAAACGTGTGATTGTTTGAGAGGGTTGTGGAGAGAAATGGGGAATGCACGAGGTTGAGTGTTTGGAGTTTATTGGTCAAAAGATGAGCGCACAAATGGTGTTTTACTCTCTTCCTTAAGTTGGGGCCTTTTGTCATTGACTTAAAAGGGGTGGATGATATTTTCAAAAAAAAAAAAAAGGGGGTGGATGATTGTTTAGCTTTGGAAATTTAGATGTTATCAATCGAGTAATTATATATCTGTGAGTATACAAGTCCTGAAATATCAAAAGAGAGAATATTGGGGCCCTTGAGGTCCTTGATTAGAATTATGCTAAAATACCCGTTTGAATTGCCTCTTTATCCACTGCGGCGTGGAGTATTTGTAGATGTAAATCTTTGATGCACTCAGTAATTGTTTGTTTGACAACGTGTCTTCAGGTAATTGTTAGCCTCATTTCCCCTTTGTATGGCGTGTTTGTCTCTCCAATCATCCTGCTTGTGTGGAGAAGAAAACTATGATAACCTGTGTTGAAAAAGAGTTGCAACACTTGTCAGAATTCTTGAATGTTTTGCATTTCCCTAATTCAACAATGCTTAAATCTTCTGCAGGTGGCCGATGCTGTAAATTGATCTTTTAGTGTTGGTTTTTGCTGCTTCTTTTTCGTGAGTTGTTGAAAGAAGAGGTGCACTATGGCCTATATCCCTCCACATAAGAGGCATTCAAGCAGCAAGCCATCTCCGACCCCTGAAAAGTTCGTTCAAGAGTTTGATAAAAAACTAAACCTTGGTTCAAGACCTGGTTTGCTTGAAAATAGGAATCAACAGTTTTCACAAAGTGGCAAAATTGTCTATGCCCCTAGTAGTATTTCAAGATGGTGGCCAATTGGTTTGATGGATGGTCTGTGCCCCTCCTCAGTTAAGCTGCAGCCTGTTCCTTGTGAACTTATTGAAAGAAAAGGTGGGGAAAAACCTTTGGCTTTCGTGCATGACTGTCTATCAAAAGGTATTTCATTTTTTTAAACAGTTCTCTTCTACATCCTAGATATCTTGCTTAAAATCGTAGATAATTTGGTGCCTGGAACTTGTAGAAGAGAATGAAATGGAGCAAGATTTGATAAAGAGCCCATGGTCGTCTATAACAGAAGAGTTTCTTCTGGACCTGCAAGTTGCTGCTCAAAATGTGAGGAAACAAATGGAAATGGAAGGCTCCTTCCTAGTCAAACCTTCTCTGGTAGCACGTTTTGGAAAAGTTCTCTTCCATGGGTAAGAGTTATTATGTGTTTGATTTTCTTGGATTGCTATCTGTGCAGCAAAGTTTGAGGCTTTGTGCTCTGTTTCATAGTTTACCTCAGATGCTTTGTGCTCTTTTCTGTAGTTTTCCTCAGTCACTTGCCTATTATGAAATCAACTACAGCAGAGATTTCATACTGAGTTACAAGTTTAAACTACATATGCTATTTGTAATTTCTTCCCAAATGTAATCAGGCTGATTCACTGAGGACTGGCTGATAATTTTTATGTTATCGATATTTGAATACTATTATGCTTCGTATTGGATCACTATGAGCTTGAGAAAGTTGTAGTGTCCGAAAGCATAATTCTTTTTTATTAGATTTTCATTACTCTGATGAGGGGGAGTTGTGGTATTTTTTTAGCTGATAGTATTTTCTAAAGTTGCTGGACTTTTATTTGACTTCCGCAACTGGAGGTGAACAAAATTTTGCAGCAAAAAATGTCACGGGATTGCTGTTGGTTCCAGTAAATGCCAGACATTTAGAGAATTAAACAAATGTTTACTCGTCCTAATCATTGTTTAATGGACCATTTCGTTAATTAGTCTGTTACTTTCTATGTGAGTTTTGGGTGTCTGAATAGTTTTCTAGTCAAACCATTAGTATACAAGTAGATGCTGCCAAATGCTGTCATGGTCTCAGAAAGCATAGACTTGTAACTCTTCCTTGGACTTGGGATTATTTGTAAGTAGGCATTACATTAGATGTAATTCATGAGACATGGTCACTTGGGGCAGATCTACCTTCACAAATTTTGACAGTTAGTTTATCCCTGGAAATGCCGAATCATTTGCCATTTAAAAATGCTTCAGAGATTGTTTCTTTTCTATTTGATTATTTTTCTCTAGTATGTTCACTTTTAGACTGTCCTCATTGTATACAGAGGGCCTTCTATGACTCCAAATGTAATCTTGAAGAGTGTTGCCGCCGAATCCAGTTCTAGAAACAAAGTCAATAAAATTTTCTACACAAACGTCTGTAATTATTCCAAGGCTCGCAGTTGAGTTTGCGTGTGAGAAAGAGCTTTACCATGTTAAGGTGCAATTTACTGCCTTCATAACTTAATAACGTTTCATGTGTCTGAATATATAAAAAACTGATGGCACAGAGCAATTGCTGACCTTTGTTCCTTTGATACAGGTGGAGGACAGATTACGACCAAAGTCAACCATTACGTGCAAGTGCACTGTGAAGAAAGATGGAAGTGAACTTGTTATCGAGAAGGCAAGTACTCTTTTTCTAACGACTACTTTTGGATTAACTAGTTTAAGGTGCCTTTGTTTAAGGTCTCATGTTAAGGTACCTGGTAGATAATTAGTCTTGAAGAAGTTGAGGTGGGGAGAGCCTGGACGGGGGTAGCTGTGTATGGAATTGTGTATGGAATTTTGGCAGTGCTATCTCTCATTCTGACGCTTGATTGCCTAATTTAGAATGGCTTTTGAATCTTATGTTGAAATTAATTTGTTTATATATAACAAATGGAGTTAAATCAAGTGCGTCACCTGGTGATAGACATATCTTGTCTGAACAAGAGCCTCGATGTGAGACTCATGCTATGCAGGAAGTTTCTAATGACAAGCCTAGCAGTGAGTTTTTGTTTCATATCTCTTCAATTGGCCCAAGAACAAATTCTCAAATAACCTAACTTTAACCCCTAATACTTCTTTTTTATGTTTAGGATGAAGAGCAGGGTATTGTAGAACTTGTAAACTCGGCAATCATAGACCCATCTGTGAAAGGAGGCTTGAGATGGCCTTACGGAAAGCAATCTCTTCAAGATAGGTTCTCTGTGGTTGGAATCTGGCACACTAAGCACACCATTTTCAAGAATCAAAAGATGCAGCTGAAGTTGAGAAGTGCAGATCGATTTGATTTTCAAACTTCAATGGGTGAGACAGCAGAAGAAGTAACTCTAAAGATGTCAGCTCTGGCCAAACAGCTAGTGGTGAGTTGACTGGGAAGCATCGGTTATCCGAATCAGGGATTTGCTAGTAAATGACGACATAATAAAGCCGTTTAGTCTGTTGACTCTGTTCATTCATATAACCTGATATTCATCCTGGAGCCCGGATCCGCTGGCCAAAATGCACCGTGGCCAAAGCCAATCACAGGGCGCCCAAACATGGGACCCCCTGTGCGGCGCTTGGCTGGCACCCCGTGATTCACTTTGACCACGGTGCATTTTGGTCAGCGGATCATGGATGTAAGTCTCAATTTGTCATCTGTACAAACTGCCCAAATAAATAAACAGCAGGCCTTCGATGCTACCAGCAAAATAGTTCCGGATTCACCTGCAACACCAGCCTTCAATTAAACAAGCAAAAGGAGAACACCAACAGATGAACTAACAGATCACTAGTATCAACAGAAGGTAGCAACCAGTAAGCCAAACTGAAAATACCTCTTCAATGGTAAAAGCTGATGATGACCAAGTACTCCAGTCATTGCCTACAGGTTACAGCTCCACACGTCGTCTTTCTAGAGAGGAACATCGAACATTCATGCAGTGGTACTTTGTCATGTTAATAGATGGTTACAGCAGTAAGAAAGAAATGTTTATAAGAATACAAAGTGAAACCACCTACCAGCTGCAAATTCTTAGAGTGGATCTCTGTCATAGTTGATTTTCTAAGGTGAGGCAATCATTCTTGTTGAAGCTACCGATTTCTTCTTCTGAGACCAAGTGGGCCCATACATAGCCAAGTTTGTCCGGCCAAAGCGCCGATCGGCTATCTATAACGAGTTCTCATCAGAGGTGAAAGAAATGAACAAGAAGCAAGAGAATTTCATAGAAAAACAGTAACAACTTTGTATATATACATAACAGTGTGTTCTAAAGATAATTTGCACCTTCACAAGACATGCATATGTGTCTGGCATAGCAGTTCCAAACGGATACTCCACTACCTGATGTACCACAACAAAGTAAATTAGAGGTGGTGCACATGACATATCCCAAAATATAGAGCAGAGGCAACAACTTACAATAAAGGTATCTTCTCCGACAAGGCAGGAGTCTAAAAGTTCGTCCATTAACACCCCATAATCTACAGCTGTGTACGGAGGTGTCACGCTAATGTAATCAAACGGTCCATCTTTTCCTGAGCAATGTCAAAAAGATCGAGCAAGACTGCTTTTAGCTTAGAGCCCACAACCAAGAAAGAAGAGGCTAAATCCTTTCTGAAAAGGCCATAATTTTGGAATTAAAAGTCAAATTACCAATACCTTTAAGGCGTTGAGTTTGTTTCAGAAAATTTTCCACATTAACTGTATGGATTGTTGAAACATCAAGAAAACCAGTAGCTTCTAAGTTTGGTTTTAAGACTTCAGATACAACCCAAGGATCCATCTCAACAAAATGCACCTGTAATTGAATCGGAGAAGAACAGTAGTTATACAGGCTATTCTTACCATGCACATGAATGGTTTCCAGCTTATCAACACTTTCAATAATCACCAATAATCCACCTGGTCTTTAGAGTCTGACCTATTCTCTAATGCCTACATTTCTAACTTAACGGCCTTCTCCAGCCTTGATGTAGAAGTCTGTTCCCTTAGATCAACTCCCAATACAAGAACAATCACAGTTCTCATGACATTAAGATGTACTGGAGAATTGAAACATATATGCTTTGTTGGTAAAACGCAAGAAACAAGACTAGAAAGGAACCTATAAGAATTAAAGATGGCAAATGAATAATTAAAATATCACAATGCACTTGCATAAAGGGTTTCTACTACTCAATATTTTTTAAATGGCACCTCTGAACATCCACGGCTAATGGCTTCAATTCCAACAGATCCAGTCCCACTGTACAAGTCCAACCAGCGACCAGGCCTCAAAGAAGCAGGACAGCCACCAGCAACCTATCAAGCATCCAGTTAAAGAGAAACAAAATAAATGCTCAAGAACAGAAGAGAACTTCAAGCGTCCAATTTACAGACCTGAAAAATATCCTATTTCCACACTAAAGAGTCCAAAAACCCTTAATAATTTGAAGACTCTAGGCTCAATGATACCTGCAAGATATCAAAGGTCGCACCTCTCACAACTTCCATCATGGGGCGTACATCCATGCCTTTAGGTGATCTTAACTTCCTTCTCCGGGCAGTCCCTCCAAGCACCTGTGTTTCAAGCCAGAACTAAGTGAATTAAATGTAACACTGTCACCTTCATGAAGATTCATGGCTTTAATGAATCTTTTAGTTCTACAAGACCTACTGACAGCCAATACTCTAACAACCACAAAAGTAATACTATATGTGAGAAAAATTTCTTATAAATACAAACTCCATACCAATGCTCCATATGGACGCATAAGTATCACCACTGGAAAACCAAAAATGGAAGAGAAAATCCTAAAGCACACCAGCGGTTTATGGTTCTTATTTAGAAGACAGACCTATTGCATGTAAATCCTTCTCCATGTATTTATGACTCTTCTTTAGATGACCGACAATATTGGTAGTTGTAGTGCACAGTTCAGCCAAAAGCAAACATGAAATTGTGAGGTTATTGCTACTAATATCAGAAAAAAGTAAGGTAAGTTTTGAATTGACTCAAAATTTGTGATCTCTAAGACATACTCCGCACATGCAGCACACCTGATTGCTCCAGATTGTACGGTAACTACTGTCATGAGGTAGAATATTAACAAATGGTCTCATAAATCTCGCTCAAGATAACATTTGGTTAGTCCACCAATTTTGAATGTAAACTCCAATAAGTAATTCGCTTAGCAGCAAGGAGAGATAAATGTTGCCCATAAGCTTGCATTGGCTCCTCTTTATTTTTCTATTAAATGTTATTTACATGCAAACTCTGAATGCAATTGAGATTTGAGACCAACAATTAACAGTAGAAAACCCCCACGTGGCTGTTTTTTCCCTGTCTAAGGCTTACTCCACTCATAAGTGTTCATGACATGTGAACATGTTTTCACTCAAAAAGATAATGGATTATACACCACGCTTTCTTTCTCAACCTAAGAACCCTATAACCTAAGACTTGAATCCAATTCCTCCCATTACAACTCCTCCATTTGACCACTGAGCTAACTCCAAGTTTTTCTTTGAAAAAAAAAACTCAATGTTAAGACATCCAAATGATGTCATAGCTGGGATATTGTGGCAACATATTCACAGCAGAGACCATTTCCCGCTACTTTAACTGACAGAGAATTAAGTGAAAAATGCGGATTATCACATTTATATAAAAAAAATATATATATAGTACACTCCACACCATCCAGAGCAAGGATTGGAATGTTCACAAGAATAATAAAAGAATTATCAAGAAGAGTAAGGATGGGAATGTTCGCAAGCATGATAAAGGAATTACGAAGCAAAAGGCAGAGGAGAGGTCCAATTTTCTGGTCGCAAAATATCAGTTTTCCATATACCTGAAGCAACATATGAGTAGTGCGAGGTGGCTTTGGCTCCTGGGGCGGCATGACCCTTGCTCCTTTTCCCCTCCTCTTTTCCTTCTCTCTACCCTTCACCTGAAAACAACACGGTTGCACAAAAGTTAAATACAATCAAGAAAAGAGAACAGAGAAGAAGAATGTGGGTATGCACAACCTTTGGGCCTTCAAAGTCAGCTGGATCAATCCCATATCTTTCGAGAAACTGCTGCCTCTTCTCATTACTTGCTAACCCCCCTGAAGAAGCCTTTGCCCCTGAAATTAAATATACTAAAATGTAAGCCTTGCAGCAGAACAGAGATAGAGGGTCAGAGAGAGAGAATGAGAGTGAAATAGAGTGAGAGAATGAGAGAGAAACAGAGAGAGAATGAGAGAGAAACAGAGAGAGAATGAGAGAGAAACAGAGAGAGAATGAGAGAGAAACAGAGAGAGAGAATGAGAGAGAAACAGAGAGAGAATGAGAGAGAAACAGAGAGAGAATGAGAGAGAAACAGAGAAAGAATGAGAGAGAAACAGAGAGAGAGAATGAGAGAGAAACAGAGAGAGAATGAGAGAGAAACAGAGAGAGAGAAACAGAGAGAGAAACAGAGAGAGAGAAACAGAGAGAGAAACAGAGAGAGAATGAGAGAGAAACAGAGAGAGAGAATGAGAGAGAAACAGAGTGAGAGAATGAGAGAGAAATACAGAGACAGAGAAGGCTGAGGGAGAAAAAGAGTGGAAGCGAGAGAGAGAGGGAGAGAGGGAGAGAGAGGGAGAGAGAGTGAGAGAAGCGGGAGAGAGAGAGAGAGAATTACGGCATGAGACATTGGAGCGTTTGATTGTGGGCTTGTGCGAGGCCACAACGAGAAAAGGGTTTACAGAAAAAACGTCAGAGGAGTTGAGCCGCAGAGAATTAAAGGACAGCGCCGAAGATGGAGAAGAAGAGGAAAACATCCTCGCCACCGCCTCTGTTACTCGCGAGTCGCGACTCACCTTGTTGCTCCGACTTCCCGTTTGATTCCATTTACGGACTATCAATTTAGACGAAGCCGCACAGTGGTGGCCCATCCAATTACGGCCTATCCAATTATGACCCATCCAATTCCGGCCCATCCAATTCTGGCCCATCCAATTCTGGCCCATCCAATTTCGGCTCATCCTATTTCGGCTTTCCAATTCCGGCCTATCCAATTCCGGCCGATCCAATTCAGGCCCATCTTTTTCTGGCCTATCCAATGCTTTCCCTAATCTTTTCAAAATTAGAAACATAATCCGCATTCGGCCCAACTAGGACAGTAAGAAGGCCCAAGTCGCTCTTCAGTTCGGTCTTACTTTAGGGATAGCCGAGAGAATTTTGGAAACACTGAGGGACAATTCAGTAATTAGGCTCTATAAGAACCCCTCTCCTCGGGAGCTTGTAGGGTTTTGTTCGTGTAACTCCCCTGCTTCCTATCTCCAAAACCCTGTGAGAGTTTACACTTCGAAGACTCTCCACCGCAGGTAATCCAGCCATCCCTTTTACGCCTCCTTCCTTGATCTTTTCCGAAGGATTTGTTTTTCTCACCCATTTCCAGCATCCGCTCGGCCTCCGACGGACGCCTGCTACTTATCTAGAAAGGAATCTCACCGTACACTGTTTACTTGTGCTTATCGGGTGTGAAACCTCACTAGCTCTAGTTTGTTTTTGTGTTTCAGGAAGGAGGCTCCTCGCGTGCATACTTTGGTTTTCCGTCTGCGAAGATGAGGTACTTCAGTTTCTCTTGACAGATCTGTTACAACCGATTATTTTCGGTTATTTTGGTTAATGTTTTTTCATTTTTAAGTTTTTTCCATAATGGCTTTTTTTTGTTCCGGATGAGAAGGGGATGGCAGATCTCCTTTTATCTTATTCCCGGACCCAAGCAACTGATAGGTGTACTATTTCTTATCGGAGAATATGTGCAGTTGCTGTATCTGACGTAGAAACACTATGTGGTTGGTTCTAGGGTTTAAGGATTGAAAATTTAGTGGAGATTTTGAGGCGACAATCCCGTGTTTATCTTATTTTGGGCCGCAGGCGTTTTGCTTTGTTTCTGTTAAAATAGTTTATGTAACAGAGGTAGTAGTTAAATATGAAAAGTTGATGTATACATCGTTGATGCTGCGCTTCTACGCTAAAAGATTAAAGTAGAGACGCAAATGAAAAAATTTGGAGCACAATATTTTTTTTAAATGGTGAAGAACGATATTTAAATGTTGTACAAGCTTGCAGATGAAGAATGTGGTCTGGTTTATCTTTCCCCGTTTGAACTCGAATGTTGCAAGAAGCTTCATAGAGTTCTCTTTACTAAATGAGAGAAGTAATAATGTTCAGCTAATTCTGATTTCGAAAGGCATATTGTCCTAGAATATGCTAAGATAAAAAAGTATATTGCTCATTTTCCCTAAAAAAGGAGGTATATAGCTCATGCAAAAGTTGCAGAATGTTTCTTTTAAGAGGTAAAACACAGTGAAGAAATTTATTTGACTATTGCTGGAACAATTCACCTTTTGTGGAACTTCTAAACGGCTCTGCTGACAAACACTTTGGTCGATAATTTAGTTATTGTCATGGGGAACTTTTTATCTGCAAACAGTGAGAATGCTGCTAGTTCTCAGGAAACATATGAAGGACTTGGAATTGATGCGCCCTGATTAATTAATTATTTTAGAACCTTGTGGATGTTATTCATAGATTCATGTTATTGTGGAATTTAAATAATTTTAGTGAAAATTTGGACGAGTTTGTAGAATTTTTTTGAAAATATAACAAAGAGTTGCTATGCATTGATTAGGGAAAGCATATTACAGATAGTCAACTTGGAGTCAGACTGATATTTTATTCATATTATCTGGATCTTAACTTGTTTCTTCCACTTTCATTAACTTGTGAATCACACACTTAATGTTACTAGTGCTGTTTATATGTCACAGGTAATTGTTACTAATGTTCCTGCTAGCGGATTTGTTTAATGAATGAGTTTTACCCTCTGTTTCCTTTGCATTCTCTACGGATAGTCCCAGTACACAAGTGAGGGTCTCTCTCTTTTCATTATTGTCCTCCTTTCTTTTGCTCTCGTCCCGATGGTAACCTTCGAGCCAGACAGCGTGTGAGTTTATATCACAGAAAAATAAATGAATTAGAGCCCGACGGTAACAGCTGAAAACAAAGGAAAACAACTCGTGAGATGGCTCACCGCCAGTGAAGTTGATTTTCACTGGAATATTTCAAGTTCTTCCTTTATTCATTAACGAGTATTCACTTAAACTTACCCGACACAATCTGTGTCAACTGATTGATACAGTGAGACAAAGAGATGTATCAATTGGTATATTTGACTGATATAGCCATTACCATGCTTGAGTCAAATTAAAGCTGATAACTAGAGGGGCCATCAGTGATGAGGAAGTCCTGATTATGTATCTACAGGCCAGGTGGGCATTGTACATCAAATAAGCCAGAAGATGTGGCTCTTCTAGCTCGAGCAAGACTTATCTAGCACCCACTCATTCAGCACTTGGTTGTTCAAGGTGACTCAGCGGCAGTAATTAGCTGGGAAAATTGTTCCTCGCCTCAGCTTGGGAGCTAAAGCCCCATTACCACGAAATCCTTAAGTTATCTCTTCAGAGGATCATAGCTTGGTCAAAAGTTCCCAGATCAGCGTAGCTCTTTGTCCGATAAGCTAGCTAAAGATGGTGATTCAAGAGCATTTTGTTATCTGTCACTCAGCTAGTTCCCTCTAAAAAAAGCCATAAGCCTATCTGCTAGACTATGTTGTAACCTATGTAATGCTTAAGTTCAATTTCAGAAATAAAGTTTTGGTATTTACAAAAAAAACTGATATTTTTATGTCAATCTTGAATCAAGTAAAACAAAATCAGAGACCTTTTCCAGAATAAAACCCAATGAATTCACTTACTATCTTATTTCCTTCCATTTATATGACACTTTTATTTGCTTGTTGAGGATTAGTCACATTACTTGGCTCAGTGAGAAATATTCATTGCCTATCAGATTTACCTTTCCCATGTGTTTTTTTTGATAGGTTAGTTGAGCCAGTGCTGGTCTTCAGCTACACTCCTAGGCTAGATGAGGTTTCTCTGTCAACCTCTGAGATGAGCTACTTGTGGGAGGCATCTTGATATTCCACGTTAACGTCATTTTTGGTCTTGCTATTATAGAATCATGTTCCATTTAGGACCAAGGAGTTTTGTTTATAAAGTGGGTGTTGGGATGCTCTTTTTGTATTAGGTATATTTCTTATGATCATTTTGCTGAAGTTTTCATTCTTAGATTTACCTTCCTCCTGTAAACTTGTTTCTTTCCAAATTATGATGCTGCTTATTTGTGCACCACCAGATTTCACATTATCTTAGAGGTTTAGTTTGTTTTAGTCTTACAAAAGGACATGATTGTGATAACCTTGCAATTCGTTAGAGTCATTAAATGTTATTGGCAATACCAAAAAATGCTAGATTTTTGGAAAAAAAAAAAACATTGAATGAGAAGTTAGTGATAGCTCTAGAAAGTAGCGTGTATTGCATCCAGAAATTTTCCTAATAAGTTAAAAAGAGAAAATTATCTTATTTTTTAATAGAATCTATCTTATGCACCACCCACTACCATGTTATTTAACCTTGCAGTTCACATGAGTGTGACAGAGTCGCCACTGACCCTCTCCAACACTAGTGAACCTTATTGTGTCCATGAACAATTGTAGTATGTTAAAAAAAAAAAAGAAAAAGCGACTATATTATTTTGTAAAAGACTTCTGTGTTATGCACCATCAACTACTTGCTGATGATTGTGTCAAACAAGAGGACATTGCTTATTGGTATATGTATATTTTTTAGTGTTTTACAGAGTACCCTTGAGGTTGTGTCAGTCCTTTTTGTGTGCATGCATGGACTGAATTTTGTAATGCTTGTGGAATTTTGAGTTCAGGGAGTTTTGGGTTCTGGCTTCTGTAATATGTTGTATGGAAATCATGTGTTGCTGCTGTTTATGATTTTCTTCTGGCTGAGTCTTGTTTCTGTTGTTTTTTTATTGTTCAATTCCATATGCTTATTAAATTTATAAGTTAGTCACATATTCTTCTCTACGTGCGTGATTTAATTGGTTTTATTCTACAAACTACAATCTGTTCATAATGTTGTTTGGAATATCTTATAGTATGGAGTAGAGTAGATTGCTTTATTTATTATTAGTGTGCAAGACCTTATTATGATTATTTTTGAATTTTTATTTTTGTTTTATGAATAAAGCACATACGACCTAATCTTTGGAGAGGGCAGAATATATTTCATCCCTTATTAAGGAAACCTAAAGAAGGGAAAGCGAAACCACCTCCTAGACCAGCCTAATTAGATCCTAGTAGTCATTAAATTGGCACAAATGAAAGCATCTCTTACCTTTTAGTCATTGCAAGATTGTAGAGACAACAAATTAAAAGTGTAGGGTTTATAGATTAAATCCTCCATGCCAGTGATGTGTGAATTCATTTATAATAATGGAATAGTTTTAGTACCACAGATGGGCAAGAGGAGAAGGAATGGTCTCAACTACTCCTTTTTACGTAAATTTGGAATGCCTCATGTACAAAGTAATTGGTTCAAAATCAGAACGAAAATATAAGAGGAAGAGAAAATCATGCAAAAGAATGAAGAAAAACAAAAAACAGAAAAGGATGAGAGAAGAACAGGTAGGATAATACAGAGTAGAGATTAAAAATATCTATTTTAGCTTATATGCATGGAAATACTTATCTAAAATTGGGTTAAAATTCATCTCAAAATGAATACAGCTAATAATTTAATAATGATTGGAATCCTATGTCAGACTAATATTTAACATAAGATTTGAGTTTGTGGAGTATATAAGTCATGTATTGTATTTCAGGGAATGAATCCATATGTTTTGATTTTATATTTGGAGATTGAATCTGGATAATTAACATTGGAGACCCTGGTTCAACAGAGTCTCTGTATATAACATTATAACTTATCTATTTTTTCATAAATTCATTCTTTTATAACTTTCAGAATGCATCAAAATCGGTTCACTGCCGGACCTGGTTGACCCGGTCAATCGGATCAGTTTTATCGATTGGGTACTGTACTATTGTGTAGGTTGTAAATTGGTAAATCCTCAATACTCTGCGAAACCCTTTCACAGAAGGATCGATTGAGCTGAAGAAGAAGTGAGAATGGGCAGCCGACTGGGACGTAGAGTAATCCATTTTGCAAATCTACCCATCAAAATGTTGATGCCTTCTTCTTTTGAAAATATCAAAGAGGTAGCTCTCAAGACCATCCCTTCGGCTTCCAAGGTATGCCCATTGCTTGCTGATGATTGTGGTTTTTTTTCACTTTTTTTTTTTTTGACAAACCTTTACTTTTGCTAATATATGTGAATGTTTCATTTCTGAAGATTGAGATCAAGAGAGTCCTTGAATCGCTCTATGGCTTTGACGTGGAGAAGGTTCGGACCCTCAATAGAGATGGAAAGAAAAGGCATCGTGGTGGGATTTTATTGGCAAAGCCTGACTACAAAAAGGCGTATGTCACGCTGAAAACGCCATTATCTCTAAATCCTAATCTCTTCCCAATTCCTCAAGTGGAGGAGGAGAGGCGAAACACTGCACCAAAGGATAAGAAGAGCGTCATCGTCGACCAGGTCGAACGGAAATCACATTGGTTGGACGATACGAGGGAAAATAGTACGCCTCGACCTGGGAAGCAGCCTGAGCGGGGCTTTAGGGATCAACGTTACCGCAGGGGTCACGTTGGTCCTCGTGACAACAAGGACGATGGAAAGACCAAGTTCCCTTGGAGCAGCATGCGTCCGTGGAGGTAAATTTCCCAGATTTAGGTTCCAGGGTTTATTAGGGTCATGATGTTTCAAAGTATTACATTTGGTTTCATCCTTTCCAGTTTTCTAACTAGCTGCTTCAAGAACTCTCAACATTCTGATATTTGAGTTGTTACGTCTCAAGCAACTATTTGTGGAAAAGAATCCCACAATTTCTTTATAACTGAGTTAGAACTGAGCATCATCCGTTTGCACACTGTTGTACACAGGCCACAGATGCATGTAATTAGAATTCTGTCGGTGATGATTTTAGTGTTATGACACTCATTATGCTTAGGTATGTGAACTTAGAATTGATTGATAATTATTTGAATTTTTTTTTTCAGGAAACCTGAAAATGCCTGATGACATGGTTATTATACATTCTAGTGGACATGGTCACTTGCTGATGGCTGGTGAGAACAGCAACCGACCTGCCACTAGCCTGCATCTTTAGGAGGACACTGATAAAGAATTTGGTCGTGCTACCCAAGGAGATGGAGGAAATCCCTGTGTTAAACCTTGCTTCTGTTTTTTAATTTTTTTTGGTTGGTATGAGAACCGGAAGTCTTTCTACCGCTGTTGTATCTTGTAAATAGGGCAACGAATATGGGAGATGTGGATGTCAGTTATGATTTTCATTAGATTATTGTTGAAAGAAGGTATGGTTCAATAATTGATGATGTATTCCTCTTTCTAAATATTCTCACGAGCTGAAGTATTAAGAATATTAGGCGGAATAATATCCGGTTTTAAACTCTTTAATTAAATTAGGCCATTTATTTGGAAAATAGAATGACCAAATTTAGGTGAATTTAGCTCTGTAAAATTTCTCTCAAATGGGTCAAGAGAAACACTATCTAGTGGGAAATTTGACCATAGTTTAAAGATCTTTTTTCTCTTGTCAAGTTTATAGAGGGAGTGACTCTCTTCCTAAAGCATCGCTTACGGGGGTGTAGTGCATAGAGACTTTAAAGGTCCGGCGAGCTTTTGATCCTACTCTTCCAGGTATCAGAGCCATGAGAGGCGAACCGCCTCAAGAGAGGGTCCGAAAGACATGTTGTTTTTATACTGTGTTATATATATACTATTCTGAAAGCACTTTGTTCTAATGCTGTGCTCTATACATGTTATTCTGTCTGTAAATATGTGATGATATATCTTTAAGGTATGAGTAGTATTATGCATCAAGAGTATCGTGTACTTATTTAGTAAGTACCTGCAGTCTTGTGTACCCGTAATCCTCGTAAATCCCGAGATGAGAGGCGGAGTACGGTTTGGACTGTTGTTTGAAGCTAGTGAGATGCTAGTGAGTTGGCTTGCCGACGGGGTTCTCTTGATTTATAATACTGATTATACTTGAGGGTATCTTGTTACTTGTTTACTTTTAGAATTACATGTATATTGCACAACAAAGGCCCAAGATGCTTTAGAATTCCATGTATATTATATAGTAGAATTACAAAATGCTCTAAGATCTTCCAGACCACTCTCGCCGGCTCTTGGTTCTCAGATGCCCAAGTCCCGTTCTTCCTTTGCTGGCACTACCAGCAAGAACTCGTCGCTCGACGAATACACCGTCGACGTACGTGACCTTAACCGATGGTCCATACCAAAGGTACCATCGAACCAAATCTATGATTTAGGGTCCTTTACTTTGGCCTGGTCTCACCTGGTCAAGACCCTAGAACAGACCGTTACGGTCGAGGATACCGAGCAAGCCCTAGAGCTACTCTCGGATACAGATATCCTACCGTTTCAAGAGAAGTATAAATTCCTTCGCATAGGATGCGTACAAATCGCACTCAAGCCCTTAACTCTCAAGGTTTGAATACTTCTCTGATGCTATCTCTTAGAGATGCACGTTACCTTGATTGGGCAAACTCTTTGATGGGTGTTATGGAAACCAGCCTTACTAATGGCCCGGTTTACTTTAACATCTATCCAAACTTAGCGTTGTCCATGACGAACCCACACCTCCTCAAGTCGCTAAGCCTAAACCTTATGACCCATAATTACCACTTCTTAGCTGGGTCAGAGACTATTGCCATAGTCTATCGGATCTACTACAGGGTACTAAATACCCTTACTTCTCACATCAAAGTAGCATCCGAAAAGGGTAAAACTACCCTGGTAGAGTCAAACCTAATCTCTACCAAAACAACCATCCCTCGAACACTTCGTTAGGATGAGATCGAGTTTCCGACCACTTGGCAAATGTCGGAAGCCACTATTCCACAACCCCTAGACAACAGGGATGTAGAACAAATAGTGCAGGATGCAGATGGTAATGTGGAGATTACCTTTGCACCCAACCATAGGCGGAAAATACCGCTTATAGCCTCTGGGAGACGATCCTCAGGTTCTATCTCCAACAGTGAGATATCGTGTCAACCCGAATTACAGGGAGTCACCACTGACCCGTTCGGGAACCCTCAGCCTATCTACTCTAGCCGCAACTCCCACCAATCCTTTAATGATTACAGCTGAAGAATTGGTGAAGTACTCTCCACTTCGGACTCTTCTGGTCGATGAGTTCGAACGACCAGTCAACAAATAGTTCAGAGACTGGTACTTTGCTACTTTTGAAGGTCCTGATCTTTTATACATAAAAGATTGGTATTACACTGACCTTGTAGGAAGAGAATATGCACTATTCTTTATTCCTTGGTTTTTGAAGAAATTGGCTGACTACTGTTCTCAGTATGTTTCTAATTTAGAACAACAAAGGAAACTAAACACATGAGCCATCATCAAGTCAGTCTTTCCCCCAAAAGATGCCCTTACCATACACGGTGTCAAAGGAGCATCCATGGCCATAGTTCATCCAGTCGAAGCTACTACAAGCTCTCCGACCATACCGGATTTACTTCAGGCCATCGACCAGCTGATTCGGCAAAACAACTTCGCCAACCTTACCTTGGACGCTGTTGGAAAATAATTACAACACCTAGAAGGTAAGATTAATCAGCTATTAGCCCAGAAGGCTCCAAAGCCGACTCAGCCTGAGGCTTCCACCTCTTTCGAGGCTTCTACTTCTAGATAGGTAAGTAAATCTCCTATGATACATCCACCAGTCAAACTGGAATTACTTCCTGAGGACAGAACTGCTGATCTTCTCGAAAGATTCCTCGAGAAATTAGGTTCCAGATAGATAAACACTCTGCCTGAGCAAGAAACCTTTCAGCAGACTCTTCCTCTTGCTAATCAAGCTGTGCATGTTAAACAGGAACATCAACGGGTTTCTCCAAGTCGACCTCAACCTTTCGACTTGAACACTGAGGAAATCCCTCTTGTTTACACCAACAACTACGATGCTAAGGTTATCTATGAATGGAACATAGATAATCCTACACCAAAGAAGGTTCAGGACGCCATACATCGAATGCATATCTATGCTAATGTATGCAGGTCCAGAGGTATGAACGAACCAACTGTGGTCAATCAGATTGTTGCAGGACTCTCTGGTGACTTATACGGATGGTGGTATAACTACCTCAATGAATCTTACAAGAACAACATACTTTATGCTGTAAAGCAAGATGAGACAGGCACGCCTCATCTAGATTCTGAGGGCAAGCCCATTTCTGATCCTGTGATGACACTCCTTCTCAGCATCGTCTCTAACTTCTCGTGGGATCCCTCTCGGCAAACAGAGACTACACAATACCTGTTACACAACATCAGGTGTAGGACTCTGACCGATTTGAATTGGTACATAACCACATTCAGAAGTCGAGTGATGACCCTTCCAGATGCGGCTAACCCCTACTGGAAACAAAGGTTCATTGAAGGGTTACCAACCCAGTTTGCCACAAAGGTCAAAGAAGGCCTAAGACAAAACCCGAATGAAGAGATCAATTGGAATTCTCTTCATTATGGCCATTTGCAAGCTGCCTGTACTCAACAAGGCTTAAAGCTCTGCAACGATCTACGTCTTAAGAAACAACTTAAGCGCGATCGTATTTTGGCCAAAACATTAGGCGACTTCTGCAAACAGTTTGCCTTTGACCCTATTCCCGCTCCACCTTAAGAAACTGCTAAAAGGGCTTCTAAACCCTTTTCGCAGGGGGGAGGAAACGCCGTATCCCCTTTTCCAAAACTCGAAGGCCGAAAGAGAAATCGAAAGAGAAATTGGCCGAAACAAGTAAGCAAAGGGCTTTCACACCTAAGCCCAGGGCTTCCACCTCGAAGCCCAGTTGCTACAAGTGTGGCAGAAAAGGCCACTTTGCCAGAGATTGTTTTGCCAAACAAAAGCAAAAGATCAAAGAACTGGCAATCGACGAACAGTCAAAAACTCTGGTATTACAATTACTAGAGGAAGAAGAGAACTATTCCTCTTCTGAGTCCGAGCATGACAATATTGAGCTCATTGAGTCCTCAGACTCATCCGCTCTGATGTCTTCAGATCACGAAGACATTGATCAATTAGATCACCTTGAAGCCATGTTTAGGATGACTACTTTAAACATGCTTAATACTAATGATCTGTCTGAGTTCTTTTCCAGGTTAACAGATCAGAAGGACAAACAACTACTGCTTGAGACAGTACTCAAGAAAGACACTTCTAAGTACAGTAACAAGTATTATACGATGCCAACGGTGTTTGAAAGACTCTAGCAGCAGACGGCAACCGTAAGTCCTCCTGATATACACAAAAAATAAAGGTATGTAAGCAGGAAATACAGGAGTTAAGGACAACCTACTTCCAGCTGTCTACCGGACTTAAGGGATTAGAGGAACCAACTACTCCAGTGCCTCAAACCTCCTACCATGGAGAAAGTTCTTGCCAAGAACTACAGCCAGAGATAGTTCCAGTCAAAACAAAGACTACCGAACAATATCTCCAGCAGATGCTACAAAGCATCATACAGCAAAAATGGTATGTACTCGTTTATGTTTTTATACAAGGAAAACCAGTTCTAAAGAGCGTAGTTGCCCTTGTAGACAGCGGTGCAGACCTGAATTGCATACGCGAAGGTGTTCTACCAGCACACTTGCTGCAACCTTCCACAGAGACTTTGAACTCAGCTTGTGGAAATGCCTTGACCATAAAAGGCAAAGTAGACGAAACTTACGTCTGCAACAAAATGAACGGACAAATGTTTGTTCATACTCCAGTAGTGATAGTCAAAAATCTATCAAACAAGATAATTCTTGGCACTCCCTTTTTACTGAATATTCTACCATTTTCGGTAACAAAGGAAGCCATTATCTCTTCTGCTTTAGGAGAGCCTTACCATTTTGCTTTCCTATCTGCCCCTTCCTCGAGGGATTTGAGCAGTATTACCTCAGAATTGCTCAAAGAAAAAGAACAATACCTTTGTTCTTTAAAATTGGACCTTAATTCTAAACAAATAGAATTTGGTCTTAAAAATCCCGGCTTTCTTGAAAGAAAACAATCCTTTCAGAAAGAACTGCTTAGAGATGCATGTAGCAATGTCCCGAATACTTTCTGGGATCGCAAATAGCACATAGTGTCTCTTCCCTATGAACCTGAGTTCTCGGAATAGAACATTCCGACAAAGGCACGACCATGCCAAATGAACTCAGAGTATTTGGCTTTATGCCAAAAGGAAATTAATGAGCTCCTAAGCAAAGGACTCATTAAGCCTTCTCAGTCACCATGGAGCTGCACGACATTTTATGTCAACAACGCAGTAGAGAAGGAACGTGGAAAACCGAGGTTGGTAATTAATTACAAAACTCTAAACAAGGTTTTACAGTGGATACGATATCCAATCCCGAACAAAAGAGATCTGTTGAACCGACTAGTTCAAGCAGAGATTTTCTCTAAGTTCGATCTAAAATCTGGTTGCTGACAGATTCAGATAAAACCAGAAGATAGGTACAAAACTGCGTTTGTAGTACCTTTTGGACATTACGAATGGACAGTCATGTCCTTCGGACTAAAAAATGCCCCTTTTGAGTTTCAGGATATTATGAATGATATTTTCTCGCCTTACTCCGAATTTATCATTTCTTACATCGATGATGTTTTGGTCTTTTCACAAACTAGTGACCAACACTTTAAACATCTCCGTATTTTCAAAACTTTGATTTTGAAAAATGGTTTAGTACTTTCCAAACAAAAAATGAAACTGTTTTCAACCGAAATCAGATTTCTCGGACACACTATAGTCCATCACACACACACACACCTTTTCAAAGGTCTATCGAATTTGCTTCAAAATTTCCTGATGAGATAACTGATACCAAACAGTTACAGAGAGTTCTTGGAGCACTCAACTATGTAGCAGATTATTACAAAAATCTGGCTACAGATACAGTTCTTCTTTATGCTCGACTAAAGAAGAAACCACCTCCCTGGACCATAGCTCATACAACAGCTGTCCAGACCATTAAGGCAAAGGTTAAAAACCTGCCTTGCCTTGCCCTAGCCGATCCACGGTTACCCAATATAGTGGAAACCGACGCTTCGGATCATGGCTATGGAGGAATCCTAAAACAGAAAACACTTGAAAACAAAGAAGTGCTAGTGCGTTACTATTCAGGATTCTGGAACCCCACACAAAGGGCCTATTCCACCGTCAAGAACGATATGCTTTCTATTATCAAATTCATTTCAAAATTTTAAGACGATTTACTTAATCAACACTTTCTGTTACGGGTTGACTGCCAAACCTGTAAACATATCATCCAAAAGGATGTACAAAATCTCTTTTCAAAACAGATTTTCGCGAAATGGCAATCCGAACTTTCTGTTTATGATTTCGATATTGAACATATATCAGGTGTTACTAACTCTTTACCTGATTTTCTTTCCAGGGAATTCCTTACAGGATCGGGTGCATGATCCCCTCACAGGGGAATCGCCCTCCCTTCCCTTACAAGGGAAAAGGGCCCATGGCGGCTTCTCAGCCAAGAACTTTTGGAAGACACTCCAGAAGAACTACTCAAAGAGCCTCGAGCTCTATTGGGTTGACCGGGCATACAAAACCCGCGCCCATTCATAAACCCTTGGCCTTCTGCACTACATAAGAGCTTCAAGCAATACTTGATCAGAGGACTCAAGCGGCTACTACCGCTCTTCCCTCTATTACATACTCACAGGCGGTCCAAGAGCCATTACCATGGCACCGCAAAACAACAACCGATTTTGTCCAGTTCCTACCAGACGGACTGAATCCACATCAACCTCCTTGGCTTCTGGCACATCAGACCTTAGGTGGTTCACATTTGTTTTCCCAACGGGTGGGAAAACCGGTAAGCTACTATCGGGATATCCTACTTCTCACAGGAAGTATAATTATTGAACCCGAACCTAAAACCACTGCTGAGGCCACCCACTCACGCATCACCATTGAGCGAATCCTTAGCCCTTTTGATTGGCCTACCAGCCCGAATACATCACTTACCATTACAGCTACTTCAGCTGCCACCTACTGGGATTACATAGATGCATTCTACTTTGCATTTATGTACAATAATACTAGTAGAAACCACACTTTCTACTTACAGCCGCGCGCTGCCCTTCTATCTCTTCCCATCCCGCCTTGGTTCTATCATTGGTGGTCCTCGATGGGGGGGAAATGCGGATCTTCGCTGAGCACGATGCCAAAGCTCCGCAACCAACACTCGCACTCCTGTTCAACGACTAGTGCAGACTACATCCCCAGTTCCGAACATCACAAGGTTCTGATATGTATGCAACACAGATGGAAGCCACGTTCTTCATTAAATACGAGATCCCATGGATATGGCAAGTCCAATGGGAAGTTAACAATAATAGCAACAACATTCCTGCACTTTGGAGAATCTACGAGATTCAACGATGGCTTAATTACTATACAACCCAAATCTGCGCTACTGCAGTCACCTCTATCAAGGCCGACCTTGAAGCATGGGGCAAAATCCCTCTCACTGAAGAGTTAGATGATGTTACCAGCAGCGATCCTCGCGAACTCAAGGAACGATACTTACGAAAGTATCCCTTGGCGACTGAAACTGAAGCAGCCAACTACTGTGCAAGAATTATACAAAAATTCTTCGCAACAACCATTCCTTCTCACCAACTTGTCCTCACAGCATCCTCGGCAGATGACAGCGACTCCGAAGGAAGCGTTCGACTCGGCGAAACAAAAGCCGATCCCAAACAAATTATACAATTTAGCTTTCTAAGTAAGCTAAAGATCCGAAAACCATGGGCAATATCTCTAGTGGTTTTCTGAAACGGTGAGTAAAAAAGTGGAAAGTGAGTCATCCTTATCTTTTGTAACTGAAGTGATGTCTCATCTGCTGAAAAAGTCTTCCAGTGAATAGTAGTTCACTGTTTGATGATCAAGACACTTTTGTTTTTTGTCTGAATCATCCTGTAGGGGTCACATCTTACTAATGGTTGACGTTGACTCCTGGATTGGTAGCAACAAAGTGCATTCTCCAATCTTTGGCTCGTGCCAATATGTCTTTGACGTATTCGTAACGTCTCTTCATGTATCCTGGGGTATAATCCCAGTGATTACGTACCTGTAGTGGAAACGGATATTCATCTTCTAGAACCGCTTCTATAGTGTGTGCCCATTGAGGGAAGTCATGCTGTATTTCCCTCTTCATCTGTCTAATCTGGTGCAAATACCTTTTGTCTTGGTATTTTTTCTCGAAGATGTCAAGAGGTAGAGGCTTGGGCCTACTATTCATTATTTTGCCGAGCAGCTTCGGCTTCTGTTTCACCGAGTCTAATGCTTCCTTCAGAATCGCTGTCATCTGCAGAGGATACGGTGAGGACAGGCTGGTGAGAAGGAAAAGCTGTTGCAAAGAATTTTTGTATGATTCTTGAACAGTAGTTGGCTGCTTTAGTTTCAGTGGCCAAGGGATACTTTCGTATGTATCTTTCCTTGAGTTCGCGAGGGTCGCTGCTGGTGACATCATCTAACTCTTCAGTGAGAGGGATTTTGCCCCATGCTTCAAGGTCGGCCTTGATAGAGGTGACTGCAGTGGCACGGATCTGGGTTGTATAGTAATTAACCCATCGTTGAATCTCGTAGATTCTCCAAAGTGCTGGAATGTTATTGTTGTAGTTGTTGACTTCCCATTGGACTTGCCATATCCATGGGATCTCGTATTTGATGAAAAACGTGGCTTCCATCTGTGTTGCATACAGATCAGAACCCTGTGCTGTTCGAAAATGAGGATGTAGTATACACCAGTCGTTGAAGAGAAGTGTGAGTGTTGGTTGCGGAGCTTTGGCGTCGTGATCAGCGAAGATCCGCAGCTCCCCCCCCATCGAGGACCACCAATTATAGAACCAAGGCGGGATGGGACGAGATAAAAGGGCAGCACGGGGCTGTAAGTAGAAAGTGTGGTTTCTACTAGTATTGTTATACATAAATGCAAAGTAGAATGCATCTATGTAGTCCCAATAAGTGGCAGCTGATGTAGCTGTGATAGTATATGGAGTATTTGGGCTGGTAGGCCAATCAAATGGGCTAAGGAGGCGCTCAATGGTAATGCGAGAGCAGGTGGCCTCAGCAGTGGTTTTGGGTTCTGGTTTAGCATTTATGCTTCCAGTAACAAGTAAGATATCCCGATAATAGCTTACCGATATTCCTACTCGTTGGGCAAACAAGTGTGAACCACCCAAATTCTGATGTGCCAGAAGCCAAGGAGGTTGATGTGGATTTAGTCCGTCTGGTAAGAACTGGACAAAATCAGTTGTGTTTTTGCTGTGCCATGGTAATTGTTCATGAATCGCCTGTGAATAAGTGATAGAAGGAGAAGCGGTAGTAGCCGCTTGCGTCCTTTGGTCAAGGATAGCCTGAAGTTCTTTTGTAGTGCAGAAGGCCAAGGGTTTATGAATGGTCACGGGTTTTGTATGCCCGGTCGACCCAATAGAGCTCCAGGCTCTTAGAGTAGTTCTTCTGGAGTGTCTTCCAGAAGTTCTTGGCTGCGAAGCCGCCATGGGTCCTTTTCCCTTGTTAGGGAAAGGAGGCCGATTCCCCTGTGAGGGGATCATGCCCCGGATCCTATAAGGAATTCCCTGGTAAGAAAATCAGGTAAAGAGTTAGTAACACCTGATATATGTTCAATATCGAAATCATAAACAGAAAGTTCGGATTGCCATCTCGCAAACATCTGTTTTGAAACGAGACTTTGTACATCGTTTTGGATGATATGTTTACAGGCTTGGCAGTCAACCCGTAACAGAAAGTGTTGATTAAGTAAATCGTCTTGAAATTTTAAAATGCATTTGATAATAGAAAGCATTTCTTTCTTGACGGTGGAATAGGCCCTTTGTGTGGGGTTCCAGAATCCTGAATAGTAACGCACTAACACTTCTTTGTTTTCAAGTGTTTTCTGTTTCAGGATTCCTCCATAGCCATGATCCGAAGCGTCGGTTTCCACTATCTTGGGTAACCGTGGATCGGCTATAGCAAGGCAAGGCAGGTTTTTAACCTTTGCCATAATGGTCTGGACAGCTGTTGTATGAGCTATGGTCCAGGGAGGTGGTTTCTTCTTTAGCCGAGCATAAAGAAGAACTGTATCTGTAGCCAGATTTTTGTAATAATCTGCTGCATAGTTGACTGCTCCAAGAAATCTATGTAACTGTTTGGTATCAGTTATCTCATCAAGAAATTTTGAAGCAAATTCGGTAGACCTTTAAAAAGGTGTATGTGTGTGCTGGGCTATAGTGTGCCCGACAAATCTGATTTCTGGTGAAAACAATTTCATTTTTGGTTCAGAAAGTACTAAACCATTTTTCAAAATCAAAGTTTTGAAAACACGAAGATGTTTAAAGTGTTGGTCGATAGTTTTGGAAAAGACCAAAACATCATCGATATAAGAAATGATAAACTCGGAGTAAGGTGAGAAAATATCATTCATAATATGTTGAAACTCAGAAGGAGCATTTTTAAGTCCGAAGGGCATGACTGTCCATTCGTAATGTCCAGAAGGTACTACAAACGCAGTTTTGTACCTATATTCTGATTTTGTCTGAATCTGCCAGTACCAGATTTCATGTCAAACTTGGAGAAAATCTCTGCTTGAACTAGTCTGTTCAACAGATCTCTTTTGTTCGGGATTGGATATTGTATCCATTGTAAAACTTTGTTTAGAGGTTTGTAATTGATTACTAACCTCGGTTTTCCTCGTTCCTTCTTGGCTACGTTGTTGATATAGAATGTCGAGCAACTCCATGGTGATTCAGAAGTCTTAATGAGTCATTTGTGTAGGAGCTCATTAATTTCCTTTTGGAATAAGGCCAAGTACTCTGAGTTCATCTGGCATGGTCGTGCCTTTGTCGGAATATCTTGTTCCGAGAACTCAGGTTCATATGGTAACGAGCCTATGTGTTGCTTTCGATTCCAGAAAGCCGTCCTTTTGGCATAAGTGCTGGAATGTTGTTGCTGTTATTGTTAACTTCCCATTGGACTTGCCATATCCATGGGATCTCATATTTAATGAAGAACGTGGCTTCCATCTGTGTTGCATACTGATCAGAACCCTGTGCTGTTCAGAACTGGGGATGTAGTCTGCACCAGTCGTTGAACTAGAGTGTGAGTGTTGGTTGCGGAGCTTTGGCGTCGTGCTCAGTGAAGATCCGCATTCCCCATTGAGGACCACCAATGATAGAACCAAGGCGGAATGGGACGAGATAGAAGGGCAGCGCGCAGCTGTAAGTAGAAAGTGTGGTTTCTACTAGTATTATTGTACATAAATGCAAAGTAGAATGCATCTATGTAATCCCAGTAGGTGGCAGCTGAAGTAGCTGTAATGGTATGTGATGTATTCGGGCAGGTAGGCCAATCAAAGGGGCTAAGGATTCACTCAATGGTGATGCGTGAGCGGGAGGCCTCAACAGTGGTTTTAGGTTCGGGTTTAGTAATTATACTTCCAGTGAGAAGTAGGATATCCCGATAGTAGCTTACCGGTTTTCCCACCCGTTGGGGAAACAAATGTGAACCACCTAAGGTCTGATGTGCCATAAGCGAAGGAGGTTGATGTGGATTCAGTCCGTCTGGTAGGAACTGGACAAAATCGGTTGTTGTTTTGCGGTGCCATGGTAATGGCTCTTGGACAGCCTGTGAGTATGTAATAGAGGGAAGAGCGGTAGTAGCCGCTTCATTCCTCTGATCAAGTATTGGTTGAAGCTCTTCTGTAGTGCAGAAGGCCAAGGGTTTATGAATGGGCGCAGGTTTTGTATGCCCGGTCGACCCAATAGAGCTCGAGGCTCTTTGAGTAGTTCTTCTGGAGTGTCTTCCAGAAGTTCTTGGCTGAGAAGCCGCCATGGGCCCATTTCCCTTGTTAGGGAAGGGAGGCCGATTCCCCTGTGAGGGGATCATCCACCGGATCCTGTAAGGAATTCCCTGGTAAGAAAATCAGGTAAAGAGTTAGTAACACCTGATATATGTTCAATATCGAAATCATAAACAGAAAGTTCGGATTGCCATTTCGCGAAAATCTGTTTTGAAACGAGATTTTGTACATCCTTTTGGATGATATGTTTACAGGCTTGGCAGTCAACCCATAACAAAAAGTGTTGATTAAGTAAATCGTCTTGAAATTTTGAAATGCATTTGATAATAGAAAACATTTCTTTCTTGACGGTGGAATAGGCCCTTTGTGTGGGGTTCCAGAATCCTGAATAGTAACGCACTAACACTTCTTTGTTTTCAAGTGTTTTCTGTTTCAGGATTCCTCCATAGCCATAATCCGAAGCGTCAGTTTCCACTATCTTGGGTAACTGTGGATCGGCTAGGGCAAGGCAAGGCAGGTTTTTAACCTTTGCCTTAATGGTTTGGACAGCTGTTGTATGAGCTATGGTCCAGGGAGGTGGTTTCTTCTTTAGCCGAGCATAAAGAAGAATTGTATCTGTAGCCAGATTTTTTTAATAATCTGCGACATAGTTGAGTGCTCCAAGAAATCTCTGTAACTGTTTGGTATCAGTTATCTCATCAGGAAATTTTGAAGCAAATTCGATAGACCTTTGAAAAGGTGTGTGTGTGTGATGGACTATAGTGTGTCCGAGAAATCTGATTTCGGTTGAAAATAGTTTCATTTTTGGTTCGGAAAGTACTAAACTATTTTTCAAAATCAAAGTTTTGAAACTACGAAGATGTTTAAAGTGTTGGTCAATAGTTTGTGAAAAGTCCAAAACATCATCGATGTAAGAAATGATAAACTTGGAGTAAGGCAAGAAAATATCATTCATAATATGCTGAAACTCAGAAGGGGCATTTTTAAGTCCGAAGGGCATGACTGTCCATTCGTAATGTCCAAAAGGTACTACAAACGTAGTTTTGTACCTATCTTCTGGTTTTATCTGAATCTGCCAGTAACTAGATTTCAAATCGAACTTAGAGAAAATCTCTGCTTGAACTAGTCGGTTCAACAGATCTCTTTTGTTCGGGATTGGATATCGTATCCACTGTAAAACCTTGTTTAGAGGTTTGTAATTAATTACCAACCTCGGTTTTCCACGTTCCTTCTCTGCTGCATTTTTGACATAAAATGTCGTGCAGCTCCATGGGGACTGAGAAGGCTTAATAAGTCCTTTGCTTAGGAGCTCATTAATTTCCTTTTGGCATAAAGCCAAATACTCTGAGTTCATTTGGCATTGTCGTACCTTTGTCGGAATGTTCTGTTCCGAGAACTCCGGTTCATAGGGAAGAGACACTATGTGCTGTTTGCGATCCCAGAAAGCATTCGGGACATTACTACATGCATCTCTAAGGAGTTCTTTCTGAAAGGATTGTTTTCTTTCAAGAAAGTCGGGATTTTTAAGACCAAATTCTATTTGTTTAGAATTAAGGTCCAATTTTAAAGAACAAAGGTATTGTTCTTTTTCTTTGAGCAGTTCTGAGGTAATACTGCACAAATCCCTCGAGGAAGGGGCAGATAGGAAAGCAAAATGGTAAGGCTCTCCTAATGCAGTAGAGATAATGGCTTCCTTTGTTACCGAAAATGGTAGAATATTCAGTAAAAAGGGAGTGCCAAGAATTATCTTGTTTGATAGATTCTTGACTATCACTACTGGAGTATGAACAAACATTTGCCCGTTCATTTTGTTGCAGACGTAAGTTTCATCTACTTTGCCTTTTATGGTCAAGGCATTTCCACAAGCTGAGTTCAAAGTCTCTGTGGAATGTTGCAGAAAGTGTGCTGGTAGAACACCTTCGCGTATGCAATTCAAGTCTGCACTGCTGTCTACAAGGGCAACTACGTTCTTTAGAACTGGTTCTCCTTGTATAAAAACAGAAACGAGTACATACCATTTTTGCTGTATGATGCTTTGTAGCATTTGCTGGAGATGTTGTTCGGTAGTCTTTGTTTTGACTGGAACTATCTCTGGCTTGTAGTTCTTGGCAAGAACTTTCTCCGTGGTAGGAGGTTTGAGGCACTGGAGTGGTTGGTTCCTCTAATGCCTTAAGTCTGGTATACAATTGGAAGTAGGCTGTTCTTAACTCCTGTATTTCCTGCTTACATACCTTGATTTTGTGGTGTAAATCAAGAGGAGTTACGGTTGACGTGTGCTGCTGGAGTCTTTTAAACAGCGTTGGCATCGTATAATACTTGTCACAGTACTTAGAAGTGTCTTTCTTGAGTATTGTCTCAAGCAGTAGTTGCTTGTCCTTCTGATCTGTTAACCTGGAAAAGAACTCAGACAGATCATTAGTATTAAGCATGTTTAAAGAAGTAGTCATCCTAAACATGGCTTCAAGACGATCTAATTGATCACTGTCTTCGTGATCTGAAGACATCAGAGCGGATGAGTCTGAGGACTCAATGAGCTCAATATTGTCCTGTTCGGACTCAGAAGAGGAATAGTTCTCTTCTTCCTCTAGTAATTGTAATACCAGAGTTTTCGACTGTTCGCCGATTGCCAGTTCTTTGATCTTTTGCTTTTGTTTGGCAAAACAATCTCTGGCAAAGTGGCCTTTTCTGCCACACTTGTAGCAACTGGGATTCGAGGTGGAAGCCCCGGGCTTAGGTGTGAAAACCCTTTGCTTACTTGTTTCGGCCGATTTCTCTTTTGCTTTCTCTTTCGGCCTTCGAGTTTTGGAAAAGGGGATACGGCATTTCCTCCCCCCCTGCGAAAAGGGTTTAGAAGCCCTTTTAGCAGTGCAGTCTCCGCTAGGTGGAGCGGGAATAGGGTCAAAGGCAAACTGTTTGCAGAAGTCGCCTAATGTTTTGGCCGAAATACGATCGCGCTTAAGTTGTTTCTTAAGACGTAGATCGTTGCAGAGCTTTAAGCCTTGTTGAGTATAGGCAGCTTGCGAATGGCCATAATGAAGAGAATTCCAATTGATCTCTTCATTCGGGTTTTGCCTTAGGCCTTCTTTGACCTTAGTGGCAAACTGGGTTGGTAACCCTTCGATGGTCCTTTTTTTCCAGTAGGGGTTAGCCGCATCTGGAAGGGTCATCACTTGACTTCTGAATGTGGTTATGTACCAATTCAGATCGGTCAGAGTCCTACACCTGATGTTGTGTAACAGGTATTGTGTAGTCTTTGTTTGCCGAGAGGGATCCCACGAGAAGTTAGAGACGATGCTGAGAAGGAGTGTCATCACAGCATCAGAAATGGGCTTGCCCTCAGAATCTAGATGAGGCGTGCCTGTCTAATCTTGCTTTACGGCATAAAGTATGTTGTTCTTATAAGATTCATTGAGGTAGTTATACCACCATCCGTATAAGTCACCAGAGAGTCCTGCAACAATCTGATTGACCACAGTTGGTTCGTTCATACCTCTGGACCTGCATACATTAGCATAGATAAGCATTCGATGTATGGCGTCCTGAACCTTCTTTGGTGTAGGATTATCTATGTTCCATTCATAGATAACCTTAGCATCGTAGCTGTTGGTGTAAACAAGAGGGTTTTCCTCAGTGTTTAAGTCGAAAGGTTGAGGTCGACTTGGAGAAACCCGGTGATGTTCCTGTTTAACATGCACAACTTGATTAGCAAGTGGAAGAGTCTGCTAAAAGGTTTCTTACTCAGGCAGAGTGTTTATCTGTCTGGAACCTAATTTCTCGAGGAATCTTTCGAGAAGATTAGCAGTTCTGTCCTCAGGAAGTAATTCCAGTTTGACAGGTAGATGTATCATAGGAGATTTACTTACCTGTCTGGAAGTAGAAGTCTCGAAAGAGGTGGAAGCCTCAGGTTGAGCCGGCTTTGCAGCCTTCTGGGCTAACAGCTGATTAATCTTACCTTCTAGGTGTTCTAATTATTTTCCAACAGCGTCCAAGGTAAGGTTGGCGAATTTGTTTTGCCGAATTAGCTGGTCGATGGCCTGAAGTAAATCCGGTATGGTCGGAGAGCTTGTAGTAGCTTCGACTGGATGAACTATGGCCATGGATGCTCCTTTGACACCGTGTATGGTAAGGGCATCTTTTGGGGGAAAGACTGACTTGATGATGGCTCCTGTGTTTAGTTGCCATTGCTGTTCTAAAGTAGAAACTTACTGAGAACAGTAGTCAGCCAATTTCTTAAAAAACCAAGGAATAAAGAATAGTGCATATTCCCTTCCTACAAGGTCAGTGTAATACCAATCTTTTATGTATAAAAGATCAGGGACCTTCAAAAGTAGCAAAGTACGAGTCTCTGAACCATTTGTTGACTGGTCATTCAAACTCGTCGGCCAGAAGAGTCCGAAGTGGAGAGTACTTCACCAATTCTTCAGCTGTAATCATTAAAGGATTGGTGGGAGTTGCGCCTAGAGTAGATAGGCTGAGGGTTCCCGAACGGGTCAGTGGTGACTCCTTGTAATTCGGGTTAAGACGATGTCTCACTGTTGGAGACAGATCCAGTGGATCGTCTCCCTGAAGTGATTAGCAGAATTTTTCGCTTTAGGTTGGGTGCAAAGGTAATTTCGACGTTACCATCTGCATCCTGAACTATTTGTTCTACATCCCTGTTGTCTAGGGATTGTGGAACAGTGGCTTCCGACATTTGCCAAGTGGTCGGAAACTCGATCTCATCCCAACGAAGTGTTCGAGGGATGGCTGTTTTGGTAGAGATTAGGTTTGACTCTACCAGGGTAGTTTTACCCTTTTCGGATGTTACTTTTATGTGAGAAGTAAGGGTATTTAGTACCCTGTAGTAGATCCGATAGACTATGGCAATAGTCTCTAACCCAGGTAAGAAGTGGTAATTATGGGTCATAAGGTTTAGGCTTAGCGACTTGAGGAGGTGTGGGTTCGTCATGGACAACACTAAGTCTGGATAGATGTTAAAGTAAACCGAGCCATTAGTAAGGCTGGTTTCCATAACACCCATCAAAGAGTTTGCCCAGTCAAGGCAACGTGCATCTCTAAGAGATAGCATCAGATAAGTATTCAAGCCTTTGAGAGTTAAGGACTTGAGTGCGATTTGTACGCATCCTATGTGAAGGAATTTATACTTCTCTTGAAATGGTAGGATATCTGTATCCGAGAGTTGCTCTAAGGCTTGCTCGGTATCCTCGACTGTAACGGTCTGTTCTAGGGTCTTGACCAGGTGAGACCCAGGCCAGGGTAAAGGACCCTAAATCGTAGATTTGTTTCGATGGTACCTTCGGTATGGACCATCGGTTGAGGTCACGTACGTCGATGGTGTATTCGTCGAGCGACGAGTTCTTGCTGGTAGTACCAGCAGAGGAAGAACGAAACTTGGGCATCTGAGAACCAAGAGCCGGCGAGAGTGTCGGTAAGAACTCAGAGCATTTTGTAATTCTACTATATAATATACATGGAATTCTAAAGCATCTTGGGCCTTTGTTGTGCAATATACATGTAATTCTAAAAGTAAACAAGTAACAAGATACCCTCAAGTATAATCAGTATTATAAATCAAGAGAACCCCATCGGCGAGCCGACTCACTAGCATCTCACTAGCTTCAAACAATAGTCCAAACCCTACTCCGCCTCTCATCTCGGGACTTACGAGGATTACGGGCACACAAGACTGCAGGTACTTACTAAATAAGTACACGATACTCTTGATGCATAATACTAGTCATACCTTAAAGATATATCATCACATATTTACAGACAGAATAACATGTATAGAGCACATCATTAGAACAAAGTGCTTTCAGAATAGTATGTATATAACACAGTATTAAAACAACATGCTAAGTCTTACGGACCCTCTCTTGAGGCGGTTAGCCTCTCATGGCTCTGATACCCGGAAGAGCAGGATCAAAAGCTCGCCGGCAAGATGAAACAAAAGATGAATAAAACTTCAAACTTTTATTCAAAAGAAAGAAATACAAAGTAAAAGAAACTTACAAAAGAAACTTCAAACCGAAAGCTTTACAAGGGGAAGTAGTAGAAAAGGGAAGAGGAAACTGGAAGATGATTTACAAGTGAGGGGATGATCTCCTTTTATAGCAGAAGAATAGACCGGATCCCAAACCAAATATACAATTTAGCTTTCTGAGTAAGCTAAAGACCTGAAAACCATGGGCAATACCTCCAGTGGTTTTCTGAAACGATGGTTAGAAAAGTGGAAAGTGAGTCATCCTTATCTTCTTTATCTGAAGTGATGTCTCATCTGCTAAAAAAGTCTTCCAGTGAATAGTAGTTCACTGTTTGATGATCAAGACACTTTTGTTTCCTGTAGGGGTCACATCTTACCAATGGTTGACGTCGACTTCTGGATTGGCAGCAACAAAGTGCATTCTCCAATCTTTGGCTCGTGCCAATATGTCTTTGACGTATTCGTAACGTCTCTTCATGTATCCTGGGGGATAATCCCAATGATTGCGTACCTATAGTGGAAACGGATCTTCATCTTCTGAAACCGATTCTATAGTGTGTGCCCATTGAGGGAAGCCTTGTCGTATTTCCCTCTTTGTCCGTCTAATTTGATGTAAATACCTTTTGTCTTGGTATTTTTTCTTGAAGATATCGAGAGGTAGAGCAGCTTCGGCTTAGGGAAAATTTTCTCTTGTTAGTGGTTGACACTCAGAGTTTAAAGTCTACCATTAGTTTAAAACATTGAGAATTTGGGAGACTTTGCTATATGGACAAAGTAATTAATGAATTCTATTGATTGATAAATAATTATTTTATTTCAAGTTATAGTTAAATTGTTCGAGAGATAGAAAAATTTAAAAATTATTATTTTTATATAAATACAAAGAATTTATCTTTTCCTTACATGAATAACTTTTATATAATGCATTAGATGATAAATATTTATTTAGTAAACATATTTTTATGTTTTTATACAATGATCCTACTATTTGATTAATTTACTCATTAACTAAATTTATTAAATATTTAGCCATTTATTGCCTATAAACCTATTTTTTCTTTTTTAAATGATTTAATTTAGTATATATCACTTTAATTAAAATATTATAAAATATTTAAATTATTTTTCTTATAATATCTTATTATAAGTATTTTATATTTTAAATGGTAATAGAAAATAGGTCCTAAAGAAAGGATCTATGATTTTTATATAATTTTTCTCATGCAAAGATTATATAATTTATATATATATATATATATATATATATATATATATATATATATATATATATATATATATATTAAAATAAAATATTTTTTTTATGATTTTATTGAAAGGGAATTCAAAACATAAAAAGTGGTAATCATATAAACATTTAAAACTATTTTAATTTTTTATTTGAAGAAATAAAAATATAAATAAATAAGTTTTTCACAAGTTTGAAAATAAGTAGTCATTGATTTTTTTAAAAGAATTAAAAGACAAAAAATTAATTTTAAATTTACACAAATTTTTTTTTGATTTTTGTGTGCGCTCCCCTAAGTTTGGTAGGTTGTCCAGGCAGAGAATTGGGAGGAGTTAAAAATTCCATGTATTGAGGTGAGAAATAGAATTCTCAGTATGCCTCTAAATTTACACTGTCCTTGAAACTCTGATTTCTCTCCTCTTTTCAGGAGAATTGAAAGTTATCGAGAATTTACTGTGACTAACGTGAGAAAATTCTATTTTCCAAGGATTTATATTCTCTAACTTCACTTTCTCTAACGACTAAACCCCCGTTAGGCACTTTTTCTACTAGTGTTTTCCACACCTTGCAATAACAAGGCTTCCTAATGTGTATATTTCTGCAAAAACCGCTATGATTATGAATTGCAGTTCCGTTCACAAGGCTCAGATAAAAGTAGACAAAGAAAAGCACTTGAATTATCTTGAATCCTTAGCTACTAGTTAGTTGATAGGAACAATGATGTGCAATGGATAGGCAAAAACATTGAGGAGATTTCATTATACAGGTACTACCTTTCTAACCTAAGAATGTCCTTTGAGCTAATTCACCCTCTGTTATTTGTTATCAAAATAACAAATTCAAATTGTGAACTACAAAACAAGAGTACTAATTGTTGTGTTTGACATAATGTCATTGCTTTTGCTTATCATACATACACAACAAAATATCACTGTAACCTACATCCAGTTAAGAAGGATTGGAGTCCCACCAACTGTTTCCATGCATGGTTTTTGTCAACACAACACTCAGCTGCAGAAACAGAGTAATCCTAAACTTTTCATCAAACAAACAAATCCGGATTATATTTCTGACAAAACTGTCCAAAAAATAGCAAGTCTGATAAGAGAAAAATAGAAAACTTTTGGCAAAATAGTTAACAAAGACATTATTCCCGTGGGGATTAAACCCTGGTCACCCACGTGACAGGCAGGAATACTCACCACTATACTACAACGACCTAATGATGATATTAAATAACCCATTTTTAATTAGAAATAAAAAAACTCATTAAAAATGAAGAAAGTGTATTGTGTAATAAAATTGATCATGAATAAGGTTATGGGTTTAGTTTTACTTGTTCTGTACATATATCTTAATCTAGTTGTTTAAACTTGAAAACTTTATCTTGGACATAGAGTTGGACGCAATAATTATGTTCTGGATTATTTCACAAGGAAGTTAATAAAGGGGTGAAGTGCTTCATGTAAACGACACAAATTGTAGTTGGTTTAGAGAATAAAGTCCATTGTCTACGCCGAATTTGTGGTAATGAGGATTTCCTTCACCGAAGTTGAGTTCGAGTAGCACTTGCTTGTGCATGGGTGTTGTCGAGTCATACTTGTTGGGTTTTCAAAGGTGAAAATTTTATACACTAAAAAAGAAGTTATTCGTCAAAGATACTTCGTACAGTTGAAATGGATAATACTAAGATTCATGAACTACTATGCGACATAGAAATGGAGCAAATTGTAGCTCATTGCAATGTTGAGGAATTCGATGGGTTGAAGGACCTGAATAAGATACAAGTGGCGGTGAACAATTTATTGATTTGTTGATAGGTGCCAATAAAGAGTTCTATCCCAGTTATTAGATTAAATAATAAAACAATGAATGACTTGATCAGTCTCATAAAAGAAACCTTATCCACTGGTGAGACATTACCCATAATTACTATGAGGTTAAAACGCTTTGGCGAAACCAGTTGTTGACTTGTTATAAGGATTTGACTTCTTGTAATGGATGAATGGACATTTTCAAGGGGCATTCTCTCCTTAGTCTCATTAGTAGAAAATTGAGGTAAATTTGTTCCTAAACTAGGCGGGTGACTTCTTATATTCAGATAAAGAGCGTTTTAGTCACTACAATTTTAGGGAATCATGTGTCATCCATAATATATACAAAAGTAACACAAATATCCCTCTTTGTGTATGAATATAAGGATGAAATACTAAGCATAAGTCACCAATCCAAGTATTAGTATAATTATGACTTCAATTTTATGACGTGTATGTTATTGACACTGTGACCATGAATGACATTCTTTTTGGACCTGTGGTAGACTTCGAGGCCCATGACAAATTAGGCCCAAAATTAAACTAACCTAATCTCTTGGATTTGCTTCATCTCGAGTTAGGGGTGGCAATAGGCGAAGGTCCAACTAGATAACCAAATACTCAAATCAATCCGTTAAGAAATGGATATCCAACAAGCTGTTTATTAGATATTCGTTTCTTAATAGGTTGGAGGTGGATATTATCCGTGAATTTAACAGATATCTAGATGCCTTTCCCCGACCCGACCCGATTTTACCCAACCCAGTTCGACCCCACCCGACTTGACCCGACCCGACCTGACCTGACCTGACCCGACCCGAGTAGGCAAACTTATATATTATTATAATATATATTTTAAAAAAATATATAAAATATGTTTTTAAAATAAAAAAAAATTAAGTAAAAATTATACCTTAGGTTAAAATTAAAAAATATTTTAAAAATATAGAATTTGAAGTAAAAAAAATCTAAGTTTTCTTCCCTCCTTTAACAAAATATGAGTAATCTCTATTTTCTCTCATTTTCTCTCTCTAAACTTTTTCTCTAGGATTTTCTATCTTTAGGCTTTATCTCTAAGATTTTCTCTCTTTAAATTTTCTCTTTAAGATTTTTTTTCTAAAATTTTTTATGAATTTTCTCTCTCTAAATTTTCTCTCTAGAATTTCTCTATAAAGTTTCTCTCTCTAAATTTTCTCAACATAAGTTTTCTCCCTATAAATTTAAAATACATTTTTCTATTTTATTATATTTTTGAATATTTAAATAAAATTAAATTTTATTTAAAAAAACTGTTTTCTTAACGGATCTATTAGATAATAAGCTTATTGGATTCTTAAAGAAAAATGTAATAAATTTATTGAATTTAATAAAAATTAAAAAATTATTAATTTAATTTAACTTAATTATTGCATGACACCCCAATTTTCCTCTCACCGACTCGGCCGCCGCTTCGGAATTGGAGAAAAGATTGAAGACGGACGGGAACACCGAAGCTTCCCGGCGGCCGGCTTTTCCTCTTCCTTCTTCCCGCTTAAAACCTCGACGCCTGGCTTCTCGTCCTCATTTAGTTATCTGACTTTGCCCGTGTCCGACGGTCAAATTGGCGTTGGTTCCTCCATCAGTACTTCGCCTCTGAGGTAGATCAAGAATATTTGATGCCCACTCCACTCTTTTCTGCTCTTAACGGCTCTTGAACCTCGGATGGTGAGCAACAGCTGGTGGTTGTATTTGTTCGCCTTTTGGATTAAGGATGTAGCAGGTTACTCTGCTGGCAATCAACTCTATCGTGAAACTTTCTCCTGGCTGTCTATCTAATCGGATCTGTTGCCACGAGTTAGTTATTCATGATAGGACTTCCCTTGCAATTAACCCTGCCTAGTGCCTGCTATATATTGACGTGTCGTTTATTTGAAAAGAGCTGCTGTAAGTTGCAGTGGCTCGTTCATTCTGCTATTACCTGTAAGGTTTATCTGTATGACTCTGTTTCGTTGAGGGAATCCATATGATGCAAGCCATGATTTTAGCCATGATTTTAGAGAAGTTCTCGTTGAATTTTTATTGATATTTGCGTTGCTTTTCTGTGTTTTGTTTCTCTATGCCATACTTTTTGTAGGCCCTTTATTTTTTCTTTATTTTATATTTCGGTACGATTACTACATGTCAATTATGGACATGCTCTTTTATTTTCTCGTCTTCTTAATGTTTTCAGTTTTTTATTGACGTAATAAAATGTATAGAGTGGTTCGAAACACAGTGGCTTGTATGCTGTTTATGAACAGCACTTCCTTTCTCAGTCAATTCTTTGTTGATGAGCAGCTGTGGGGCGTGGATGCTTGCAACATCTGGTTGTGGAGAATTCTTAGTATTTTTTCACAAGTTTAAGTAATGCCCGATTACTCATAAGGTTTCTTTCATTTAAAAAGTCTGCTTTTAAAAGAAATTATACAGGAAAGATGAAATGGAGGGACGGAGTATCATTGTATGTGGAGAGAGCTCCAATTTTGTTGCCAATTTTTATTTGGGATAGTCAGACAACATAGAACAGGGGTTGCCAAAGGTTATCTTGATTCACACTCCTGAGTTTTCTTGCTCTTTGTGAGGTACGTGGAAGAATTAGTGGGAAAACGTGTGATTGTTTGAGAGGGTTGTGGAGAGAAATGGGGAATGCACGAGGTTGAGTGTTTGGAGTTTATTGGTCAAAAGATGAGCGCACAAATGGTGTTTTACTCTCTTCCTTAAGTTGGGGCCTTTTGTCATTGACTTAAAAGGGGTGGATGATATTTTCAAAAAAAAAGGGGGTGGATGATTGTTTAGCTTTGGAAATTTAGATGTTATCAATCGAGTAATTATATATCTGTGAGTATACAAGTCCTGAAATATCAAAAGAGAGAATATTGGGGCCCTTGAGGTCCTTGATTAGAATTATGCTAAAATACCCGTTTGAATTGCCTCTTTATCCACTGCGGCGTGGAGTATTTGTAGATGTAAATCTTTGATGCACTCAGTAATTGTTTGTTTGACAACGTGTCTTCAGGTAATTGTTAGCCTCATTTCCCCTTTGTATGGTGTGTTTGTCTCTCCAATCATCCTGCTTGTGTGGAGAAGAAAACTATGATAACCTGTGTTGAAAAAGAGTTGCAACACTTGTCAGAATTCTTGAATGTTTTGCATTTCCCTAATTCAACAATGCTTAAATCTTCTGCAGGTGGCCGATGCTGTAAATTGATCTTTTAGTGTTGGTTTTTGCTGCTTCTTTTTCGTGAGTTGTTGAAAGAAGAGGTGCACTATGGCCTATATCCCTCCACATAAGAGGCATTCAAGCAGCAAGCCATCTCCGACCCCTGAAAAGTTCGTTCAAGAGTTTGATAAGAAACTAAACCTTGGTTCAAGACCTGGTTTGCTTGAAAATAGGAATCAACAGTTTTCACAAAGTGGCAAAATTGTCTATGCCCCTAGTAGTATTTCAAGGTGGTGGCCAATTGGTTTGATGGATGGTCTGTGCCCCTCCTCAGTTAAGCTGCAGCCTGTTCCTTGTGAACTTATTGAAAGAAAAGGTGGGGAAAAACCTTTGGCTTTCGTGCATGACTGTCTATCAAAAGGTATTTCATTTTTTTAAACAGTTCTCTTCTACATCCTAGATATCTTGCTTAAAATCGTAGATAATTTGGTGCCTGGAACTTGTAGAAGAGAATGAAATGGAGCAAGATTTGATAAAGAGCCCATGGTCGTCTATAACAGAAGAGTTTCTTCTGGACCTGCAAGTTGCTGCTCAAAATGTGAGGAAACAAATGGAAATGGAAGGCTCCTTCCTAGTCAAACCTTCTCTGGTAGCACGTTTTGGAAAAGTTCTCTTCCATGGGTAAGAGTTATTATGTGTTTGATTTTCTTGGATTGCTATCTGTGCAGCAAAGTTTGAGGCTTTGTGCTCTGTTTCATAGTTTACCTCAGATGCTTTGTGCTCTTTTCTGTAGTTTTCCTCAGTCACTTGCCTATTATGAAATCAACTACAGCAGAGATTTCATACTGAGTTACAAGTTTAAACTACATATGCTATTTGTAATTTTTTCCCAAATGTAATCAGGCTGATTCACTGAGGACTGGCTGATAATTTTTATGTTATCGATATTTGAATACTATTATGCTTCGTATTGGATCACTATGAGCTTGAGAAAGTTGTAGTGTCCGAAAGCATAATTCTTTTTTATTAGATTTTCATTACTCTGATGAGGGGGAGTTGTGGTATTTTTTTAGCTGATAGTATTTTCTAAAGTTGCTGGACTTTTATTTGACTTCCGCAACTGGAGGTGAACAAAATTTTGCAGCAAAAAATGTCACGGGATTGCTGTTGGTTCCAGTAAATGTCAGACATTTAGAGAATTAGACAAATGTTTACTCGTCCTAATCATTGTTTAATGGACCATTTTGTTAATTAGTCTGTTACTTTCTATGTGAGTTTTGGGTGTCTGAATAGTTTTCTAGTCAAACCATTAGTATACAAGTAGATGCTGCCAAATGCTGTCATGGTCTCAGAAAGCATAGACTTGAAACTCTTCCTTGGACTTGGGATTATTTGTAAGTAGGCATTACATTAGATGTAATTCATGAGACATGGTCACTTGGGGCAGATCTACCTTCACAAATTTTGACAGTTAGTTTATCCCTGGAAATGCCGAATCATTTGCCATTTAAAAATGCTTCAGAGATTGTTTCTTTTCTATTTGATTATTTTTCTCTAGTATGTTCACTTTTAGACTGTCCTCATTGTATACAGAGGGCCTTCTATGACTCCAAATGTAATTTTGAAGAGTGTTGCCACCGAATCCAGTTCTAGAAGCAAAGTCAATAAAATTTTCTACACAAACGTCTGCGGTTCATATCTGGATTTTGTGCAGTCTGTAGTTATTCCAAGGCTCGCAGTTGAGTTTGAGTGTGAGAAAGAACTTTACCATGTTAAGGTGCAATTTACTGCCTTCATAACTTATAACGTTTCATGTGTCTGAATATATAAAAAACTGATGGCACAGAGCAATTGCTGACCTTTGTTCTTTTGATACAGGTGCACGACAGGTTACGACCAAAGTCAACCATTACGTGCAAGTGCACTGTGAAGAAAGATGGAAGTGGACTTGTTATTGAGAAGGCAAGTACACTTTTTCTAACGACTACTTTTGGATTAACTAGTTTTATTTTGTTGAGAAAATTGTTTTCCATCCTATCATTTGTTTTTTTAGAGATGATACCTTTTATCGGAATATTTTAATTCATTTAAATTTTTTATGAATTTTGTTGCCTATTTCAGGCAATTCCTTTGTTTAAGGTCTCATGTCACTATACATGATGCCTGGTAGATAATAGTAATAGTCTTGAAGAAGTTGAGGTGAGGAGAGCCGGGAGGGGGGTAGCTATGTATGGAATTTTGGCAGTGCTATCTCTTATTCTGACGCTTGATTGCCTAATTTAAAATAGCTTTTGAATCTTATGTTGAAATTAATTTGTTTATATATAACAGGTGGAGTCAAATCAAGTGCGTCACCTGGTGATAGACATATCTTGTCTGGACAAGAGCCTCGATGTGAGACTCATGCTATGCAGGAAGTTTCTAATGACAAGCCTAGCAGTGAGTTTTTGTTTCATATCTCTTCAATTGGCCTAAGAACAAATTTTCAAATAACCTAACTTTAACCCCCAATACCTCCTTTTGTGTTTAGGATGAAGAGCAGGGTATTGTAGAACTTGTAAACTCGGCAATCATAGACCCATCTGTGAGAGGAGGCTTGAGATGGCCTTACGGAAAGCAATCTCTTCAAGACAGGTTCTCTGTGGTTGGAGTCTGGCACACAAAGCACTCTATTTTCAAGAATCAAAAGATGCAGCTGAAGTTGAGAAGTGCAGATCGATTTGATTTTCTAACTTCAATGGGTGAGACAGCAGAAGAAGTAACTCTAAAGATGTCAGCTCTGGCCAAACAGCTAGTGGTGAGTTCACTGGGAAGTATCAGTTATCCGAATCATGGATTTGCTAGTAAATGACGACATAATAAAGCCGTTTAGTCTGTTGACTCTGTTGATTCATATAACCTGGTATTCTTCCTGTGTCATCAGGAATTGGAGGCTGAAGAAGGCGTCATTGCGGAGATGGTTCAAGAAACACTGAAATTGATCTGGGAGAATTTTCTTTCTTGCGACTGTTCCTTTCCCTGGATCCCCAAGACTTAGGCATCCCCCCCTCTCTCTCTCTCTCTCTCTCTCTCTCTCTCTCTCTCTATATATATATATATATATATATATATATATATATATATATATATATATAAATACGACGATGATGTGGAAATATGATACTATGCTGAACTCTGTATTTATAGATGCTTTCAGTATCATGTTCTGAATTTGGTGATATATCCCTGTTATGACTTATATGTGGTGATATACCCTATCCGTCTGCCTTCCGCAATTAAACGGCAGTGATGAGCGACCACGTCCTTCCTCTTTTCTGCCACTACTTTTTTATGTTTATACATTCCATTTTCCCCTTCCAATTATCCTAGAAAAACCCAAATCGCCGGAGAATCGGGAAAAAAACAGGAGAATGCAGTTCCACGGTGGCGGCGGCGCCGCCCTTTCAGCTTCTTCTTCGTTCCTCACCCTCGGAGTCATCAAGTCTCCTCCACCGTATCAGACGAAGGCGACATGGCCACGACGCCCCGCGGCGACTCGCGCGGTTGTCTCCGCCCTCGCCCAAAACCACCCCGACCCAGATCCCAAATTCTCCATATCCGACGACGCCCTGATGTCCCGTGGGTTCGCCCTCCACCGCTCCGCCGCGGGGCTCAACCTTGACCAGCTGAACTCCATCTTCGTAGCGGTGGGGTTCCCGCGGCGCGACCCGGAGAAGGTCCGGGTGGCGCTGGAGCACACCCCCAGCCTGCTGTGGATCGAGCACCGGAAGACGCAGAGGCCGGTGGCGTTCGCCCGCGCGACGGGGGACGGGGTGTTCAACGCCATCATCTGGGACGTGGTGGTGGATCCGTCGTATCAGGGGATCGGACTGGGGAAGGCGGTGATGGAAAGGCTGGTGGCGGAGCTGCTGCAGATGGGGATCAACAACATCGCCCTCTACTCGGAGCCCAGAGTGCTGGGGTTTTACCGGCCGCTCGGGTTCGCCGCCGATCCGGACGGCATCAGGGGCATGGTTTACTCGAGGAAACAGAAAAGGCAAAAATAACTGGCTGCCCAGCCTCTGCTGTTCTCTAATCCTTGTAATTGTTGTCCTTGATTTTCTTGTTTATATATTTTTTCATTTTTTATGGTGCCCTTTGTAGCTGTTTCACCGAAAATCCGCCGGTCCGCGTAGAGGCGCGATCGAGAGAAGTTTTCAATTACTTTAGAATAATTTTGTGTTACAGGGTGTGTTTTGTATCAAGTAATGCGAGTTCACTCTCCTAGGCTTCCTCTTATTCGATCTCCGTGTGAATTGTCGAAGTTTCGGCTTCTGGCGAGAACGTCGAAGTTTGAGTTCTGGGAACGAGTGTGCACGATCTGGTGTGGCTTTAGTCGGTCGGACGAAAATATTTGTGTTTTGTGTGTTTCGACTTGTGACGTTGCCGTGACGCGTGTAGAGCTGCCCGGTTGAACTGTTGAACGACGAACTGCGGTGGCTGAACTTCTCTCGTTCGAGAGCTTCCAGCGAGTGTATTTTCTTCTCGGCAAGAAGGTCGTCGAACTTCGATTTTTTCCAACCTCTCAGTGTGTGAGAGCTTCTCCTCCCGAAGGAATTTGTGTCCTTCGGTTTGGGAGAGGGAGAAAGTTCTTCACTTGCCGAGAGGTCTTTTGAGGTTAATTTCTCCAACCGTAGGGATGAAAGTTTTTCCAACCCCCTGAACAAGGAACTTCTGGCCTTTTTGTAGCCAGTTTGTGTAGTCGTTAAGGATTTTTGCCTGGGAAAGGGGATCACGATCCCCTTTCTGCTGAGGGAGTTGATGGGAGGAGGACCAGGAGCTCCTCTGTTGAGGTCCTTCGAATGAGGATCGTGGCCCTTTTTTTGGGTTTTTATCTCCACGTTTGAGGTAGGTGACTGTATGCTGACTCATGCTGATGTGGCGATGACTCACCGAGTCGTTGATGGCTGTAAGATGACTCATTGTGTCGATGATGCGGCAAGACGGATGAGTCCGACGATGGGCTGCGTCGGGCAAATCTGAGAATCGTCGAGGCCTGTCCACGAACCTTGTTTGTTGGATCGTTGGACTCCTGGACCTTTTGAATTTGGGTCGTGCACATTTTGGTGCATACTGATTGCCCCGCCGAGACTTGTTCGTTTCGGGAGGAACGAACAAGTTTCAATGTGAAGATGAATGAACACGGCGCACACACACCTTTTTTTTTTTTTTTTTTTTTTTTTTGTTGATCCTCTTACTCTTTTAGGATCGTTTATCTTTTGTGTATGCGTGATGCTTTTCCTCGTCCCTCTTGCTTTTTTTAGGACAAGATATATTTTCTCTGTACACCTTGTAATGCGTTTTTTTTTTCATTCTTTTCTTTTCTTTCTTTTTTTTGGCTCTCTTCTTTGTTTTAGAGCTGTTTTGTTTTTTTTCGATTTTTTTTTTTCATCTGCGTACATGTGGAGAATGTACGGTATAGAGAGATGATGGATACCGAGCGAGATGTCGCCCGTTTTGAGCAACAACGGCGAATTGGGGTTGAGTTGTCTGGCTACGGTTTGCTTTGAGTGTTGCCGGTGTTGTTTCAAACCCTGAGAAGGCCGACGGATAGATTTTGTGAACTTCGCAAGTCTCGACGACTTTGGTCGCCGCCACGGAAGAGGTGTCACTGACGACTCGTGTCGCGCCGCACTAGTGAGAGGTGCAGTTTCGGTAGCTTGGTCGCCGGACCAAAGGGAAAACTTCGAATCTGAATAAGACCCGGAGGCCGAATTTGAAATTGATCGATGTCTCGGTGAGTTGCGCCCTTCGCGAATCGTATTGACGCGACCGGAAGAGGATTTTGAAAGGAGGTGTGTGTAGTGGGACCCCTCTTGGCTGAATCGATCCTCCCAAAAAATTGGGATTTCTCTCGTCGACGGTTTGGCTTCTGCGAGTTTGAAAGATAGTCTCAGCTCTCAGGGTGCTGCCCTCTGTCTGCTGGTGGCCTTCCTGATTCTGACCGAGAGGCTATGCGCAACTTCTCTGTTTTTCGCGATCCTTGTCGGTCCCGGCTTACATCATAAGTTTTCCATGAGCGAGAATTCAAAGGTGCTTGTAAAAGAAATTTCTCTCCCGGCGACCTCGGGTTGAATTGAGTCGGCCGGTCGACCCACTCTCTTTTCTTTCTTCTTCTCTTCCTCCCTCTTTCTTCTTCTTTTTCTCTCCTCTCATTTTCGACCTCTCCCTCAGGTCTCTTTTTCTCTCTCTCTTTCCACGATTTTCTCCTTTTTTTTTTTGAATATCCTCTCGTGTTCTTCTCTCATTTACCTCTCTGAACCGGCTTTCTTGCACACTAAGTGTGCGTCGGTTTGTCAAAGTGACAGACCCGGCCAATGTAATCTGAGATTTGGCTCGACAATGAGAACAAAAAAAAGTGTTGTGTCGCTTTTTGTTTGATCGCCATGTGCTGAATTCTGCTTTGAGTGTGCCGGTTTGGGTTGCGGGTGTTGCATTCCACGTTGTCGCATCCGCTTGGTCGCCGGGTGCTACTTGTCGCATTGGCTCGGTCGCCCCGGGTGCCAACATTTTGATTCGGTTGAGCCCGGCTTGTTTGCCGAGGCTGAATCCTCTCGCGCTAAGCGCTCAGCTTCGGACACCGAGAGTCGCGAAGTTCTTTGTTTGGTCGCAGGCCGGCAGGGGAGTTGGTCGCCGGTCGCGAGTTGTTTTGAGGTCGTGGCCGACAAGAGGCGCCGGTGTGAGTATGTGCCGACCTCCTTTTTTTCTTCGCGACCGCTTTTTTTGTCGCGGCTCTTTTTTTTTTTTTTTTTTTTTTGTGGCGACTTCTTTTTTTCGCAGCTTTTCTTTTATGACGACTTCTTTTTTGTCGCAGCCTTTTTTTTTGAAAGAGGAGTTACATACCTGACCGATGCAGCTGCGTCCGGCTTCGGTCGCCCGGTCGCGAGTTTGCGATCTGAAGATCCCGGATCGATCGCCGGGTGTTGCATCGATAGTTCCTTCATCATCGTTTGGCTTGGTCGCCCGACCCGCAGATTTTATTGCGTCCGGCTATGCCGACGGTCGTGAAGCTTCTTTCCCCATTCGGTTTGGTCACCGAGTGCATTGCTCTTTGTTTTATCGCATCCGCCTCGGTCGTCGGGAGGCTGAATTTCTGTCTTTGGCGCGACCCCAGCTTTGGTCGCCCGGGTGTTGTTGTCGCGAACTTGCTTGAGCGCCGGTCGCGAGCTGCTGAGAGTGATCGCGCAGCCGGTTTGGTCGTCGTCAACTTCTTTTCTTTTTTATTTGCTTTTTTTGTCGCTGCATTTTTTTTCTTTTTTTCGCGCTCCTTTTTTGTCGCTTGCTTCTTTTTTGTTCAGCGACCGTTTTTTTTTCGATCTTTTTTTTTTTGAGGAGAGGTTCGCGTGCCTGGTTCTGTTGGCTGCGTTCGGCTCGGTCGCCGGCCGTAGGAGTTTGCAGTACAGCATCCGGCTTCGGTCGCGGGGTAGTGTCTCTGTATTTTTTTTCTTCGCGCCCGTTTTGTTGCTGGGCGCGGACTTTGAACTGTCCTCGGCTCGGTTGCCGGGCGCAAATTTTGTTGTTTCGATCGCGGCCGGCTTCCTGGCTAGTTGCGAAGCTTTGAATTGTGCTCGGCTCGGTTGTCGGGCGCAAATTTTGTTGTTTCGATCGCGGCCGGCTTCGTGGCTATTGCGAAGCTTTGAATTGTGCTCGGCTCGGTTGTCGAGCACTTGTTTCGATCGCGGCCGGCTAATAGGCTGGTCGCGAAGCTTTGAATTTTGCACAGCTCGGTCGCCGGGCATTTGTTTTGATCGCGGCCGGCTGTTTGGCTGGTCGCCGGTGCGAAGCCTTTGGGATTGTGCTCGTCGTATTAGAAGGTGTGTCAAAGTATCTCTTCTTAGCAACGTTTTCGTTCGCTTCGCTCCAATTCAGCCGGTGAGATCTGCCTTGAGTGTAAACGTAGAGTTTCTCGCTTTCCAGTCACACCTCGTGACCCAGTCATTGGGCGACAGATCCGAGGTCCCTGTTCGTCGTCGAAGCTGTGGTGAGTGAAAGGAATCGATGGGTAATCGCCTCTGGTGCTGTATTCTGAAGCAGTCTAGATGACCTTGTTGAAACCTCTGTGTCCCCGTGAAGAATGTTTTGGTCTTCGTTTTAGAAAATTTGGGAGACCTGGTCGCCGAGGAGAACATACCATCTCGCTACGCGACCCACGAGGGCCCCGGTATTAAGGAGACACCGAATCGAACCCAAGAATGATATCGCCCAAATTCCCATTGGAAATAGGCAAAATGGCGTAAAAACAACAAGGGCTCCCCAAGAGATAATCTTCTCCGAAAATCCCCTTCGATCGCTTATAGCTTAACGCGGCTTTCGGTCGCAGAAGAAACATCGAATAGAGCAAATGCAGAGAGGTAGAGGACGAGGAGAAGTTGTGCCTTCGCCATTGTTGACTCCGGAGTTACCGAGGACGGAAGCCTTCGCGGCTCCCGCTGGGGTGATCGGCTGAGCCTTGTAGAAGTGCTTAGCGGCGGAGTAGTAGAGGTCGGCGTGGTCGGCCTTCTTGCCCACAGCCGCAAGGTTCAAGAAGAGCGCCGAGGCGCCGGAGCAGAGGATGGCCGCGACCACCCTGGCCAGTGGGAGTTTCAAGGCGGCTGTCGATAGTGCCATCTTCTTCTAATTTCGTCAAACCTAGGGCCACTGCTGCTGCTGGAAGGGGAAAGAGAGAGGGATCGAGGAGGATGGCCTGACAGTTTCTTTCTCCCTTTTTTTTTTTTTTGGGGCACAATAGAAGGCGGAAGTCGCGATTTTTTTTCATCGTGTCTTTCTTAGGTCGCCTTCTTCGGTGACGACGCCGACTTCTTGTCATCTTCTCCGACGACGACGCTGCCCAATCTGGGGGCGCTTTGAATTGTGCTTCGGCTCGATCGCCGGCACCGGTTTTGATTGCGGCCAGTAGTTTGGCTGGTCGCAGAAGCTTGAAGGGTGCTTTCGGCTCGGTCGCCGGGCACTTGTTTTGGTCGCGGCCAGTAGTTTGTTTGGTCGCGGAGAAGAAGGTCATGCCCCCAGTTGTGCATCCTTCTCTCGGAACACAATGCGCTGTGGGCAGGAGACGACGAGTGCCTCTTCTGACTTTACCGGTTGCGGGAAGGATTGTGCATCTTCTTCCTCCTTTCGGTAGGGTGGAGTTAACCCGACCTTCGGCAAGTCATGCTTTCTCATGAGCAACATCTCGACTTCGGCTTGGAGTTCCTCTAGTTTGTCGAGGACTCGAATTAAGGCTTGTCTTGACCGAATGGCCAAGTCGAGGTCGTCTTTTATCTCGTTGAGTGACGAGATTTGCTTCAATGACGTCTCGAGGTCGTCGCATTCGACGACCGGTCGTTTGCCTTTGTCTTTGGCTGCTGCTGGTTCGGGAGGAGTTATCGAACAGGTTGCCACCATTGCTGGAGGCGCGAAAAACTCCTTTGGGAAGAACTCCGCCAAAGTGACGGGTCTTCTCTTCTTCTTGTTTGCCTCCTGGACGTTGGTCCTGGGAGTTTTCTTTTGGCGCTACGCGGCTTTTTTGTTTGGCCGCTTCGCCTTGGTTCTGGTGTTCGTCGGTGCCGGTTCGATTTCTCGAATAGGCTTCTTTCTTCGGGTGACCAAGATCCACCCCTCTGCGTCGGCTGCAGCTTCTTTGCGGGGTGCCGATTTTGGTGCGACCTTAGCCGGTGGTCGCCTGTGATTGTGCGGTCGGTTGGAGGAACCGGATTTTGGACGGTACTCCTTCCTTGCGACCTGTTGTTTGTTTGGCCGAGTTCGCCGGTTTGGCTCGGCTTGAATGGAGACAATGTTTGCCGACGCTGCTCCTTCTGCTCGTCGATCGCGAATGCGACCTTTGGCCCGCAAGATTCATGATTCGATCCTTTAAAGAGAAACATTGCTCGGTCGAAAGTGACCAAGCTGACGGTGATATTTGCGAAGTTTCGGTCCTTTGATTTCGCGGGTCGCTGAGTCTTTTGATGTCCGGCAACTTAATCAAGTTGTTCTCGAGCAGTTGCTCGAGCATGAGAGGAACGTCGGCGTCGATGAAGGGGTAGGTCTTTGCTTGCCTCTCCTCCAGCGACGGTTTCCAATAAGTGCTCCGAGCGGGAGGCTGTGGAGCGAAGTTTGTTTTTACCTTGCTCCCGACTTTTATTGGTTCGAGAGCGTTCGTCGCGAAGGATGCTTTAGTTTTCTCCTTCACGTATGTGGGTACGGTCGCGGCGGCAGATGATGAAACTTCCTCCCCTCGCTCCTCCATGAGGTTCTCCATGTTGTGGGCCTCTGTTGCGAGTTCTTGAAAGTTTGTTGGCCGTCGACTTTGTATGTAGCGTAGGAGTTCCCATTGCATCCCTCGAGAGCACATTTCAATTTCTGCTTCGAGGGATAGATTCGAGCTCTCTTTGCAGTTGAGGCTCAAGTTCCTCCACCGGTTGATGTAGTCGACGACCTTCTCTTCCTTCTTCTGCTTTAGATTGGCTATCTCGACCAGAGTGACGGTGCGTCGAGTGTTGTAAAATCGACTGAGGAACTCTCGCTCCAATTGTTCCCAGCTATCGATTGATTCTTGCGGCAATTCGATATACCAATCAAAGGCGTTGCCTTTCAAGGATTGGCCGAATTGCTTGACCAACAGGTCGCCGTCTGTGCCGGCGTTGTTGCAGGTCTCGATGAAATGAGCGACGTGCTGCTTTGGGTGGCCGTTGCCATCGAATTGCTGGAACTTCGGCGGATGATAGCCGAACGGCATTGGGATGTTTTGTATCCTCTGCGTGTACGGCTTTCGATAGGCCACCGACTTGCTTTCGCCGGAGCCGTTTCGCATGGCACGGTTGATGAGTTCAGTCACCGCATCTAAGGTGAGGGCAGCCGGCTCTGCTTCAGTTCGACCTCTGTGGATGACCGTCGGTACGATGGGCTGCATCTCGTCGTTAGAGGCAGGATCCTCTCGCGATGGTTTGGCGGAGCCACTAGTAGTCGCCCGGTTTCGGTCAACCTCTTGCGAAACGCCGGAGCTGTTCGCGGCCGCGCCCATTTCAAGCCGCTCCATCATCCTTGTGATCTGGAGATCGCGAGCTGCGAGTTGCTCGTCTTTGATGCGCAGTTGTTCGCTCTGTTCTTTAAATGCAGCTTGCATTTCGGCAAGCTGCTCTTCGATTGTTTTGACCGACGTCGTCATTGCGGCCATTTTGACGGTCGGCGTCGTCGGAGCTGTTCCGGACGCAGATCGAAGTGGAGAATATTTTTCCGGTGACCGCATTGGGGAGACGGTCGTCGGTGTTCTCGGGTGTGGAGAAGTTGTTGTGGGCGACTGGCTTGCGGAGGCAGCCCTCGATGAGATGCGGCAAGGCGGAGTTGGTGATAGCGTAGCCGGGGAGGTCGCCGGTGTCTGTCGACTAGGCGAACGAATGGGTGGTGAGCCGGCTGCTGAAGTAAGCGCGGCTAAGAGATCGTGAGAGATTGTCACGATTGGAGATTTGTCTTCGGCCGTCGCCCTCTGTACGGAGGAGGCCGATGGCGAATTCATTCTGGCCGCGGAGGAGTTTGTGCCCCCCTATTGTTCGTATCGCTGCACCAAAGCAGAGACGACGAAGCTCCTTTGCGATGGTGGCGATTGGGTTGGACTGACCACCGGACTGTGCGCCGGTGGTGTGATGTCGACGGGCAGGTAGGTCGGCCTATTTGCTGCCGGGATCATTCTGACCGGTGCGACGACCGTTTTGGTAGAGGCCGCGGTAGCCTGTGGTTGGTAGACTGCACTCGGACGACGCACATCTAGCATTAAAGGAGCCTCTCCAGTGGACAAACTCCTGGCCAAGGCCCTTGTAATTGGGCGAATGGCCGGTGGTGGAGAGGTAGGAGCGCGGAGGTCGGCAGATGGTCCGCGAGCTCCTGCGGTTGAGCTTGCGGTCGCTGCAGGGAGCGCGTGTGAGCGAGCTCGAGGAGGCAGTTTGCTTACCCCTGTCGTTGTTGTTGTTGTTGCCGTTGTTGGCGTTGCTGGCCATGGCTGAGGTTGGGGATTTTTTTTTTGGTTGGACGGAGAAGGAGATGAGAGGTAGGAAAAGTCCCACGTATGCCAAATCTGTTTCACCGAAAATCCGCCGGTCCGCGAAGAGGCGCGACCGAGAGAAGTTTTCAATTACTTTAGAATAATTTGTGTTACAGGGTGTGTTTTGTATCAAGGAATGCGAGTTCACTCTCCTAGGCTTCCTCTCGATTCGATCTCCGTGTGAATTGTCGGTTTCGCTTCGGGCGAGAATGTCGGGTTTGAGTTCTGGGAACGAGTGTGCACGATCTGGTGTGGCTTTGGTCGGTCGGACGGAAGTATTTGTGTTCCGTGTGTTTTCGACTTGTGGCGTTGCCGGGCGAACGTGTAGAGCTGCTCCGTTGAACTGTTGAACGACGAACTGCAGTGGCTGAACTTCTCCGGTTCGAGAGAGCTTCAAGGCCGAAGTTTCTTCTTCGGTGAAGGGATTTTCAGACCTCCTCCGTTTGAGAGAAAAGAACTTTTGTCGCGAAGTATTTTCTCTCGACTAGAATGCTCTCAAACTTGATTTTTTCTCCACCTGATTTCTCCCCCCCCCTTGTGATTGAGAATTCTTTGGCTATTTGTAGCCTGTCCCCGTGAAGTTGTTGTGATTTCTTCCTTAGAAAGGGGATCGCGATCCCCTTTACATTACCTCCTTTGAGATGGGAGGAAGACTGAAGAATTTCTCCTCCTCGATCCCACAAATGAGGATCGTGCTCCTCTTTCCTTGGTTTTACCGTTGATGGCCAGACATGATCGTTGGTTGCTGAGTTGTGTAGCAACGCCGACGAGGGCATGCTGACTAAAGAGCGACGCGGGCGGCTTCCTGGCGGACGAGGGCCGATACCGTGCTGATGACGCCGACGACGACACGACTGGACTTCGCGATGGGCTGCAGCGATGAACTTCGAAGATCGACAGGGCCTACCCACGAACGTTCTTTGATGGATCGGTGGGTTGATGGACTCATCGAATTTGGGCTGTGCACATTTTGGTGCCTACAGTAGCACACTCAAATGTGCAAGTCATCTATTATATTAAAAAATAAATAAATTTGTTAATTTAGTTTATACATAGTATGATTTATGACTTAAAATATTCCCTTATATGAAAATTAAATATTTATTTATAAGTTAAGTTTTAAGAATAAAATGGTAAAACTAAATATGTATGATTCTTTTGAGGAAAATAAAATACAAAATCATATTATAGTATTCTAATTTTCAGGTATTACTAATTTACTAACTAGCTAAAATCGTCATTATGCATGGAATATCAGATCTAATCAGGCGTGCATTCAATTTGCTAAGGCCTCTATACCAAATCGATTTTCAATAGGTTTGGGTTAAATTATGATCCATTTTGGGTTATAATATTGGATCTTGTAGAAAGGAGCTAGAAAGTGTACGCTACCCTTCCTTTCTCTCTCGATCTATTTTTCGGCCTCAAATGTGCTCTGTCGTGAGGAGCTCGGATCCGCTGGCCATATTGTAGGTAGCCACAGCGAATCACGGGGCCCCACCCTATGTGAGAGCAGGGCATGACCTAGCGCTCCGCCGTGGCCCGTGGGCGGCAAGACGGAGCAAATTTGAACCCTTGTTGTTTCTCTCTCTCTCTCTCTCTTTCTCTGCCTCTTTCTCTTTTTCTCTAGTACTCTTTTTGTACTGAGCTAGACTATCCAGATCTAAATAATCCGCCAAAGAGCCTTCTTCTAACTTAGGAGAGTAAGCAAGCTATCGGAAGCAAAACTTGTGCTATGGTATATTTCTAGCACCATGGCGCCTCACCTTGTTTCCTTTTTTATGTTTTTCATTTTTCTAGCAACTTGACACCATGCACAAAAAAAATGCAATATCTTCTTCATTTTTGCTATGAATTGAGTGATTTTTTCTTCCTTTGGATTCCTTAGAATGAAAGACACACTTTGGAGCAATTTCGTATGAGTTTATAATAAAAAATAACTACCTATGGCTAAATTCAAGTAACATAAGCTATAAAAATAATGTAAAATACACTCTTCCCAGTAACGCTGAATTTCCTTAAAAAAATGTTACCAACAACACTGAATTTCAAACAAATATGATATATAGACATGTTAATAAAGATGCATGGGACACATTGTTTGTTTTGTGTCATGAAGAATTTAAAGAGTTGTCATAATAAATTCTTTTCTTTACGTTTACCAAACACATTGATTTTTTTTATTTACTTTCGCTACCAATTGACAAGTAATGCTGCAAATATCGAGATACAAGATGCAACAAAGGCATGTGATGATTGTAAGTGTGTTAAACCCAAGAACGACAAGGGGCGTTTCATTTTGAATTGCGATTGCTTATCCCGGACCTTCACATTCATAGAGCAGTATCTTATGGAGTGTCATCACTAGGAAATGAAAGCAATGGGTTGTCTATGCTCATTCAACTCCATTGATCTAAAGATCAAGAAATTATGAGAGTGGTTTGAATAAGTAATACACTAAGGAGACAATAGAATAAAGTCCACTTATTAGTCTATAATTATTAACAACATGCTATTTGACTTAGTGTGGGTGTGTATATGCAGGAAATGTTTTCCTACACTCAAAATTTAAAGGACAAGAATTTTTGTAACTATTATGGGTATTTCTGTAAATGTGAATAACGGAGGTTTAGTCGTTAGAGAAAGTAGAGTTAGAGAATAAAAAGTCACGAAAATCATCACTTTGTAAATTCCCAATAACTTCCAATTCTCCTAAAAACAGGAGAGAAATCAGAGTTTCAGGGACAATGTAAAATTAGAGGCACTTTGAGAATTCTATTTCTCATCTCAAGACGTGGAATTTTCTATTTCCTCCAATTCTCTGCTTGGACAACCTTCTAAATTCAGGGAAGTAGATACAAAAAATAAAAAAAAGTCTTCTTGAATATCTATAATTAATTTCTTCTCTTTTTACTCTTTTTAAAAAATTATATAGTGCCCTACTTATTCTCAAACTTATTAAAAAAAATTTATTTATATTATTATTTCTTCAAATAAAAATTTAAAATATTTTTAAATTTTTATATAATTACCTCTTTTTGTGTTTTGAATTCCCTTTCAATAAAACCACAATTAAAAAAATTATTTTATTTTAAAATAAATAAAAAGTCATGTATTCTTCCCATGATAAAAAAAAAAATAATATAAAAATCATAGATCCTTTCTTTAGGACCTAATTTTACTTTTACCATTTAAAATCTAAAATATTTATAAAAAGAAATTATAATAAACTCAATTTAAATTTTAATTAAAATATGCTTATCATTTTCATAAATTGTAAAATTTAACTTATTTTCTCATGAAAAGTAATATTTTTATGTCTTATTTATTGTTTATGAGATATTTCTCTTCAACTACCTTCAAAAAATTTTATTTTTAAATTTTTTCTTGTTAAAATTTAGTAATATTTTTAAATTATGTTACTTTAAATTTTAATATTTTATAATATTTTATTAAAGTGATATATACTAAATTAAATCATTCAAAAGAAAAACATATGTTTATATGTAATAAACGGATAAATATTTAATAAAATTTGGTTAATGAAAAAAGTTATCAAATAGTAGGATTATCTAATATTTAATAAAAACATAAAATTATGTTTAGTAGATAAATATTTATCCTTTAATGCATTGTATAAAAATTATTCATATAGAGAAAAGACAAATTCTTTGTGTTTATATAAAAAACAGTAATTTTTTAATTTTTCTAGGTAACAAACTCTTCAATAATAACTAGGTAACAAAGTCTGCCAAAATCTCAATGTTTTATACTAACGGTAGACTTAAAACTCTTGGTGTCACCCACTAACAAGAGAAAACTTTCCCATAGAAGTTTACTTTCAAGGAAATAATTGTCTATGATTTTAATTCTCCATAAATATAGAATTCTCTATGTACTAAACCCCGTAAGGTTCCAACTTACATTTACAAAAATACCCTCCATTCTTATTTAAAACTTTATTGTAGTAAAGTTTTCCTACATGTAAGTGTACGCTAGCCTTCTTCTCTCTCTCTCTTTCTCTTGCTATATATACACACACACAAATATATATATATATATATAAATGGATTTTGAAATGAGACATGTAATTAGTTTTTCTTATTTCTTTATTATCTTAGAACAGTTTTACACATTTGATTCCATTATTGATTCTCAATTATATTAAATAAACTAAAGCATTGAGGAAGTAAATTTTTTATAATGTGGATTTCCTAAAAAAAATTGTTATCAGGTACACCGAATATCAAAGACATGACATTTTAGGCATGTTTATTAAGATTCATGGGACACATTGTTTTATGTCAAGAAGAATTTAAGAGTTGCCATAAAAAAATTTTTCCTGATGTTTTCCTAACACATTTAAAGCTCTACTATCGACAATTTAGCCGAGTGAAAAGAAGCCATTTTGTAGGTCATCAATAGTTTTCTGCTAACAAGACTTTGAGTTTCAATTATCACTTTGTTGCCACGGCTAACTTCCGCAAGACCCTCTATTTCATTCTTCTTTGCTTTTGTTTTTATGTCCTGTTTTTTCTGTCTAGAATGTAGGGTTTCACTTTTTATTTTTAATGCATATTTTCCTTTTTATTTCATTCTAAATCAAGATAGTTGTTATTTGTTTTCACTACGTGTTGACAAGTGATGCTATGAATACCGAGATACAAGATGGAACAAAAGCAAATGGTGGTTGTAAGTGCGTTAAAGATGTTCATAAAAGGGTTGAGATGGTTTTTACCTGCCCTTGAACATCACAATGGATTTATTTTGAGATACAGTGCAATAAGTATTGTCACTAGGAAATAAAAGCGATAGGTCGTTTATGCCCATTCAACTTTGTTGATCTAAAGATCTAAGTGTTATGAGAGTGGTTTGAATAAGTATTGCACTATGCAAACAATGGAATAAAATCCACTTATTATTTTATTATTATTAAGAGCATGTATTTTGTCTTAGTGTACAAATACAAATAAGACATGCAATTAGTTTGTCTATTTTATTTACTATCTTCAAATGGTTATAGTATGTTTGAAATGATTATTGATTCTTAATTATATTAAATTCAGATATTCATTAATTTGTTGTCACTTTCATTAAGGGAGACAAGAAAAAAAATTTGAAATGGAAGAGAGCACTAAGTTAACCTTTATTAGTTTTAAAAGTGTCTTCCTACTCATTTTGTACATAGATCTAAAGAGAGTTGACACATAAATTATTTGTGGTAGTATATACCTATTACATTTGGTCCATGTGATGAGTATGTGGTGAAAAAAATAACTCTAATTAATCACTCCAATGAAACAAATCCTTCATATTATTTTCTTATTGTCAAGAGTTTATATTCCTCTTGTAATCATATTAATTATTCCCTTTAGAAATTTTTAGATTTGTGGAACACTAGGATGAGACGACTCAAACGAGGGGCATCGATTGTGTTTCAATTAAAGTATCTCAGTTTTTGTTTTATTAATTTGTCACATTCTTTAATGATAGATAAAAATAAATAGTTTTCAGGTTAAAATAAATACTTCTCTCTCACAAATTAAAGACTCTTTTTTTGTTGTTGAATTACATTTGTTTTCGTTTCCTAAAATTGCTTCCCGATTTGTTGAGTATGAACCCTATTTTTCTAGTTATGAGATCAGGTTGGATGTGTAAGATAAACTTATTCATACATCCCTTCGAAATAGGGTTAACTCCTACTTTCATGGAGCATGATGATCATCTAGTTTTGTCTCAATACTAATTGGAGCAATTGTAAACCAAGAGCAAAGGGAAGAGGTTTGGTTGAAACCAATTTACATAATAGCACATGAGAAATTTCTCCAAACCAAGTCTAAAATGTTAAATAAAATAAAGAATAGAGATAATAACTTCACCAAAAGCGAGATAAAGTAGCATAAGAAGTTTATTTTTTAAATGCAATTCTAATGAAAATAATTATAATGATAAATAATTCAATAAACTTAACATAACAAATTATCGGAACAATGCTGGACATCAGTTTATATTAGTTCTTAAGAAAAATATAAAATAAGTTAAAGTTAAACAAATTATGGTGAACATTTTTTAAAATTATAATAATAATTTTCTATAGTGAGTGTGGATTTCCTAAAAAATGTTACCAATTAAGTACACCTAATGTCAAACAAACGTTATTTTTACACGTGTTTATAAATATGCATGAGACACTTTATTCGTTTTATGTCATGAAGAATTCAAGAGTTGTCATAATAAATTCTATTATGATGTTTTTGTAACACATTTATAGCTCTAATACCACTGTTTGGCCAACTGAAAAGAAGCGGTGTTTGAGGTCATAAATAATCTTCTCCTAGCAAGGATCTTGAGTTTCAATCTTCCTTAGCTGCCTTGACTAACTTCCGCAATGCCTTATGCTTCACTTCTCTTTGCTTCCTCATCTTGTCTGACCTTTTTTGTCTTGAATGAAGGGTTTATGCATTTTAGTTTATAAATTCACTTTTATCTTTTTAGTTCAATGCAAATTAAGATAGTGATTTATTTGTTTCCACTACCTAGTGACAGGCAATGCTACAAATACCGTGATACAAGATGCAAGAACCCAAATGAATATTTAATGTGGGCTAAAGGCAAAAACAAAAAGGGAGTGCCCTATTTATAAATTTGATTTCTTGTCCCAAACCTTCCAGTTGGGTTGTTTATTTCTAAAGATCGAGATGTTATGAGGGTTGTTTGAATAAATATTGCACTAAGCCGTCAATATAATAAAATCCCCTTATTAGCTTATTATTATATATTAAGAGTATACATTTTGACATAGTATACATTTAAGTGTATATGCATATACAAAATATATACGACATGCGATTAGTTTGCCTTAGTTCTTTATTTTCTTCAGATGGATGCAATATGATTGATAATATTATTGATTCTCAATTATATTAAATCAAGATATTCATTAATTTGTTGTCACTTCGCCGAATGAAAATAACAATAAAACCAAATCACAAATGGAAGTGCACTAAGTTAACCTTAATGAGTTTTGTCAGTGTCTCCATACTCATGGTGTATACAAATCTAAAGAGAGTCGCCTTTGACATTGTTTGTTATAATTTATACCTATTTTAAATTTGCTTCATGGTTCCTTAGGGCTAGCCACAACAATGGCTGCCTCATCTTTTCTCACATATTTTCCTCCCTTGTCTCCATACCAGCACTACTCTTTTTCCAATTATCTCCCTATCGGCTGCCACTCCGACCCTGACTCCCTCCAAGGCTTTTGTGGGGGTAGACCTCGATCACTTTGACAACGGCATGCATAGTACAGTTCGCAGAAGAAGAGCACCCTACAAGTGAACTGCATGTCGATATATATAATTTTTATGGACCTAGCTGTTCGCACTGAGGTTTGGAAACTTTGATTAGCACAAACTATGGTCGATTTTATGTATGGGTATTAGTCATAACTTTCAGAAGTTTGTATTCTTTAAGTCATGTATAAGGGTGGAAACAAGTCTGACTTGCTTGCGAATTGTTCAAGTTCGGCTCGACTCGACTTAAGCTGGTTGTCAATTTCGAGCCGAACTCAAGTCTAGTGATTGTTCTGCTCGAAAGCTTTATAATTTTTATTCCCTGCATTTACTCTCCCACTCAGTATCTCCCTCCCGAAAGTCAAATGTTATTTTGGGTTCATCTTCTGATAAGGTTTTATTAGGCTCTTTCCTTTCCATGGGTCTGTGGTTTTCTTACATGGTCATTCAGTGTTTGGAGGATGTATAGAAGTAGATTTTGAGGTAGGTCTATTAATATTTTCTTTTTGTATTCCCTTTTCTTCTAATGTTTTCTCTCTTCTCCCTCATTTTCTATTTTTTTTATTTTCTCCAGATATTTTAGTTTTGCTCTTGTTGATGTCCTTTTTCCTCTTTTTCGATTCTTTATTTGTGCTTTTCGAATTTCAATTTTTTTTTGTCTATATAATATATTGTTTTATTTTTTTATTATTTATGTATTGGATTATTCATTCTTTTGTCTTTGTTTCTTTCATTTGTTCTCCACGGTTCATCTTTCTTGCCTAAATCTTGTATCAAATCTATCTCTTGAATAGGCTTGTGCTTGGGCTCGAGATCAAGCTCGAGCTCTGCTAATGGTTCAAGGTCAAGTGGCACTAAAGGTTCGAGGTCGAGATCGAGCCCGAGAGAAAACATTAGAAGGTTGTTATGTAAGGTTGTTATCTACACCATTTAAAATCACTAAGCCTGTGGTATTTTTTTTATAAAAATCTTGGGACCGCCTAAGTTGTTATTCTATTAGTTTGTTACTTGCTTTGATGAACCACAAAAATAAATATTTCACATGTTACAATATGAAAAGTTGGGTTGTGCTGTTGGGTCATGTTGTTACTCATCCATATATCCCCTTCGAAATAGCACTAACTCCCTCTGATTTCAGGGTGCATGATGATCATATATGTACTAATTGGGGCAACCAATTAAGTGCAAAGAGAAGAGATGTAGTTGCTTTTGAAACCGAATTGCATAATACACTTGAGAAATTTTCCCAAATGAAGTCCTAAATGTAAAATAAAATAAAGAATTGAGATGGTAACTTCAACAAAAGAGATCAAGTGACACAAATAGTTCATATTTTATATGCATTGCTAACTAATATAATAAGGATGATAAATAGAGTGGTGCAACTCACTTTCATAAGCTAAACAGAATAAATTTTTGAAAAAAAATTTGGAAATAAGTTTTTGCCAGTCTTAAGAAAAATTAAAATAAAATTAAAGTTGAACACGATTTATTTTAATCATTTTTAAAAATTATAATAAGTTTTTTTATAGTAATTAGTGTAGATCTCCTCAAAATAATTGTTATCATGTACTCTGAATATCAAAGAAATTTTTAGGCATGTTTATTAAGATGCACGAGATACATTATATGTCATTTTTTGGCATGTTTATTAAGATGCATGGGACACATTATGTCATTTTTAGGCATGTTTATTAAGATGCATGTGACACATTGTTTGTTTTATGTAAAAGAAGAGTTTAAGAGGTGTCATAATAATTTTTTTTTTCCTGATGACATCTATTTCCTCTGTACTACTCTCCAGAGTACTCTATTTTCCTCTGCCTGAGATCCAAATACTTGATCCTTCGACTCCCATAGTTCGCTCCAAGTTGTTTGGTCCCTACCATTTCTCTTCGACTGGTACTCTCACAACGTGTTCGCAGAGAAAGGTAAGTGCGCCATAGGGGTATAGACTCAAGTGACGCCATGAATGAAACTTGTGGAGAGGGATGCCTAGGGTTTAAGTGGTTTAAGATGAGATGACCTTGGGGATTTCAGCTATTCTAGTATCTTCTTGACATATTTCAAATTTCCATTAATACTACTGCTACGATGCTTTGGATTCTGTGTGGTTCGAATGGAGAGGGTAATAAGAGGGAGAGAAGAGAAGCGAAGTAGAACTTGACTTGGAGTTTGATAGTTGGTGTCAGTATTACGGAATGCATAAGAGAGAAAAAGAGAAGAGATGAGGACGTGGGACTTGTTTGGTTAGATGTTTGCTATAAACTTATTCTAGCCAGCCATCTATAAATGTGTTTCAGATAAAAAAAAATAGTGTTTGAGGTCATAAATATTATTTCCTCTAGGCTTATAAGATTCAAATCAATAACAAGCTTATTGGATATATGTTAAGGATCCAATACGCTTATTGGATTATCGATAAGGATCCAGTATCCTTATTGAATATCTAATAAGGATCCAATAACTCATAAAAAATGATAAAATTTAAAACTAATAAAAAATAATAAAAATTTATTTTGTCACCTGCCCCCTTCCCCTGCGGCCCCATCCTCCCACCACTACAGACGATCCCCATCTTGGCCCCACCCCGCCCAAGATAAATTGTTATCATGTCCACTAAATATCAAATAAATGTCATTTTTAGGCATGTTTATTAAGATGCATGGGACACATTGTTTGTTTTATGTCAAGAAGAATTTAAGAGTTGTCATAATAAATTTTTTTCATAACGTTTTCCTAACACATTTAAAGCTCTAGTATCAACTATTTAGCCGAGTGAAAAGAAGCAATTTTGTAGGTCATCAATAATCTTCTCCTAATAAGGGTTTGAGTTTCAATCATCTCTTTGTTGTCGTGGCCAACTTTCGGAATATCCTCTTCTTCAGTCTAAAACGAAAGAATATTCTAACTTATAATAACATGATATATTGTACCAAAAGAAAAAATAATAAATATTGTGAAATAATTTTTTGTTAACAGAATTTATTAAGTGATATCTTATTAAATAAAAATAATAATCTTAAATTAAATAAAAAACAAAAGAAACATCATAACAATTTTATGAAATTAAAAATAATTTTATACTTTAATATTTAAAGTAATATTATTTTAAATTAGTTATTTTTATTTAATTACTTTTTACTTATTATTTTTAAATATTTATGGTTTTATAATTTTTGTAAAATAAAATTAACATAGAATCAAATTAAGTAAAAATTAAAAATAATTAAACTTATTAAATTATTTATTTATTTTTATTTTTGTGCTTTCAGCGTTACTGGCTTTCAAAGCTAGTGAAATAAAGAGTTGAGAAGGTTACTTTAACTAAAGACAAAAAGTACCATAAGGAGTTCACATTTTAAATGCTTTGCTAATGAAGATATTGAGGATGAGTAGCACACCTCTCTTTCATAAGCTAAAATAAAAAATTTTATGAAAAAAAATTATACCAGTAATTAAAAAATTAAAATAAGATAAAGTTGAACAAGATTTATTTTTATCATTTTTCAAAATTGTAATAATAATTTCTTAAGTAAGTGTGGATTTCCTCAAATAAATTGTTATCATGTCCACTACATATCTAAGAAATGTCATTTTTAGGCATGTTTATTAAGATGCATGGGACACATTGATTGTTTTATGTCAAGAAGAATTTAAGAGTTGTCATAATAAATTTTTTCCTAACATTTTTCTAACACATTTAAAGCTCTAGTATCTACTATTTAGCCGAGTGAAAAGAAGTACTTTTGTAGGTCATCAATAGTCTCTCCTAACAAGGCTTTGAGTTTCAATCATCTCTTTGTTGTCATGGCTAACTTCCAGAATATCCTCTACTTCAATCTTCTTTGTTTTCTTTTGATGTCCTATTTTTTCTGCCAAGAATGTAGAGTTTTTTATTTTTATTTTTATTTTTTTTATTTTTATTTCCTTGTAAATCAAGATAGTCGTTTATTTGTTTTCACTACCTGTTGATAGGTGATGCTGTGAATACCGAGATACAAGATGCAACAAAAGCAAATGATGATTGTAAGTGCGTTAAAGACATCTATGGTGACAGGTGGGTCATTTTTATCTGCCCTTGCACATCACGACGTTATTATAGCGATATGCAGTGCAATACGTATTGTCACTAGGAAATGAAAGCAGTGGGTTGTATATGCCCATTCAACTCTGTTGATCTAAAGATCAAGAAGTTATATATGTGGTTTGAATAAGTATTGCACTACGCAAACACTGGAATAAAAATCCACTTATTAGTCTATTATTATTAAGAACTTGTATTTCAATTTGTCTTAGAGTACATATATGCTCAAATGCATATATATACAAATAAGACATGCAATTAATTTGTCTATTTTCTTTATTATCTTCGGATAGTTATGTTACGTTTCAAACGATTATTGATTCTCAATTATATTAAATCCAAATGTTCATTAATTTCTTGTCACTTTCAGTATGGGAGACAAAAAAAATCTGTAATGGAAGACCACTATGTTAACCTTTATTAGTTTTATGAGTGCCTTCCTACTCAATGTATACACAGATATAAAGAGAGTTGCCATTAAAATTATTTGTGGTAGTATATACCTGTTACATTTGGTCCATGGTTCCTCTAGGTATAAGATGAATATAATGTGATGAGTACGTGGTGTGAAAAACAACTCTAATTAATCACTCTAAAATAAATCCTTCATATTATTTTCTTATTGGTAAGAGGTAGTTTTCCTCTTGTAATCATATTAATTCTTCCCTTTTGAAATTTTTAGATTTGTGGAACACTAGGATGAAATGACTCAAACGAGAGGCATCACTTGTGTTTTTATTATTGTGCCTTAGTTTTTTGTCTATTAACTTGCCACCTTCTTTAATGAAACATAATAATAAAAAGTTTTCGGGTTACAATACAACATGTTGGGACATGTGGTTGGTTCTCTTTCACAAAGGTTTTTTTTTTTGCTGTTGAATTACATTTGTTTTCATTTTCTAAAATTGCTTCCCAATTTGTTTATCCTGAACCTCATTTTTCAAATCATGGGATCAGGTCAGATGCGTAGTAGGGTTAACTCCCCTTCAATTCATGGATATATGAAGCATGATGATCATCTAGTTTTGTCTCAATACTAATTGGTGCAATTATAAGCCAAGAGCAAAAAGAAGAGATTTATTTGAGCTTTTGAAACCATTTTGCATAATAGCACATGATAAAGTTCTCCTTACCAAGTCTGAAATGTTAAATGAAATAAAGAATAGAGAAAATAACTTCATAAAAAGCGAGATAAAGTAATATAAGAAGTTTATTTTTTAATTACAAATTTAATGAAAATAATAATAATGATAAATAATTCAATAAATTGAACATAACAAATTATCAAAAAAATGTTAGTCATCAGTTTATATTATTCTTAAGAAAAATATAAAACTAAAAAAGTTTAAAATTATGGTGAATTTTTTTTGAAAATTATAGTAATAATTTTCTATAGTAGTGTGGATTTCCTAAAAAAATTGTTACCAATTAAATGCACCTAATATCTAACAATTAGTGTTTTTTTTACACATGTTTATAAATATGCATGGGACATTTTGTTTGTTTTATGTTATGAAGAATTCAAGAGTTGTGATAATAAAAAAAAATTTGACGTTTTTGTAATACATTTAAAACTCTAACACTACTATTTAGCCAAGTGAAAAGAAGCAGTATTTGAGGTCATAAATATTCTTCTCCTCACAAGGATCTTGAGTTTCAATCTTCTATTAACTGCACTTCTCTTTGCTTCCTCATCATGTCCTAACTTTTCTATCATGTATGAAGGGTTTACACATTTTATTTTACTAATTAATGCATTGTTTCCTTTTTACTTCAATGCAAACCAAGATATTTTGAAAATGTAAATGGTCGCTCGAGTGAAACATTGGACTTGATAAGAGGAGATAATCCCTTTGGAAAAATGACAACTCATAGACCCATTATTGATCATGGGATAATTTATGTAATCATGTTATTAAAATGACAAATCTCCTATTTTGTATAAAAAAAATCTCTTTAATTTTTTACGTACTGAAGTGGACTAGACAAAAACACTCAGTAACATAATAGTTCGTCATCAATATTAGCATATATACTAGTTGGTGGTTAATAACATATTAGTTACAAATGTTACTTGTGTTTAATTAGGGGTGGCACTTAACCGAGCCGGCTCGTGAACAACTCGAGCTCGGCTCGGTAAAAGCTCGATTTGGCTCGAATTATTTCGAGCTCGAATCAAACTTGAGCCTTTAGTAAGGCTCGTTTAGTTAAATGAGCCAAGCTTGAGCTTTAGGTAGTTCGACTCGAAGCTCGACGAGCCGACCCGTTTATAGTTTTAGTAATATATTTTTAAAATTGGGTGTAATATTTTAGCTTTTTGAAGAAGCGGTTCTTTCAGCAATTGTATTTATAATTGTCTTTTTAATTTTTTATCAATGATTCTATTAACCAAAATTAATAATTAACTAAAATTTTTTGAAGTTCTATGATTTTTTGTTTTAGCATGATTAGTTAAATAATTAATTTATAATCACTAATTTAGATTTTAGACCTATTATTGTAAATAAATTTAACTAGAATAATTAAAAAGCCCAAATTGGCAGACGTATTATGCATGAGTTGGAGCTCACACTGGGCTTTTATGCCCTGGAGCTCAACCTGAGCTTGACCTGGGCATGGTCAGGAGCTCGAGCTGGAGCTCGGGCTCGATTAGGGGATTGAGCCCACTCGAATCGAGCTCAAGCTCATTCGAGTCGCTTGAGCTCGAACTTGAGCCCAGCTGTGGGCTCGAGTCCGAGCCCGAGCCCAAGCTCGAGCTCATGTATAATGGGCTGAGCCGAGCTCGAGCCATCATAGGTTCGGCTCGGCTCGGCTCATTTCCAGCCCTATGTTTAATATTAATTGGGTGCTGGTAACATAGTTTTACCAACATTAATTAACCTAACACATTATCCCTAATGCATCCACGAGTCGTAATTTTTCCAATCCATTTCAAACTCGATCTAGAATCCGAAATCCAAGTTGACTCGGCCGAATCGCCTTTTAACCATACTGAGTCCACAACCCTAGTTCAGGTCATCCCTTGTGAGATAACGTACAATAACTGGTTCATGGATCTCGTGGGATACCGCATGGGTGAAGTCCAAAGCCCCTTGCAGATACTATTGGGTGCATGTTATTGTATCAATGTACACTATATTTTTTTCTACTCTATAGTTTATATATAATATTGTCTATACTTTTTTTTTTTTTTTTTTTTTTAAAAATTTTGTGAACTTTAAATAAAAATGTAGGGACAAGATCCGTAATCGACTCCATTGGATTTATATGGTGGAGTTGAGTGTTGAGAAGAAGCATTACGTTTCTCCGATGGTTGGTCAAATGTGTATGAGTCTCCGTCGTCTGGTCAAATTAGTTCGACTCTCTCAAACAGAACAAGAGGCTGTTTCTTTTGGATGGGTTTTTCTAGTCAAAATGGACTGCGAATCAAGATAGTGTTATTTTATTTTATAGACTGCCTGATCTGTATACTATATATAGCTGCTTCTTCTTCTTCTTCTTCACCGACTGTGATCACTAGCTAGCGAAGAAGAAAAAAATGGCTAGCTTCGGAGTGATCCTCCTCCTCTCTGCAGTGACTCTTATGTTTTGCTTCTTCTCTCCCACCCGTTCCGACCCGGATTCTCTGCAGGACTTCTGCGTGGCGGATTTGTCGTCGAAGGTGGCGGTGAACGGGTTCCCCTGCAAACCCAACTCCGCCGTGACCTCCGACGACTTCTACTTCGCCGGGCTGGCGAAGGAAGGGAACGTGTCGGCGAACCCCTTCGGCGCGGCGGTTACCCTCGGGAGCGTGGCCACCTTCCCGGGCCTGAACACCCTGGGGATCGCCATGAACAGGGTGGATTTCGCGCCGGGGGGGATCTCCATGCCCCACACCCACCCCCGGGCCACCGAGATGGTGTTCGTCCTCAAGGGGAGGCTCCTCGTCGGCTTCGTCAGCTCCGCCAACGTGCTCTACTCCAAGGTGGTCAAACCCGGGGAGCTGTTTGTTATCCCCATGGGGCTCATTCATTTCCAGCAGAACCTCGGGAAGGGGAAGGCCCAGGCCGTGACGGTGTTCAACAGCCAGAACGGCGGCGCCGTCCTCCTTTCGCCGGGGCTTTTCGGGGCCAAGCCGGGGATCCCGAGCTCGGTCCTGGCCAAGGCTTTCCGGGTCGACGAAAAGCTAGTCAACGACATCAAATCCAAGTTCGGTGCTTGAGATCTTCCTTCCTGTCGTTTCATAACATGCACGTTGCAACTTTGATGTTCCATCCCCTCTAGTACCCATTTAATATGTTTGTAGGGTATTTTGATCATCATCATCATATCTGTTCCGAATTCGACGAGGAAATAAATCAATTACACAGCAAATTGCTTGAGCTTAATTCTTGCCTACCTACCTATATATCTTATTATTATAAGAATCACATGAAAACCGAAACGGGTATTTGAATTGTCAGGGGTACATGTGCTATATCCTGGAACACTGCCATTAATACTCCACGTTCCTCTTTGTCTCTTCTTCACTCTACTGGTCATTATTTAATGAAAACCAGTACCTGAATATGTAGTGTATATACCAACGAACGATGCTGCTTAATTAGATTATGCTAGCTGCTTAGATTCTTGCGCTCCCTTCCCCGGCCAGTTGTTGTTTTTATTTTCAAGTAATTAGTTTATCACTGCCAGATCGAAGTGAGAGATGTCCCAGCAGTAGTTATATATTGATATCTTGGCCTGTCAATGGTGTCGTCAAGTCGGGTGTCTTGATCGACGAGGGGATAAGGGGTCCTTATCCTGGAGTGGGAACTGGGAAGTGAAAGGGCCGGGACAGATATACATATATTTTAGGAAAGTGATCGAGATGGGCGTGTTCACGACGGAACCGATCTGCATCTTCTCGATTATTCCTTACCTGCGTGCCGCGCGCGGCCTTATATCGATCTCTGCCCCACTTCCCACCTGTACCACCGCTGTCCATTCTCTATTTTAACTATTTTTGGGTATTTGTTTTTAGAATTACTACTCATAAAATAATTAATGTAAAAATCTGGAGCATATTGTTAAAATATCATACAATGCCTTTCCAAAAGTAAATTGAACCGAACCCTTTTTTTTTTTTTTTTTTCTTTGGTTTTTATTATCGACACATTTTTGCTGATACATATAGTAATGTGCCACTTGCTATAAGGTAAGGTGCTTGTGCGCTTGAGAGGTCGTGGTAGCCTGTAGGGTGGCACTGAATCGAGCCAACTCGTGAGTAACTCGGGCTTGGCTCGGGCTTGGCTCGGTTCGGCTCGAAAATGGACCGAACTCGAGAATGAAATGTAACTCGTTTACATAACCGAGCCGAACTCGAGTTTCGGGTGACTCAGTTCGAAAGCTCGTCGAGCCACTCGAGAACCAGAGAACCACGATTTGGGTATTTAAAAATCAAAGAACCCAAAATCGCTTCCGCTCCCCAAAATCCTATTTCCTTTCTTCCTCCCGATTTCTCTTTCCCTTTTCTTCTAGATTTCTACTCTTCTTCGATTTTTTCTCTCTTCCAATCTTCCTCAATCTCTCTATATCTCTACATAGAAAGTAATCTAACTCTTCTTTTATGTTGTTTCCTTTTACAGATTTTCCAAACGGCGGAAGCCCTAAGTCTCTGTCGTCGATGGGAGAAGTTCTTCAAGTCAAGCAATAGTTGAGAAATCAAAAGAAAAGAAGCCAACAACTTGTGCAATAAGCTCGTAGCTTCCTCCTTTCTCTTTCAATTCTTCTATTTTCTTTTAATTCTTCTGTTTTCTTTCAATTCTTCTATTCTCTTTCAAATCGTCTATTCTCTTTCAAATCGTCTGTTCTCTTTCAATTCTTCTGTTCTCTTTCAATTCTTCTGTTCTCTTTCAATTCTTCTGTTCTCTTTCAATTCTTCTGTTCTCTTTCAATTCTTCTGTTCTCTTTCATTCTTCTGTTCTCTTACAATTTTGAGTATAGATTTGGTGTCGATTGGAGGTGTTATATCATCAAATAGAGGCACTATTGTCCCTAATTTTTAATTTATTTAGCTTCTATATTGTTTATTGCTTCTGATTGTGTGATTCGGCTTGCTTCTATATTGCTTATTGCTTCTGATTGTGTGGTTCGGCTTGCTTCTATATTGTTTATTGCTTCTGATTGTGTGGTTCGGCTTGAAGATAATTGAACACTATATTATTTACTTGCATCTTGTATGGGTTTGATGTGGCTTGATTGGAGGTGGTATATCTATAATTGTGTTGGTTGACTGACCATGCCCGTTTCTGTGGTTATGTGGATTGTTAATATTACTTAGACAATTGATATTGTTCATGAACTCAGAAGTGGCTGTTATTCATGCATACTTTTTCTGTTGTTTTCTTAGATTGCTTTGCTTTTTCCTTTTATAGTCTTTCTTTTCCTTCAATGCTAGGAACCATAAGTAAAATACATATAACTTAAATTATACCTTCTAACATTCTGCATTGCACAATGAGAAGGATGTGAATGGCAAGTAGAATAGTGTTTAAGAAGCTTTTCAAATTAAAGCTGTTCATGCCGAAAATGAATTAATAAATCTATTGGTGCATAGGGACTGATTGCATCAGGAAAAGGTTTCAGGAGTCATGTCACTTACCCTTCTTTAAATGTACCACCCTTGTTAGGATGATATGTAAGTTGTTGATACATAGAACATGCATTGCTTGAACTAGCATTCTCTTGCTTGAATTTCAAAAACAATGTGGGAAATAGAAATACCCCATTCTTTCTCCAATGAAACTAGTAAGTAAGATAATTAATCATGTGTCTTGCAATATTTATATTTGCTATACTACCTAGTCCTCTTCGTTTTATTGGTTGACTGGTTCTATAGTTTATAATTTTGATGGTCACTTATTCTCTGGTCGTACCTCTTTATTTGACACTCTAATGTTTGTCATTTCATTAGCTCTTTTCCTTCTTGTTGTTCTTGAGGATTCAAATATTGTGCGTTTTTATTTTCCCAAGAACAACATCAGGTCAGTTCAATTGGTTTCTGCCACTCTATTCGTTCAATGCATTTCCAACTCCAATCAAAACACTAAAAAAAAAATAGAATAGATTGGGGGAAGGGAAGCTAAGTTCAACCGAATAAGGACATCCCATTGATGGGAAAGGCAGGACCCTCCCTTCTATCTCTCTCTCATCTCATTTGCTCTCTTTCATCTCATTTGCTCTCTCTCCGGCTCCAATTGTCGTACCACTTCCTCTTTTCATTCATTTTTGCATCCTTCTGAAAGACAATATTTAAAGTGAATAATCCTGCTAGTTTTTACCTCAGCTCAAGTTTTAAAAGTTGTCATCTTTCTCCCTCTCTCTCTCTGGTCCTACCCCTTCATTTGGCAAGCTAGCATTTGCCATTTCACCAGCTGCATTTTTTATTTGTTCTTGAGGTTTCAACCGGTGTGTTGTTTGATTGAAATTCTCACCCACTGGTGAAAGAGGCTCGTTCTCAGTGATTTCCTCTCTTTTCTATTATTGACATTGAATCCTCATCAATGCCATCAGCATAATTTCTTCTATGTTTATGATCTTCTGGCTCCAATTGTTATGTATAAGTTTATAATTTTGTTGGTTATGTAGTTTTATGATTTTATAGGTTCTACAGTTTTAATATTGATATTTCATTTGCATTAGGTAGTAAGGATGTCATCTCCTTCTTCATCCTCGATAGTTGTTAATGCTTATCGTAGTGAGGTTAGAATTGATGGTCAAGTTCCACAAGATAATCTAACTCAAACTACTCAACCATTAGAGAACCCAGGACAAGGTCTTCAAAATGAGGAAGAGAACCCACAACAAGGGACCTAAAATGAGGTAGAGAACCCACAATAAGGGACCCAAAATGAGGTAGAGAACTCACAGCAAGGTACCCAAAATGAGGAAAGAACTCAAGGTTTAAAAAGGAAGAAAACTTCTCCTATTTGGTCAAAATTTACAGACATTTCTATTCCAGATGGTACTAAGAAAGCTCAATGTATTCATTGTAAGAGAAATTATAGTATCAATAGCACTGGATCAACCTCACACGAGTAGGCATTTGAAGGTTTGTGCTAGTAGAAAAGTGACAATGAGAAAACAGAAAAATTTAAATTTTCAAGCAGTGGACAACAACGTAGATAGGAGTTTAGTTGGTCCTCTCTTGAATTTTGGAGGTGAATATGATCAAGCAAAAATGAGAAAAGCTATTGCCCATTGGATTCTTATGCATGAACACCCTTTCATGGTTGTTGAAGAGGAAGGTTTTAATTTTTTCTTGAAAATAGCAAATGTGAACTAAGCAAAAATATCTCGTAAGACCATTAAGAGTGAGTGCATAGAGGTATATGAGTCTAAGAAGAAGAAATTGAAAATTGAAAATGTGCGAGAAAGTGTCAAATTTATTAACCAGACAGAAGCAAGACTTCGCACTTTTTCAGAAATAGTAGAACAATTACAACTAGGAGAAATAAGGTGGATCGTTGATTGTCCAACTCGTTGGAACTCTACTTATGAAATGTTGTCATGTGCTCTAAAGTTTAAAGATATTTTTCCTAGATTTCAAGATAGAGAACCTACCTATGATTATTTGCCAAGTCTGGATGAGTGGGAAAAAGTTGAAAAGATTTGTGAGATTTTGGAAGTTTTTAATGTTGTCACTAAGATAATCTCAGGGAGTAATTACCCTACTTCGAATTTATACCTCAGTGAGGTTTATAGGGTATAAAAAGTTCCCAATCGTAATATTGACAGTCACAATGTATTTGTTAGGGCAATGGTGAATAAAATGAAGGGTAAATTTGATAAGTATTGGGGTGAAGCTAACTTGTTGATGGCCATAGCTTCAGTTTTAGATCCAAGGATCAAATTCAGGTTGATTGAGATGTGTTTTCCAGAGATTTATTCTGAGGTGGAAGTTAGATTGAAAATAAACATAGTTTGTGATACCTTATTTCAGATACTTGATGAGTATGTTGTTATGAATAATGTGAGAATTGGTAATGAAGCTTCTTCCAGTGGAGGCTCTTTAGATGCTTCTACAAGTTCTGGCTCTCATTCTTCATCAAGTTCAGGTTGGTCAAAGTTAATGAATTATGTGAGACAAGTGGAAGTGTTTTCTTCACCGAGGTCTGAGTTGGAGAACTATCTTGAAGATGGTGTTTATATTTGTGAAACGTCTCAATATGACTTTGATGTTTTAGAATGGTGGAAAATAAATAACTTAAAATTTTGGTTTTTATCAAAGATGGCAGCAGATATTCTTGCAATTCCTATATCCATTGTGGCTTCAGAGTCTACCTTTAGTGCTGGTGGTAGAGTGATAGATTCTTATCGCTCTTCTCTTGCTACAAATATTGTTCAAGCTTTGATTTGTGGTGGTGATCGGGTAAGGATTCATGGTGTAAAAAAAATTCAAAAGGTAAATATTTAACAGAATAAAATAATTTTTTTCTTAACTTTTTTAGCTTCGCCTTACAATTTTCTGATTGATGAATGCAGGCTGAAAAGAAACCAATGGAAGTAGTGTTGCCTATTTCTTGATATTTTTACATTTCCATTATTCAGGTAAATTTAATATTTTTTTATTATATCGATGTTATTAGGTCTAAATTTGTTTGTGTCATGCTAACATGGTTGTATGTGTGACAGGAACGTAATTGCAGTTGGGAGCTTGGAGGCATCATTATATGAAAGAAATTATTAGTCAAGACATGACATCTTAGGAATAGGTTTTTTTTTAAGAGTTAGATCCAAGTGTCAAGTACAAGATTTTTTGTAATTGTGTGTTGAATATGATTAACATGCTTTATTAGCATATTTATTGGAAAATGTCTTTTTTATGTTTAGACTATAAAAGATTAACATATTTGAATGAAATTTTTTGAATATGATATTTTTTATGTTATTTATTTATATATTACCGTGGAGCTATTAAATTGTGAACAGAAATATTATAATTGTTATATATATTTTTTCTCAATTTTATTGAGAATTATGTTTGTGAATTCCATTAACAAAAAAATTATCAATAATTAATTAAAAAAAATTTAAAGTTGTATGAATTTTTGTTTAGCGTAGGGTAAGTAATTAACAGTTATTTATGTATAATTACTAATCTAAGTATTGTAGATAAAATTTAATTATACCAATTAAAAGAGGCCTGAATTAACAGATCTATGTTAGGCATGGGATTGAGTTGGGCTCGGGCTCATGGTAGGCATGGGATTGAGCTGGGTTCGGCTCATGGTAGGCATGGGATTGAGCTGGGTTCGGCTCATGGTAGGCATGAGATTGAGCTGGGCTCGGGCTCATGGCATGGGATTTAGCTAGGCTCGGGCTCATGCTAGGCTCCGGCTCATGCTGGGCTACGGCTCCAGCTGGGCTCGAATACGGGCTCGAATACGGGCTCAAATACGTCCTCGATATCGGGCTCAAATACGGGCTCGATATCGAGCTCGAGCTCGAACTTGAGCCCAGCCATGGGCTCGAGTCCAAGCTTGAGCCCGAGCTCGAGCTGAAGGTAAAATGGCTGAGCTGAGCTCGAGCCAGCATAGATTCGGCTTGGCTCGGCTCATTTCCACCCCTAGTGGTAGGGGGTGGTCATCGGGTCGGGTTTTTTGGGTAACCCGACCCGACCCGACCCAAAAAATTGGGGTTTGGATTTCAAAATCCAACCCGTGGGTTGGGTCCGGGTTTGGGAATCCAAACCCGACCTCGGGTCAGGTCGGGTTCGGGTTTACCCAGACTCGACCTTCGGGTTTTTATTTTTATTTTTTCTTGATTTATTTAAAAAATACATATAAAAAATCAATTTTTGCGGGTCGGGTTCGGGTTTTAAAAACCCGTGCAAGTTTTTTACGAGTTCAGGTTTCGGGTTTATAAGTCAAGTCGGGTTCGAGTTTTCAGAAACCTAACCCAAACCCGACCCGTGCCCACCCCTTGTCGTGGGCAGCAGGTACCCCCATTACTTAGGCTTGTGCTTGCTCATTTAATCTTTTTTTTGTGGTACTACTATTTTATCTTTATAATTATATATCAATAAATAAAATGTGACAATAAAATGACTAACTTAAATTCACATATTAATTAGAATTAAGATAAAATTTAAATTTAAATTTTAATAGTTAAAATAAAATATTCGTTTTAAAAATTTAAATTATATCCTTGAGTCTTTATTAGGGATTATTTTGATCATTAGATATCAATAAATAAAATAAAATAATAAAAATAATTAAATTAAATTTATATTATAAAAATAATTACAAAAATAATCATTTAAATTTTAAATATTAAAATAAAAATTTGCATTACTCACGTCTATTGTTGATTACTAGTAATAACTAATATAAAGAAGTGTAAGAAGTGTTGATAACGTTTCCATGTTATTACATTCGTTTATTAAGGTATCTATAGTATCTCCGATATGTTTCCGTTTCTATGGGTTCTCATACTTTGCATTTTCCGTATACTTCAAACTTTGGTCGCCCCTATCTCCCTTCCCCACTATGTGGGTCTGGGCTTAGTTGAAGAGTTTTCAGTGATCGAAGGGTTTTGAAGAGTGAAGTTTTAAACCGGTTCTTAGTTTTAATGAGAGGTATTTTCGACATTATATCCATGATTCATTATTTAGCGGCATACATTGGTGACTCAATATTTTCAAAATAATCATTCTGTAAGAATGTTTATTCAATCGTATTTCATTCATATTTCGTGAGTGTTTGTTTCCCAGTTGGACTAGGAAAGTTTACATAAGAAAATCAAAGAAGATTGTGATTACAGCTAGATAAGATTACAAAATCGTAACTGATTAGGATTCTAAGAAGGAAGGTGATTACAAAATCGTAATTGATTAGGATTCTAAGAAGGAAGGTGTGTCAGTGTGTACTATCGACTGTACCATCTTCTGATACTTGGTGTATAACTCCTTGTGTAACTTTGTCTGTATCATTGGGTTATACTTAATGTCTAACACATTCCATGAGTCATAATTCTCTATTTCTTTTCTCCCAATACGTCAATAAGATATAAAGTTTATCCAATATTCAAGCTAAAATTATTAAGCTAAAATTAGGAAGACTTAGACTCTTTTCTATTAATAAATTAGAAACATTATTAATTACCTCACTCTTAATTTCTAGATTGAAAATCCATGAATATTTGATTTTATCTACTTTAAATTTCTTTTTTATTGGTACGTGGTATGACTTAGAAAATTGTTACTCCAATATCCAACAATATTATTCTTATAATTTGTCTTATAGAATATCTGTGTATGATTTTAGGTACAATGAAGTGACGACACAACACTTTATTTTTAAATTGAATGAATTTTATAGATTTCTTAGAGCAGGTTGACGCCATTGTTAATTTGTATTTATTTATTTTTTTAATGTGAAAGCATAATAAATAAAGATAAAGGTTCTATATAATGTACGTAGAGGCCGAAAATTGATGTCCCATCTATTGCAAGTCCATCCACCGATCCATCCATTCATCTGCCATCTAATCCGTCACAGGCCCTCCATCGGCCTGCCCACCATCTATCCGCGGACCCGACCGTCAAGTCACTGTCCACCATCAATTAATTGTCAGGCCCACGTTGCCATGTTGTCTCCGTCACATTAGCGCCACTTCATCGCCACCATCACAGTCATCGCTTCGTCATCCTCGCTACCTGCAATGCCGAGATCGACCAAGTCCTGGTCCAAACTCACAAAAAATGGCAAGTCAAGTGCACCATCCCCCAAGGAGAAAAAGGCTGAAGGTTGATTACAAATAACCAGAAAATAAAAACGCTAGGGGTTTAGAAATTCAAGCTCAGAAACCATAGATAAGAATTCTCCACTCAAACTCAAGTCTCCTCCTAAAGGACAGTTGCATCGCACTCAGTTTGTCGAGAAGCTATACACGACCTTGAAAACGTCAACAAACTGATCAAACGGAGTACAACATTCTCCATTCAACTGACTAAATCTATCAATAGTTCATGTCTCTAGTCTCGGAGTTCGTGGTTCATCGAATTGCAAGAGGCCCCAAACTTATTCGCACAACTGCAAAATTTCCCAATTTTGAACTTGTAAAATTTTCTGTAACTTGGATCAATCAATTTGCATCGTTACGTCGGACCCGATGATTTTGGTGAAAATAGTGTCGAATGATTTTGGTTGAAGGCCGGCCCAAGGAAAGAAGCAAAAGGTTATTTAATTAAACTTTTTCACCAATTAAATTAAAAAAAAATACATTCTTCTTTTTTATTATGAGCTAATCAATGTTTGACGGGTTTGTAAGAAGACTGAACAGAACCAATTAATGAATCAATTAAGTGCTTAATTAATTTTCAAGGATTTATTTATTTATTTATTTATTTTGTTGGTGAGCATGTTGGTGACCGGATAAAAAAAAAAAAATAATAATAATAATAATAAAAAATTAATAAACTGTTGATGAGATGGACATCTTACTTAAGATTCCCGGCCGGTCAAAATACTCAAGCTCATCTCCTTATTATATGTGTATGTTTAAAATGATAACCAAAGTCCAAATGGTTAAGTATACCGTCTCCCAGGAATATATATATATATATATGACTCCATCCATGAGTGTATAAATATGCCTGTGGTACTTCCCTAGTAATCAGCCTAGATCGCTTCCAGCTTTAATTGGTAGACCAACCTACAACAATGGCGGCCTCCTTCACCGGAGTCTCACCATCCTTCTTCCTAATTCTCTCTCTGACGACGACACTGTTTTCTTCCCTGATCATCATCTCTCCGAGCCGGTGTGATCCGGACTCGCTCCAAGACTTGTGCATTGCAGACCTGTCCTCCAAAGTGGGTCTGAACGGGTACCCCTGCAAACCCGCCTCCGCCGTGACCTCCGAGGACTTTTTCTTCTCCGGCCTGACCCAGGCCGGAAACATGTCGGCGACCCCGTTCGGCGCCTCCGTCAGTTTCGGAATCGTGACGACGTTCCCGGGTCTGAACACGCTGGGACTGTCGATGAACCGAGTGGACTACGCACCCGGTGGGGTGGTCATACCCCACACTCACCCCCGTGCGACCGAGTTGGTCCTGGTGCTAAAAGGGAGCGTTTACATGGGGTTTGTGAGCTCCACCAATGTGTTGTACTCCAAGGTTGTGAAACCCGGGGAGCTTTTTGTGATTCCCACGGGACTGATACATTTTCAGCAGAATGTGGGGAAGGGGATGGCCAAGGCGGTGGCGGTTTTCAACAGCCAGAACGGCGGCGCCTCCCTTCTCTCCCCGGGGCTCTTCGGGGCGACGCCGGAGATTCCGAGTGGGATACTGGCTAGAGCATTCAAAATTGACGAGAAGGTGGTGGATGACATCAAATCCAAGTTTGGATCTAGCTAGTCAGAGATCTATATCATCATCAACCATTTGCTTTGACAATTAATATTGGAACAATATATAATTAAGGTCTTCGATCAATATATATATATATATATATATATATATATATATATACGTACCCTGAAATAATTAATCATGTTACTTTGTTCCAAATATGTATGTTTAGTTAGTGAGGAAATAAGACGGAGTTGAGTTCCCTAGCTAGTTCTAATATAATTAGTTTCTTCATTAATTAGTACTATTCCATAATAAGATATAATTAAGTTCTCTCACAGACATTATTATGTTGGTCTTGCTTCATCAGTTGGTACGTACGTACGTACGTGGAGGGTTTGATATTTATACATATATACATGCATATATATATATATATATATCAAGACACTAATTAAGGTTTGCTGATAACCATCGGGCGACAAGATAGATAGCTGCATCTGGTCTGGCGCCCCCCTATTGTTGAGAAGAGACAAGAGTCACAATGGCAGGTTATGGTGACGGTGAAGACGGAGAAGTTACTTCATTAATTCTACATTGGATTAGATTAAACTAATTAAAACCCAATAAATAAATAAATAAATAAAATTTATATTTGATGGTTGATGGTTGTTAGAGGGAGGGAGGGAGGGGGGGGGGGTTGTTCCATATTAATTGCACCCATATATATATATATTAACAACAATGCATCGGTTTCCAACTCATGCGCCCGCCCTGCACGCATCTTGCTATACAAATTATTAAAAATTCGTTACATAAAACAAAATTAGGTACGCCCACCCAATAGCAACGCACACAAGCGTCCTTAATTCTTGGTAATTAGCGTCGCTTACGAACCGGGTTTGTGTCCGATTTTTGTTTTTTTTTTTTAAGTCATCGTATGCCTCCCCCCGTGTGCAAACGTGTCACTTGTTAATTAGTAGCTTAAGAGCAACAATATTTACAAATAATTGATACAAGTCCCAATTAAGTATATATGTCTAATCAATAGCTTAATTACAAATTTGATTAGATTTCGTTGAAATCAAGCAAGGATTTCTTGCTTTACAATTTATCTCAATGTAGTGCTTTTCAAATAGGCTAATTTCAATATGCATGATTTCAAAGTATATATATAAGCCCAATGAAACTTGAAAAGATACATATGTATGTATAAATCAGAGTTAATGATCTCAAGGTATGAGGTGCAAGTACTTGAACAAGCATATAATTACTAAACTCTAATTAGCACAATTAATCAAGCAGTTCCAAAATTAATGTAACCTTTTGAAACCTCCCTCTTTGGGCCTTCTTCACATATATACCAGAGAATCACAAATATTATAGGAGACTTACAGAGACAGAACCCAAGAACTAAAGTATTTCTACATAATTTTTAAAAATTAATGGTCATTCAAAGGGGTTGTGGTTATATATGTTGGATGACCTCATAAATTTTGTCATCTTCTCTCATGTCCTTTCCCACAGTGCATGTACTACATTTTCTTTGCAGACATTATTAATGTTTACGTCCACTTCTTGATTAATATGGCTTACATTAAGTTAACCCTTTTGACTTTAACTAATTTATCTCATTAATCTCTACCACCCTTAACTTGGTCAGCTAGCGGTTTTACATTTCTAAGATCCATTAAAGAACTAGTCCAAATTAATTAACGACATAGAAAACCCAAACCTTACACGAACTAGATCTTCTTCTTCTTCTTCTTTTTTTTTTTTTTTTTTTTTTTTTTTTTTTTTTTTTTAAACAAACGAAGACTACAACATTATTTAATCAACTTACTACTATCATGGACATTGTATGCGAAACGCGCATGTAACATACGAGACTTCGTCAATTAACTCAATCACATAAGCTAGCTTAAATGTGGTTAACAAAAGTATTAACATATTAATTATTAGACTTTGTCAATAAACTGAATTAATGCAGGTTGAATAATCTTAAACTTAAACGGGGGTCACTATCTCTAGGATAAGCTACATTGTAAATATCAATTAATTAGCTCAATTAAATAGTAGATTAGTAATATTTGACTTTTTTTATGTATATAGAGCCTTATGAGTTGATTTTGTGTAGCACGCAGTTAATTTCAATAGATAAACTAATGAGTGTCAAGTAGTAAGTAGATAGCGCTTTTTATAATATCAAAGTGGATTTGGTGCATGGCCGCTGTAAATGAAGACTAGTTCTACATGCAAATGTGTATATATATGTTTGATCTGCTTGTCCACAACTTCCAACTTGTATAAACAACACAAAACAAAAGCTAGCAATCCAACTACAACAATGGTCGCCTCCACTGGAAGCTCTCCTATGATCTTCCTACTTCTCTCTTTCATAACACTATCCTTTGTCCTCCCTTCCTGTCATTCGGACCCCGATCCTCTCCAAGACTTCTGTATTGCAGACCTCACTTCCAAAGTGCTCCTCAATGGGTTCGCCTGCAAACCGCCATCCGGCATAACATCCGATGATTTCTTCTTCACCGGCCTGACAAAGGAGGGTAATGTAACGGCGAACCCCTTCGGCACCAACGTTACTTCAGCGAACGTTGTGAGCTTCCCAGGCCTGAACACACTCGGACTGTCCATGAACAGGGTGGATTACGCCCCCGGAGGGGTCAACATACCTCACTCTCATCCCCGTGCAACCGAACTGGTTTTGGTGCTCAAGGGAAGCCTGTTCGTCGGTTTTGTGAGCACAGCCAATTTGTTATTCTCAAAGGTGGTAAATCCTGGAGAAATCTTTGTGATTCCCAAAGGGCTGGTGCATTTCCAGTATAACGTTGGGAAGGGTAAGGCTCTTGCCATTACTGTTTTCAACAGCCAGCTCCCGGGTGCTGTACTTATTCCTCTCACGCTCTTTGCTTCAAAACCCACGATTCCCAGTGAGATTCTGGCCAAGGCTCTGCAAATCGACGAGGAGGTGGTGAATAGCATCAAATCCAAGTTCGGTGCTTGATGCGTGTACCTGTTTGTTTCTCTAGTGCTATTGACTTCTCATTAGATTTAATTAATGAGTCCCGTTTTATTTTATGAAGTTGGTGGAATTATAAGTGGTGGATCTTGATTAGATCCGAATGTATGAAATATGAATTGAGAAATAAAACTGCATGGAGCTTTTCAAGATATATTCAGCAGGAATTTTTCCAATTAGTGAAGTTTTCTGCCAAAAGCGTGTCAAGGATTGTGAGAGAATAAATCTATGAAAAGTATTGGTTCACTTTATACTTATGCAAGTGAAAACATCCTGATGTCACGAGTACAAGGTAGTGAGCAGCTACTGAAAAACAAAGGAATGTCATGAGAATCATAGTTGCTCAAAAAAAGCAATGCAGTGCTGACCTGTGCTGACCTTGGAGGTTGAGGTAACATTAGGAACATTATCTGCTTCACCTTGTAATTGCAGAGCAGCAGAAGGTGAGTAAAATGGAGTGGTAGAGGTTACAAGAAGATGCACATCATCCATGGAGTATCGTGAAGGAGATGTTTACCTGGCAGGCTGGACAATCGAACTCGTTGTTCTAACCTGTGGAAGATCTTATAGATACCTGAGGCCTCCGCAAAGAATATGAGATTCATAGATCACATGCAGGTCTGCATCAGCCAAGTATGGTGCAGATTTCTCAGAGAAATGAGTTGAGAATTTCAAGTTTTCAAGGTTGGTTGTGAAAACTTCAATTTGATAGGCATGCCAATAGATCTCACCTGAGAGAAGATGAGTACAGGCAATGCTGGAAGCTTAAGTGGAGCCATGAACGCGATGTAACAAACTTCATAGAAAGTAATCATTTTCCCTGGAAACAATTTCTCTGTGGTTTGTATATATTACATCTCTAAATGAATTATAATCTATACATCCCATGTTTGTTGAGATAGCTATAAGATCAGCAACATTCTTCTTCAGTGGACAGTACAGCTTGCTGTGGCTGAGATCATGAAACATTGAAACTAGGCAAGGGTAACCCACGTCGAGATTTTTTTATCACATCAGGTCTTAGATAGTTGTGATGAATCAACCCAATGGAACTAAAGATAAAAGACCAGTAGGGCAATTCATCTTGACAAGAATCCAAATGCTTCAGTATGACTCGAAGTACCACCAATATATAATGAAAAATAGTTTCAGGAATCTTCAAGATCTAATTTAACTGGCTCAATCACTTCTTCTTCAGAGAAACTAAATCTGAGTTCTTGATCAACCAATTTTGCGAGGTCATGTCTCCCTGCATCTTTATATGCATCTATTATAGCATGAAACAGTGATTCATTAAGTTCAATCTCCCCGCAGTTCATTTGACCAAAAACCCGCTTTACACCTTCTACCAGTCCAGCTTTCCCATAACAACCCACAAGATTGATGTAAGTTACTATATCAGGCTCCAAGCCTTCATCTTGCATTCTCATATATAAGGTCAACGCTCTATCTATATCTCCTGAAGCGCCGTAAGTGTAAATAGCAACATTATAGGCATAAGAATCAAGAGAAACTTTAGCATTTGCAAAGGCCTCACATGATTCCAGCGCAACAGCATGCATACCTACCACAGAAAACACCAAAGTTACTATTGCTTGCCTTGAATAGGGTTTCCCATCTTCATAGGCAGTTTGGAGCTGAGTCACTGCCTCAGTTGGAATGCCTCCCTTCTTCAACACTGTAAATATAATTTTAAAACTTGTCCGATCAGGTAACAGTTTCCTGCTCAACATCTGATGTAGCAGTTCTCCGCACTCCCTCAGTTGCCCATTGGTGGCATAAGATGTCAAGACGCTATTAAAGGAAGTACAATCAGTTAATAGGGCTGACTCCTGCATCTCTTGAGCAACATTGATTGCTTCATCAAGCATGCCCATGTTTTTGTAAAGGTGCATCATAATTGCAAATGAAACTCCATCAGCAAGACCTTTCTCTTTCATAGCATTGAAAATGGACTCAGCCTCATGAACCATCCCAAGATCAGAGTAAAGACTAATCATACTGTTCGATGCAATAATATCTGGACCGCCATCCAAATCTTTCATCTTCCCATAAATCTGTTGTGCTTCTTTCCAAAAGCCAACTTTACTGTAAGCCTTGATTAATGAAGTAAGGACTATTTGATTTGCAGGAATGCCAGATACTTCCATCATGCGGAAATAACGAAAGGCTTCCTCAACTTTACCAATTTCAGCAAATCCATTAATCAAAGCTCCATAGATAACATGATTAGCTTCAACTCCAATTTTCTGCATTTCCTGGTGGATCTCAGCTGCTTCAGAAAGACGACCTGAACGGACAAAACTTGCAATAACAGAAGAAAAGGTTTCGCACCGAGGTCTCATTCTTGCCTCCACCATTTTATCCAAGAGGTCTTTTGCATTATCTGACAACTCTCCACCTGCCAGCATTTGAATAAGAGAATTATACGTACACTCATCTGGCCAAGTTCCACAACTTCTCATGCTCCCAAATATTGATAAAGCTTTGTCATAAAGCCCAGCTTTCCCATATGCCTTTATCATTACATTGTACTCCACTAAATCCTTCCTCTGTGTTGAGTCTCTCTTTTGGAAAAATATTGCCTCGGCTTCAGACCAGAGGCCCCTCTCTGCATAGACATTCATAATTGCAGCATAATTTTTTGATGAGATCCCTTCCCTAGTACAGTGCTTGTCAAAAAAGAGTTTTGCCTTCTCCAACAACCCCTCATTAATGTACATCTCCATAACAAGGGGAAGCGATTGCTGGTCGACATCTTTATTAGCTCTCTCCATTTCCTTTAATACACTGTCCACTTCTTCAACCATCTTTTGCTTGCACAGTATATGAAGCATTGTTCTATATGTAACGGTATCAGGATAGAGACCTGAGTCTTTGATCCTCCTATAGCTTTTAAACACAGATTCCATATCACCCACATCATTATATAAAGACAAGAAGATGTTATAAGTTTTAGTATCAGGTTTAAACCCCTTTTCTTCCATTTTATTGAGTAAAGACACCGATTCAGACAGATTTCCATGAGACCCACAAATATGGATCATGGTGTTAAAAGTAACTGTATCAGGCTCTACACCTGACTTCAACATCTCTGCAAAGGAATTAGAAGCATCCTCTAGACGACCTGCCTTTCCATACAAGTCAATCAAAGTATTGTAAGTTGCAGCCATCCGAGGCTTTCGTATTAAACCCTGCTCATCAGAAGACAAAACTTTTGAGGGTGGCAACCGCCCACCGGCCTTAAAAAGCTCAGTAGACAAAAAATGTTTAAGACTCATCGGAGCATTAACTGATTCCAAATCAACAGACTCAAAATCGAGATTCTCAACCTGAACTCGACCCATACACCAGTCCTTATAGAAGCAAACAGCTCGATCAAACTCACCAGCATCTTTAAGAACCTGGAGAACAGTATTCATAGTAACTTCGTCGGGGAAAATTCCCCTAATTTTCATATGTTTGACCCACAATAGTGACTCGTGTAAGAGTCCTGCTTTCCCATATACATCGATTAGCATTCCGTAAGTGTTATTGGTGGGAAAGACACGATCTTTTGCCATTTCAATCCAACAAAGACGAAGCTCATCCCACTGTTGCGCCCTACCCAGAAAGCGCAGCACGACATTATAGTGAATTACGTTTGGCACGTAGTCCTTCTGAGACTTAATCCATCGGAAGATGCGAAGGGCGCACCTCCAATCCCGCTGTTCCTTGAGAAGGACAGTCTGTTCTTTCGGGCTCAGCTTCCCTAAGAAAGAATTCAAGGCTTTATCGATATCGCTTTCCGCTTGTAGAGCAAGTCGAACGGAAGCTAGTGAACCCGAGGACTTCCTCCCGGCGTACTTTGCATTTTTCTCAGGCAAATTCCGGACGTTTGCCCGGCAAACGAGGCTTTGAGATATTACAAAATCTCTACTTCTTTTGACAACAAAACGTTGCAAGATGAAGTTACCTGTAGAACAAGAAAGGCTTCGGAAAGGAGGATGGATGTGGTCAAGCCACAGTTCCTTCGAGCTGCAGCAGGGGAGCGTCATGTACAACCAGAGAGAAACGCAAACAGCCGGCCAGAGAAAAACCCCGCCTTCCAAATTTGAAGCGAACTAGAAGGCTGGAGATAACGAGTGCACCAGTGATTTACGAAGCAATCTCTCATTTAACTCTCTGAAACAATGGAAACACCGCAGCAGGGCAGGAGGATAATATAATCCAAAGACGATGATACTTTTATACTAAAGAGAGGTCCATTTTTCTATTCATTCTTTCTAAATAATATTTGATGGGCCTATTTCATATTCTTTCTAAACAATATTTGATAATTAGATAATTGATTAAGATTATCTAATTAATAATCAGAATGGGAAATTTTATTTCATATTTTGTCCATTTTATTATAAACATCAAATTCAAACAAGCTTGACATGACACCCTTTGGTGAAGCCAACTCCTCTAAGGTTGCTTCCATGGGTCTTTTTTACAAAGCGTTCTTCTTTTTGAATGTTAAGAACTTAGGGCTTTTGGATAAAGCAAAGCAATACTTTTTTATTTCTTATAATTTCCTGGTCAGTTTTCACCCTCGGGAGCTGCTCCTGATTTTTGTGTTCATCATGTCTGGTTTCCCCAAGTTAGAACTTTTTTCACACTGCAAATATAACCATGCTGGCCATTGATCAAACTTGTCTTTTCCACTTTTACAGGCCATATTAGCGGTATCATGGATGTAAAATCTCAATTTGTCATCTGTACAAACTGCCAAATAAATAAACAGCAGGCCTTCGATGCTACCAGCAAAATAGTTCCGGATTCACCTGCAACACCAAGCCTTCTATTAAACAGGCAAAAGGAGAACACCAACAGATGAACTAACAGATCACTAGTATCAACAGAAGGTAGCAACCAGTAAGCCAAACTGAAAATACCTCTTTAATGGTAAAAGCTGATGATGACCAAGCACTCCAGTCATTGCCTACAGGTTACAGCTCCACACTTCGTCTTTCTAGAATCCGAGGAACATCGAACATTCATGCAGTGGTACTTTCTCATGTTAATAGACGGTTACAGCAGTAAGAAAAAAATGTTTATAAGAATACAAAGTGAAACCACCTACCAGCTGCAAGTTCTTAGAATGGATCTCTGTCATAGTTGAATTTCTAAGGTGAGGCAATCATTCTTGTTGAAGCTACCGATTTCTTCTTCTGAGACCAAGTGGGCCCATACATAGCCAAGTTTGTGCGGCCAAAGCGCCGATCAGCTATCTATAACGAGTTCTCATCAGAGGTCAAAGAAATGAACGAGAAGCAAGAGAATCTACATGTGCTTTTTAATAATTCATTCACCAATTTCGTAGAAAAACAGTGACAACTTTGTATATATACAAAACAGTGTGTTCTAAAGATAATTTGCACCTTCACAAGACATCCATATGTGTCTGGCATAGCAGTTCCAAAGGGATACTCCACTACCTGATGTACCACAACAAAGTAAATTAGAGGTGGTGCACATGACATATCCCAAAATATAGAGCAGAGGCAACAACTTACAATAAAGGTATCTTCTCCGACAAGGCAGGAGTCTAAAAGTTCGGCCATTAACACCCCATAATCTACAGCTGTGTACGGAGGTGTCACACTAATGTAATCAAACGGTCCATCTTTTCCTGAGCAATGTCAAAAAGATAGAGCAAGACTGCTTTTAGATTAGAGCCCACAACCAAGAAAGAAGAGGCTAAATCCTTGCTGAAAAGGCCATAATTTTGGAATTAAAAGTCAAATTAACAATACCTTTAAGGCGTTGAGCTTGTTTCAGAAAATTTTCCACACTAACTGTATGGATTGTTGAAACATCAAGAAAACCAGTAGCTTCTAAGTTTGGTTTTAAGACTTCAGATACAACCCAAGGATCCATCTCAACAAAATGCACCTGTAATTGAATCGAACAATATTAAGATGGAGAAGAACAGTAGTTATACAGGCTATCCTTACCATGCACATGAATGGCTTCCTGCTTATCAACACTTTCAATAATCCACCAATAATCCACCTGGTCTTTAGAGTCTGACCTATTCTCTAATGCCTACATTTCTAACTTAACGGCCTTCTCCAGCCTTGATGTAGAAGTCTGTTCCCTTAGCTCAACTCCCAATACAAGAACAATCACAGTTCTCATGACATTAAGATGTATTGGAGAATTGAAACATACATGCTTTGTTGGTAAAACGCAAGAAACAAGACTAGGAAAGGAACCTATAAGAATTTAAGATGGCAAATGAATAATTAAAACATCACAATGCACTTGCATAAAGGGTTTCTACTACTCAATATTTTTTAAAAGGCACCTCTGAACATCCACGGCTAATGGCTTCAATTCCAACAGATCCAGTCCCACTGTACAAGTCCAACCAGCGACCAGGCCTCAAAAAAACAGGACAGCCACCAGCAACCTATCAAGCATCCAGTTAAAGAGAAACAAAATAAATGCTCAAGAACAGAAGAGAACTTCAAGCGTCCAATTTACAGACCTCAAAAAATATCCTATTTCCACACTAAAGAGTCCAAAAACCCTTAATAATTTCAAGACTCTAGGCTCAATGATACCTGCAAGATATCAAAGGTCGCACCTCTCACAACTTCCATCATGGGGCGTACATCCATGCCTTTAGGTGATCTTAACTTCCTTCTCCGGGCAGTCCCTCCAAGCACCTGTGTTTCATGCCACAACTAAGTGAATTAAATATAACACGGTCACCTTCATGAAGATTCATGACTTTAATCAATCTTTTAGTTCTACAAGACCTACAGACAGCCAATACTCTAACAACCACAAAAGTAATACTATATGTGAGAAAAATTTCTTATAAATACAAACTGCATACCAATGCTCCATGTGGGTGGACCCATAAGAATCACCACTAGAAAACCAAAAGTGGAAGAGAAAATCCAAAAGCACGCCAGTGGTTTATGGTTCTTATTTAGATGACAGACCTATTGGATGTAAATCCTTCTCCATGCATTTATGGCTCTTCTGTAGATGACCGACAATATTGGTACTTGTGGTGCACAGTTCAGCCAAAAGCAAACATGAAATTGTGAAGTTATTGCTACTAATATCAGAAAAAAGTAAGGTAAGTTTTGAATTGACTCAAAATTTGTGATCTCTAAGATATACTCCGCACAGGCAGCACACCTGATTGCTCCAGATTGTACGGTAACTACTGTCACAAGGTAGGGTATTAACAAATGGTCTCATAAATCTCGCTCAAGATAAAATTTGGTTAGTCCAGCGATTTTGAATGTAAACTCCAATAAGTAATTCGCTTAGCAGCAAGGAGAGATAAATGTTTCCTATAAGCTTGCATTGGCTCCTCTTTATTTTTCTATTAAATGTTATTTACATGCAAACTCTGAATGCAATTGAGATTTGAGACCAACAATTAACAGTAGAAAACCCTCACGTGGCTGTTTTTTCCCTATCTAAGGCTTACTCCACTCATAAGTGTTCATAACATGCAAACATGTTTTCACTAAAAAAAATAATGGATTATACACCACACTTTCTTTTTCAACTTAAGAACCCTATAACCTTAAAGAGACTTGAATCCAATGCCTCCCATTACAACTCCTCCATTTGACCACTGAGCTAACTCCAAGTTTTTCTTTGAAAAGAAAAAACTCAAGTTTAAGACATCCAAATGATGTCATAGCTGGGATATTGTGGCAAGATATTTACAGCAGAGACCATTTCCCGCTACTTTAACTGAGAGAGAATTAAGTGAAAAATACGAATTTTCACATTTATATAAAAAAGAAAAAAATATAGTACACTCCACACCATCCAGAGCAAGGATTGGAATGTTCACAAGCATAATAAAAGAATTATCAAGAAGAGTAAGGATGAGAAGGTTTGCAAGCATTATAAAGGAATTGCGAAGCAAAAGGCAGCGGAGAGGTCCAATTTTCCGGTCGCAAAATATCAGTTTTCCATATACCTGAAGCAACATATGAGTAGTGCGAGGTGGCTTTGGCTCCTGGGGCGGCATGACCCTTGCTCCTTTTCCCCTCCTCTTTTCCTTCTCTCTACCCTTCACCTGAAAACAACACGGTTGCGCAAAAGTTAAATACAATCAAGAAAAGAGAACAGAGGAGAAGAATGTGGGTACGCACAACCTTTTACCTTTGGGCCTTCAAAGTCATCTGGATCAATCCCATATCTTTCGAGAAACTGCTGCCTCTTCTCATTACTTGCTAACCCCCCTGAAGAAGCCTTTGCCCCTGAAGTTAAATATACTAAAATGTAAGCCCTTCAGCAGAACAGAGATAGAGGGGCAGAGAGAGAGAATGAGAGTGAAATAGAGTGAGAGAATGAGAGTGAAATAGAGTGAGAGAATGAGAGTGAAATAGAGTGAGAGAATGAGAGTGAAATAGAGTGAGAGAATGAGAGTGAAATAGAGTGAGAGAATGAGAGTGAAACAGAGAGAGAGAAACAGAGAGAGAGAAACATAGAGAGAATGAGAGAGAAACAGAGTGAGAGAGAAATACAGAGACAGAGAGGGCTGGAGGGAGAAAAAGAGTGGGAGCGAGAGAGAGAGCGAGAGGGAGAGAGAGTGAGAGAAGCGGGAGGGAGAGAGTGAGAGAAGCGGAGAGAGAGAGAGAAAGAGAGAATTACGGCAAGAGATATTGGAGCGTTTGATTGTGGGCTTGTGCGAGGCCACAACGAGAAAAGGGTTTACAGAAAGAACGTCAGAGGAGTTGAGCCGCAGAGAATCGTTAAAGGACAGCGCCGAAGATGGAGAAGAAGAGTAAAACATCCTCGACACCACCGCTGTCACTCACGAATCGCGACTCACCTTGTTGCTCCGTTCCTTGCATTTACGAACTATCAATTTAGACGAAGCCGCATATTGGCCCATCCAATTCCGGCCTATCCAACTCCGACCCATCCAATTCCGGCCTATCCAATTCCGTCCTATCCAATTCCGTCCTTTCCAATTCCGGCCTATCCATTTTTTGCCCATCAATTTTCGGCCTATAAATTTTCAGCCATCCAATTCAGGCCTATCCGATTACGGCCCACATGTTTCAGGCCTATCCAATTCCAGCCCATCTATTTCCGGCCTATCCAATTCCAGCCCATCTTTTTCTGGCATATCCAATTCTAGCCCATCTATTTCTGGCCTATCCAATTCTAGCCCATCTATTTCCGGCCTATCCAATGCTTTCCCAAATCTTTTCAAAATTAGAAACATACATCCGCATACGGCCCAACTAGGACAGTAAGAAGGCCCAAGTTGCTCTTCAGTTCGGTCTTACTTAAGGGATAGCCGAGAGAATTTTGGAAAACTCTGAGGGACAATTCAGTAATTAGGCTCTATAAGAACCCTTCTCCGCGGGAGCCTGTAGGGTTTTATTCGTGTAACTCCCCTGCTTCCTATCTCCAGAACCCTGTGAGAGTTTACACTTCGAAGACTCTCCACCGCAGGTAATCCAGCCATCCCTCTTACCCCTCCTTCCTTGATCATTTCCGAAGGATTTGTTTTTCTCACCCATTTCCAGCATCCGTTCGGCCTCCGACGGACGCGTGCTACTTATCTAGAAAGGAATCTGACCGTACACTGTTTACTTGTGCTTATCGGGTGTGAAACCTCACTAGCTCTAGTTTTTTTTGTGTTTCAGGAAGGAGACTCCTCGCGTGCATATTTTGGTTTTCCGTCTGCGAAGATGAGGTACTTCAGTTTCTCTTGACAGATCTGTTACCACCGATTATTTTCGGTTATTTTGGTTAATGTTTTTTTCATTTTTTATTTTATTTTTTATTTTTTATCTCCGTATGTTTCTGCTGTCTGAAAACGTCAATCTTTCGGAAACAAATGGATTCCGGTTGTTTTAATCGAGTAGTACTAATGGTGTTTTTTTGTTCGGGATGAAAAGGGGATGGCAGATCTCCTTGTATCTTATTCCCGGCCCCAAGCAACTGATAGGTGTACTATTTCTTATCGGAGAATATGAGCAGTTGTGTATCTGACGTAGAAACACTATGCGGTTGGTTCTAGGGTTTAAGGATTGAAAATTTAGTGGAGATTTTGAGGCGATAATCCCTTGTTTATCTTAGTTTGGGCCGCAGGCGTTTTGCTTTGCTTCGGTTAAAATAGTTTATGTAGCCAGAGGTAGTAGTTACATATGAAAAATTGATGTATTCATCGCTGATGCTGCGCTTCTACACTAAAAGATTAAAGATGGGACGCAAATGAAAAAATTTGGAGCACAATATTTTTTTTCAATGGTGAAGAACGATATTTAAATGTTGTACAAGCTTGCAGATGAAGAATGTGGTCTGGTTTATCATTCCCCGTTTGAACTCGAATGTTGCAAGAAGCTTCATAGAGTTCTCTTTACTAAATGAGAGAAGTAATAATGTTCAGCTAATTCTGATTTCAAAAGGCATATTGTCCTAGAATATGCTAAGATCAAAAGGTATATTGCACATTTTCCCCAAAATAGGAGGTATATAGCTCATGCAAAAGTTGCAGAATGTTGCTTTTAAGAGGTAAAACACATTGCAAAGAAATTTATTTGACCGCTCCTAGAACAATTCACCTTTTGTGGAACTTCTAAACGGCTATGCTGACAAACACCAATCTTTGGTGGATAATTTTGTTTGAGTCATGGGGAACTTTTTATCTTCAAAGAGTCAGAATGCTGCTAGTTCTCAGGAAACAGGTTAAGGACTTGGAATTGATGCACCGTGGTTAATTACTTATTTTAGATTCTTCTGGTGTTATACGTAGGATTTCATGCTATAGTGGAATTTAAATACTTTTAAGGAAAATTTGGATAAATTTGCAGAAATTTTAGAAATTGAGGATATAACAAAGAGTTGCTGTGCATTGATTAGGGAAAGCATATTACAAATAGTCAATTTGGAATCACAGTTGATATTTTTGTTTTTATCGTCTGGATCTTAACTTGTTTCTTCCACTTTCATAAACTTTTGAATCACATGCTAATGTTCTTTGACTTGTTTATTTTGACACAAGAAAAGTATATGGAAGCTTCTTCTGACAGGAGAGTTTGAATATCTTACTAGTGCTGTTTATATGTTGCTGCTAATTGTTTCTAATATTTTTTTCTGTATTGTTATGGGGCTGGATCTCTTATCTGAATTTTGTTCTTTAAGAAGCATCTAACTTCATATTATTTACTTTGCTTGTGGCAGTAAGCTTCAGAGTGATGTTCTGAGAGAAGCTATTGGCCAGGTTATGGCTGATGCCAAAGAGAGAAAACGTAACTTCACTGAAACTATTGAACTTCAAATTGGGCTTAAAAACTATGACCCTCAGAAGGACAAGCGTTTCAGTGGGTCAGTCAAACTTCCTCATATCCCAAGGCCCAAAATGAAAGTGTGCATGCTGGGGGATGCACAGCATGTCGAAGAGGTTATAGCTGCTATAGAAACAAATTTATTGCCACATTTGCTATTTTCTATCATTCTTGATGAACTGATTGTCGGCATTGTTGTTATGGTTCATGGCAGGCAGAAAAGATAGGAATGGACTACATGGATGTGGAAGGCCTGAAGAAACTTAACAAAAACAAGAAACTAGTCAAGAAATTGGCCAAGAAATATCATGCTTTCCTTGCTTCAGAGGCAATCATCAAGCAAATTCCTAGGCTTCTGGGTCCCGGTCTGAACAAAGCCGGTAAATTTCCCACCCTGGTTACCCACCAGGAGTCGCTGGAATCAAAGGTGAATGAAACAAAGGCAATGGTCAAGTTCCAGCTTAAGAAGGTTCTGTGTATGGGAGTGGCTGTAGGGAACTGCGGAATGGAAGAGAAGCAAGTTTTCCAGAATATCCAGCTCAGTGTGAATTTCCTGGTTTCTCTCTTGAAGAAGAATTGGCAAAATGTAAGTGAAACCTTTTCCTTCTTGAACCTTGCCACATATGAATTAACAGTGGGCTGTATTTGTCTATTCCACTGTTTTCGTTTATAGCGTTATTGATTTTATGTTTGCTCTCTTTTAAACAGGTTCGATGCTTGTATATCAAGCGTACAATGGGGAAACCGTACCGGGTGTTCTAAAAGCTGTGTCATTTGCTGAACGAGAATTTGGAGCTGCTTACACACTTGTCTTTGCTAGAACTTATATTGAGCAGTTTTTGGTTTAGGAGTGAGTTTAGTATTTCTTATGAGTTTCTGTGTAAACTTTGAAAGTTCTGCTACCTTTTATTTTGACGTGAAAGTTTTTGATACATTTTTCAAGTGTAGTATGGCAAAGATGAATCTGCTATATAATTTCGTTTCAAACTCCAAGGTTGGCTTACGGTTTATCGAAAATCCAAGTTATATCGAAAGTCTTGGAGCATTTTAATATACACCGTGGATTGCCAATCACTGAACTGCATATCTGAAACTTAAAACTTTTGAGATTTAAACTGGCTTTGCATAAACTTCTTTTTCACAAAATTTTTTCTGAAATTATGATAAGGAGATCCATAAAGAGCATCTCAATTTCCAGTATGATTTAATTTCTATTCGTTACAAGGTCAGGCTCAATCGGAACCCCCCTGCTCAGGGGAGGCAGAGATGAGTAGCAAGACACCTAAAAAGTGCCAAATCAACGTTTCTTCAATAATGTACAATCAGCAATTAATGCTCCGGTCTTGAGGCCATCCAAACTCCTCCAGAAATGCCAGAACAACACCATTAGACCACCCAAAGCCCGTCTGCACCATGAAAAAATTGAATTATTAGCTGGATTAAGTTGTAGTAAGTTGGTCTGGCCACTGCATTTACTGTTAACAGAGAACGTCGCCTAGAAAAATAGTTAAAACATACCTGGGGCTTATAAAAGCCACCCCCACCAAACTGTCCACACTCTTGCACATCAAATTTCTCATGCATGTCACCGGTTTTCTTGTAAGTAGCATAATTTGTTTTTATCCACTTTGTGGCAATATCTTCTGCGAGTAGTTTTAGTTCTGTTAAACCAGACCTAGCCAAACCTTCAACAATCATATGCTGCAGTGGTGCCCAGCCATTTGGAAAATCCCTGTGAAATCAAAAATAAAATGATGGTGCTCTTTTCTTTTGAATAATTTTGGTACATTAATTCGAGGAGACAACTTTGTAGGAGACTGCATACCACTGTCGTCCTGAATTTGTCAAAGAAGTAGCAATTCCTGCAGGCTGAAGGAGGCCCGAGCTCTGTAGACTTTTCATCACTTCCTTTGCTCTCGAATGATCTTTACCACATCAAGGGCGTTCTGGTCAGAATTCTGGAAGAAATTGCATACTTTTTCTGATTTTTACACTAGAATTGATGATTGAATGACTACCCACTTTTAATTTTTTCACATTCAAATGCAGCTTCTTTCTCTCACTGAGCACTTCTTATCAGATAGCAGCATTTAGTTTTCTCATCATATGTTGGGAATATTACAATATACTCAAATTTCTTGGTTACAAGAACATTGGAACCAGGAGCAGGTTTGAAATTGGGTAAGAAATGATACCAACCTGAATGGAACAACTCAATCCACAATGGAATGAAATTTGATGCAAAAATGTTTTGATTTTGGTTATGCTCTTGCCACTTGTGAACACCCTGAGAAGTCTGATAGCAAAAACAGAAGAAATAAGAAAGTATGACACAAATTGTCCAAAAAGGACAACCCAATCTGAGATGTGGAGTACCTGGCATGTGGCATTTTTACTAGTCCAGTAGTCAAACCATTGCCCCTTCTTGGCATTCCAAAAGATGGTATCCAATCCCTCTTTCCTCAACTTCGACAATGCTGAGAACTTTTCTGCCGCTGATTTATTGCAGAGAATTTTGGCAAAGAAGGCCAAATCAAGTTCCATCTGGCCAATAATCAGTGATCAGCCCTTGGGTAGTTCTGATTAAAAATTTCAGCTTCTATCAGAAAGCAACAATTAGATCAAGAACATACCTTGAGGATGTATGCGTTCAGATCCACGGGTAAAATGGATGTGGTGGCTAATGTTGTAAGGTCAGAATGATTACTGAAACAAGTGAAAGCTATAACACTCAGAAGAAAAAGATAGCACATTTAAAATGGACACTGAAATAGGGTACTACTATTTTTCGACAATTATTGTAACCCATTCTAACCATTCTGGGAATACTTTTCATTCACATGCAAGAATTAAGTGAAGTATCAGAGATTCAGAACCACTTAAGATGACCTCATCCATCGGGTACTGAAATCCCAGCCAGATTCAGCTGTTGAAGCCAGTTCTCGGTAAAGAAGATCTCTCTCAGAAGCGGTTGAAAGCTGAGAAGCGGTCTTCTCGTCCTATGAATGTTATCATCAACAGGATGAGTAAACAATAAATTGAGTATATTAAAATAGATCTGAGACATACGGTAGTTGCACCCTCTGGTCTGGGTTGGTTCCACTTTGCAAAATATCGGCTCATGGAACGAATGCATCCATTAGCATCTTGAATGGTCAGATTATGGATTCCTGTTAAAGGAAAATATTTCCAGTGCAACTCTTTAAGTATAGCAAAATGAATTACTTTAAGTATAAAATAAAAAAATTTATGTAGGACAAGAATACTTATCTGGAGTTCTTACCAGAGGTCCAAAACTGGTGTTCTTTAAGTAGGGAAGGGAATGCTCTTTTAACAAGCGCCAAATCACCAGTCTTTTTATATATCTCCAATATCATTGAACTAAGAAGTGGAGGTTGGCTGTAGAAAATTTTTCTCAAGTGATATATAATTTTTTTTTGAGAATAAGTGATGTATAACTTTTTTTGAGAATAAGTGATATATAACTTCGAAATGCAAAATGAGCAGAGACAACTTAGATGTCAAAGAAAATATAATTAACAAACTAGCTCATACAGGTAATCTGCCAATATAGCAATGCATACAACAAGAATTAAATTAGAAAAGAAAATTAACATGATAAACAATGTCTGATGCATTAAAAAAATCACTAGTTGGTCTCTGCTCCAGGAACTTGAGGCCCTTTCCTACTAAACCAAGTAAAGCTTTTTCTAACACCCTTGAGCATGAAGGCAATGAAAGACATGCTAGAACCGTTTGCAGGCAATATTCAAAGTTCAATTTTGCAGGGGTCAGAATCAACAACATGGAACTCATATACTAAATCCGCGTCACCTTTGGCGTTGTCAGTGCTAATCACTTTAAGCACAGTTGCTCAAGAATATCCCAATATCTTTTCTTTAAAAAATTTCCTCAATAATTAATGAAGAAAACGGTCATAAACAGTGAAATAGGTGGTTATGTCTTCCTCAAAAAAAAAAAAAAAAAAAAAGGAGGTTATGTACCTTCTATTAGCATAGTAGATCCTTGCACCATTCAGGACATGGCCATACTCGTCAAGGAGTGAAAGGAGATTATCAACAATGGATTTAGCTGTTTCATACATTTTACTTGCCAGCAACCCCCTGAGAATAAATAAAAATGCTTCAGTAGCAGAGGCAAAGAGCAAACGCAGGAGGACGTAATCCAAGACTAATGCAAGTTTTCCGGGTAGCAAGGACGCACATTTGCTACTACTCATGTCTAGTTAGAGAAAAAAATACAATTAGCACAGCGGAAATGAAAGCTCATTTTTTGTGAGATAGAAACTTACCGTATAACCCAATACGAATCCCAGTAATAAACCTCCCTGAACCTGGACCCAGGAACAACAACAGGTCCAGGCACTGGAAGCAGGGTGTGCAAATTGCTATTTTTCTTTACCTCATCGGAGACCCTTCGACTCAAGTTCTTCCACAAGGCGTGAACCTCCAAAGCCCACTTTCGTACAACCTCGTTCTGCACCTTGGGCAGAAATCCAGAAGGTTCTGTAACAAAATCGGGGGGATTCGCAACCACCAAGTCACTCCCAGCTTCACCCATATACCTATCCAAGAACGCCTGGAGCTGGGTAGCCGGAATGGATCGATTACCCAACTTGGGCAACTCGTCGAACGCCTGCTCGACAGTAGAAAGATCAAATTTGAGAGGGAGATCCACATAGAGCTTGGGGTCGAAATTAGAAGGCCCGTAAGTCCGTAGAGCTGCTGCCTGGAGTTTAGTAAGGAAGGAGAGCAGCGGGGTCGTGGGTATTACAGGTCCGTCTGTGCAGGAGTGCCGAGGCGGAGAAGAAGCCATGGAGAGGCAGAAAAATATGACAGGAAAGAAGAGTAAGGTAAGAGGTTTCACGCAGGAAGCCGCCATTGTTGCGTGGAACTTTAAATTCTCTTTTTAGTTGCTTAAATTTTCTTACCCTGCTTAACATATAAAATAAAGTATGAGATTCTATTTACCCACAATTTAGTGCTGGGTATTAAGCCAAAGTAAGAGGTATTTCCATCTTTTCACTGCCGTGGTGGAGTCTCTCAGCTCTCTCTTACTGGGTGACTGTGTGTCCTCCTCCCTCTTCGTGTCTTTTTGGGGGTACTCTTCCTCTCTTTGTTATAGCAAAACGGACCTGATGGTAGTGGCAGCTAGTCTTCCCACACTAACCTTTAATCCTCATTCCCTCATATATCTGCTGCTGCTTCATTATTTCTCACTTAATTTATCTTCAACAATAGCAATCACTAGCAGTGTCCTCACTTCGAACTTTTGTGCAGGCATTAAGAGTCATAGAAAATAATAGAACTTGTTTTCAATTGGAGCTATTGAAAACGGACTTAATATTTGTTTACATTAGACTTATAACTTGGACCTAGGACAAGATTTGCATCATCACTTGCTAAACTAGATAGATGATGTGCCAAGAGTCCAGAGGGTCAAATATTGCCGTTCACAGAAATTTTACATGGAAGAAACTGAATTTGGAAACTTCTAGCTTTCTGCTATTCTAGCAAATTTTCTGAGTTATTTGTGTTTGTTACTTTTTCAATCTGTTCTTCCTTTTCCTCTCCGGATTAAGAATTTAAGACCATCATTATTAAACCTTGGCAAAAGGAAATACCCTGTTAGTATACTATTTTCACTCTTCTTACCTCTCATTGCAATCATGTGTAAACAGATATGTCAGCAGCCATTCGATTTCTGTCATTTTCACCCCTTTAAGTTCACATGAATTATATATATTTGCAGGTGAGGATTCTCCACATTATGCTGATAAATGTTAGATGTGTGTCTTTGATTTACTGTGAAATTAATGACAAGCAGAAATGGTGAGAGCATCTGAATATCTAGTGTAATGAACCAAGACTCTACATTCAATTTTTATTCGATACAACAGAAACTGTTCAGGCTCAATCCAAACCCGCCTGTTCTGGGGAAGCAGAGATGGGTAGCAAGGCACCCGAGCTTATTAGCGTTTAGGAAAATGGTACCACGATTATTCTGACAAGTGCCAGATCAATGTTTCTTCACTAATGTACATCAGCAATCAATACTCCGGTCCTGAGGCCATCCAAACTCCTCCAAAAAAGCCAGAACAACACCATTAGACCACCCAAAGCCCGTCTGCACCATGAACAAAATTGAATTATTAGCTGGAGTAACTTGGGAAAACAATTTCCTCTTTTGGCACAAATAAAGTTGTAGTAAGTTGGCCTGGCCATTGCATTTACTGTTATCAGAGAACGTTGCCTAGAAAAAATTGTCCAAACATACCTGAGGCACATATTCACCCCCCCCACCAAACTGTCCACAAGCTTGCACATCAAATTTCTCATGCATGTCCCCGGTTTTCTTGTAAGTAGCATAATTTGTTTTTATCCACTTTGTGGCAATATCTTCTGCGAGTAGCCTTGCTTCCACTAAACCTGACCTAGCTAAACCTTCAACGAGCATATGCTGCAGTGGTGCCCAGCCATTTGGAAAATCCCTGTGAAATAAAAAATAAAAAGTTGCTTTTTTCTTTTAAATAATTTTTGGTACTTCAATGCGCACAGACAACTTGTAGGAGATTTCATACCACTGTTGTCCCGAATTTGTCAAAGAAGTAGCAATTCCTGCAGGCTGAAGGAGGCCTGAGCTCTGTAGACTTTTCATTACGACCTTTGCTCTCGAATGATCTTTACCAAGACAAAGGCGTTTGGGTCAGAAATTCTGGAAGTAATTGCATCCTTTTCTGATGTTTACACGAGAATCGATGATTGAATGACCAATTTTTTCACATTCAATAAAAAAGCAGTTTCTCTCACAGAGATCATCTATCAGATAGTAGCATTTAGTTTGTTTCATCATATGTTGGAAGTATTTCAATAAAGTCAAAATACTTAGTTACACGAACACTAGATCCAGAAGCTGTTTTGAAATTTGGTTAGGAATGATATATACCTGAATGGAACAATTCAATCCATAATGGAATGAAATTTGATGCGAAAATGTTTTGGTTTTGGTTTCGCTCTTGCCACTTTTGAACACCCTGACAAGTTAATAGGAAAAACAGAAGAAATAAGAAAGTAATGTCACAAAAATTGTCCAAAAAGGACAACCCACTCTGAGATGTGGAGCACCTGACATGCGGTCTTTTTACTAGTCCAGTAGTCAAACCATTGTCCCTTCTTGGCATTCCAAAAGATGGCATCCATTCCCTCTTTCCTTGACTTCGACAATGCTGAGTACTTTTTTACTGCTGATTTATCGCCAAGAATTTTAGCAAAGAAGGCTAAATCAAGTTCCATCTGGCCAATAATTAGTGATTAGCCCTTGGATAATTCTGATTAAAAGAATTTCAATTTTTGTTAGAAAGCAATGGTTAGATGGATTACATAAATGTAAAGAAATTATTTCAAGAACATACCTTGAGGATGTATGCATTAAGATCTACAGGTAAAATAGATGTGGTAGCTAATGTTGTGAGGTCAGAATGATTACTGAAACAAGTGTAAGTCATAACACTCAGAAGAAAAAGATAGCACATCCAAAATGGACACATACAACTTTATGACACTGAAAGTGCTAGTTGATCAAAACTGCAATGTGGAGTGAGGAATGGTACTTCTATTTTTCTACAATTGTTGTAACTCATTCTAGACCCCTGGAAATACTTTTCATCCACATGCAAGAACTAAGTGAAGTATCTGAGATTCAGAACCACTTGAGATGTAAATGATATCTATACCTCATCCATCGAGTGCTGAAATCCCAACCAGATTCAGCTGTTGAAGCCAGTTCTTGGTAAAGAAGATCTCTCTCAGAAGCTGTTGAAAGCTGGAAAGCTGTCTCCTCATCCTATGAGTTTAGTTAATGTTATCATCAGTAGGATGAGTAAACAATAAATTGAGTACGTTAAAATAGAACTGAGACATACAATAGTTGCACTCTCTGGTCTGGGTTGGTTCCACTTGGCAAAATATCGGCTCATGGAATGAATACATCCATTAGCATCTTGAATGGTCAGATTATGGATTCCTGTTAAAGGACAATATTTTCCAGTCTAACTCAAAGTACAGTAAAATGAACTACTTCAATCATAAAACTGAAAAACAAGCAATTTTTTTTTTTTATTTAGGACAAGAATACATATCTGGAGTTCTTACCAGAGGTCCAAAATTGGTGTTCTTTATGTAGGGAAGGGAATGCTCTTTTAACAAGTGCCAAATCACCAGTCTTTTTATATATCTCCAATATCATCGAACTAAGAAGTGGAGGTTGGCTGTAGAAAATTTTTCTCAAGTGATACATAACTTTGAAGTGAAAGAAAATATAATTGTAACAACTAGCTTATACAGATAACCTGCCAATATAGCATGCACTTTTTTAAAAAAAAATGTAATTTAGCATTCACTTTTTGCAATGCATACAAGAAAAATTGATTCAAAAAGGAAATAAACATGATGAACAATGAATGATGCATTTAAAAAATCAGTAGTTGGTCTCTGCTGGAGGAGCTCGAGGCCCCTTCCTACTCAACCTAGTAACAGCTGCTTTTACACTCTGAAGCATGAAGGCAATGAAGGACAGGATAGAACCACCATATGCAGGCCATATTCAGAGTTCAATTTTGCAGGGGTCAGAATCGACAACAATATCCACACAAATAAATAAAAAAATAAAATAAAATCACTGTAAACGTAAGAATGGAATTCATGTACTAAATTTGAGTCATCTTTGGTGATGTCAGTGCTAACTACTTTAAGCACAGTTGCTCATAATTATCTCAATATCTTCTTCTTTAAAAGTTTCTTTATTGATTAATGACGAAAATTGTCATAAACAGTGAATTAGGTGGTTATGTACCTTCTATTAGTATAGTAGATCCTTGCACCATTCAGGACATGGCCATACTCGTCAAGGAGTGAAAGGAGATTAGTGACAATGGATTTAGCTGTTTCATACATTTTACTTGCCAGCAGCCCCCTGAGATTAGATAAAAATGCTTCAGTTAGCAGAGGCAAAGCGCAAATGAAGGAGGATGTAATATAAGACTAATGCAAGTGTTCCGGGTAGCAAGACGCACATTTTCTGATACTCATGCCTAATGCGAGAAAGAATAGAATTAGGACAGTATAAATGAAAGCTCATTTTTTTTTTTTGTGAGATAGGAACTCACCGTATAACCCAATACGAATCCCAGTAATAAACCTCCCTAAACCTGGACCCAGGAACAACAACAGGTCCAGGCACTGGAAGCAGGGTGTGCAAATTGCTATTTTTCTTTACCTCATCGGAGACCCTTCGACTCAAGTTCTTCCACAAGGCGTGAACCTCCAAAGCCCACTTTCGTACAACCTGGTTCTGCACCTTGGGCAAAAACCCAGAAGGTTCAGCTACAAAATCTGGGGGATTCGCAACAACCAAGTCACTCCCAGCTTCACCCATATACCTATCCAAGAACCCCCGGAGCTGGGTACCCGGAATGGTTCCATTAGCCGACTTGGGCAACTCGTCGAACGCCGGCTCGACAGTAGAGAGATCAAATTTGAGAGGGAGATCGACATAAAGCTTGGGGTCGAAATTAGAAGGCCCGTAAGTCCGTAGAGCTGCTGACTGGAGTTTCGTAAGGAAGGAGAGTAGCGGGGTTGTGGGTGTTACGGAACCGTCTGCGCAGGAGTACCGAGGCGGAGAAGAGGCCATGGAGAGGGCGAAAAAGACGACCTGAAGGACGAGTACTGTAAGAGGTTTCACGCAAGAACCCGCCATTGTGGTGTGGCGAAAGGGAGTCCCAGGCAGGGAGGCGATGGAAATGGTACTAGTGAATTTGATGAGGAAGACGTAGACGCCATTTTATCAGTTTGAACGTTTGTTCCGGTCGTCGCTGGCCGAGGCCGGTCGTCGGAAACTTGAGCGGTTGCTTTCCCGCGCTTCAGTCCAAACGAATGGGATTATGGGAACGGGGATTCCACTTTTACGTCGAAGGGACCCACGATCCGACGGTCGTGATTTCTGCCTACTAAATAAAAGAAGAAGATTTCACGCTTTCCGTTGGCTTCAGCGTGGTTTTGGTGGGACCCTTCCAAAATCCTCAACGTGCGGGACCGGGTGAAATCCTGACCGTTCATGTCGGTTAATTCCTGATGACGTGAGTAATGAGATCAGCAAACACATGCGGCGTGAGATGCTCCTGGGCCCACGGCGGGGAAGTTTCTTCGGAGAAGTCGTATGTCGACTTTGACTTTTCGTCGATTGCGAGTTAATCGTATCTCACGGTCGGAAATTGATGGAAACTTGTGGGCCCGCCCATGTTGTTTCTCTCTCAACAGTCTACACTCTACACAGCCCAAAAAACGGAAAAAAAAAAAAAAAAAAAAATACAGACAGAGTGGAACTGCGAAAGTAAGCGCCCACTCTTAAGAAAATTGAGGTAGTGGACTTTAGGATCGACATTGACAAAAATATGGTAAAATGCGATGTCCGTTTTTGGTTTAACCTGGTTAGTTCAAATATTATACACCATATGTTACAAATATTTAATATTTGAATAAGAAAAAAAACAAAAATAATGCTGGTGTTTCACCGAAAATCCGCCGGTCCGCCAAGAGGCGCGATCGAGAGAAGTTTTCAATTACTTTAGAATAATTTGTGTTACAGGGTGTGTTTTGTATCAAGGAATGCGAATTCACTCTCCTAGGCTTCCTCTGATTCGATCTCCGTGTGAATTTGGTGAAGTTCAAGCTTCTGCGAACGAACGTCGAACTTGAGTTGCTGGAACGAGTGTGCACGATCTGGTGTGGCTTTGGTCGGTAGGACGGAAGTATTTGTGTTCCGCGTGTGTCGACTTGTGACGTTGCCGATGAACGTGTAGAGCTGCTCCGGTTGAACTGTTGAACGACGAACTGCGAGTTGCTGAACTTCTCTGGTTTGAGAGAGCTTCTGTGCGTCGAGTTTCTTCTCGGTGAAGGGATTTTCAGACCTCCGTTTCGAGAGAGAAAGAACTTCTGTGCATGAAGTATTTTCTCGACTAGAATGCTCTCAAACTTGATTTTTTCTCCACCTGATTTCTCCCCCACTCACGTGATTGAGAATTCTTTGGCTATTTGTAGCCCGTCCCCGTGAAGTTGTTGTGATTTCTTCCTTGGAAAGGGGATCGCGATCCCCTTTCTGCTGCCTCCTTTGAGATTGGAGGAAGATCAAAGAATTTCTCCTCCTCGATCCCACAAATGAGGATCGTGCTCCTCTTTCCTTGGTTTTTACCGTTGATGGCCAGACATGATCGTTGGTTGTTGAGTTGTGTAGCAACGTGACGAGGCATGCTGACTAAGGCTGACGAGGCGGCTTCCTGCTGACGGGGGCGCCGACTATGCTGATGACGCGACGACACGACTGGACTTCGCGATGGGCTGCAGCGATGAACTTCGAAGATCGACAGGGCCTACCCACGATCGTTCTTTGATGGATCGGTGGATTGATGGACTCATCGAATTTGGGTCGTGCACATTTTGGTGCATATAGATTGCCCCCTTCGAGACTTGTTCGTTCGGGAGGAACGAACAAGTTTCGAATGTGAAGATGAATGAACACGACGCACACACACCTTTTTTTTTTTTTTTTTTTTTTTTGATCCTCTTACTCTTTTAGGATCGTTTATCTTTTGTGTACGTATGTTTTTCAGTCCTCTTGCTTTTTTAGGACAGTGTATATTTTCTTTACACCTTGTACGTATTTTTTTTTCATTGTTTTCTTTTCTTTCTTTTTTTTTTAGCTCTCTTGCTTTGTTTTAGAGCTGTTTGTTTTTTTTTCGATTTTTTTTTTGGCATTTGGCATACATGTGGAGTATGTACGGTATAGAGAGATGATGGATACCTGAGCAGAGATGTCGCCCAGGTTTGAGCAACAACGGCGAATTGTGGTTGAGCTGCTGGCTACGGTTTGCTTTGAGTGTTGCCGAAAAGTTGTTTCGAAACCTCGGAGAAGGCTGACGCGATAGATTTTGCGAACTTCTGCAAGTCTCGACGACTTTGGCTGTCGCGTCGGGGAAGAGGTGTCACTCGGCGACTCTGTGTGCGTCGCACAAGTGAGAGGTGCAGTTTCGGTAGCTTGGTCGTCGGACCAATGGGAAAACTCGAATCTGAATAAGACCCGGGAGGCCGAATTTGAAATTGACTGATGTCTCGGTGAGTTGCAGTTCCTTCTATGAACTGTATTGACGCACCGGGAAGAGGATTTTGAAAGGAGGTGTGTGTAGTGGGACCCCTCTTGGCTGAATCGATCCTCCCAAAAAATTGGAATATTTCTGTCGACGGTTTGGCTTCTGCGAGTTTGAAAGATAGTCTCAAGCTCACGGGTGCTGCCCTCTGTCTCTGCAATTGGCCTTCTGCGATTCTGACCGGGAGGCTATGCGCAACTTCTCTCTGTTTTTGTGATCCTTGTCGGGTCCCGGCTTACATCAGAAGTTTTTCGCGAGGCAGAATTCAAAGGTACTGCAAAAGAAATTTCTCTCCCGGCGGCCTCGGGTTGAATTCGAGTCAGCTAGGGTCGACCCCACTCTCTTTTCTTTCTTCTTCTCTTCCTCCCTCTTTCTTCTTCTTTTTCTCTCCTCTCATTTTCAACCTCTCCCTCAGTCTCTTTTTCTCTCTCTCTCTCTTTCCACGATTTTCTCCCTTTTTTTTTTTGAATATTCTCTCTGTGTTCTTCTCTCTGTTACTTACCTCTCTCGAACTGGCTTTCTTGCACACTAAGTGTCTGTCAGTTTGTCAAAGTGACAGACTAACGAATTGTAATGCGAGATTTGGCTCGACAGCAGAACAAAAAAGTGTTGTGTCGCACCTGGTTTGATCGCCATGTGCTGAATTCTGCTTTGAGTGTGCCCGGCTGGGTTGCCGGGGTGTTGCATTTCCCTGTTGTCGCATCCGGCTTGGTCGCCGGGTGCTACTGTCGCATTTGGCTCGGTCGCCGGGTGCCAAAATTTTGATTTGGTTGAGCCCGGCTTGGTTGCCGAGAGGCTGAATCCCTGCGCTAGCGCACTCAGCTTGGACACCGAGTGCGAGTTGCTGTTTGGTCGCAGCCGGCCAGGAGTTGGTCGCCGGTGCGAGTTGTTTTGAGGTCGTGGCCGACAAGAGGCGCCGGGTGTGAGTATGTGCCGACCTCCTATTTTTTCTTGCGACTGCTTCTTTTTGTCGCGGCTCTTTTTTTTTTTTTTTTTTGCGGCTTTTTTTTGTCGCGGCTTTTCTTTTTCGACGACTTCTTTTTGTCGCAGCCTTTTTTTTCTTTTGAAGAGGAGTTACATACCTGACTTCGTCTGGCTGCGTCCGGCTCGGTCGCCGGTCGCAGGAGTTTGCAGCGCGGCACCGAATCGATCGCCGGGTGTTGCATCTGATAGTTCCTTCATCGCGTTTGGCTTGGTCGCCAGCCACGGATTTTTATTGCGTCCGGCTATGCCGACGGTCGTGAAGCTTCTTTCCTGCATTCGGTTTGGTCACCGAGTGCATTGCTCCTGTTTTGGTAGCATCCGCCTCGGTTGCCGGGAGGCTGAATTTCTGTGCTGGCGCACCCAGCTTGGTCGCCGGGTGTTGTTGTCGCAACTTGCTTGAGCGCCGGGTGCGAGCTGCTGAGTGATCGCAGCCGATTTGGTCGTCGTCAACTTCTTTTCTTTTGCGACTGCTTCTTTTTGTCGCTGCATTTTTTTGTTCTTTTGCGACAGCTCCTTTTTGTCGCTTGCTTCTTTTTGTTCAGCGACTGTTTCTTTTTGTCGCATCTTTTTTTTTTTGAAGAGAGGTTGCGTACCTGGTTCTGTTGGCTGCGTCCGGCTCGGTCGCCGGCCGCAGTAGTTTGAAGTATAGCATCCGGCTCGGTCGCCGGGTAGTGCCTCTGTATTTTTTTTCTTCGCGCCCGTTTTGTTGTTGGGCGCGGACTTTGAACTGTGCTCGGCTCGGTTGTCGGGCGCAAATTTTGTTGTTTCGATCGCGGCCGGTTTCGTGGCTAGTTGCGAAGCTTTGAATTGTGCTTGGCTCGGTTGCCGGGCGCAAATTTTGTTGTTTCGATTGCGGCCGGCTTCGTGGCTAGTTGCGAAGCTTTGAATTGTTCTCGGCTCGGTTGCCGGGCACTTGTTTCGATCGCGGCCGGCTATTTGGCTGGTCGCGAAGCTTTGAATTTTGCACTGCTCGGTCGTCGGGCATTTGTTTTGATCGCGGCCGGCTGTTTGGCTGGTCGCCGGTGCGAAGCCTTTGGGACTGTGCTCGTCGTATTAGAAGGTGTGTCAAAGTATCTCTTCTTAGCAACGTTTCCATTCGCTTCGTTCCAATTCACCCGGTGAGATCTGCCTTGAGTGTAAACGCAGAGTTTCTCGCTTTCCAGTCACACCTCGTGACCCAGTCATTGGGCGACAGATCCGAGGTCCGTGTTCGTCGTCGAAGCTGTGGTGAGTGAAAGGAATCGATGGGTAATCGCCTCTGGTGCTGTGTTCTGAAGCAGTCTAGATGACCTTGTTGAAACCTCTGTGTCCCCGTGAAGAATGTTTTGGTCTTCGTTTTAGAAAATTTGGGAGACCTGGCCGTCGAGGAGAACATACCATCTGCTACGCGACCCACGAGGGCCCCGAAGTATTAAGGAGACACCGAATCGAACCCAAGAATGATATCGGCCGAATTCCATTTGGAAATAGGCAAAATGGCGGAAACAACAGTGGCTCCCCAGTAGATAATCTTCTCCGAGAAATCCCCCTTCTGGATCACTTATAGCTTAACGTGCTTTCTGATCGCAGAAGAAACATCGAATAGAGCAAATGCAGAGAGGTAGAGGACGAGGAGAAGTTATGCCTTCGCCATTGTTGACTCGAGTTACCGAGGACCTGAGGCCTTCGTGGGTTCCCCGCCCGGGTGATCGGGCTGAGCCTTGTAGAAGTGCTAAGCGGCGGAGTAGCGAGGTCGGCGTGGTCGGCCTTCTTGCCCACAGCCGCAAAGGTTCGAGAAGAGCCCGAGGCGCCAGAGCAGGATGGCCGCCGACGACCACGGACAAAGGGGAGTTTCAAAGGCGGCCGTCGATAGTGCCATCTTCTTCTAATTTCACAAACCTAGGGCCTGCCGCTGCTGGAAGGGGAAAGAGAGAGGGATCGAGGAGGATGGCCTGACAGTTTCTTTCTCCTTTTTTTTTCTCGGGGGCACAATAGAAGACGGGAAGTCGCGATTTTTTTTTTCATCGCGTCTTTCGGTCGTCTTCTTTGGTGACAACGCCGGCTTCTTGTCATCTTCTCCGACGACGACGCGTTCCAATCTGAGGGGCGCTTTGAATTGTGCTCGGCTCGATCGCCAGGCACTGGTTTTGATTGCGGCCAGTAGTTTGGCTGGTCGCAGAGCTTCGAAGGGTGCTCGGCTCGGTCGTCGGGCACTTGTTTTGGTCGCGGCCAGCAGTTTGTTTGGTCGCGGAGGAGAAGGTCATGCCTCCAGTTGTGCATCCTTCTCTCGGAACACAATGCACTGTGGGCAGGAGACGACGAGTGCCTCTTCTGACTTTACCGGTTGCGGGGAGGATTGTGCATCTTCTTCCTCCTTTCAGTAGGGTGGAGTTAACCCGACCTTCGGCAAGTCATGCTTTCTCATGAGCAACATCTCGACTTTGGCTTGGAGTTCCTCTAGTTTGTCGAGGACTCGAATTAAGGCTTGTCTTGACCGAATGGCCAAGTCGAGGTCGTCTTCTATCTCGTTGAGTGACGAGATTTGCTTCAATGACGTCTCGAGGTCGTCGCATTCGACGACCGGTCGTTTGCCTTTGTCTTTGGCTGGTGGTGGTTCGGGAGGAGCTATCGAACAGGTTGCCACCATTGCTGGAGGCGCGAAAAACTCCTTTGGGAAGAACTCCGCCAAAGTGACGGGTCTTCTCTTCTTCTTGTTTGCCTCCCCGGACATTGGTCCGGGAGTTTTTTTGCCATGCTGCTTTTTTTTTTAGCCGCCGCCTTTGGTTCTGGTGTTCGCCGGTGCGGTTCGATTTCTCGAATAGGCTTCTTTCTCCGGTGACCAGGATCCACCCCTCTGCGTCGGCTGCAGCTTCTTTGCGGGGTGCCGGTTTTGGTGCGACCTTAGCCGGTGGTCGTCTGTGATTGTGCGGTCGGTTGGAGGGACCAGATTTTGGACGGTACTCCCTTGCGACCTGTTGTTTGTTTGGCCGAGTTCGCCGGTTTGGCTCGGCTTGAATGGAGAAGATATATGAGGAGGCCGTGTTTTTGGCTCCTTCAATTTCAATGCGGCCTTGAGCCGCGAGCTCCATGATCCGATCCTTCAAATCATCAAAGCACTTCTCGGTCGGATGCCCGACCAAGCGATGGTACTTGCAGAAGTTTGGATCTTTGCTCCTAGACAAGTCGCCGGGTCTTTTGACTTCTGGCAATTTGAGTAGATGGTTGTCGAGGAGTTGGTCGAGCATGATAGGAACGTCTGCGTCCCAAGCAAAGGGATATGTCTTTGCTTGTCGCTCCTCCGAGATAACTTTCGGTGGGTTCCGTCAGTTGTCGGGGAGGTAGGTTGTTTTGACCTTACTTCCGACCTTAATAGGCTCGAAAGTATTTGTCGTGAAGGAGGATTTTGTTTTCTCCTTCGCTTTCTTTTGGCTGTCACGACTGCCTCTCCTTTCTCGAGGATCGGCAAACGACGTAACTTCTTCCCCCTCGCTCCTCCATGAGGTTCTCCTTGTTGTGAGCCTCTGTCATGAGCTCTTGAAAGTCAGTTGGCCTCCGACTTGAATGTAGCGCAGGAGCTCCCATTGCATCCCTCATGAGCACATTTCGATTTCGCTTCGAGACAAGTTTGAGCTTTCTTTGCGCTTGAGGCTCAGGTTCCTCCACCGGTTGATGTAGTCGACGACCTTTTCGCCTTTCTTTTGCTTCAGATTGGTGATCTCGACTAGAGGACAAGTCCGAAAGTGCTATAGAATCGGCTGAGGAATTCTCGCTCCAGTTGTTCCCAGCTGTCAATTGACTCCTGGCGCGCAGCTCGATGTACCAGTCGAAGGCATTTCCCTTCAACGACCGGCCGAACTGCTTGACCAGCAAGTCGTCGTCTGTGCCGGCGTTGTTGCATGTTTCAATGAAATGGGCGACATGTTGTTTGGGGTGCCCGTCGCCATTGAACTGCTGGAATTTCGGAGGATGGTAGCCGAGCGGCATTGGGATGTTTTGTATCCTCTGCGTGTATGGCTTTCGATAGGCCACCGACTTGCTTTCGCCGGAGTCGTTTCGCATGGCGCGGTTGATGAGTTCAGTCACCGCGTCTAAGGTGAGGGCAGCCGGCACTGCTTCAGTTCGACCTCTGTGGATGGCCGTCGGCACGATGGGCTGCATCTCATTGTCAGAGGCAGGATCCTCACACGATGGTTCGGCTGAGCTGCTAGTAGTCGCCCGGTTTCGGTCGACCTCTTGGGAAACGCCGGTGTTGTTCGCGGCCGCGCCCATTTCGAACCTTTCCAGTATCTTCGTGATTTGGTCATCGCGAGCTGCAAGTTGCGCATCTTTTATGCGCAGTTGTTCGCTTTGCTCCTTCAATGCGGCCTGCATTTCGGCAAGCTGCTCTTCGATTGTTTTGGCTGTCGTCATCATTGCAGCCATTTCGACGGTCGATGTCGACGGAGCTGTTCCCGGTGTAGATCGAAGTGGTGAAGTTTTTGTCGGTGACCGCATTGGGGAGACGATCGTCAGTGTTCTCGGGTGTGGAGAAGTTGTTGTGGGCGACTGGCTTGCGGAGGCAGCCCCTGATGAGATGCGGCAAGGCGGAGTTGGTGATAGTGCAGCCGGGGAGGTCGCCGGTGTCTGTCGACGAGGCGAACGAATGGGTGGTGAGCCGGGCTACCGGGTAAGCGCGCTAAGAGATTGTGAAAGATTGTCACGATTGGAGATTTGTCTCGGCCGCCGCCCTCAGACGGAGGGAGGCCGATGGCGAATTCATTCTGGCCGCGGAGGAGGAGTTTGTGCTCCCCTCGTTGTTCGACCGCTGCACCAAAGCGTAGACGGCGGCTCCTTTTGGCGATGGTGGCGATTGTTGACTGACCACCGGACCGCGGCGCCGGTGGTGTGGTGTCGACGGGCAGGTAGGTTGGTCTATTTGCTGCCGGGATCATTCTGACCGATGCGACGACCGTTTTGGTAGAGGCCGCGGTAGCCTGTGGTTGGTAGACTGCACTCGGACGGCGCACATCTAGCATTAAAGGAGCCTCTCCAGTGGACAAACTCCTGGCCAAGGCCTTGTAATTGGGCGAATGGCCGGTGGTGGAGAGGTAGGAGCGCGGAGGTCGGCAGATGGTCCGCGAGCTCCTGCGGTTGAGCTTGCGGTCGCTGCAGGGAGCGGGTGAGCAGAGTTCGAGGAGGCAGTTTGTTTGCCCACGTTGTTGTTGTTGCTGCCGTTGTTGGCGTTGCTGGCCAAGGCTGAGGTTGGAGAGTTTTTTTTTGTGGTTGGACGGAGAAGGAGATGAGAGGTAGGAAATGTCCCACCGGGCGTGCCAAATCTGTTTCATCGAAAATCCGCCGGTCCGCGAAGAGGCGCGACCGAGAGAAGTTTTCAATTACTTTAGAATAATTTGTGTTGCAGGGTGTGTTTTGTATCAAGGAATGCGAGTTCACTCTCCTAGGCTTCCTCTGATTCGATCTCCGTGTGAATTTGGTGAAGTTCAAGCTTCTGCGAACGAACGTCGAACTTGAGTTGCTGGAACGAGTGTGCACGATCTGGTGTGGCTTTGGTCGGTAGGACGAAAGTATTTGTGTTCCGCGTGTGTCGACTTGTGACGTTGCCGGCGAACGTGTAGAGCTGCTCCGGTTGAACTGTTGAACGACGAACTGCGAGTTGCTGAACTTCTCTGGTTTGAGAGAGCTTCTGTGCGTCGAGTTTCTTCTCGGTGAAGGGATTTTCAGACCTCCGTTTCGAGAGAGAAAGAACTTCTGTGCGTGAAGTATTTTCTCGACTAGAATGCTCTCAAACTTGGATTTTTCTCCACCTGATTTCTCCCCCCCACCGCTGTGATTGAGAATTCTTTGGCTATTTGTAGCCTGTCCTGTGAAGTTGTTGTGATTTCTTCCTTGGAAAGGGGATCGCGATCCCCTTTCTGCTGCCTCCTTGGAGATGGGAGGAAGACTGAAGAATTTCTCCTCCTCGATCCCACAAATGAGGATCGTGCTCCTCTTTCCTTGGTTTTTACCGTTGATGGCCAGACATGATCGTTGGTTGTTGAGTTGTGTAGCAACGTGACGAGGCATGCTGACTAAGGCTGACGAGGCGGCTTCCTGCTGACGGGGGCGCCGACTGTGCTGATGACGCGATGACACGACTGGACTTCGCGATGGGCTGCAGCGATGAACTTCGAAGATCGACAGGGCCTACCCACGATCGTTCTTTGATGGATCGGTGGGTTGATGGACTCATCGAATTTGGGCCGTGCACATTTTGGTGCATACAGTTGGTTACAGTAAACTGGGCCAATTCAATAAGAACCGGATTAGCATCCAGGTTCAACCGGGTCGGTTTTCAAAACATTGATTAAAATATGATAAAATAATTAAAAGTGTAATTAATATCAATTTTTTGAAAACGGAACCGGTGGTAAGAAGGCCAGTTTGGTAAAACCTGGTTAGACCGGATTAGACCAATGGTTTAGTCCTAGTTTAATCGATGATATATAATATAATAATTTTTACTATTATTAAACACATACTAGGATATGTACGAATAGAATTGTAGATGCCAAAATCCGATTGACCCATCTATGGTAAGTCCATTAACTCTACCGATCCATCATATGACCGTTGCAGGCTTACTATCGACTTGTCGATCAAATTTCGGAGACATCATTCACCGCCCATCCTTGGGTCCATCAACTTGCCACATCATCGACACTTCATCGCCATGTCAACACCAGCTTTCGCCTTGTCATCGTCCACAAATCTCAAAACTCAAATCGACCAAGTCTAGTCGTCGCTTAACGGAAAAGGCCACAAATAGCAACACTTTCATCGATCCCCTTCCTGAGGATCGATGGAGGAGAAATTGGAGGAGGAACCAAGTCCTCACTCCCCCTCCCTGGGAGCAGTGAAAGTAGGGTCGGATCCCCTTTCTAAGGATCGACTTCCAACATTTCAATTTAGTTGGCTACAAATAGCCAGAAGCACTCCACCAAAGGGGTCGAAAAAGTTTTCCCGCAAGAAGAAACATTCTCAAACTAAAAGTTCCAGCTACCTTTAGTTCGCCGAAGGTCACACAGTTCATCCGAAGAAGTTCTACACACAATACCCCGAAACCACGGAACACAAATACTTTCGTCCGGCCGACTACATCCATCGTCGTTCGTGCACACTCATTCGGAGACTCGAAATTCGCCGTCAACTCGTAGGAAGCAACAACTTTATCAACCTACCAACGAAGATCAAATTAGAGGAAGTATATGAGATCGCATCCTCACTATTTCCCAATTCGTAACACTACAAAAATGAATAAATTTTTCAGTGTGTTATTTGGCTTTTAAGCATTAGTGTATTATTTGGCTTTTAAGCATTAGTGTATTATTTGGCTTTTATGCATTAGTGTATTATTTGACTTCAGGTGTTTAAGAAGAAGGTGAAAATGCCTTATTCCTTTTAGAATGAATAAAATTTTCAGTGTAGCCTATTAATTATTGCAGCCTCCTATTCTTTGAGAAGGAAAATAAGTTAAAAGAGCCCTCACACCTTCCGTTTTTGTTCAGATCAAAGTTTATCTGAAAATTGAAAAGTCTACTTATGTAATTCTTCCCTTTTTTGTGCAAATTTTAAATGGCATGACCAGCTCGGTTGGTTAATGCTCGATCAAGCTTGATCAGGCTCTAAATATTTTAAGTTCAAATCAAACTTGAGCTATAAGTAAGATTGTTTAGTTAATCAAACCAAACTCAAGATTTTAAGCTGACTTGAAGCTCAACATGCTGCCTCTTTTATATTTTAAAGTTATATAATTTTTTTAAAAATTAAATGTTAACTAATCATCAATGTTTTAAAAACCAAACTGGCCATCCAACCGGTGCTACGTCCAATTTTGGTTGAACCCAGTTAAATTGGGTTGGATTGTTGAATATTATATACAATACGTCACATATATTTAACATTTTTATAAGAGAAAAGGTAAAATAATGCTAGTTATAGTGAACCTGGCCGAGTCAATAAGAATTGGACTGGTCTCCGATTTTGGTTCAATCGGATCGAACTGACCAATTCGGTTCGGTTTTAAAAACACTGCTAGTCATTATTAATAAAATAAAGTTGGTTCAAAATAAAGTACTAAAAATCTTTAAAAAATAATAAAAAAAAAACTTACTCTCAAGTATTTTCATTTAATATACACTAGTTTTCTTGTTTTCTTCCTTATTTAAAAAGGTGGTGGGTTTTATTCTATAATATTAACAAAATTTAACGATTAGGGTTTGCCCTAGGGGTGGGCATTGGATCGGGTTTTCCAGGTAACCCGACCTGACCTGACCTGAAAAACGCGGGTTTGGATTCCCAAATCCAACTTACGGGTCGGGTTTGGGTTTGGAAATCGGAGGCCGATCTACCCGAACCCGACCCGCGGGTTTTTAATTTAAAATATTTTAATATATTTTCTTTAGTTATTTAAAAATTAGTATAAAAAAGCAATTTTTTTTGGGTACGGGTTCGGGTTTTGTCATTCATTAACATTACTCCAATCAGTCTCGAGACCAAACTAGATTATCGTAATACTCCATAAAATCAGAGGGCGTTAACCATATTTCACTAGCGAACTAATACTTAGTAAAAAAATGCAATAGTGGACCAATAAGTGCATTTTATTCCATTGTTTCTATAATGCAATAAACTTATTCAAACCACTCTCATAACACTTGGATCTTTAGTTCAACATGCAGAGTTGAATGGGCTTATACAAGGACCCATTCATTCTTACTTTTCCTAGTGATGACACTCCTTAAGGCACATCTTTATGAAGATGAATGTTCGAGATAAGCAATCACAATTCCAAATAGGCCGCCCCATGTCGTTCTTCCCATTAACGCACTTACAATCATCGTTTGAGTTTGTTGCACCTTGTATCTCAGTATCCACAGCAATGCCTGCCAACAATTAGTGAAAAAATAAAGAATTGATCACTATATCAATTTATAATTATGTAAAATGGAAAAAATACACTAAAGAAAAAAACTGTAGAAATCTTACATTCTTGAAAGAAAAAGTAGGTTACAAAAAGAAGGCAAAGAAGAGAGAAGCAAAGGGCATTGTGGTAGTAAGCCATGGCAACAAAGAAAGGATTGAAAGTCAAGAGCCTTGCAAAGGAGAAGACAATTGCGGACTTCAAAATTTGGCTTCTTTTCACTCGACTAAATAGTGAATGTACAAGCTTTAAATTAAATGTGTTTGGAAAACATCAGAAAAGAAATTTATTATGACAAGTACTTTTATATTCTTGGTGACATAAAACAAACACTGTGTCCCATGCATATTTATAAATAAGAATTAAAACAACATTTGTTTGACACTCAGTCAATGTATCCGATAACAATTTTTTTAAGGAAATCTATAAGTTAGAAAATTATTACTATAATTTTCATAAAAGATCTCAATAACTCTTGTTCAACTTTATTTTTTTTATATTTTCTTAGACTAATATAAAATAATGTCCAACAATTTATTCAAGAATATGTTATGTTCAGTTTATTGAAAAGGGAGGCTCACTACACTATTTATTATTTTATTTTTTTTGAAGCGGCGATAACAATTCCATTTACAAATTAAAAAAACTTAGTTGAATCCCTTCTTTTCCCTCTTCAATAACATGACTCCAATCAGTTTCGACATCAAACTAGATGATCATAATACTCCTTAAAATCGTAGGGAGTTAACCTTATTTCAATAGTGGACTAATACTAAAAAAGAAATGCAATAGTGGATTAATAAGTGGATTTTATTCCATTATTTGCATAGTGCAATATACTTATTCAAACCACTTTCAAAACACTCAAATCTTTAGATCAACATGCAGAGTTAAATGGGTCTATATAAATAACCAATTCATCCTTACTTTTCCTAGTGATGACACTCCTTAAGGCACATCTCTATGATGCTGAAGGTTCGAGATGTGCAATTACAATTCCAAATAACCCACCCCTCTTTGTTCTTCCCTTTAACACACTTACAATCATCGTTTGGGATTGTTGCACCATATATCTCGGTATCCGCAGCATTGCCAGTCAACAATTAGTGGAAAACTAATGAATTGGAAAAAATGCACTAAAGAAAAAAACTGAAGAAATCCTACATTCATGAAAGAAAAAGTATGACGCAAAGAGGAAGCAGAGAAGGGTTACGCAAAGGGCATTGCGGTAGTAAGCCATGGTAACAAAGACAGGATTGAAACACAAGAGCCTTGCAAAGGAGGATTATTGATGACTTCAAATTTGGCTACTTTTCAGTCGACTAAATAGTGAATATTAGAGCTTTAAATTAAATGTGTTAGGAAATCGTTAGAAAAAAAAATTTATTATGACAAGCACTCTTAAATTCTTCGTGACATAAAACAAACAATGTGTCCCCTTACAAATTTATAAATGAGAATTAAAACAACATTTGTTTGACACTCATTCCATGTACCCGGTCTCAATAACTCATGTTCAACTTTATTTTGTTTTATATTTTCTTATAACAAATATAAAATAATTTCCACCAATTTACTATTTTTAGTTTACTGTATAGGGAGGCACACTGCTCGAGTTATCATTTTTTTTTTTTGCAACAGTGATTATCATTCCATTTACAAATTAAAAACACTTAATTGAATCTTTTCTTTTTACTCTTCAATAACATTACTCCAATCAGTCTCTATACAAAACTAGATGATTGTAATACTCCATAAAATCTGAGGGAGTTAACCCTATTTCAATATAGGACTAACACTAAGTAAAAAATGCAATAGAGGACTAATAAGTGGATTTTATTCCATTGTTTGCATAGTGCAATATACTTATTCAAACGACTGTCATAACACTTAGATCTTTAGAATCAACATGCAAAGTTGAATGGGCATATATAAACAACCCATTCATCCTTAGTTTTCCTAGCGATGACACTCCTAAAGGCACTTCTCTCTGAAGCTGAAGGTCCGAGATGAGCAATCACCCTTCCAAATAACCCACCTCTCTTTGTTCTTCCCTTTAATGCACTTACATACATCGTGTGGGTTTACTGCACCATGTATCTCAGTATCTGCAGAACTGCCAGCCAACAATTAGTGAAAAAATAAAGAATTGATCACTACTTTGATTTACAACGAAGCAAAATGGAAAAAATGCACTAAAGAAAAAAACTGCTGAAATCCTTCATTAATGAAAGAAAAAGTAGGATACAAAGAAGAAACAAACAAGAGTGAAGCACAGGGCATTGTAGGAGTATGCATGGGAAGAAAGACTGGATTGAAAATCAAGAGCCTTGCAAAGGAGAAGATTATTGATGACTTCAAAGTTGGCTTCTTTTCACTTGACTAAATAGTGAAAGTAGGAGATTTAAATTAAATGTGTTAGGAAAATGTAGGAAAAAAAATTTATTATGACAAGTACTCTTAAATTCTTGGTGACAAAAAACAAAAAATGTGACCCATGCATATATATATATATATATGAATTTAAAGAACATTTGTTTGACATTCATTAAATGAACCCAGTAACAAACCTTTTAAGGAAATCCATTCGTTAGCAAATTATTACTATATTTTTCATAAAAGGTCACAATAACTCTTGTTCAACTTTATTTCGTTTAAAATTTTCTTAAGAAAAATATAAAATAATGTTCAACGATTTATTCAAGAATATGTTATGTCAGTTTATTGAAATGGGAGGTACACTACTCAATTTACCATTCTTAATTTTTTGAAACGACGATTACAATTCTATTTACAAATTAAAAAAGCTTAATTGGATGACTTCTTTTTGCTCTTCATTAACATTACTCCAATCAGTCTCGAGACCAAACTAGATTATCATAATACTCCATAAAATCATAGGGTGTTAACCCTATTTCACTAGTAAACAAATACTTAGTAAAAAAATACAATAGTGGACTAATAAGTGGATTTTATGCCATTGTTTGCTTAGTGCAATAGACTTATTCAAACCACTCTCATAACACTTAGATCTTTAGATCAACATGCAGAGTTGAATGGGCATATATAAACAACCTATTCATCCTTAGCTTTCCTAAAGTCCGAGATGAGCAATCACACTTCCAAATAACCCACCTCTCTTTGTTCTTGCCTTTAACGCACTTACATCGTGTGGGTTTGCTGCACCATGTATCTCGGTATCTACAGAATTGCCAGCCAACAATTAGTGAAAAAATAAAGAATTGATCACTACTTTGATTTACAATGAAGCGAAATGGAAAAAATGCACTAAAGAAAAAAACTGCTGAAATCCTTCATTCATGAAATAAAAAGTAGGTCGCAAGAAGAAGCAAACAAGAGTGAAGCAAAGGGCAATGTTGGAGTATGCATGGGAACAAAGACTGGATTGAAAATCAAGAGCCTTGCAAAGGAGAAGATTATTGATGACTTCAAAGTTGGCTTCTTTTCACTTGACTAAGTAGTGAAAATAGGAGATTTAAATTAAATGTGTTAGGAAAAAGTAGGAAAAAAAAAAAATTATGACAAGTACTCTTAAATTCTTGGTGACAAAAAACAAAAAATGTGACCCATGCAAATTTATAAATTGGAATTAAAACGACATTTGTTTGACATTCATTCAATGAACCAAGTAACAATTTTTTGAAGGAAATCCTTACTTAAGCAAATTATTACTATATTTTTCATATAAGGTCACAATAACTCTGTTCAACTTTATTTCATTTTAAATTTTCTTAAGACAAATATAAAATAATGTCCAAAAATGTATTCAAGAATATGTTATGTTCAGTTTATTGAAAAGGGAGGTAAACTGCTCTATTTATCATTTTTTTTAAATGGCAATTAAAATTCTATTTAAAAATTTAAAAAGCTTAATTGGATGGCTTCTTTTTGCTCTTCATTAACATTACTCCATTCAGTCTCGAGACCTAACTAGATTTTCGTAATACTCCATAAAATCAGAAGGCGTTAAACCTATTTCACTAGTGAACTAATAAGTGGATTTTATTCTATTATTTGCAAAGTGCAATAGACTTATTCAAACCACTATCATAACACTTAGATCTTTAGATCAACATGCAGAGTTGGATGGGCATATATAAATAACCCATTCATCCTTTGCTTCCCTAGCAATGACACTCCTGAAGGCACTTCTCTCTGAAGCTGAAGGTCCAAGACGAGCAATCACACTTCCAAATAACCCATCTCTCTTTGTTCTTCCCTTTAACGCACTTACAATCATCATGAGGGTTCGCTGCACCATGTATCTCGGTATTTGCAGAATTGCCAGCCAACTATTAGTGAAAAAATAAAGAATTGATCACTAGATTTACAATGAAGCGAAATGGAAAAAATACACTAAAGGAAGAAACTGCTGAAATCCTTCATTAATGAAAGAAAAAGTAGGTCGCAAAGTGGAACCAAAGAAGTGTGAAGCAAAGGGCAATGCGGAAGTATGCATGGGAACAAAGACTGGATTAAAAATCAAGAGCCTTGCAAAGGAGAAGATTATTGATGACTTCAAAGTTGGCTTCTTTTCACTCATTTAAATAGTGAAAGTAGGAGATTTAAATTAAATGTGTAAGCGAAATATAGGAAAATTTTTTATTATGACAATTACTCTTAAAAAAAATGTGACCCATGCAAATTTATAAAAAGGAATTAAAACAACATTTGTTTGACATTCATTCAATGAACCCAGTAACAATTTTTTTTAAGGAAATCCTTTCGTCAGAAAATTATTACTATATTTTTCATAAAATATCTCAATAACTCTTGTTCAACTTTATTTTATTTTATATTTTCTTAAGACTAATATAAAATAATGTCCAACAATTTATTCAAGAATATGTTATGTTCAGTTTATTGAAAAGGGAGGTACACTGCTTTATTTATTATTATTTTTTTCAATGACAATTAATATTTTATTTACAAATTAAAAAAGCATAATAAGATGGCTTCTTTCTGCTCTTCACTAACATTACTCCAATCAATCTCGAGACCAAACGAGATTATCTTAATACTCCATAAAATCATAGGGCATTAACCTTATTTCACTAGAGAACTAATACTTTGTAAAAAAATACAATAGTGGACAAATAAGTGGATTTTATTCCATTGTTTACTTACTGCAATAAACTTATTCAAACCACTCTCATAACACTGAGATCTTTAGTTCAACATGCAGAGTTGAATGGGCTTATATAAAGGACCCATTCATCCGTACTTTTCCTAGTGATGACACTCCTTCAGGCACATCTCTGAGAAGGTGAAGGTCCGAGATAAGCAATCACAGTTCCAAATAGGCACCCCCTTGTCATTCTTCCCTTTCACGCACTTACAATCATCGTCTGGGTTTGTTGCACCATGTATCTCGGTATCAGCAGCATTGCCTGCCAACAATTAGTGAAAAAACAAAGAATTGATCACTATATCAATTTACAATGAAGTGAAATGGAAAAAATGCACTAAAGAAAAATACAATAGAAATCTTACATTCTTGAAAGAAAAAGTAATTCACAAAGAGGAAGCTAAGAAGAGTTAAACAAAGGGCATTGTTGTAGTAAGCCATGGCAACAAAGAAAGGATTGAAACTCAAGAGCCTTGCAAAGGAGCTTGCAAAGGAGAAGACAATAGAGGACTTCAAATTTGGTTACTTTTCACTCGACTAAATAGTGAATGTAGGAGCTATAAATTAAATGTGAAAGGAAAAGGTCAGAAATTTTTTTTATTATGAATAGTTCTCAATATTATTGGTGACATAAAACAAACAAGGTGTCCCATGCATATTTATAAATAAGAATTTAAAAAACATCTGTTTAACATTCATTGTATGTGCCTGGTAACAATTTTTTAAAGGAAATCCATTCTTTAACAAATTATTACTACAATTATCATAAAGGTCACAATAACTCTTGTTCAACTTTATTTTTTTTATATTTTCTTACAAAAAAAATAAAATAACGTTCAACGATTTATTCAAGAATATGTTATGTCAGTTTATTGGAAAGGGAGGTACACCACTCTATTTATCATTTTTATTTTTTTTTAAACGGCGATTACTGTTCTATTTACAAATTAAAAAAATATAATTGGATTGCTTCTTTTTGCTCTTCATTAACGTTACTCCAATCAGTCTCGAGACCAAACTAGATTATTGTAATATTCCATATAATTAGAGGGAGTTAACCCTATTTCAATAGGGAATTAATACTTAGTAAAAAAATGCAATAGTGGACTAATAAGTGGATTTTATTCCATTGTTTGCATAGTGCAATAGACTTATTCAAACCACTCTCATAACACTTAGATCTTTAGTTCAACATGCAGAGTTGAATGGGCTTATATAAAGGACCCATTCATCCGTACTTTTCCTAGTGATGACACTCCGTAAGGCACATCTCTCTGAAGGTGAAGGTCCGAGATAAGCAATCACAGTTCCAAATAAGCACCCCTTTGTCATTCTTCCCTTTCACGCACTTACAATCATCGTTTGGGTTTGTTGCACCATATATCTCGGGATCAGCAGCATTGCCTGCCAACAATTAGTGAAAAAACAAAGAATTGATCACTATATCAATTTACAATGAAGTGAAATGGAAAAAATGCACTAAAGAAAAATATTATAGAAACCTTACATTCTTGAAAGAAAAAGTAGGTCACAAAGAGGAAGCTAAGAAGAGTTAAGCAAAGGGCATTGTTGTAGTAAGCCGTGGCAACAAAGAAAGGATTGAAACTCAAGAGCCTTGCAAAGGAGAAGACTATTGAGGACTTCAAATTTGGTTTCTTTTCACTCGACTAAATAGTGAATGTAGGAGCTATAATTTAAATGTGTAAGGAAAAGGTCAAAAAAAAAATTTATTATGAATAGTTCTCAATATTCTTGGTGACATAAAACAAACAAGGTGTCCCATGCATATTTTTAAATAAGAATTTAAACAACATCTGTTTAACATTTATTGTATGTGCCTGGTAACAATTTTTTAATGGAAATCCATTCTTTAGCAAATTATTACTATAATTATCATAAAGGTCACAATAACTCTTGTTCAACTTTTTTTTTTTTTTTTTTATATTTTCTTACAAAAAAAAAAAAATAACGTTCAACGATTTATTCAAGAATATGTTATGTCAGTTTATTGGAAAGGGAGGTACACCACTCTATTTAACATTTTTTTTTTTTTTTTTTTTGAAACGGCGATTACTATTCTATTTACAAATTAAAAAACATAATTGGATTGCTTTTTTGCTCTCATTAACGTTACTCAATCAGTCTCGAGACCAAACTAGATTATTGTAGTATTCCATATAATTAGAGGGAGTTAACCCTATTTCGATAGGGAATTAATACTTAGTAAAAAAATGCAATAGTGGACAAATAAGTGGATTTTATTCCATTGTTTGTATAGTGGAATAGGCTTATTCAAACCACTATCATAACACTTAGATCTTTAGATCAACATGCAAAGTTGAAAGGGCATATATAAACAACCCATTCATCCTTAGCTTTCCTAGCGATGACACTCTTTAAGGCACTTCTCTTTGAAGCTGAAGGCCCGAGATGAGCAATCACACTTCCAAATTACCCACATCTCTTTCTTCTTTCCTTTAATGCCCTTACATACATCGTGTGGGTTTGCTGCACCATGTATCTCGGTATCTACAAAATTGTCAGCCAACAATTAGTTAAAAAATAAAGAATTGATCACTACTTTGATTTACAATGAAGCGAAATAGAAAAAATGCAGAAAAAAAAAATGCTGAAATCCTTCTTTCATGAAAGAAAAAGTAGGACGCAAAGAAGAAGCTAAGAAGAGTGAAGCAAAGGGCATTGTTGGAGTATGCATGGGAACAAAGACTGGATTGAAAATCAAGAGCCTTTCAAAGGAGAAGATTATTGATGACTTCAAAGTTGGCTTCTTTCCACTTGACAAAATAGTGAAAGTAGGAGATTTAAATTAAATGTGTTAGGAAAATGTAGGAATTTTTTTTTTCTTATTATGTCAAGTACTCATAAATTCTTGGTGAAAAAAAAAAAATGACCCATGCTTATTGAAAAAAAAGGAATTAAAACATCATTTGTTTGACATTCATTCAGAGAACCTAGTAACAATTTTTTTTTTTTTGGAAATCCTTATGTTAGCAAATTATTACTATACTCTTCAAAAAAAAAAGTCACAATAACTCTTGTTCAGCTTTATTTCATTTTATATTTTCTTAAAATTAATATAAAATAATGTCCAACAATTTATTCAAGAATATGTTATGTTCAGTTTATTTAAAAGGGAGGTAAACTGCTCTATTTATCATTTTTTTTTAAACGGCAATTAAAATTCTATTTACTAATTAAAATAGCTTAATTAGATGGATTCCATTTGCTCTTCATTAACATTACTCCAATCAGTCTCGAGACCAATCTAGATTATCGTAATACTCCATAATATTAGAGGTTGTTAACCCTATAGCGAACTAATACTTAGTAAAAAAATATAATAGTGGACTAATAAGTGGATTTTATTCCATTGTTTGCATAGTGCAATAGACTTATTCAAACCACTCTCATAACACTTAGATCTTTAGTTCAACATGCAGAGTTGAATGGGCTTATATAAAGGGCCCATTCATCCGTACTTTTCCTAGTGATGACACTCCTTAAGGCACATCTCTCTGAAGGTGAAGGTCCGAGATAAGCAATCACAGTTCCAAATAAGCACCCCTTTGTCATTCTTCCCTTTCACGCACTTACAATCATCGTTTGGGCTTGTTGCACCATATATCTCGGTATCAGCAGCATTGCCTGCCAACAATTAGTGAAAAAACAAAGAATTGATCACTATATCAATTTACAATGAAGTGAAATGGAAAAAATGCACTAAAGAAAAATATTATAGAAATCTTACATTCTTGAAAGAAAAAGTAGGTCACAAAGAGGAAGCTAAGAAGAGTTAAGCAAAGGGCTTTGTTGTAGTAAGCCATGGCAACAAAGAAAGGATTGAAACTCAAGAGCCTTGCAAAGGAGAAAACTATTGAGTACTTCAAATTTGGCTTCTTTACACTCTACTAAATAGAGAATGTAGGAGCAATAAATTAAATGTGTTAGGAAAATGTCAAAAAAAAAATTTATTATGACAAGTACTCTAAAATTTTTGGTGACATAAAACAAACAATGTGTCCCATGCATATTTAGAAATAAGAATTTAAACAACATTTGTTTAACATTCATTGTATGTGTCTGGTAACAATTATTTCAAGGAAATCCATTCTTTAACAAATTATTACTACAATTCTCATAAAAGGTCACAATAACTCCTGTTCAACTTTATTTTATTTTAAATTTTCTTAAGAAAAATATAAATAACGTTCAACGATTTATTGAAGAATATGTTATGTAAGTTTATTGAAAAGGGAGGTACACTACTCCATTTAACATTTTTTTTTTTTTTTAAATGGCGATTACAATTCTATTTACAAAATAAAAAAGCTTATTTGGGTGGCTTCTTTTTTGTCTTCATTAACGTTACTCCAATCTCTCTCGAGACCAAACTAGATTATCGTAATACTGCATAAAATTAGAGGGAGTTAACCATATTTTAGTAGGGAACTAATAGTTAGTAAAAAAATGCTATAGTGGACTAATAAGTGAATTTTATTCCATCGTTTGGATAGTGCAATAGACTTATTGAAACCATTATCATAACACTTAGATCTTTATATCAACATGCAGAGTTGAATAGGCATATATAAACAACCCATTCATCCTTAAATTTCCAAGCGATGACACTCCCTAAGGCACTTCTCTCAGAAGCTGAAGGTCCGAGATGAGCAATCACACCTCCAAATAACCCACATCTCTTTGTTCTTCCCTTTAACGCACTTACATACATCCTGTGGGTTTGTTTCACCATGTATCTTGGTATCTGCAGAATTACCAGCCAACAATTAGTGAAAAAATAAAGAATTGCTCACTACTTCGATTTACAATGAAGCGAAATGGAAAAAATGCACTAAAAAAAAAACTGTTGAAATCCTTCATTCCTGAAAGAAAAAGTAGGACGCAAAGAAGAAGCAAAGAAGAGTGAAGCAAAGGGAATTGTTTGAGTATGCATGGGATCAAAGACTGGATTGAAAATTAAGAGCCTTGCAAAGGAGAAGATTATTGATGACCTCAAAGTTGGCTTCTTTTCACTTGACTAAAAAGTGAAAGTAGGTGATAGTGATAGGAAAATGTGGGAAAATTTTTTTATTATGGCAAGTACTCTTAAATTCTTGGTGACAAAAAACAAAAAATGTGACTCTTGCATATTTATAAATTGGAATTAAAACAAAATTTTTTTCACATACATTCAATGAATCCAGTAACAATTGTTTTAAGGAAATCCTTATGTTAGAAAATTATTACTTTCTTTTTCATAAAAGATCTCAATAACTCTTGTTCAACTTATTTTGTTTTATATTTTCTTAAGGCTAATATAAAATAATGTCCAACAATTTATTCAAGAATATGTTATGTTCAGTTTATTGAAAAAGGAGGTAAACCGCTCTATTTATCATCTTTTTTTTTTGAAATGGCTCTTAAAATCCTTCTTACAAATTAAAAATGCTTAATTGGATGGTTTTTTTCTGCTCTTCATTAACTTTACTCCAATCAGTCTCGAGACCAAACTAGATTATCATAATACTACATAAAATCAGAGGGCATTAACCCTATCTCACTAGTGAACTAATAGTTAGCAAAAAATTGCAATAGTAGACTAATAAGTAGATTTTAATCCATTGTTTGCTTAGTACAATAGACTTAGTCAAACCACTCTCATAACACTTAGATCTTTAGTTCAACATGCAGAGTAGAATGAGCTTATACAAAGGACTCATTCATCCATACTTTTCCTAGTGATGACACTCTTTAAGGCACTTCTCCCAGAAGGTGAAGGTCTGAGATAAGCAATCACAGTTCCAAATAAGCACCCCTTTGTCATTCTTCCGTTTCACGCACTTACAATCATCGTTTGGGTTTGTTGCACCACGTATCTGGGTATCAGCAGCCTTGCCTGCCAACAATAAGTGAAAAAGTAAAGAATTGATCACTATATCGATTTACAATGAAGTGAAATGGAAAAAATGCACTAATGAAAAATACTGTAGAAATCTTACATTCTTCAATGAAAAAGTAGGTTTCAAAGAGGAAACTAAGAAGAGTTATGCAAAGGGCATTGTTATAATAAGCCATGACAACAAAGAAAGGATTGAAACTCACGAGCCTTGCAAAGCATAAGACAGTTGAGGACTTCAAATTTGGCTTCTTTTCACTCGACTTAATAGTGAATGTAGGAGCTTTAAATTAAATCGGTTAGAAAAACGTCAAATTTTTTTTTTTTTATGACAAGTACTCTAAAATTCTTGGTGACATAAAACAAACAATGTGCCCTAGCATTTTTATAAATAAAAATTTAAACAACATTTGTTTAACATTCGTTGTATGTGCACGGTAACAATTTTTTTAAGGAAATCCATTCTTTAGCAAGTTATTACTATAATTATCATAAAAGGTCACAATAAGTCTTGTTCAACTTTATTTTATTTTATATTTTGTAAAGAAAAAGATTAAATAACATTCAACGATTTATTCAAGAAAATGTTATGTCAGTTTATTTAAAAGGGAGGCACACTACTCTATTTATCATTTTTAGTGTTTTTTGGAATGACGATTACAATTCTATTTATAAATTAAAAAAACTTTATTGGATGGCTTCTTTTTGCACTTCATTAACGTTACTCAAATCAGTCTCGAGACCAAACTAGATTATCTTAATACTCCATAAAATTAGAGGAAGTAAACCCTACTTAAATAGGGAACAAATAAATAGTAAAAAAATAGAATAGTGGACTAATAAGTGGATCTTATTCCGTTATTTGCATAGTGAAATAGACTTATTCCAACCACTATCATAACACTTAGATCTTTAGATCAACATGCAGAGTTGAATGGGCACATATAAACAACCATTCATCCTTAGCTTTCCTTGCGATGACACTCCTTAAGGCACTTCTCTCTGGAACTGAATGTCCAAGATGAGCAATCACACTTCCAAATAACCCACCTCTCTTTGTTCTTCCCTTTAACACACTTACATACATCGTGTGGGTTTCCTGCACCATGTATCTCGGTATCTGCAGAATTGTCTGCCAACAATTAGTGAAAAAATAAAGAATAGATTACTACTTTGATTTACAATGAAGCAAAATGGAAAAAATGCACCAAAGAAAAAAACTACTGAAATCTTTCATGCAAAAAAAAAAAGTAGGTCTCAAAGAAAAAGCAAAGAAGAGTGAAGCTAAGGGCATTGTATGAGTATGCATGGAAACAAAGACTGGATTGAAAATCAAGAGCCTTGCAAAGGGGAAGATTATTGATGACTTCAAAGTTGGCTTCCTTTCACTTGACTAAAAAGAGAAAGAGGAGATTTAAATTAAATGTGTTACGAAAATGTAGGAAATTTTTTTTTCTTATGACAAGTATTCTTAAATTCTTGGTGAGAAAAAACAAAAAATGTGACCCTGGCATATTTATAAATAGGAATTAAAACAACATTTGTTTGACATTCATTCAAATAACACAATAACAATTTATTTAAGGAAATCCTTACGTTATCAAATTATTACTCTATTTTTCATAAAAGGTCACACTAACTCCTGTTCAACTTTATTTCGTTTTATATTTTCTTATGACTGATATAAAATAATGTCCAACAATTAATTCGAGAATATGTTATGTTCAGTTTTTTTGAAAAGGGAGGTAAACTGCTGTATTTATCTTTTTTTTTTTTTGAATTGACAATTAAAATTCTATTTACAAATTAAAATTCTATTTATTAAAGAAAATCATTACGTCGGAAAAATTATTACTATATTTTTTCATAAAAGGTCACAATAACTCTTGTTGAACTTTTTTTTTTTTTTAGTTTTTCTTATGACTAATATAAAATAAAGTCCAACAATACATTCAAGAATATGTTATGTTCAGTTTGTTGAAAAAAAGGAGGTAAACTGCTCTATTTATCTTTTTTTTTTTTTTAAACGACAATTAAAATTCTATTTACAAATTAAAAAAACTTAATTGGATGGCTTCCTTGTGCTCTTCATTAACATTACACCAATCAGTCTCGAGACAAAACTAGATTATCGTAATACTCCATAAATTCAGAGGGTGTTAACCCGATTTAACTAGTGAACTAAAACTTAGTAAAAAAATGCGATAGTGGACTAATAATTGATTTTTATTCCATTGTTTGCATAGTGCAATAGACTTATTCAAACCACTCTCACAACACTTAGATCTTTAGTTCAACATGCAGAGTTGAATGGGCTTATATAAAGGACCCATTCATCCGTACTTTCCTAGTGATGACACTCCGTAAGGCACATCTCTCTCAAGGTGAAGGTCCGAGATAAGCAATCACAGTTCCAAATAAGCACCCCTTTGTCATTCTTCCCTTTCACACTTTACAATCATCGTTTGGGTTTGTTGCACCATATATCTCGGTATCAGCAGCATTGCCTGCCAACAATTAGTGAAAAAACAAAGAATTGATCACTATATCAATTTACAATGAAGTGAAATGGAAAAAATGCACTAAAGAAAAATATTATAGAAACCTTACATTCTTGAAAGAAAAAGTAGGTCACAAAGAGGAAGCTAAGAAGAGTTAAGCAAAGGGCATTGTTGTAGTAAGCCGTGGCAACAAAGAAAGGATTGAAACTCAAGAGCCTTGCAAAGGAGAAGACTATTGAGGACTTCAAATTTGGTTTCTTTTCACTCGACTAAATAGTGAATGTAGGAGCTATAATTTAAATGTGTAAGGAAAAGGTCAAAAAAAAAATTTATTATGAATAGTTCTCAATATTCTTGGTGACATAAAACAAACAAGGTGTCCCATGCATATTTTTAAATAAGAATTTAAACAACATCTGTTTAACATTTATTGTATGTGCCTGGTAACAATTTTTTAATGGAAATCCATTCTTTAGCAAATTATTACTATAATTATCATAAAGGTCACAATAACTCTTGTTCAACTTTTTTTTTTTTTTTTTTATATTTTCTTACAAAAAAAAAAAAAATAACGTTCAACGATTTATTCAAGAATATGTTATGTCAGTTTATTGGAAAGGGAGGTACACCACTCTATTTAACATTTTTATTTTTTTTTGAAACGGCGATTACTATTCTATTTACAAATTAAAAAAACATAATTGGATTGCTTTTTTTGCTCTCATTAACGTTACTCCAATCAGTCTCGAGACCAAACTAGATTATTGTAGTATTCCATATAATTAGAGGGAGTTAACCCTATTTCGATAGGGAATTAATACTTAGTAAAAAATGCAATAGTGGACAAATAAGTGGATTTTATTCCATTGTTTGTATAGTGGAATAGGCTTATTCAAACCACTATCATAACACTTAGATCTTTAGATCAACATGCAAAGTTGAAAGGGCATATATAAACAACCCATTCATCCTTAGCTTTCCTAGCGATGACACTCTTTAAGGCACTTCTCTTTGAAGCTGAAGGCCCGAGATGAGCAATCACACTTCCAAATTACCCACATCTCTTTCTTCTTTCCTTTAATGCCCTTACATACATCGTGTGGGTTTGCTGCACCATGTATCTCGGTATCTACAAAATTGTCAGCCAACAATTAGTTAAAAAATAAAGAATTGATCACTACTTTGATTTACAATGAAGCGAAATAGAAAAAATGCAGAAAAAAAAAATGCTGAAATCCTTCTTTCATGAAAGAAAAAGTAGGACGCAAAGAAGAAGCTAAGAAGAGTGAAGCAAAGGGCATTGTTGGAGTATGCATGGGAACAAAGACTGGATTGAAAATCAAGAGCCTTCCAAAGGAGAAGATTATTGATGACTTCAAAGTTGGCTTCTTTCCACTTGACAAAATAGTGAAAGTAGGAGATTTAAATTAAATGTGTTAGGAAAATGTAGGAATTTTTTTTCTTATTATGTCAAGTACTCATAAATTCTTGGTGAAAAAAAAAATGTGACCCATGCTTATTGAAAAAAAGGAATTAAAACATCATTTGTTTGACATTCATTCAGAGAACCTAGTAACAATTTTTTTAAGGAAATCCTTATGTTAGCAAATTATTACTATACTCTTCAAAAAAAGTCACAATAACTCTTGTTCAGCTTTATTTCATTTTATATTTTCTTAAAATTAATATAAAATAATGTCCAACAATTTATTCAAGAATATGTTATGTTCAGTTTATTTAAAAGGGAGGTAAACTGCTCTATTTATCATTTTTTTTTAAACGGCAATTAAAATTCTATTTACTAATTAAAATAGCTTAATTAGATGGATTCCATTTGCTCTTCATTAACATTACTCCAATCAGTCTCGAGACCAATCTAGATTATCGTAATACTCCATAATATTAGAGGTTGTTAACCCTATAGCGAACTAATACTTAGTAAAAAAATATAATAGTGGACTAATAAGTGGATTTTATTCCATTGTTTGCATAGTGCAATAGACTTATTCAAACCACTCTCATAACACTTAGATCTTTAGTTCAACATGCAGAGTTGAATGGGCTTATATAAAGGGCCCATTCATCCGTACTTTTCCTAGTGATGACACTCCTTAAGGCACATCTCTCAAAGGTGAAGGTCCGAGATAAGCAATCACAGTTCAAATAAGCACCCCTTTGTCATTCTTCCCTTTCACGCACTTACAATCATCGTTTGGGCTTGTTGCACCATATATCTCGGTATCAGCAGCATTGCCTGCCAACAATTAGTGAAAAAACAAAGAATTGATCACTATATCAATTTACAATGAAGTGAAATGGAAAAAATGCACTAAAGAAAAATATTATAGAAATCTTACATTCTTGAAAGAAAAAGTAGGTCACAAAGAGGAAGCTAAGAAGAGTTAAGCAAAGGGCTTTGTTGTAGTAAGCCATGGCAACAAAGAAAGGATTGAAACTCAAGAGCCTTGCAAAGGAGAAAACTATTGAGTACTTCAAATTTGGCTTCTTTACACTCTACTAAATAGAGAATGTAGGAGCAATAAATTAAATGTGTTAGGAAAATGTCAAAAAAAAAATTTATTATGACAAGTACTCTAAAATTTTTGGTGACATAAAACAAACAATGTGTCCCATGCATATTTAGAAATAAGAATTTAAACAACATTTGTTTAACATTCATTGTATGTGTCTGGTAACAATTATTTCAAGGAAATCCATTCTTTAACAAATTATTACTACAATTCTCATAAAAGGTCACAATAACTCCTGTTCAACTTTATTTTATTTTAAATTTTCTTAAGAAAAATATAAATAACGTTCAACGATTTATTGAAGAATATGTTATGTAAGTTTATTGAAAAGGGAGGTACACTACTCCATTTAACATTTTTTTTTTTTTTTTAAATGGCGATTACAATTCTATTTACAAAATAAAAAAGCTTATTTGGGTGGCTTCTTTTTTGTCTTCATTAACGTTACTCCAATCACTCTCGAGACCAAACTAGATTATCGTAATACTGCATAAAATTAGAGGGAGTTAACCATATTTTAGTAGGGAACTAATAGTTAGTAAAAAAATGCTATAGTGGACTAATAAGTGAATTTTATTCCATCGTTTGGATAGTGCAATAGACTTATTGAAACCATTATCATAACACTTAGATCTTTATATCAACATGCAGAGTTGAATAGGCATATATAAACAACCCATTCATCCTTAAATTTCCAAGCGATGACACTCCCTAAGGCACTTCTCTCAGAAGCTGAAGGTCCGAGATGAGCAATCACACCTCCAAATAACCCACATCTCTTTGTTCTTCCCTTTAACGCACTTTACATACATCCTGTGGGTTTGTTTCACCATGTATCTTGGTATCTGCAGAATTACCAGCCAACAATTAGTGAAAAAATAAAGAATTGCTCACTACTTCGATTTACAATGAAGCGAAATGGAAAAAATGCACTAAAAAAAAAACTGTTGAAATCCTTCATTCCTGAAAGAAAAAGTAGGACGCAAAGAAGAAGCAAAGAAGAGTGAAGCAAAGGGAATTGTTTGAGTATGCATGGGATCAAAGACTGGATTGAAAATTAAGAGCCTTGCAAAGGAGAAGATTATTGATGACCTCAAAGTTGGCTTCTTTTCACTTGACTAAAAAGTGAAAGTAGGTGATAGTGATAGGAAAATGTGGGAAAAAATTTTTATTATGGCAAGTACTCTTAAATTCTTGGTGACAAAAAACAAAAAATGTGACTCTTGCATATTTATAAATTGGAATTAAAACAAAATTTTTTTCACATACATTCAATGAATCCAGTAACAATTTTTTTAAGGAAATCCTTATGTTAGAAAATTATTACTTTCTTTTTCATAAAAGATCTCAATAACTCTTGTTCAACTTATTTTGTTTTATATTTTCTTAAGGCTAATATAAAATAATGTCCAACAATTTATTCAAGAATATGTTATGTTCAGTTTATTGAAAAAGGAGGTAAACCGCTCTATTTATCATCTTTTTTTTTTGAAATGGCTCTTAAAATCCTTCTTACAAATTAAAAATGCTTAATTGGATGGTTTTTTTCTGCTCTTCATTAACTTTACTCCAATCAGTCTCGAGACCAAACTAGATTATCATAATACTACATAAAATCAGAGGGCATTAACCCTATCTCACTAGTGAACTAATAGTTAGCAAAAAATTGCAATAGTAGACTAATAAGTAGATTTTAATCCATTGTTTGCTTAGTACAATAGACTTAGTCAAACCACTCTCATAACACTTAGATCTTTAGTTCAACATGCAGAGTAGAATGGGCTTATACAAAGGACTCATTCATCCATACTTTTCCTAGTGATGACACTCTTTAAGGCACTTCTCCCAGAAGGTGAAGGTCTGAGATAAGCAATCACAGTTCCAAATAAGCACCCCTTTGTCATTCTTCCGTTTCACGCACTTACAATCATCGTTTGGGTTTGTTGCACCAATGATCTGGGTATCAGCAGCCTTGCCTGCCAACAATAAGTGAAAAAAAGTAAAGAATTGATCACTATATCGATTTACAATGAAGTGAAATGGAAAAAATGCACTAATGAAAAAATACTGTAGAAATCTTACATTCTTCAATGAAAAAGTAGGTTACAAAGAGGAAACTAAGAAGAGTTATGCAAAGGGCATTGTTATAATAAGCCATGACAACAAAGAAAGGATTGAAACTCACGAGCCTTGCAAAAGCATAAGACAGTTGAGGACTTCAAATTTGGCTTCTTTTCACTTTCGACTTAATAGTGAATGTAGGAGCTTTAAATTAAATCGGTTAGAAAAAAAAACGTCAAATTTTTTTTTTATGACAAGTACTCTAAAATTCTTGGTGACATAAAACAAACAATGTGCCCTAGCATTTTTATAAATAAAAATTTAAACAACATTTGTTTAACATTAGTTGTATGTGCACGGTAACAATTTTTTAAGGAAATCCATTCTTTAGCAAGTTATTACTATAATTATCATAAAAGGTCACAATAAGTCTTGTTCAACTTTATTTTATTTTATATTTTGTAAAGAAAAAGATTAAATAACATTCAACGATTTATTCAAGAAAATGTTATGTCAGTTTATTGAAAAGGGAGGCACACTACTCTATTTATCATTTTTAGTGTTTTTTGGAATGACGATTACAATTCTATTTATAAATTAAAAAAACTTTATTGGATGGCTTCTTTTTGCACTTCATTAACGTTACTCAAATCAGTCTCGAGACCAAACTAGATTATCTTAATACTCCATAAAATTAGAGGAAGTAAACCCTACTTAAATAGGGAACAAATAAATAGTAAAAAAATAGAATAGTGGACTAATAAGTGGATCTTATTCCGTTATTTGCATAGTGAAATAGACTTATTCCAACCACTATCATAACACTTAGATCTTTAGATCAACATGCAGAGTTGAATGGGCACATATAAACAACCATTCATCCTTAGCTTTCCTTGCGATGACACTCCTTAAGGCACTTCTCTCTGGAACTGAATGTCCAAGATGAGCAATCACACTTCCAAATAACCCACCTCTCTTTGTTCTTCCCTTTAACACACTTACATACATCGTGTGGGTTTCCTGCACCATGTATCTCGGTATCTGCAGAATTGTCTGCCAACAATTAGTGAAAAAATAAAGAATAGATTACTACTTTGATTTACAATGAAGCAAAATGGAAAAAATGCACCAAAGAAAAAAAATACTGAAATCTTTCATGCAAAAAAAAAAAAAAAAAAGGTCTCAAAGAAAAAAAAAACAAAGAAGAGTGAAGCTAAGGGCATTGTATGAGTATGCATGGAAACAAAGACTGGATTGAAAATCAAGAGCCTTGCAAAGGGGAAGATTATTGATGACTTCAAAGTTGGCTTCCTTTCACTTGACTAAAAAGAGAAAGAGGAGATTTAAATTAAATGTGTTACGAAAATGTAGGAAATTTTTTTTTCTTATGACAAGTATTCTTAAATTCTTGGTGAGAAAAAACAAAAAATGTGACCCTGGCATATTTATAAATAGGAATTAAAACAACATTTGTTTGACATTCATTCAAATAACACAATAACAATTTATTTAAGGAAATCCTTACGTTATCAAATTATTACTCTATTTTTCATAAAAGGTCACACTAACTCCTGTTCAACTTTATTTCGTTTTATATTTTCTTATGACTGATATAAAATAATGTCCAACAATTAATTCGAGAATATGTTATGTTCAGTTTATTGAAAAGGGAGGTAAACTGCTGTATTTATCTTTTTTTTTTGAATTGACAATTAAAATTCTATTTACAAATTAAAATTCTATTTATTAAAGAAAATCATTACGTCGGAAAATTATTACTATATTTTTCATAAAAGGTCACAATAACTCTTGTTGAACTTTTTTTTGTTTTAGTTTTTCTTATGACTAATATAAAATAAAGTCCAACAATACATTCAAGAATATGTTATGTTCAGTTTGTTGAAAAGGGAGGTAAACTGCTCTATTTATCTTTTTTTTTTAAACGACAATTAAAATTCTATTTACAAATTAAAAAAACTTAATTGGATGGCTTCCTTGTGCTCTTCATTAACATTACACCAATCAGTCTCGAGACAAAACTAGATTATCGTAATACTCCATAAATTCAGAGGGTGTTAACCCGATTTAACTAGTGAACTAAAACTTAGTAAAAAAAATGCGATAGTGGACTAATAATTGATTTTTATTCCATTGTTTGCATAGTGCAATAGACTTATTCAAACCACTCTCACAACACTTAGATCTTTAGTTCAACATGCAGAGTTGAATGGGCTTATATAAAGGACCCATTCATCCGTTACTTTTTTCCTAGTGATGACACTCAAGTAAGGCACATCTCTCTGAAGGTGAAGGTCCGAGATAAGCAATCACAGTTCCAAATAAGCACCCCTTGTCATTCTTCCCTTTCACGCACTTACAATCATCGTTTGGGTTTGTTGCACCATATATCTCGGTATCAGCAGCATTGCCTGCCAACAATTAGTGAAAAAACAAAGAATTGATCACTATATCAATTTACAATGAAGTGAAATGGAAAAAAATGCACTAAAGAAAAATATTATAGAAACCTTACATTCTTGAAAGAAAAAGTAGGTCACAAAGAGGAAGCTAAGAAGAGTTAAGCAAAGGGCATTGTTGTAGTAAGCCGTGGCAACAAAGAAAGGATTGAAACTCAAGAGCCTTGCAAAGGAGAAGACTATTGAGGACTTCAAATTTGGTTTCTTTTCACTCGACTAAATAGTGAATGTAGGAGCTATAATTTAAATGTGTAAGGAAAAGGTCAAAAAAAAAATTTATTATGAATAGTTCTCAATATTCTTGGTGACATAAAACAAACAAGGTGTCCCATGCATATTTATAAATAAGAATTTAAACAACATCTGTTTAACATTTATTGTATGTGCCTGGTAACAATTTTTTAATGGAAATCCATTCTTTAGCAAATTATTACTATAATTATCATAAAGGTCACAATAACTCTTGTTCAACTTTTTTTTTTTAATATTTTCTTACAAAAAAAATAAAATAACGTTCAACGATTTATTCAAGAATATGTTATGTCAGTTTATTGGAAAGGGAGGTACACCACTCTATTTAACATTTTTATTTTTTTTGAAACGGCGATTACTATTCTATTTACAAATTAAAAAAACATAATTGGATTGCTTCTTTTTGCTCTCATTAACGTTACTCCAATCAGTCTCGAGACCAAACTAGATTATTGTAGTATTCCATATAATTAGAGGGAGTTAACCCTATTTCGATAGGGAATTAATACTTAGTAAAAAATGCAATAGTGGACAAATAAGTGGATTTTATTCCATTGTTTGTATAGTGGAATAGGCTTATTCAAACCACTATCATAACACTTAGATCTTTAGATCAACATGCAAAGTTGAAAGGGCATATATAAACAACCCATTCATCCTTAGCTTTCCTAGCGATGACACTCTTTAAGGCACTTCTCTTTGAAGCTGAAGGCCCGAGATGAGCAATCACACTTCCAAATTACCCACATCTCTTTCTTCTTCCCTTTAATGCCCTTACATACATCGTGTGGGTTTGCTGCACCATGTATCTCGGTATCTGCAAAATTGTCAGCCAACAATTAGTTAAAAAATAAAGAATTGATCACTACTTTGATTTACAATGAAGCGAAATAGAAAAAATGCAGAAAAAAAAAATGCTGAAATCCTTCATTCATGAAAGAAAAAGTAGGACGCAAAGAAGAAGCTAAGAAGAGTGAAGCAAAGGGCATTGTTGGAGTATGCATGGGAACAAAGACTGGATTGAAAATCAAGAGCCTTTCAAAGGAGAAGATTATTGATGACTTCAAAGTTGGCTTCTTTCCACTTGACAAAATAGTGAAAGTAGGAGATTTAAATTAAATGTGTTAGGAAAATGTAGGAATTTTTTTTCTTATTATGTCAAGTACTCATAAATTCTTGGTGAAAAAAAAAATGTGACCCATGCATATTGAAAAAAAGGAATTAAAACATCATTTGTTTGACATTCATTCAGAGAACCTAGTAACAATTATTTTAAGGAAATCCTTATGTTAGCAAATTATTACTATACTCTTCAAAAAAAGTCACAATCACTCTTGTTCAGCTTTATTTCATTTTATATTTTCTTAAATTAATATAAAATAATGTCCAACAATTTATTCAAGAATATGTTATGTTCAGTTTATTTAAAAGGGAGGTAAACTGCTCTATTTATCATTTTTTTTTAAACGGCAATTAAAATTCTATTTACTAATTAAAATAGCTTAATTAGATGGATTCCATTTGCTCTTCATTAACATTACTCCAATCAGTCTCGAGACCAATCTAGATTATCGTAATACTCCATAATATTAGAGGTTGTTAACCCTATAGCGAACTAATACTTAGTAAAAAAATATAATAGTGGACTAATAAGTGGATTTTATTCCATTGTTTGCATAGTGCAATAGACTTATTCAAACCACTCTCATAACACTTAGATCTTTAGTTCAACATGCAGAGTTGAATGGGCTTATATAAAGGGCCCATTCATCCGTACTTTTCCTAGTGATGACACTCCTTAAGGCACATCTCTCTCGAAGGTGAAGGTCCCAGATAAGCAATCACAGTTCCAAATAAGCACCCCTTTGTCATTCTTCCCTTTCACGCACTTACAATCATCGTTTGGGCTTGTTGCACCATATATCTCGGTATCAGCAGCATTGCCTGCCAACAATTAGTGAAAAAAACAAAGAATTGATCACTATATCAATTTACAATGAAAGTAAAATGGAAAAAATGCACTAAAGAAAAAAATATTATAGAAATCTTACATTCTTGAAAAAGAAAAAGTAGGTCACAAAGAGGAAGCTAAGAAGAGTTAAGCAAAGGGCTTTGTTGTAGTAAGCCATGGCAACAAAGAAAGGATTGAAACTCAAGAGCCTTGCAAAGGAGAAAACTATTGAGTACTTCAAATTTGGCTTCTTTACACTCTACTAAATAGAGAATGTAGGAGCAATAAATTAAATGTGTTAGGAAAATGTCAAAAAAAAAATTTATTATGACAAGTACTCTAAAATTTTTGGTGACATAAAACAAACAATGTGTCCCATGCATATTTAGAAATAAGAATTTAAACAACATTTGTTTAACATTCATTGTATGTGTCTGGTAACAATTATTTCAAGGAAATCCATTCTTTAACAAATTATTACTATAATTCTCATAAAAGGTCACAATAACTCCTGTTCAACTTTATTTTGTTTTATATTTTCTTAAGAAAAATATAAATAACGTTCAACGATTTATTGAAGAATATGTTATGTAAGTTTATTGAAAAGGGAGGTACACTACTCCATTTATCATTTTTTTTTTTTAAATGGCGATTACAATTCTATTTACAAAATAAAGAAGCTTATTTGGGTGGCTTCTTTTTTGTCTTCATTAACGTTACTCCAATCACTCTTGAGACCAAACTAGATTATCGTAATACTGCATAAAATTAGAGGGAGTTAACCATATTTTAGTAGGGAACTAATAGTTAGTAAAAAAATGCTATAGTGGACTAATAAGTGAATTTTATTCCATTGTTTGGATAGTGCAATAGACTTATTGAAACCATTATCATAACACTTAGATCTTTATATCAACATGCAGAGTTGAATAGGCATATATAAACAACCCATTCATCCTTAAATTTCCAAGCGATGACACTCCCTAAGGCACTTCTCTCAGAAGCTGAAGGTCCGAGATGAGCAATCACACCTCCAAATAACCCACATCGCTTTGTTCTTCCCTTTAACGCACTTACATACATCCTGTGGGTTTGTTTCACCATGTATCTTGGTATCTGCAGAATTACCAGCCAACAATTAGTGAAAAAATAAAGAATTGCTCACTACTTCGATTTACAATGAAGCGAAATGGAAAAAATGCACTAAAAAAAAAACTGTTGAAATCCTTCATTCCTGAAAGAAAAAGTAGGACGCAAAGAAGAAGCAAAGAAGAGTGAAGCAAAGGGAATTGTTTGAGTATGCATGGGATCAAAGACTGGATTGAAAATTAAGAGCCTTGCAAAGGAGAAGATTATTGATGACCTCAAAGTTGGCTTCTTTTCACTTGACTAAAAAGTGAAAGTAGGTGATAGTGATAGGAAAATGTGGGAAAAAAATTTTATTATGGCAAGTACTCTTAAATTCTTGGCGACCAAAAACAAAAAATGTGACTCTTGCATATTTATAAATTGGAATTAAAACAAAATTTTTTTCACATACATTCAATGAATCCAGTAACAATTTTTTTAAGGAAATCCTTATGTTAGAAAATTATTACTTTCTTTTTCATAAAAGATCTCAATAACTCTTGTTCAACTTATTTTGTTTTATATTTTCTTAAGGCTAATATAAAATAATGTCCAACAATTTATTCAAGAATATGTTATGTTCAGTTTATTGAAAAAGGAGGTAAACTGCTCTATTTATCATCTTTTTTTTTGAAATGGCTCTTAAAATCCTTCTTACAAATTAAAAATGCTTAATTGGATGGTTTTTTTCTGCTCTTCATTAACATTACTCCAATCAGTCTCGAGACCAAACTAGATTATCATAATACTACATAAAATCAGAGGGCATTAACCCTATCTCACTAGTGAACTAATAGTTAGCAAAAAATTGCAATAGTAGACTAATAAGTAGATTTTAATCCATTGTTTGCTTAGTACAATAGACTTAGTCAAACCACTCTCATAACACTTAGATCTTTAGTTCAACATGCAGAGTAGAATGGGCTTATACAAAGGACTCATTCATCCATACTTTTCCTAGTGATGACACTCCTTAAGGCACTTCTCCCAGAAGGTGAAGGTCTGAGATAAGCAATCACAGTTCCAAATAAGCACCCCTTTGTCATTCTTCCGTTTCACGCACTTACAATCATCGTTTGGGTTTGTTGCACCACGTATCTGGGTATCAGCAGCCTTGCCTGCCAACAATAAGTGAAAAAGTAAAGAATTGATCACTATATCGATTTACAATGAAGTGAAATGGAAAAAATGCACTAATGAAAAATACTGTAGAAATCTTACATTCTTCAATGAAAAAGTAGGTTACAAAGAGGAAACTAAGAAGAGTTATGCAAAGGGCATTGTTATAATAAGCCATGACAACAAAGAAAGGATTGAAACTCACGAGCCTTGCAAAGCATAAGACAGTTGAGGACTTCAAATTTGGCTTCTTTTCACTCGACTTAATAGTGAATGTAGGAGCTTTAAATTAAATCGGTTAGAAAAACGTCAAAATTTTTTTTTTTTATGACAAGTACTCTAAAATTCTTGGTGACATAAAACAAACAATGTGCCCTAGCATTTTTATAAATAAAAATTTAAACAACATTTGTTTAACATTCGTTGTATGTGCATGGTAACAATTTTTTTAAGGAAATCCATTCTTTAGCAAGTTATTACTATAATTATCATAAAAGGTCACAATAAGTCTTGTTCAACTTTATTTTATTTTATATTTTGTAAAGAAAAAGATTAAATAACATTCAACGATTTATTCAAGAAAATGTTATGTCAGTTTATTGAAAAGGGAGGCACACTACTCTATTTATCATTTTTAGTGTTTTTTGGAATGACGATTACAATTCTATTTATAAATTAAAAAAACTTTATTGGATGGCTTCTTTTTGCACTTCATTAACGTTACTCCAATCAGTCTCGAGACCAAACTAGATTATCTTAATACGCCATAAAATTAGAGGAAGTAAACCCTACTTAAATAGGGAACTAATAAATAGTAAAAAAATAGAATAGTGGACTAATAAGTGGATTTTATTCTGTTATTTGCATAGTGAAATAGACTTATTCCAACCACTATCATAACACTTAGATCTTTAGATCAACATGCAGAGTTGAATGGGCACATATAAACAACCATTCATCCTTAGCTTTCCTTGCGATGACACTCCTTAAGGCACTTCTCTCTGGAACTGAATGTCCAAGATGAGCAATCACACTTCCAAATAACCCACCTCTCTTTGTTCTTCCCTTTAACACACTTACATACATCGTGTGGGTTTCCTGCACCATGTATCTCGGTATCTGCAGAATTGTCTGCCAACAATTAGTGAAAAAATAAAGAATAGATTACTACTTTGATTTACAATGAAGCAAAATGGAAAAAATGCACCAAAGAAAAAAACTACTGAAATCTTTCATGCAAAAAAAAAAAGTAGGTCTCAAAGAAAAAGCAAAGAAGAGTGAAGCTAAGGGCATTGTATGAGTATGCATGGAAACAAAGACTGGATTGAAAATCAAGAGCCTTGCAAAGGGAAGATTATTGATGACTTCAAAGTTGGCTTCCTTTCACTTGACTAAAAAAAGAGAAAGAGGAGATTTAAATTAAATGTGTTACTTAAAATGTAGGAAATTTTTTTTTTTTTATGACAAGTATTCTTAAATTCTTGGTGAGAAAAAAAAAAAAAATGTGACCCTGGCATATTTATAAATAGGAATTAAAACAACATTTGTTTGACATTCATTCAAATAACACAATAACAATTTATTTAAGGAAATCCTTACGTTATCAAATTATTACTCTATTTTTCATAAAAGGTCACACTAACTCCTGTTCAACTTTATTTCGTTTTATATTTTCTTATGACTGATATAAAATAATGTCCAACAATTAATTCGAGAATATGTTATGTTCAGTTTATTGAAAAGGGAGGTAAACTGCTGTATTTATCATTTTTTTTTTGAATTGACAATTAAAATTCTATTTACAAATTAAAATTCTATTTATTAAAGAAAATCATTACGTCGGAAAATTATTACTATATTTTTCATAAAAGGTCACAATAACTATTATTGAACTTTTTTTTGTTTTAGTTTTTCTTATGACTAATATAAAATAAAGTCCAACAATACATTCAAGAATATGTTATGTTCAGTTTGTTGAAAAGGGAGGTAAACTGCTCTATTTATCTTTTTTTTTTAAACGACAATTAAAATTCTATTTACAAATTAAAAAAACTTAATTGGATGGCTTCCTTGTGCTCTTCATTAACATTACACCAATCAGTCTCGAGACAAAACTAGATTATCGTAATACTCCATAAATTCAGAGGGTGTTAACCCGATTTAACTAGTGAACTAAAACTTAGTAAAAAAATGCGATAGTGGACTAATAATTGGATTTTATTCCATTGTTTGCATAGTGCAATAGACTTATTCAAACCACTCTCACAACACTTAGATCTTTAGTTCAACATGCAGAGTTGAATGGGCTTATATAAAGGACCCATTCATCCGTACTTTTCCTAGTGATGACACTCCGTAAGGCACATCTCTCTGAAGGTGAAGGTCCGAGATAAGCAATCACAGTTCCAAATAAGCACCCCTTTGTCATTCTTCCCTTTCACGCACTTACAATCATCGTTTGGGTTTGTTGCACCATATATCTCGGTATCAGCAGCATTGCCTGCCAACAATTAGTGAAAAAACAAAGAATTGATCACTATATCAATTTACAATGAAGTGAAATGGAAAAAATGCACTAAAGAAAAATATTATAGAAACCTTACATTCTTGAAAGAAAAAAGGGTCACAAAGAGGAAGCTAAGAAGAGTTAAGCAAAGGGCATTGTTGTAGTAAGCCGTGGCAACAAAGAAAGGATTGAAACTCAAGAGCCTTGCAAAGGAGAAGACTATTGAGGACTTCAAATTTGGTTTCTTTTCACTCGACTAAATAGTGAATGTAGGAGCTATAATTTAAATGTGTAAGGAAAAGGTCAAAAAAAAAATTTATTATGAATAGTTCTCAATATTCTTGGTGACATAAAACAAACAAGGTGTCCCATGCATATTTATAAATAAGAATTTAAACAACATCTGTTTAACATTTATTGTATGTGCCTGGTAACAATTTTTTAATGGAAATCCATTCTTTAGCAAATTATTACTATAATTATCATAAAGGTCACAATAACTCTTGTTCAACTTTTTTTTTTTTATATTTTCTTACAAAAAAAATAAAATAACGTTCAACGATTTATTCAAGAATATGTTATGTCAGTTTATTGGAAAGGGAGGTACACCACTCTATTTAACATTTTTATTTTTTTTGAAACGGCGATTACTATTCTATTTACAAATTAAAAAAACATAATTGGATTGCTTCTTTTTGCTCTCATTAACGTTACTCCAATCAGTCTCGAGACCAAACTAGATTATTGTAGTATTCCATATAATTAGAGGGAGTTAACCCTATTTCGATAGGGAATTAATACTTAGTAAAAAATGCAATAGTGGACAAATAAGTGGATTTTATTCCATTGTTTGTATAGTGGAATAGGCTTATTCAAACCACTATCATAACACTTAGATCTTTAGATCAACATGCAAAGTTGAAAGGGCATATATAAACAACCCATTCATCCTTAGCTTTCCTAGCGATGACACTCTTTAAGGCACTTCTCTTTGAAGCTGAAGGCCCGAGATGAGCAATCACACTTCCAAATTACCCACATCTCTTTCTTCTTCCCTTTAATGCCCTTACATACATCGTGTGGGTTTGCTGCACCATGTATCTCGGTATCTGCAAAATTGTCAGCCAACAATTAGTTAAAAAATAAAGAATTGATCACTACTTTGATTTACAATGAAGCCAAATAGAAAAAAAATGCAGAAAAAAAAAAAAAATGCTGAAATCCTTCATTCATGAAAGAAAAAGTAGGACGCAAAGAAGAAGCTAAGAAGAGTGAAGCAAAGGGCATTGTTGGAGTATGCATGGGAACAAAGACTGGATTGAAAATCAAGAGCCTTTCAAAGGAGAAGATTATTGATGACTTCAAAGTTGGCTTCTTTCCACTTGACAAAATAGTGAAAGTAGGAGATTTAAATTAAATGTGTTAGGAAAATGTAGGAATTTTTTTTCTTATTATGTCAAGTACTCATAAATTCTTGGTGAAAAAAAAAATGTGACCCATGCATATTGAAAAAAAGGAATTAAAACATCATTTGTTTGACATTCATTCAGAGAACCCAGTAACAATTATTTTAAGGAAATCCTTATGTTAGCAAATTATTACTATACTCTTCAAAAAAAGTCACAATAACTCTTGTTCAGCTTTTATTTCATTTTATATTTTCTTAAAATTAATATAAAATAATGTCCAACAATTTATTCAAGAATATGTTATGTTCAGTTTATTTAAAAGGGAGGTAAACTGCTCTATTTATCATTTTTTTTTTAAACGGCAATTAAAATTCTATTTACTAATTAAAATAGCTTAATTAGATGGATTCCATTTGCTCTTCATTAACATTACTCCAATCAGTCTCGAGACCAATCTAGATTATCGTAATACTCCATAATATTAGAGGTTGTTAACCCTATTTCACTAGCGAACTAATACTTAGTAAAAAAATATAATAGTGGACTAATAAGTGGATTTTATTCCATTGTTTGCATAGTGCAATAGACTTATTCAAACCACTCTCATAACACTTAGATCTTTAGTTCAACATGCAGAGTTGAATGGGCTTATATAAAGGGCCCATTCATCCGTACTTTTCCTAGTGATGACACTCCTTAAGGCACATCTCTCTGAAGGTGAAGGTCCGAGATAAGCAATCACAGTTCCAAATAAGCACCCCTTTGTCATTCTTCCCTTTCACGCACTTACAATCATCGTTTGGGCTTGTTGCACCATATATCTCGGTATCAGCAGCATTGCCTGCCAACAATTAGTGAAAAAAAAAAGAATTGATCACTATATCAATTTACAATGAAGTGAAATGGAAAAAATGCACTAAAGAAAAAAATATTATAGAAATCTTACATTCTTGAAAGAAAAAGTAGGTCACAAAGAGGAAGCTAAGAAGAGTTAAGCAAAGGGCTTTGTTGTAGTAAGCCATGGCAACAAAGAAAGGATTGAAACTCAAGAGCCTTGCAAAGGAGAAAACTATTGAGTACTTCAAATTTGGCTTCTTTACACTCTACTAAATAGAGAATGTAGGAGCAATAAATTAAATGTGTTAGGAAAATGTCAAAAAAAAAATTTATTATGACAAGTACTCTAAAATTTTTGGTGACATAAAACAAACAATGTGTCCCATGCATATTTAGAAATAAGAATTTAAACAACATTTGTTTAACATTCATTGTATGTGTCTGGTAACAATTATTTCAAGGAAATCCATTCTTTAACAAATTATTACAATAATTCTCATAAAAGGTCACAATAACTCCTGTTCAACTTTATTTTGTTTTATATTTTCTTAAGAAAAATATAAATAACGTTCAACGATTTATTGAAGAATATGTTATGTAAGTTTATTGAAAAGGGAGGTACACTACTCCATTTATCAATTTTTTTTTTTAAATGGCGATTACAATTCTATTTACAAAATAAAGAAGCTTATTTGGGTGGGTTCTTTTTTGTCTTCATTAACGTTACTCCAATCACTCTTGAGACCAAACTAGATTATCGTAATACTGCATAAAATTAGAGGGAGTTAACCATATTTTAGTAGGGAACTAATAGTTAGTAAAAAAATGCTATAGTGGACTAATAAGTGAATTTTATTCCATTGTTTGGATAGTGCAATAGACTTATTGAAACCATTATCATAACACTTAGATCTTTATATCAACATGCAGAGTTGAATAGGCATATATAAACAACCCATTCATCCTTAAATTTCCAAGCGATGACACTCCCTAAGGCACTTCTCTCAGAAGCTGAAGGTCCGAGATGAGCAATCACACCTCCAAATAACCCACATCGCTTTGTTCTTCCCTTTAACGCACTTACATACATCCTGTGGGTTTGTTTCACCATGTATCTTGGTATCTGCAGAATTACCAGCCAACAATTAGTGAAAAAATAAAGAATTGCTCACTACTTCGATTTACAATGAAGCGAAATGGAAAAAATGCACTAAAAAAAAAACTGTTGAAATCCTTCTTTCCTGAAAGAAAAAGTAGGACGCAAAGAAGAAGCAAAGAAGAGTGAAGCAAAGGGAATTGTTTGAGTATGCATGGGATCAAAGACTGGATTGAAAATTAAGAGCCTTGCAAAGGAGAAGATTATTGATGACCTCAAAGTTGGCTTCTTTTCACTTGACTAAAAAGTGAAAGTAGGTGATAGTATAGGAAAATGTGGGAAAAAAAATTTATTATGGCAAGTACTCTTAAATTCTTGGCGACAAAAAACAAAAAATGTGACTCTTGCATATTTATAAATTGGAATCAAAACAAAACTTTTTTCACATACATTCAATGAATCCAGTAACAATTTTTTTAAGGAAATCCTTATGTTAGAAAATTATTACTTTCTTTTTCATAAAAGATCTCAATAACTCTTGTTCAACTTATTTTGTTATATATTTTCTTAAGGCTAATATAAAATAATGTCCAACAATTTATTCAAGAATATGTTATGTTCAGTTTATTGAAAAAGGAGGTAAACCGCTCTATTTATCATCTTTTTTTTTTGAAATGGCTCTTAAAATCCTTCTTACAAATGAAAAATGCTTAATTGGATGGTTTTTTTTTGCTCTTCATTAACATTACTCCAATCAGTCTCGAGACCAAACTAGATTATCATAATACTACATAAAATCAGAGGGCATTAACCCTATCTCACTAGTGAACTAATAGTTAGCAAAAAATTGCAGTAGTGGACTAATAAGTAGATTTTAATCCATTGTTTGCTTAGTACAATAGACTTAGTCAAACCACTCTCATAACACTTAGATCTTTAGTTCAACATGCAGAGTAGAATGGGCTTATACAAAGGACTCATTCATCCATACTTTTCCTAGTGATGACACTCCTTAAGGCACTTCTCCCAGAAGGTGAAGGTCTGAGATAAGCAATCACAGTTCCAAATAAGTACCCCTTTGTCATTCTTCCGTTTCACGCACTTACAATCATCGTTTGGGTTTGTTGCACCACGTATCTGGGTATCAGTAGCCTTGCCTGCCAACAATAAGTGAAAAAGTAAAGAATTGATCACTATATCGATTTACAATGAAGTGAAATGGAAAAAATGCACTAATGAAAAATACTGTAGAAATCTTACATTCTTCAATGAAAAAGTAGGTTACAAAGAGGAAACTAAGAAGAGTTATGGAAAGGGCATTGTTATAATAAGCCATGACAACAAAGAAAGGATTGAAACTCACGAGCCTTGCAAAGCATAAGACAGTTGAGGACTTCAAATTTGGCTTCTTTTCACTCGACTTAATAGTGAATGTAGGAGCTTTAAATTAAATCGGTTAGGAAAACATCAGAAATTTTTTTTTTTATGACAAGTACTCTAAAATTCTTGGTGACATAAAACAAACAATGTGCCCTAGCATTTTTATAAATAAGAATTTAAACAACATTTGTTTAACATTCGTTGTATGTGCATGGTAACAATTTTTTTAAGGAAATCCAATCTTTAGCAAGTTATTACTATAATTATCATAAAAGGTCACAATAAGTCTTGTTCAACTTTATTTTATTTTATATTTTGTAAAGAAAAAGATTAAATAACATTCAACGATTTATTCAAGAAAATGTTATGTCAGTTTATTGAAAAGGGAGGCACACTACTCTATTTATCATTTTTAGTGTTTTTTGGAATGACGATTACAATTCTATTTATAAATTAAAAAAACTTTATTGGATGGCTTCTTTTTGCACTTCATTAACATTACTCCAATCAGTCTCGAGACCAAACTAGATTATCTTAATACTCCATAAAATTAGAGGAAGTAAACCCTACTTAAATAGGGAACAAATAAATAGTAAAAAAATGCAATAGTGGACTAATAAGTGGATTTTATTCCGTTATTTGCATAGTGAAATAGACTTATTCCAACCACTATCATAACACTTAGATCTTTAGATCAACATGCAGAGTTGAATGGGCACATATAAACAACCATTCATCCTTAGCTTTCCTTGCGATGACACTCCTTAAGGCACTTCTCTCTGGAACTGAATGTCCAAGATGAGCAATCACACTTCCAAATAACCCACCTCTCTTTGTTCTTCCCTTTAACACACTTACATACATCGTGTGGGTTTCCTGCACCATGTATCTCGGTATTTGCAGAATTGCCTGCCAACAATTAGTGAAAAAGTAGAGAATAGATAACTACTTTGATTTACAATGAAGCAAAATGGAAAAAATGCACCAAAGAAAAAAACTACTGAAATCTTTCATACAAAAAAAAAAAGTAGGTCTCAAAGAAGAAGCAAAGAAGAGTGAAGCTAAGGGCATTGTATGAGTATGCATGGAAACAAAGACTGGATTGAAAATCAAGAGCCTTGCAAAGGGGAAGATTATTGATGACTTCAAAGTTGGCTTCCTTTCACTTGACTAAAAAGAGAAAGAGGAGATTTAAATTAAATGTGTTACGAAAATGTAGGAAATTTTTTTTTCTTATGACAAGTATTCTTAATTTTTGGTGAGAAAAAACAAAAAATGTGACCCTGGCCTATTTATAAATAGGAATTAAAACAACATTTGTTTGACATTCATTCAAATAACACAATAACAATTTATTTAAGGAAATCCTTACGTTATCAAATTATTACTATAGTTTTCATAAAAGGTCACACTAAATCCGGTTCAACTTTATTTCATTTTATATTTTCTTATGACTGATATAAAATAATGTCCAACAATTAATTCAAGAATATGTTATGTTCAGTTTATTGAAAAGGGAGGTAAACTGATGTATTTATCATTTTTTTTTTGAATTGACAATTAAAATTCTATTTACAAATTAAAATTCTATTTATTTAAGAAAATCATTACGTCGGAAAATTATTACTATATTTTTCATAAAAGGTCACAATAACTCTTGTTGAACTTTATTTTGTTTTAGTTTTTCTTATGACTAATATAAAATAAAGTCCAACAATACATTCAAGAATATGTTATGTTCAGTTTGTTGAAAAGGGAGGTAAACAGCTCTATTTATCATTTTTTTTTAAACGACAATTAAAATTCTATTTACAAATTAAAAAAACTTAATTGGATGGCTTCCTTGTGCTCTTCATTAACATTACACCAATCAGTCTCGAGACAAAACTAGATTATCGTAATACTCCATAAATTCAGAGGGTGTTAACCCTATTTAACTAGTGAACTAAAACTTAGTAAAAAAATGCGATAGTGGACTAATAATTGGATTTTATTCCATTGTTTGCATAGTGCAATAGACTTATTCAAACCACTCTCATAACACTTAGATCTTTAGTTCAACAAGCAGAGTAGAACGGTCTTATACAAAGGACCCATTCATCCGTACTTTTCCTAGTGATGACACTCCTTAAGGCACTTCTCCCAGAAGGTGAAGGTCCGAGATAAGCAATCACAGTTCCAAATAAGCACCCCTTTGTCATTTTTCTGTTTCACGCAATTACAATCATCGTTTGGGTTTGTTGCACCACGCATCTAGGTATCAACAGCATTGCCTGCCAACAATTAGTGAAAAAGTAAAGAATTGATCACTATATCGATTTACAATGAAGTGAAATGGAAAAAATGCACTAATGAAAAATACTGTAGAAATCTTACGTTCTTCAATGAAAAAGGAGGTTACAAAGAGGAAACTAAGAAGAGTTATGCAAAGGGCAATGTTGTAGTAAGCCATGACAACAAAGAAAGGAATGAAACTCACGAGCCTTGCAAAGCATAAGACAGTTGAGGACTTCAAATTTGGCTTCTTTTCACTCGACTTAATAGTGAATGTAGGAGCTTTAAATTAAACGGGTTAGGAAAACATTAAAATTTTTTTTTCTTAAGACAAGTTTTCTAAAATTCTTGGTGACATAAAACAAACAATGTGTCCCATGGATTCTTATAAATAAGAATTTGAACTACATTTGTTTAACATTCGTAGTATGTGCAAGGTAATAATTTTTTAAAGGAAATCCATTCTTTAGCAAGTTATTACTCTAATTATCATAAAAGGTCACAGTAAGTCTTGTTCAACTTTATTTTATTTTATATTTTGTAAAGAAAAAGTTTAAATAACATTCAACGATTTATTCAAGAAAATGTTACGTCAGTTTATTGAAAAGGGAGGCACACTACTCTATTTATCATTTTTATTGTTTTTTGGAACGACGATTACAATTCTATTTATAAATTAAAAAAAATTTATTGGATGGCTTCTTTTTGCACTTCATTAACGTTACTCCAATCAGTCTCGAGACCAAACTAGATTATCGTAATACTCCATAAAATTAGAGTAAGTAAACACTACTCAAAGAGGGAACTAATAAATAGTAAAAAAATGCAATAGTGGAATAATAAGTGGATTTTATTCCGTTATTTGCATAGTGAAATAGACTTATTCCAACCACTATCATAACACTTAGATCTTTAGATCAACATGCAGAGTTGAATGGGCACATATAAACAACCATTCATCCTTAGTTTTCCTTGCGAAGACACTCCTTAAGGCACTTCTCTCTGGAACTGAATGTCCAAGATGAGCAATTACACTTCCAAATAACCCACCTCTCTTTGTTCTTCCCTTTAACACACTTACATACATCGTGTGGGTTTCCTGCACTATGTATCTCGGTATCTGCAGAATTGCCTGCCAACAATTAGTGAAAAAATAAAGAATAGATCACTAATTTGATTTACAATGAAGCGAAATGGAAAAAATGCACCAAAGAAAAAAACTACTGAAATCTTTCATACAAAAAAGAAAAAGTAGGTCGCAAAGAAAAAGCTAAGAAGAGTGAAGCTAAGGGCATTGTATGAGTATGCATGGAAACAAATATTGGATTGAAAATCAAGAGCCTTGCAAAGGGGAAGATTATTGATGACTTCAAAGTTGGCTTCCTTTCACTTGACTAAAAAGTGAAAGTAGGAGATTTAAATTAAATGTGTTACGAAAATGTAGGAAATTTTTTTTTCTTATGACAAGTATTCTTAAATTCTTGGTGACAAAAAACAAAAAATGTGACCCTGGCATATTTATAAATAGGAATTAAAACAACATTTGTTTGACATTCATTCAATGAACCCAATAACAATTTTTTTAAGGAAAGCCTTACGTTATCAAATTATTACTCTATTTTTCATAAAAGGTCACACTAACTCCTGTTCAACTTTATTTCGTTTTATATTTTCTTATGACTGATATAAAATAATGTCCAACAATTAATTCGAGAATATGTTATGTTCAGTTTATTGAAAAGGGAGGTAAACTGCTGTATTTATCTTTTTTTTTTGAATTGACAATTAAAATTCTATTTACAAATTAAAATTCTATTTATTAAAGAAAATCATTACGTCGGAAAATTATTACTATATTTTTCATAAAAGGTCACAATAACTCTTGTTGAACTTTTTTTTGTTTTAGTTTTTCTTATGACTAATATAAAATAAAGTCCAACAATACATTCAAGAATATGTTATGTTCAGTTTGTTGAAAAGGGAGGTAAACTGCTCTATTTATCTTTTTTTTTTTCCTAGTGATGACACTCCTTAAGGCACTTCTCCCAGAAGGTGAAGGTCCGAGATAAGCAATCACAGTTCCAAATAAGCACCCCTTTGTCATTCTTCCGTTTCACGCACTTACAATCATCGTTTGGATTTTGTTGCACCACGTATCTCGGTATCAGCAGCATTGCCTGCCAACAATTAGTGAAAAAGTAAAGAATTGATCACTATATCGATTTACAATGAAGTGAAATGGAAAAAATGCACTAATGAAAAATACTGTAGAAATCTTACGTTCTTCAATGAAAAAGGAGGTTACAAAGAGGAAACTAAGAAGAGTTATGCAAAGGGCAATGTTGTAGTAAGCCATGACAACAAAGAAATGATTGAAACTCAAGAGCCTTGCAAAGGAGAAGACTATTGAGGACTTCAAATTTGGCTTCTTTTCACTCGACTTAATAGTGAATGTAGGATCTTTAAATTAAATGGGTTTGGAAAACGTCAGAAAAAATTTTTAGTATGACAAGTACTTTTCCTACTCTTGGTGACATAAAACAAACAATGTGTCCCACAGATTTTTATAAATAAGAATTTATACAACATTTGTTTAACATTCGTTGTATGTGCATGGTAACAATTTTTTTAAGGAAATCTATTCTTTAGAAAATTATTACTATAATTATCATAAAAGGTCACAATAAGTCGTGTTTTACTTTATTTTATTTTATCTTTTGTTAAGAAAAAGATAAAATAACATTCAACGATTTATTCAAGAAAATGTAATGTCAGTTTATTGAAAAGGGAGGTACACTACTCTATTTAACATTTTTAGTGTTTTTTGGAACGACGATTACAATTCTATTTATAAATTAAAAAAACTTTATTGGATGGCTTCTTTTTGCACTTCATTAACGTTACTCCAATCAGTCTCAAGACCAAACTAGATTATCGTAATACTCTATAAAATTAGAGGAAGTAAACCCTACTTCAATAGGGAACTAATACATAGTAAAAAAATGCAATAGTGGACTAATAAGTGGATTTTATTCTGTTGTTTGCATAGTGAAATAGACTTATTCCAACCACTATCATAACACTTAGATCTTTAGATCAACATGCAGAATTGAATGGGCACATATAAACAACCATTCATCCTTAGCTTTCCTTGCGGTGACACTCCTTAAGGCACTTCTCTCTGGAACTGAATGTCCAAGATGAGCAATCTCACTTCCAAATAACCCACCTCTCTTTGTTCTTCCCTTTAACACAATTACATACATCGTGTGGGTTTCCTGCACCATGTATCTCGGTATCTGCAGAATAGTCAGCCAACAATTTGTGAACAAATAAAGAATTGATCACAACTTTGATTTACAATGAAGAGAAAAGGAAAAAATGCACTTAAGAAAAAAACTACAGAAATCCTTCAGACAAAAAAGAAAAAGTAGGTCGCAAAGAAGAAGCAAAGAAGAGTGAAGCAAAGGGGAAGATTATTGAGTGTGAATGGAAACAAAGACTGGATTGAAAATCAGGAGCCTTGCAAAGGGGAAGATTATTGATGACTTCAAAGTTGGCTTCCTTTCACTTGACTAAAAAGTGAAAGTAGGAGATTTAAATTAAATGTGTAACGAAAATGTAGGAAAAAACTTTTTATTATGACAAGTTTTCTTAAACTCTTGGTGGCAAAAAACTAAAAATGTGACCCTGGCATATTTATAAATAGGAATTAAAACAACAACTGTTTGACATTCATCCAATGAACCCAATAACAATTTATTTAAGGAAATCCTAACGTTTTGAAATTATTACTATATTTTTCATTAAAGGACACGCTAACTCTTGTTCAACTTTATTTCGTTTTATATTTTCTTGTGACGAATATAAAATAATGTCCAACAATTTATTCAAGAATATGTTAGGTCTGTTTATTCAAAAGGGAGATAAACAACTCTATTTATCATTTTTTTTTTTGAATCGACAATTAAAATTCTATTTACAAATTAATATTCTATTTATTTAAGGAAATCATTACGTTAGCAAATTATTACTATATTTTTCATAAAAGGTCACAATAACTCTTGTTCAACTTTACTTTGTTTTATTTTTTCTTATGACTAATATAAAATAATGACCAACAATATATTCAAGAATATGTTATGTTCAGTTTGTTGAAAAGGGAGGTAAACTGCTCTATTTATCATTTTTTTTAAACGACAATTAAAATTCTATTTACAAATTAAAAAAGCTTAATTGGATGGCTTCTTTGTGTTCTTCATTAATATTACTCCAATTAGTCTCGAGATAAAACTAGATTATCGTAATACTCCATAAATTCAGAGGGTGTTAACCCTATTTCACTAGTGAACTAGTACTTAGTAAAACAATGCGATAGTGGACTAATAATTGGATTTTATTCCATTGTTTGCATAGTACAATAGACTTATTCAAACCACTCTCATAACACTTAGATCCTTAGTTCAACATGCAGAGTAGAATGGGCTTATACAAAGGACCCATTCATCCATACTTTTCCTAGTGATGACACTCCTTAAGGCACTTCTCCCAGAAGGTGAAGGTCCAAGATAAGCAATCACAGTTCCAAATAAGCACCCCTTTGTCATTCTTCCGTTTCATGCACTTACAATCATCGTTTGGGTTTGTTGCACCACGTATCTCAGTATCAGCAGCATTGCCTGCCAACAATTAGTGAAAAAGTAAAGAATTGATCACTATATCAATTTACAATGAAGTGAAATGGAAAAAATGCACAAAAGAAAAATACTGTAGAAATCTTACATTCTTCATTGAAAAAGTAGGTTACAAAGAGGAAACTAAGAAGAGTTATACAAAGGGCATTTTTGTAGTTAGCCATGACAACAAAGAAAGGATTTAAACTCACGAGCCTTGCAAAGGAGAAGACAATTGAGGACTTCAAATTTGGCTTCTTTTCACTCGACTTAATAGTGAATGTAGGTGCTTTAAATTAAACGGGTTAGGAAAATATTAAAAAAAAATTTTATTACAACAAATACTCTAAAATTCTTGGTGACATAAAACAAGCAATGTGTCCCATGGATTTTTATAAATAAGAATTTAAACAACATTTGTTTAACATTCGTTGTATGTGCATGGTAACAATTTTTTTAAGGAAATCCATTCTTTAGCAAGTTATTACTATAATTATCATAAAAGGTCACAATAAGTCTTGTTCAACTTTTTTTTATTTTATATTTTGTTATGAAAAAGATTAAAAAACATTCAACGATTTATTCAAGAAAATGTTATGTCAGTTTATTGAAAAGGGAGGTACACTACTCTATTTATCATTTTTAGTGTTTTTTGGAACGACGATTACAAGTCTATTTATAAATTAAAAAAAATTTATTGGATGGCTTCTTTTTGCACTTCATTAACGTTACTCCAATCAGTCTCAAGACCAAACTAGATTATCATAATACTCCATAAAATTAGAGGAAGTAAACCCTACTTCAATAGGGAACTAATACACAGTAAAAAAATATTATAGTGGACTAATAAGTGGATTTTATTCCGTTATTTGCATAGTGAAATAGACTTATTCCAACCAATATCATAACACTTAGATCTTTAGATCAACATGCAGAGTTGAATGGGCACATATAAACAACCATTCATCCTTAGCTTTCCTTGCGATGACACTCCTTAAAGCACTTCTCTCGGGAACTGAATGTCCAAGATGAGCAATCACACTTCCAAATAACCCACCTCTCTTTGTTCTTCCCTTTAACACACTTACATACATCGTGTGGGTTTCCTGCACCATGTATCTCGGTATCTGCAGAATTGCCAGCCAACAATTAGTGAAAAAATAAAGAATAGATCACTAATTTGATTTACAATGAAGCGAAAAGGAAAAAATGCAACAAAGAATAAACTGCGGAAAACCTTCAAATAAAAAAGAAAAAGTAGGTCTCAAAGAAGAAGCAAAGAAGAGTGAAGCTAAGGGCATTGTATGAGTATGCATGGAAACAAAGACTGGATTGAAAATCAAGAGCCTTGCAAAGGGGAAGATTATTGATGACTTCAAAGTTGGCTTCCTTTCACTTGACTAAAAAGTGAAAGTAGGAGATTTAAATTAAATGTGTTACGAAAATGTAGAAATTTTTTTTTTATTATGACAAGAACCCTTAAATTCTTGGTGACAAAAAACAAAAAATGTGACCCTGGCATATTTATAAATAAGAATTAAAACAACATTTGTTCGACATTCATTCAATGAACCCAATAACAATTTATTTAAGGAAATCCTTACGTTATCAAATTATTACTATATTTTTCATAAAAGGTCACACTAACTCCTGTTCAACTTTATTTCGTTTTATATTTTCTTATGACTAATATAAAATAATATCCAACAATTTATTCAAGAATATGTTATGTTTAGTTTATTGAAAAGGGAGGTAAACTGCTCTATTTATCAATTTTTTTTTTGAATTGACAATTAAAATTCTATTTACAAATTAAAATTCTATTTATTTAAGGAAATCATAACATTAGAAAATTATTACTATATTTTTCATAAAAGGTCACAATAACTCTTGTTCAACTTTATTTTATTTTATTTTTTCTAATGACTAATATAAAATAATGTCCAACAATATATTCAAGAATATGTTATGTTCAGTTTGTTGAAAGGGAGGTAAACTGCTCTATTTATCATTTTTTTTTAAACGATAATTAAAATTCTATTTATAAATTAAAAAAGCTTAATTGGATGGCTTCTTTATGCTCTTCATTAATATTACTCCAATCAGTCTCGAGACAAAACTAGATTATCGTAATACTCCATAAATTCAGAGGGTGTTAACCCTATTTCTCTAGTGAACTAATACTTAGTAAAAAAATGCAATAGTGGACTAATAATTGAATTTTATTCTATTGTTTGCATAGTACAATAGACTTATTCAAACCACTCTCGTAACACTAACATCTTTAGTTCAACAAGCAGAGTAGAATGGGCTTATTCAAAGGACCTATTCATCCGTACTTTTCCTAGTGATGACACTCCTTAAGGCACTTCACCCAGAAGGTGAAGGTCCGAGATAAGCAATCACAGTTCCAAATAAGCACCCCTTTGTCATTCTTCCGTTTCTCGCACTTACAATCATCGTTTGGGTTTGTTGCACCATGTATCTCGGTATCAGCAGCATTGCCTGCCAACAATTAGTGAAAAAGTAAAGAATTGATCACTATATCGATTTACAATGAAGTTAAATGAAAAAAATGCACTAAAGAAAAATATTGTAGAAATCTTACATTCTAGAATGAAAAAGTAGGTTACAAAGAGGTAACCAAGAAGAGTTATGCAAAGAGCATTGTTGTAGTAAGCCATGACAACAAAGAAAGGATTGAAACTCAAGAGCCTTGCAAAGGAGAAGACTATTGAGGACTTCAAATTTGGCTTCTTTTCACTCGACTTAATAGTGAATGTAGGATCTTTAAATTAAATGGGTTAGGAAAACATCAGAAATTTTTTTTATTATGACAAGTACTCTAAAATTCTTGGTGACATAAAACAAACAATGTGTCCCATGGATTTTTATAAATAAGAATTTAAACAACATTTGTTTAACATTCGTTGTATGTGCATGGTAACAATTTTTTTAAGGAAATCCATTCTTTAGCAAATTATTACTATAATTATCATAAAAGGTCACAATAAGTCATGTTCAACTTTATTTTATTTTATATTTCGGTAAGAAAAAGGTAAAATAACATTCAACGATTTATTCAAGAAAAAATTATGTCAGTTTATTGAAATGGGAGGTACACTACTCTATTTATCATTTTTAGTGTTTTTTGGAACGACGATTATAATTCTATTTATAAATTAAAAAAACTTTATTGGATGGCTTCTTTTTGCACTTCATTAATGTTACTCCAATCAGTCTCGAGACCAAACTAGATTATCGTAATACTCCATAAACTTAGAGGAAGTAAACCCTACTTCAATAGGGAACTAATACATAGTAAAAAAATGCAATAGTGGACTAATAAGTGGATTTTATTTCGTTGTTTGCATAGTGAAATGGACTTATTCCAACAACTATCATACACTTAGATCTTTAGATCAACATGCAGAGTTGAATGGGCACATATAAACAACCATTCATCCTTAGCTTTCCTTGCGATGACACTCCTTAAGGCACTTCTCTCTGGAACTGAATGTCCAAGATGAGCAATCACACTTCCAAATAACCCACCTCTCTTTGTTCTTCCCTTTAACACACTTACATACATCGTGTGGGTTTCCTGCACCATGTATCTCGGTATCTGCAGAATTGTCAGCCAACAATTAGTGAAAAAATAAAGAATAGATCACAAATTTGATTTACAATGAAGAGAAAAGGAAAAAATGCACAAAAGAAAAATACTACTGAAATCCTTCTCACAAAAAAGAAAAAGTAGGTCGCAAAGAAGAAGCAAAGAAGAGTGAAGCTAAGGGGAAGATTATTGAGTGTGAATGGAAACAAAGACTGGATTGAAAATCAGGAGCCTTGCAAAGGGGAAGATTATTGATGACTTCATAGTTGGCTTCCTTTCACTTGACTAAAAAGTGAAAGTAGGAGATTTAAATTAAATGTGTTACGAAAATGTAGGAAATTTTTTTTTATTATGACAAGTACTCTAAAATTCTTGGTGACAAAAAACAAAAAATGTGACTCTGGCATATTTATAAATAGGAATTAAAACAACATTTGTTTGACATTCATTCAATGATCCCAATAACAATTTATTGAAGGAAATCCTTACGTTATCAAATTATTACTATATTTTTCATAAAAGGTCACACTAACTCCTGTTCAACTTTATTTCATTTTATATTTTCTTATGACTAATATAAAATAATGTCCAACAATTTATTCAAGAATATGTTATGTTCAGTTTATTGAAAAGGGAGGTAAACTGCTGTATTTATAATTTTTTTTTTGTATTGACAATTAAAATTCTATTTACAAATAAAAATTCTATTTATTTATGGAAATCATTACGTTAGAAATTATTACTATATTTTTCATAAAAGGTCACAATAACTCTTGTTCAACTTTATTTTGTTTTATTTTTTCTTATCACTAATATAAAGTAATGTCCAACAATATATTAAAGAATATGTTATGTTCAGTTTAATGAAAGAGAGGTAAACTGCTGTGCTTATCATTTTTTTTTAAAACGACAATTAAAATTCTATTTATAAATTAAAAAAGCTTAATTGGATGGCTTCTTTATGCTCTTCATTAACATTACTCCAATCAGTCTCGAGACAAAACTAGATTATCGTAATACTCCATAAATTAAGAGGGTGTTAACCCTATTTCACTAGTGAACTAATACTTAGTAAAAAAATGCGATAGTGGACTAATTACAATAGACTTATTCAAACCACTCTCATGACACTTAGATCTTTAGTTCAACATGCAGAGTAGAATGGGCTAATACAAAGTACCCATTCATCCCTACTTTTCCTAGTGATGACACTCCTTAAGGCACTTCTCCCAGAAGGTGAAGGTCCAAGATAAGCAATCACAGTTCCAAATAAGCACCCCTTTGTCATTCTTCCATTTCACGCACTTACAATCATCGTTTGGGTTTGTTGCACCACGTATCTCGGTATCAGCAGCATTGCCAGCCAACAATTAGTGAAAATATAAAGAATTGATCACTATATCGATTTATAATGAAGTGAAATGGAAAAAATGCACAAAAAAAAAATATTGTAGAAATCTTACATTCGTGAATGAAAAAGTAGGTTACAAAGAGGAAACTAAGAAGAGTTATGCAAAGAGCATTGTTGTAGTAAGCCATGACAACAAAAAAAGGATTGAAACTCAAGAGCCTTGCAAAGGAGAAGACTATTGAGGACTTCAAATTTGGCTTCTTTTCACTCGACTTAATAGTGAATGTAGGAGCCTTAAATTAAATAGGATAGCAAAACGTCAGAAATTTTTTTTATTATGACAAGTACTCTAAAATTCTCGGTGACATAAAACAAACAATGTGTCCCATGTATTTTTATAAATAAGAATTTAAACAACATTTGTTTAACATTCGTTGTATGTGCATGGTAACAATTTTTTTAAGGAAATCCATTCTTTAGCAAATTATTACAATAATTATCATAAAAGGTCACAATAAGTCATGTTCAACTTTATTTTATTTTATATTTTGTTAAGAAAAGGATAAAATAACATTCGACGATTTATTCAAGAAAATGTTATGTCAGTTTATTGAAAAGGGAGGTACACTACTCCATTTATCATTTTTAGTGTTTTTTGGAACGACGATTACAATTCTTTTTATAAATTAAAAAACTTTATTGGATGGCTTCTTTTCGCACTTCATTAACGTTACTCCAATCTGTCTCAAGACCAAACTAGATTATCGTAATACTCCATAAAATTAGAGGAAGAAAACCCTACTTCAATAGGGAACTAATACATAGTAAAAAAATGCAATAGTGGACTAATAAGTGGATTTTATTCCGTTGTTTGCATAGTGAAATAGACTTATTCCAACCAATATCATAACACTTAGATCTTTAGATCAACATGCAGAGTTGAATGGGCACATATAAACAACCATTCATCCTTAGCTTTCCTTGCGATGACACTCCTTAAGCACTTCTCTCTGGAACTGAATGTCCAAGATGAACAATCACACTTCCAAATAACCCACCTCTCTTTGTTCATCCCTCTAACACACTTACATACATCGTGTGGGTTTCCTGCACCATGTATCTCGGTATCTACAGAATTGTTAGCCAATAATTAGTGAAAAAATAAAGAATAGATTACAACTTTGATTTACAATGCAGCGAAATGCAAAAAATGCACTAAAGAACAAAACTACTGAAATCCTTCATATAAAAAAGAAAAAGTAGGTCGCAAAGAAGAAGCAAAGAAGAGTGAAGCTAAGGGCATTGTATGAGTATTAATGGAAACAAAGACTAGATTGAAAATCAAGAGCCTTGCAAAGGGGAAGATTATTGATGACTTCAAAGTTGGCTTCCTTTCACTTGACTAAAAAGTGAAAGTAGGAGATTTAAATTAAATGTGTTACAAAAATGTTTGAAAATTTTTTTATTATGACAAGTACTCTTAAATTCTTGGTGACAAAAAACAAAAAATGTGACCCTGGCATATTTATAAATAGGAATTAAAACAAAATTTGTTTGACATTCAATCAATGAACCCTATAACAATTTATTTAAGGAAATCCTTACGTTATCAAATTATTACTATATTTTTTATTAAACGTCACACTAACTGCTGTTCAACTTTATTTCGTTTTATATTTTCTTATGACTAATATAAAATAATGTCCAACAATTTATTCAAGAATATGTTATGTTCAGTTTATTGAAAAGGGAGGTAAACTGCTCTATTTATAATTTTTTTTTTTAATTGACAATTAAAATTCTATTTACAAATTAAAATTCTATTTATTTAAGGAAATCATAACATTAGAAAATTATTACTATATTTTTCATAAAAGGTCACAATAACTCTTGTTCAACTTTATTTTGTTTTATTTTTTCTAATGACTAATATAAAATAATGTCCAACAATATATTCAAGAATATGTTATGTTCAGTTTGTTGAAAGGGAGGTAAACTGCTCTATTTATCATTTTTTTTAAACGATAATTAAAATTCTATTTATAAATTAAAAAAGCTTAATTAGATGGCTTCTTTATGCTCTTCATTAATATTACTCCAATCAGTCTCGAGACAAAACTAGATTATCGTAATACTCCATAAATTCAGAGGGTGTTAACCCTATTTCACTAGTGAACTAATACATAGTAAAAAAATGCAATAGTGGACTAATTACAATAGACTTATTCAAACCACTCTCATAACACTTAGATCTTTAGTTCAACATGCAGAGTAGAATGGGCTTATACAAAGTACCCATTCATCCGTACTTTTCCTAGTGATGACACTCCTTAAGGCACTTCTCCCAGAAGGTGAAGGTCCGAGATAAGCAATCACAGTTCCAAATAAGCACCCCTTTGTCATTCTTCCGTTTCATGCACTTACAATCATCGTTTGGGTTTGTTGCACCACGTATCTCAGTATCAGCAGCATTGCCTGCCAACAATTAGTGAAAAAGTAAAGAATTGATCACTATATCAATTTACAATGAAGTGAAATGGAAAAAATGCACAAAAGAAAAATACTGTAGAAATCTTACATTCTTCATTGAAAAAGTAGGTTACAAAGAGGAAACTAAGAAGAGTTATACAAAGGGCATTGTTGTGTTAGCCAGGACAACAAAGAAAGGATTTAAACTCACGAGCCTTGCAAAGGAGAAGACACTTGAGGACTTCAAATTTGGCTTCTTTTCACTCGACTTAATAGTGAATGTAGGAGCTTTAAATTAAATAGGATTGCAAAACGTCAGAAATTTTTTTTATTATGACAAGTACTCTAAAATTCTCGGTGACATAAAACAAACAATGTATCCCATGTATCTTTATAAATAAGAATTTAAACAACATTTGTTTAACATTCGTTGTATGTGCATGGTAACAATTTTTTTAAGGAAATCCATTCTTTAGCAAATTATTACAATAATTATCATAAAAGGTCACAATAAGTCATGTTCAACTTTATTTTATTTTATATTTTGTTAAGAAAAAGAAAAAATAACATTCAACGATTTATTCAAGAAAATGTTATGTCAGTTTATTGAAAAGGGAGGTACACTACTCCATTTATCATTTTTAGTGTTTTTTGGAACGACGATTACAATTCTATTTAAAAATTAAAAAACTTTATTGGATGGCTTCTTTTTGCAATTCATTAACGTTACTCCAATCAGTCTCGACACCAAACTAGATTATCGTAATACTCCATAAAATTAGAGGAAGTAAACCCTACTTCAATAGGGAACTAATACATAGTAAAAAAATGCAATAGTGGACTAATAAGTGGATTTTATTCCGTTGTTTGCATAGTGAAATAGACTTATTCCAACCAATATCATAACACTTAGATCTTTAGATCAACATGCAGAGTTGAATGGGCATATATAAACAACCATTCATCCTTAGCTTTCCTTGCGATGACACTCCTTAAGCACTTCTCTCTGGAACTGAATGTCCAAGATGAACAATCACACTTCCAAATAACCCACCTCTCTTTGTTCTTCCCTTTAACACACTTACATACATCGTGTGGGTTTCCTGCACCATGTATCTCGGTATCTACAGAATTGTTAGCCAATAATTAGTGAAAAAATAAAGAATAGATCACAACTTTGATTTACAATGCAGCGAAATGCAAAAAATGCACTAAAGAACAAAACTACTGAAATCCTTCATACAAAAAAGAAAAAGTAGGTCGCAAAGAAGAAGCAAAGAAGAGTGAAGCTAAGGGCATTGTATGAGTATGAATGGAAACAAAGACTGGATTGAAAATCAAGAGCCTTGCAAAGGGGAAGATTATTGATGACTTCAAAGTTGGCATCCTTTCACTTGACTAAAAAGTGAAAGTAGGAGATTTAAATTAAATGCGTTACAAAAATGTTTGAAAAAAAATTTATTATGACAAGTACTCTTAAATTCTTGGTGACAAAAAACAAAAAATGTGACCCTGGCATATTTATAAATAGGAATTAAAACAAAATTTGTTTGACATTCAATCAATGAACCCAATAACAATTTTTTAAAGGAAATCCTTTCGTTATCAAATTATTACTATATTTTTTATTAAAGGTCACACTAACTCCTGTTCAACTTTATTTCGTTTTATATTTTCTTATGACAAATATAAAATTATGTCCAACAATTTATTCAAGAATATGTTAGGTTCAGTTTTTTGAAAAGGGAGGTAAACTTCTCTATTTATCATTTTTTTTGAATCGACTATTAAAATTCTATTTACAAATTAAAATTCTATTTATTTAAGTAAATCATTACGTTAGCAAATTATTACTATATTTTTCATAAAAGGTCACAATAACTCTTGTTCAACTTTATTTTGTTTTATTTTTTCTTATGACTAATATAAAATAATGACCAACAATATATTCTAGAGTATGTTATGTTCAGTTTGTTGAAAAGGGAGTTAAACTGCTCTATTTATCATTTTTTTTTAAACGACAATTAAAATTCTATTTACAAATTAAAAAATCTTAATTGGATGGCTTCTTGGTGCTCTTCATTAACATTACTCCAATCAGTCTCGAGACAAAACTAGATTATCGTAATACTCCATAAATTTAGTGGGTGTTAACCCTATTTCACTAGTGAACTAATACTAAGTAAAAAAATGCGATAGTGGACTAATTACAATAGACTTATTCAAACCACTCTCATAACACTTAGATCTTTAGTTCAACATGCAGAGTAGAATGGGCTTATACAAAGTACCCATTCATCCAAACTTTTTCTAGTGATGACACTCCTTAAGGCACTTCTCCCAGAAGGTGAAGGTCCGAGATAAGCAATCACAGTTCCAAATAAGCACCCCTTTGTCATTCTTCCTTTTCATGCACTTACAATCATCGTTTGGGTTTGATGCACCACGTATCTCGGTATCAGCAGCATTGCCTGCCAACAATTAGTGAAAAAGTAAAGAATTGATCACTATATCGATTTACAATGAAGTGAAAAGGAAAATATGCACAAAAAAAATACTGTAGAAATCTTACATTCTTCAATGAAAAAGTAGGTTACAAAGAGGAAACTAAGAAGAGTTATGTAAAGGGCATTGTAGTAGTAAGCCATGACAACAAAGAAAGGATTTAAACTCACGAGTCTTGCAAAGGAGAAGACAATTGAGGACTTCAAATTTGGCTTCTTTTCACTCGACTTAATAGTGAATGTAGGAGCTTTAAATTAAATGGGTTAGGAACACGTCAGAAAAAAATTTTATTATGACAAGTACTCTAAAATTCTCGGTGACATAAAACAAACAATGTGTCCCATGTATTTTTATAAATAAGAATTTAAACAACATTTGTTTAACATTCGTTGTATGTGCATGGTAACAATTTTTTTAAGGAAATCCATTCTTTAGCAAATTATTACTATAATTATCATAAAAGGTCACAATAAGTCTTGTTCGACTTATATTTTATTTTATATTTTGTTAAGAAAAAGATTAAATAACATTCAACGATTTATTCAAGAAAATGTTATGTCAGTTTATTGAAAAGGGAGGTACACTACTCTATTTATCATTTTTAGTGTTTTTTGGAACGACGATTACAATTCTATTTATAAATTAAAAAAACCTAATTGGTTGGCTTCTTTTGGCACTTCATTAACGTTACTCCAATCAGTCTCGAGACCAAACTAGATTATCGTAATACTCCTTAAAATTAGAGGAAGTAAACCCTACTTCAATAGGGAACTAATACATAGTAAAAAAATGCAATACTGGACTAATAAGTGGATTTTATTCCGTTATTTGCATTGTGAAATAGAATTATTCCAACCACTATCATAATACTTAGATCTTTAGATCAACATGCAGAGTTGAATGGGCACATATAAACAACCATTCATCCTTAGCTTTCCTTGCGATGACACTCCTTAAGGCACTTCTCTCTGGAACTGAATGTCCAAGATGAGCAATCACACTTCCAAATAACCCACCTCTCTTTGTTCTTCCCTTTAACACACTTACATACATCGTGTGGGTTTCCTGCACCATGTATCTCGGTATCTGCAGAATTGCCAGCCAACAATTAGTGAAAAAATAAAGAATAGATCACTAATTTGATTTACAATGAAGCGAAATGGAAAAAATGCACCAGAAAAAAACTACTAAAATCCTTCATACAAAAAAGAAAATGTAGGTCGCAAAGAAGAAGCAAAGAAGAGTGAAGCTAAGGGCATTGTATGAGTATGCATGGAAACAAAGACTGGATTGAAAATCAAGAGCCTTGCAAAGGGGAAGATTATTGATGACTTCAAAGTTGGCTTCCTTTCACTTGACTAAAAAGTGAAAGTAGGAGATTTAAATTAAATGTGTTACGAAAATGTAGAAACTTTTTTTTTTATTATGACAAGTACTCTTAAATTCTTGGTGACAAAAAACAAAAAACGTGACCCTCGCATATTTATAAATAGGAATTAAAACAACATTTGTTTGAGATTCATTCAATGAACCCAATAACAATTTATTTAAGGAAATCCTTACGTTATCAAATTATTACTATATTTTTCATTAAAGGTCACACTAACTCCTGTTCAACTTTATTTCGTTTTATATTTTCTTATGACTAATATAAAATAATGTCCAACAATTTATTCAAGAATATGGTATGTTCAGTTTATTGAAAAGGGAGGTAAACTGCTCTATTTATCATTTTTTTTTAAATCGACAATTAAAATTCTATTTATTTAAGGAAATCCTTATGTGAGCAAATTATTACTATATTTTTCGTAAAAGGTCACAATAACTCTTGTTCAACTTTATTTCGTTTTATATTTTCTTATGACTAATATAAAATAATGTCCAACAATTTATTCAATAATATGTTATGTTCAGTTTATTGAAAAGGGAGGTAAACTGCTCTATTTATTATTTTTTTTAAATGATAATTAAAATTCTATTTACAAATTAAAAAAGCTTAATTGGATGGCTTGTTTTTGCTCTTCATTAACATTAGTCCAAGACCAAACTAGATTATCGTAATACTCCATAAATTCATAGGGTGTTAACCCTATTTCACTAGTGAACTAATACTTAGTAAAAAAATGCAATAGTGGACTAATAAGTGGATTTTATTCCATTGTTTGTATAGTACACTAGACTTATTCATACCACTCTCATAACACTTAGATCTTTAGTTCAACATGCAGAGTTGAATGGGCTTATACAAAGGACCCATTCATCCGTACTTTTCCTAGTGATGACACTCCTTAAGGCACTTCTCCCAGAAGGTGAAGGTTCGAGATAAGCAATCACAGTTCCAAATAAACGCCCCCTTGTCATTCTTCCCTTTAACACACTTACAATCATCGTTTGGGTTTGTTGCACCGTGTATCTCGGTTTCAGCAGCATTGCCTGCCAACTATTAGTGAAAAAATAAAGAATTGATCACTATATCGATTTACAATGAAGTGAAATGGAAAAAATGCACTAAAGAAAAAAATTGTAGAAATCTTACATTCTTGAAAGAAAAATTAGGTTACAAAGAGGAAGCTAAGAGGAGTGAAGTAAAGGGCGTTGTTGTAGTAAGCCATGCCAACAAAGAAAGGATCGAAACTCAAGAGCCTTGAAAAGGAGAAGACTATTGAGGACTTCAAATTTGACTTCTTTTCACTCGACTAAATAGTGAATGTAGCAGCTTTAAATTAAATGTGTTAGGAAAACGTGGGATTTTTTTTTTATTATGACAAGTACTCTTAAATTCCTGGTGACATAAAACAAACTATGTGTCCCATGCATATTTATAAATAAGAATTTAAACTACATTTGTTTAACATTCATTGTATGTGCCTGTAACAATTTTTTAAGAAATCCATTCTTTAGCAAATTATTACTATAATTTTCATAAAAGGTCACAATAACTCTTGTTCTACTTTATTTTGTTTTATATTTTCTTAAGAAAAATATAAAATAATGTTCAATGATTTATTCAAGAATATGTTATGTCAGTTTATTGAAAAGGGAGGTACACTGCTCTATTTATGATTATTATTATTTTTTAAACTGCGATTATAATTCCATTTACAAATTAAAAATACTTGATAGAATCCCTTCTTTTTGCTCTTCAATAACATTACTCCATCCAGTCTCGAGACCAAACTAGATGATCATAATACTCCATAAAATTAGAGGGAGTTAACCCAATTTCAATAGTGGACTAATACTAAGTGAAAAAATGCAATAGTGGACTAATAAGTGGATTTTATTCCATTGTTTGCATAGTGCAACATACTTATTCAAACCACTCTTATAACACTTGGATCATTAGATCAACATGTAAAGTTGAAAGGGCATATATAAACGACCCATTCAGCCTTACTTTTCCTAGTGATGACACTCCTTAAGGCACTTCTCTCTCTTGAGGATGAAGGTCCGAGATTGGCCATCACATTTCCAAATAAGCCCCTCCTTGTCATTCTTCCCTATAACGCACTTACAATCATGGTTTGGTTTTCTACACTATGTATCTCGGTATCCGCAGCATTGCTAGCCAACTATTAGTGAAAAAATAAAGAATTGATCACTATCTCGATTTACAATGAAGCAAAATGGAAAAAATGGACTGCAGAAATCCTACATTCATGAAAGAAAAGGTAGGACACAAAGTGGAAGCAAAGAAGAGTGGAGCAGAGGGCATTGCACAAGTAAGCAATGACAACAAAGACAGGATTGAAACTCAAGAGCCTTGCAAATGAGAAGATTATTGATGACTTCAAATTTACTTTCTCTTCTCTCGACTAAATAGTGAATGTAGGAGCTTTAACTTAAATGAGTTAAGAAATCATCAGAAAAAAACATTTATTATGTCAAGTACTCTTATATTCTTGGTGACATAAAACAAACAATGTGTCCAATGCATATTTATAAATAAGAATTAAAACAACATTTGTTTGACATTCATTCAATGCACCCAGTAACAATTTTTTTAAGGAAAACCATACTTTAGCAAATTATTACTATAATTTTTATAAAAGATCACAATAACTCTTGTTTAACTTAATTTTGTTTTATATTTTCTTAAGACTAATATAAAATAATGTCCCACAATTTATTCAAGAATATGTTATGTTCAGTTTATTGAAAAGAGAGGTACACTACTCTATTTATGATTATGTTTTTTTCTAAACAGCTATTACAATTCTATTTACAAATTAAAAATACTTAATTGAATCCATTCTTTTTGCTCTTCAGTTACTCCAATCATTCTCAAGACCAAACTAGATGATCATAATATTCCATAAAATTAGAGGGAGTTAACCCTATTTCTAATAGTGGACTAATACTATGTAAAAAAATTCAATGGTGGACTAATAAGTTGATTTTATTCCATTGATTGCCCGAGTTCAAACTTAAACTAAGAATCGGAGCTGAGTTTGCCCGAGTTCAAACTTAAACTAAGAATCGGAGCAGAGTTTGCCCGAGTCCAAACTTAAACTAGTTTTACCGCTAGAAGGCCACGAGTTCCAAGTTCGGGCTTCCGGCTTATAACGAAAAGCTAGTTCCTTCCTCCGTCAGTGGAACAGAGGGCCAAGCTCGCGTATTGAAGCAAATCTCGCCTTCCCGTATTTGATACGAGAGGATTCTTGTCTGTTACCTGCCTGTAGGAGCAGCCTTCAGTTGTGACTCTGAATTCTCATTCGTCGCTGTTTAACATCATGATTCTCCAGGGATAATCTTCCCTCAAATGCTTAGGTACTGCTTCCATTCACCTTTGCTTGACTATTTTCCTATATATTTGAAAAAGCGGTCTATACATGCTACTCGAATCATCGGGTGGAAACTCAAAGACGAGTACAGACTTCCCCACCCTCTACTGCTCGAGAGAATCTGTCGTATCCTGACCCTTCAACGCTTCCAGGCGTTGTCGGGTCTCTCGTTCGATTTCTCTGATGAACTCCTCGGTTCTGTTCTCCGAAACCTTAAGCACAATCCGGATGCTTGCTTACCCTTCTTCCAGTTGGCCCTGGCGCAACGCACTTTCCAGCCGAGCACCAATTCTTACTGTAAGATTATTCACATTCTGTCCAAAGGACGGATATTTAACCATGCGAAAGCTTATTTAAAACGGCTGATAGAAATTTCTGGTCCCAAGGATGTAGTTTCCGTGGTTTTCGATGAACTCGTCTTAGTTTATAAAGAATTCTCTTTCTCTCCCACTGTGTTTGACATGCTTTTGAAAATGTATTCGGAGATGGGATCCACCAAGAAGGCTCTTTTTGTGTTTGATAACATGGGGAAGATTGGGTGCAATCCCAGTTTGAGATCTTGTAACTGTCTTTTGAGTTGTTTAGTCAAGAGTAATGAAAGTTGTACAGCTTTTCACGTTTACGATCAGATGGCCTCGGTTCAGATTTTGCCTGATATTTATACTTACACGATAATGGTCAATGCTTATTGTAAAGAGAGTAGAGTAGAGAAAGTTTTCCAACTTTTTGTGGAGATGGAAAGTAAGGGTTTTGAACCAAATGCTGTTTCTTATAATTCCCTAATCAATGCATTATGTGACTTAGGACAGACAGAAGGAGCGCAAGGAATTCTTAGTACAATGGCTAGCAAGGGAATTTCTGCCAATGCCATTACTTATAGTTCACTTATTAAAGGTTACTGCAAGCAAGGGAAGTTTCATGAAGCTGAGAAGGTGCTTCTGGAAGTGAAAGAGAAAACAGATACGGATGAATTTGCTTTCGGTGCACTGCTGAATGGATTCTGTCAATCTGGGAAACTGGAAGATGCATTGAGGATTCAAAACTTGATGCTCAGCCAGGGTTTAAACATGAACATGTATATCTTTAACTCTCTGATAAAATGTTATTGCAAGGTAGGGAGAGTGAGGGAAGCAGAGAAGGTGGTCAATGATATGAAACTTTGGAACGAGAAGCCAGACTCTTACAGCTTTAATACTCTTATTGATGGATATTGCAGGGTAAATTGTGTAAAGGAGGCACTCAAGGTTTGTGACGATATGGTTAGAGAAGGGGTCAAACCAACAGTTTTAACGTATAATACACTTTTGAAAGGATTTTTCCGTCTTGGTTCTATTAGAGATGCTATGGATCTGTGGTACTTGATGCGAAGAAGGGGTGTGACTCCGAATGAAGTCAGTTACAGCACTCTGCTCGATGGTTTTTTTAAGAATGGAAAGTTTGAAGATGGGTTAAAGTTGTGGAAGCAAATGCTGGTGGGGGGTTTTGTTAAGAGCCAAATCACCGTGAACACAATGATTAATGCATTATGTAAAATTGGAAAGATGACTGAAGCTGAGGGAATTTTTCGGCAGATGAAAAACTGGGGTTGCCAGCCAGATAGTTTTACATACCGAACCCTTATTGATGGCCACTGCAAACTTGGTGCTATAGAATCAGCTTTTAAAATTAGGAAGGAGATGGAAACAGCGGAGCTCTCACCTTCCCTTGAAATGTTCAATTCTCTCATTAGTGGATTTTTTAAAGTTGACAAGCACAAAAGTTTGAACGATCTTCTGGTTGAGATGCAAATGAGAGGATTAGTTCCAAACATTGTTACTTATGGAGCTCTTATATCTGGTTTTTGTGGAAAAGGTATGCTAGATAAAGCTTTTGACATTTACTTTGAAATGATTGAGAAAGGTTTCACTCCAAATTTAATTATATGTAGCTCTCTAATTAGTGGCCTTTATCGAATTGGTAAGATTGATGAAGCAAGCCTATTGTTACAGAAAATTGTGGATTTCGAGATGTTCCCGGGAGTTGAGCTTTCTAACAAGCTTTTGAATGAAGATTCTAATGTAAAAAAGATTGCAGAAACTCTTGATGAAACTGGAAGGATCTATCTTATTCCTAATAATATTGTATACAATGTAGCTATAAGTGGCCTTTGCAAATCTGGTAGAATTCTGGAAGCCAGAAGAGTATTCAGAAATTTGCTTATAAGAGGCTTCATCCCTGATAATTTCACCTACTGTACTCTTATACATGGTTCAGCATCAGTTGGTAGTATTGACGAAGCTTTTGATTTGCGTAATGAGATGCTGAGAAAAGGAATAGTACCTAATATTGCTACTTATAATGCTCTTATCAATGGGTTGTGCAAATCTGGGAATTTAGATAGAGCAGTCAGTCTCTTTCATAAGCTTCAATTAAAGGGATTGGCCCCCAATATTATCACATTCAATATTTTGATTGATGGATTGTGCAAAGCAGGGAACATCAGTGAAGCCTTTAAAATGAAATCCAAGATGATAGAAGAAGGCATTTACCCTTCCATTGTGACTTATTCTGTACTGATTAATGGTCTATATAAGCAAGGAGATTTGCATGCAGCTAAGAAGCTTGTAAATGAAATGGTTGAAAGTGGGATACGCCCCAATTTTCTGTCTTTTAGGAAACAAGTCCAAGATTGCTTTAAAAGTGAGGATGCAATGCAGATACCCAAGCTTTATGCAGAAATGCATATTAGAGAGCTTGTTCCAAGTGCCACTTTTGACAGGCAAATGGATCCCTCTACATTTTCCATTGCCGAAGAAGGTTCGGATGGTCACTTTGAGTTTTCTCAAGTCCCGTGTTGATGAAACTTGTTAAAGTTACGAGCTTTCTTTTTCTGGCTGTTTTCAGCAGTCATCTGCGACACTGAAGCAGAAGTGATTTACCCAATTGTGTTCTGGGTTTGTTAAATTTGACCTGGGCGAGCTTTCAAATTTCATGAATTTGTCGTAATGACAAGGAACATGTGACTGAGTTGTGGCCTGGCGTTACCAGAATACAGGGCATCTGCAAGGGAATTCAAACTCTATCTTCAACCTCTTCTCACTACAAATGCTTGCAGCTAAAGGTTGGTTTCTTTTCTTGGACCGTTAATTCCTCATCTAGTCATTCTCGAAGGTAACTCCTGAATTTGTCGCTACAGTTTGGCAAAAAAAGTTTGTTAGTTTTTAATGCATGTTATCATAAACTAAGCATGACCATTCACACTGCCATCTGCCATGGACTGAAAGGTTCACTCTAGGTAAACTCATTGATTATTGAAGCAGTTAACCTGTTTCATTTGTGCATATTTATGTAAATATTCTGATTTAAGCTGATTTTAAGCATAAGTATTTATGCCCAAACAATCTTTTGGTGGACCAAGAGACTAACTCGGTATTAGATCTTAGTGCCAATTGTGCATGCACCATTTTTTTTTTCATTGGGTACCTGGAAATGTTGTCTGTTGGTTGCAGTTGGGAATGAACTATATTAAATTCAATAAGCTTGAGTTGTTTTACCATTGTGCACTAACTTCTTGAACTTAATTCTTTTAAATGGTTATGCATCAGCTCCACCGTATCTTCAGGTATATTTGGTTATTAGTTCACTTTCTTTAATATAATCTATTGGATGTGCCATCATGTTTCATTCAAATATCTTATGGTAGTTCATGCTTTTGAAACAGTGCAATTTAATTTGATTTAAGAAAATGCCAAAAGTTATGCACTGGTTGTAGTTTGAATTCCGATGTCCTCATTCTTGAATGGTCTCGAGCAAATGGACCTATGAATAGAAGTTGAACTGACCAGACTGGGTCCTTCCAACATTCAAAGAATTAAATTCTCTTTCTCACGTTTGAACTGATGATAAAGGATTGGCTGGTTCTTGTGAAATGCATTAGAAGATGCTGGAAAAGGAAAAGTTATGCACTATATGTATAATATTTTAAAATGGTCATGATTTCTGCACTTCAAAAACTGATAATTTATGTATGATTTCTGCTCATGGGGTCGTTCTAGCTAATGGTAAATAGGATGAAAGTTCTGTTACTATTTGCGTGTATAAAAATTAAATAATACCTATTCACTATCAGTTTTCATATAAGAAAATCCATTTGGAAATGTGACTTCAAGGACCAAATGACAAGTCTGGAACAGGGCCAACCTGCTTGTTTAGGCCTTGATTGGTAGCACAGAGCTGGAAAGAAGAAAAGAATCAATAGGGAAAGCTATTTCCCCCATCTCTCTCCCTGCTGCTGTTTCCTTCTTTCCCACTTATTTAGCTTCAGCAATGGCAACCGCTAACAGTGTCCTCACGTTGAACTTTCTTGCGAGCACCAAGAGTAATGGAAGATAACGTATCTAGTTTCACTGGAACTATTGAAAACTGACTTAATATTTGTTTGCACTAGAGTTATAACTTGGACCTTGGACAAGATTTGCAGTATCATTTGCAATTAAGAAAAAAAGACTACTCTGTAATTGCTAAAGAAGATAAATGACGTGCCAGGGTCCGGAGGGTCCATTATTGCTTTTTAGGAAAATTTTACCTAGATGTTGCTAATTTTTGTTTGCCTATAACTTTCCTTAAGAGTATTAAAAATATTTTAATAAATGTTAATGTAAGAGTCTCCTGATAACCAATTGACTGCTATAAGACGAGGAAACATCTATCAAACAAAACTATTACAAAATATGGAAGTCCCTGGCAGCTAGAAAACTCAACTGAAAAGAGGAGATTCCTCTATAAAGAACTTACTTAGAAAAGGTCCTCCTAGAAACAGTAAAACACCAACTTTATTAAACTCGAAGACAGCTAAAGGCAGAAAGAAACTGAATTTTGAAACTTCGAATGATTATAAAAATCATGCTCTCTGCCAATTGCTTTTCTGTTATTCTAGCAAAGTTTTGTATCAGCTCTTTTTCAATCTGTTCTTTTTCCTCTCCGGATTAAGATGTTCATTTTTAAATCACCATCTATTGCAGCTTCAGTAATATGTGGTCAGGCAGCACGACTATCCAACAAGCCTACAACATAATAGTTGGCACAGCAAGCGTGCATACCCCTAGGAGTTGGCAATGCATGGGCATAAAGCTCAAGAGTTGGCAGATTGCACATGAGCCTCAGTTGTGTAGGGCTGTAATGGAGGATTGGCAGGACAAGTAGGAGCACATGCACGAAGCTCAGTGTGGAAGGATGGAGAGATGTCCGTGTTCAGCCCAAAGCAGAGTTCTGTGGGCAAGGAGGAAGCCCTGCACATATGGGAAGGAATGCCCACTCATGAGTACAGACTGCAAGTGGTGACTGGCTGGTGGGTTGGTTGGTGGGCTGGCTAGCAGCCTTACTGGTGGGTTAGCCAAGATTTGTTTCGAGTTTGAATTAGGGACATTCAAAGAGTTGAAGGGGGCTGTTTGAGAGGATAATAGGCATGTGGTTAGTGCTTTAAGTTTAAGTTTGAATTAGGCATATGGGACATGCATTTTGGGTAGGGGTTGTTCTCCCCCTCATTAGGTTATAAGTAGGTAAAAACTCTTGTATCGTATCTTTAAAATTGTATTCACTCTAATTCTGGATTGATTCTTGCTTAACTTTCAGGTATGAGAAAGTTTGAATAATAGGTTCTAGGTTTTAGCATGTAGGCTGTCGGGTTCATGCAAGCAAAGTGCTGTTGGGTTCATGCAAGCAAAGTTTTCTCCTTTCTCTGAGGAGAAGTGCCCGCCTCATCTTCACGGTCATATCATCATTTCAGAAGGAAATGATAATCCACTCTCTCATGAAAGACAGACACTTTAAGGGACTAACACCATTGCTTTACATTAAAGGAACAACTATCTGGAGACCGCCTTTGTAGTTACGGGGCTAGATCCTATTACATGTCAAATGAAAAAGGAAATCTAGGGAAGAATGAAAGAGGAAAAGAGAAGGAGAACACCTAATGTGGTCGTCTACTGCTCTGATATTGGAAAAGTGGGGTCAGCTGTAGACCAGGGGAGGAAGCTTTTGTTTTTCTAATCCAACAAATTAGGGCTCATATTCTTCTCCAGTTGGATGAAAACATGCTAAGAATAGTGTTATTTATCTCACACTTTAATGTTTTAATCTGAGAAATTCTCAGAATTTCTACCAGCTGCTGATGAAGAGTTCCTCAACCTCTCTTTCCACTTTCCAAACGAATCAGACCACTGATTTACATGTCTTGTTATGTTTTATTATAAATGATAAGAGATGATCGACTGCATCTTCATGTACCTTTCAAGCATGGTTTTCTTTAGCGATAGGAAACTGCCCATAGAGGCTGATACGTATCAGTTTACAGGAAATATATCACATAGTATCTATACTTTTTCCTATGTTTTCAGGAAATATCTCTGTATTCATACTTATCCTTATATTCCCTGATTTGCAGAGGAAATAAAAGACAATAAGATATGATACATCTGAATTAAGTTCAAATAAAAAACAAATTAATTTAGTAATCTATGAAACTATTATATTCTATTTATAACATTATATTGACAAAGCTATTTAAGTATTTTTGAATTAAGTAAATTTGAAATTTTTTATTGGCAGTGATAGATTTCAGGATTTTATAACGAACACTCTTAACCTAGGCATAGTTAGTTTTACTTTTTATTAAAAAATTAGTGTATATCAGTAAAAACCATTGTTTTAAAAATCGAACCGGACCGGCCGGTCCAACCCAGTTGAACCAGAACCGGAGGCCAATCCGGTTCTTATTGACTCGGCCCGGTTCACTATAATCAGCATTAATTGTATCTTTTTACCTATAGAAATATAACATATTTATAAAGTATAGAGGATAATATTCAATGGTTGAACCATTGGTCCAACCCGGTCTAACCAAGTTCGACCAAAACCGAACATACTACCGGTTTGATGGCTGGTTCGGTTTTTAAAACATTGGTAAAAACTAAATACTAATATTTTTTAGTATTATTATATTTTTTATATTTATATCTTTAATACATGCGTTTTTTTTTAACTCTTCATCTTCCTCTTCTTAGCCTTCAACTTCCTCTGCATCTTCCTCTTCTATCTTCCTTTTCATCTTCCTCTTCATCTTCCTCTTCCTCTTCCTCTTTTTGTAGCCCTTCCTTTTATATATATATATATATATATATATATATATATATATATATATATGTTTCTTATATATTTGCTTCTTTGTATTTTGTTTTGTTTTATCTTGAATAAATTAACATAAGTGACAATTTTATTTTTATATATTAGTAGTATTATTGTTACTGTACTGAAAATCAGCCGGTCTGCGAAGGGGCGCGACCGAGAGAGTAATTCGATTTGTGACAGAATATATGTGTTACAATGTGTATTTGAATATCAAGTAATGCGAGTACAATCTCCTATTCTTCCTCTGATTTGATCTCCCTGTGAATTGGTGAAGTATCGGCTTCTGGCGAGTTGACATCGAAATGAGTTCTGGAACGAGTGTGCACGAACGATGATGGCTTTGGTCGGTCGGACGGAAGTATTTGTGTTCCGCGTGTATCGACTTGTTGACGCTGCCGACGAACGTGTAGGTTGCTCCGGTCGAACTGGTGAACCTCGACGAACTGCGACTCGCTTAACTTCTTCGGCTCGAGAGAACTTCTGTGCGTAAAAGTGCACTTGGACAAAAGATTTTTGAACCCCTACGACATAACTTTTCTGGCTATTTGTAACCGGGTCTATCTAGCTGTTGGAGTTTTTTCCTTGGAATGGGGATCGCGATCCCCTTTTTGCTGTTGTTGTTGAGATGGGAGGAAGACTGGGGAGTTCTTTTGTTGGATCCCTTGAATGAGGATAGTGAGTAACCTTTCTCGGCTTCCACCGTTGGTGACCAGACTTGGTCTTTAACTGCTGAAGTGAGTGCATTGTGGCTGGCTGCTGACTGGTGCTGACGCGACAATTTATTGCTGACTGGGGCAGCGACTGTACTGATGACGCAGCGACGCGAATGGGTCTGGCGCTATAAGGTGCCCTTTAGGCCCAAAATCGAAATAGAGCTTGACGCTAAAGAGGGGCATGTGCGCATGGCAGCAAGTGGGCTTGTGCGCCTACGTTGGCTAAGAGTGTTGATGATCTACTAGTTTTATGACTGTTGGAGTCCCGGATGTTTCACGGAAGGGTGAGCTACTCCTTTATTTTTTGTTTGATGTCATAGCTCCTCGCCTATATATCCTCCCTTTCTGAAATACCCGTCAGCAGGGCGAGGGTTGGGCTGCGGCGAGTGACTTTGAAAATTAACAGAGCCTACCCACGACGATCGATTGCTGGATTGATGGGCGTTTGGGCTCGTCGTAATTGGGCTAGTCACATTTTGGTGTATAAAGATTGCCCCCTTCGAGAATTGATCGTTCGGAGTGAACGAGCAATTTTCGAATGTGAAATGCAAACTCAACGCACACACGCACGCACGCGACACATTTTTTTTGGACCCTCTTACTCTTTTAGGGTCGTTTATCTTTTCGTTTTTACGATCTTTTTCTATCTTCTTCTTACTCCTTTAGGACGGTGTATATTTCTGTACACTTGTATCTTGTATGTATATATATATATATATATATATATATATATATATATATATATATTTAGTTTCCTTTTTTTTTTGGCTCTCTTCTTTGTTTTAGAGTTGTTTGCTTTTTCGATTTTCTTTTTTTTTTTTTTTTTTTGTATACGCATACATATATGACATGTACGGTATGTCGAGAGACGATGACTACCTGAGCAGAGATGTTGTTCAGGTTGAGTATCGACACTGAGTTGAAATTGACAGAGCGACTGGCCGCAGTCTGTTTGAGTGTTGTAGCCGAATGTCGCTTCGGTACCTCAGAGAAGACAATCGCGACGAATTTTGATGACTTCTGCAAGTTTCAGCGACTTTGGCTCGAGAGGCACTCCTCCGGGTTGCTTTGAAGAGTTGGCGCAGACTAAGTGGAGCTCGACGAGCTTCGACTCAGTCTGGCCGGTTCCTCTAGCGTGATGAGTATCTTCGGGAGAACAATTGAGACTGCCTTTGATAAACTTCGGCTGGTTTCGACAGCTCTGGTCGTCACGCTGGAGGGATATTGCAAACTGAAATGAAGCGCGATTGCTCTGTTTCGGCTTGACTAAACTTCTCGGTAGGACGACTTTCTTTCGGTCGAACTTCGCATTGAGAGAAGGAGATAGAGTAAAGCAGTAGGCAGAGAGAAACCTGTTTTAATTTGGTCAATCCCCGATTGTTGTGGCTTTGGTCGTCGCGTCGGAGAGAAACATGAATTCGACAACTTGGTCGCCACATCGAGGAAAAAACGCGCACTCGAATAAGGCTCGTTAGGCCGTATCCTGGCTTAGCCGATCCTTAGCGAACCGAAGTTCCTTCTGCGATCTCAATTGGCATGCCGGGAAGGGCATGCACATAGGGGTAGGCACAGTGGGGCCCGCCCTGGCCGCTGTGAGTCTCCAGCGAGTCGGGATGCTTCTTTCCCAACTTGTTTCGTCAAAATTGGATTTATGTCCCTCGTTGACGATTTGGCTTCAGCGTAGATCTTAGGAGAGTTGAGGTCAGGGAACTTGGGTCCCACCCTCCTGCGCAGTAGGCTCCCTTTTAAGTGGAGAAAACAATAATCCACTCCCCACGAATTTAGGATAATCAGGTTTAAAAGCTGTGTCTTCTTCCTCTGGGCATATTCTGCGAATTTGGGTGTATGCGACTTGCTCCCTGCGAATTTGATTGCCTTCTCTGTCTGCGAATTTGGGAGACTTCTCTGTCTGCGAATTTGGAAGACTGCGACTTGCTTGCCTTTCGGTCTGTCTGCAATTTTGGTGACCTTTTCTGTCTGCAATTTTGATTTGGGAGACTGTCTGTAACTGCGACTTGGGAGACTGTATGTGGCTTGGTTGCCTTTTGTCTGCGAATTTGGGAGACTGCAAATTTGGGAGACTGCGAATTGGGAGACTGTGAATTGGGAGGCTGCGACTTGCTGCGAATTGACTGTCTGCGAATTTGGGAGACAGTCTGCGATTTGGCTCTGTCTGCTAATTTGGGAGACTACGACCAGCTGCGAATTGACTGTCTACAAATTTGGCTTTGCAGTCTTCTTCGAGCCCCGACTTGCATCAGAACTCTCCGAGAATCAGAACTTAAAGGTACTGTAAACAATTTCTTTTCTCCCAGCAGTCTCTGGCTGAATTCGAGTCTGCCGGGGTCCCACTCTCTTTTCTTTTCTTCTATCTCTTCCTCCCTCTTTCTTCTTCTTTTTCTCTCCTCTCATATTCAACTTCTCCCTCCGTCTCTTTTTTTTTCACGATTTTTTTTTTTTTTTTTGTGTTTTCCCTCGAATTTTCTCTCTGTTTTCTTTTCTTTTTCCTGTCTCTCTCGAATTGTCTCCTTTTCGCACTCCAGGTGTCTGTCAATCTGTCAGTGTGACAAACTGACGACATTCAGTACTTCATCTGGCCCGAAAGCCGAATATAACAGTGTTGTGGCGTACCTGATTTGGTCGCCATGTACAGAAATTGAGTTTTGGTTGCATCCGGCTCGGTCGCCGGGTGCTTCATTTCTGTATTGGTCACGTCCGGCTCGGTTGCCAGGCGCAGGACTTTTGTTTCGTGTCCGGCTCGATCGTCGGGCACTAAAGTTGTGTTTCGACTGCGTCCGGCTTCGTTGTCGGGCGCGGAGCTTTTTGTTTTGACTTCGGCTTTGTCGTCGGGTGCCGAGATTTCGATTCGACTGATCCCGACTGGGTTGCCAGGAGGCTGAACTTCTGTACTGACGCATCCGGCTTGGTCGCGGGCTCCGTGGTCGCCTCTGGCTTGGTTGCCGGGTGCGAGTTTCCATGTTGCTGCATCCGGCTTGGTCGCCGGGTGCGAGGTCTCTCTCTTGCGTCCGGCTCGGTCGTCGGGCGCGAATTTATGTGTTGTCGTGTCCTGCTTGTTCACCGGGCGCTAATTTTTTTGTTTTAGCTTTGTTCGGCTCAGTCGCCGAGGGGCTGAAGTTCTGTTTTGGCTTAGCCCGACGGGGTCGTCGGGGGGCTAAACTCCTGTTTTGATCGCGTCCATCTTGGTCGCCGGGCGCGAAGCTTTTGTTTTGCGTCCGGCTCGGTCGTCGGGCACGAATCTTTCCTGTTTTGACTGAATCTGGCTCGGTCGTCGGGCGCTCATGTTCTGTTGTGTTACGTCGCCAAACGCTGTTGTTTGGCTACGTCTGGTCGGTTGCCGGCCGCTGCAGTTTGGCTGCATCTGGTCGGTTGCCAGACGTTGTAATTTTGGTCTTGCCGTGCCCGGCTTGGTTTGTCGGACGCCAAGTTCTTGAATTGCGACACATTCTGCAACTTGTCGGGGGCGTTGGTGCAGGATGTGCAGATGGTCGAACTGACAAGAGAGTCAGTGTACTTTCGACCCCCCTCTTTTTTTTTTCTTGCGACTGCTCTTTTTTGTCACTTGGGATCCTTTTTTTTTTCAATGCGACTGCTTCTTTTTGTCGCTTGCAAAACATTTTTGTACGACTACTTATTTTTGTCGCTTTTTTTATTTTATTTTTGTTTGGAGAGGAGTTAAGTACCTGGCTCCGATTGGCTGTGTCCGGCTCGATCGCCGGGCGCAGGAGTTTGTAGTACAGCACCTGGCTTGGTCGCCAGGTGTTGAATTTGATGATTTGATCGCGTTCAGCTTGGTCGCCGGGCGCGAAGCTTTTGAACTGTGCTCGGCTCAGTCACCGACTACAGTGCCTTTGTTTTTGGTCGCGTCCGGCTCCGTCGCCGGGCGCTGAAAGTTTTGAACTGTATTACGCTCTCGGTCGCCGGCACGCGGTTTTGTTTTGTTCGCGTCCGCCTCGACGCCGGCGTGAAGCTTTTGAACTGTGCTCGGCTCGGTCGTCGGGCACAGTGCCTTTGTTTTTGGTCGCCTCCGGCTCTATCATTGGGCGCGAGGCTTTTGAACTGTGCTCGGCTCGGTCGTCGGGCATAGTGCCTTTTGTTTTGATCGTGTCTGGTTTTTAGCCGGGCGCAAAGCTCTTGTGTGCGCTCGGCATGGTTTGTGGGGCACAAACCTTTGTTTTGGTCGTGTCCGGCTTGGTCGCGGCACGAAGCTTTTGAATTGTGCTCGGCTCGGTCGCTGGGCACAATATGTTTGTTTTTGCAGCACTCGGCTCGGTCGCCAGGTGTTTTTTCTTTGATTTGGCCCTCGTCCGGCTCGATCGCCGAGCGTTGGGATTGAATGTGCAGTGTCTGCCTTGGTCGCCGGATGCTGAATTCTCCGTTTGGTTGTGTCCGGCTCAGTCGTCGGGCACCGGAGTTTGATTTTGATTGCGTCTGGCTTGTTAGCCAGGCACAAAGCTCTTGTCTGCACTCGGCTCAATCGTCGAGCGCGAAGCTTTGTGTTGGTTGTGTCCGGCTCGATCGCCGGGCACTAGAATTTGTTTTTTTAACTGTGCTCCGCTCGGCCGCCGGACATAGTGCTTTGGTGCAGCGCTCGGCTCGGTCGCCGAGTGTAGTGAAATTTCCTTGATTGCGTTCGGCTCGGTCGCCGGACGTGAAGGTTTGCTTGCCGTCTCGCGGAGAGCTTTGTTTCATAACCAATTTTGGTTTGCCGACCGAATCTTCGAAGAAGATCGGTGATTACCCTCTCTCTTCTTTTTTGTTTCTGCTTTCGTTTTTTCATCGGCGACAGGTCTTTTTTGTCGCCCCTCATTTTTTTTTTATCTGCGTTTTTCTCCTTTCTACTTTTTTGTTGCGACCTTGACTTCTCCATCTCTGGTCGCAGGAGACACATTTTTTTTTTGAATTGAGAGAGAAATGAATCGCGTACCTGACTTTACTTGCTCTATCGCAGATGTCTGCTACGCCGGCTTCTTTCTCCTTCCTCGGTCTGACTATCTCGACCATCAGGACCATCGTGAAGGGTGTCCTTCAGAACTGCCTGCGAATCCGTGATTCTGAGGAAGAACAGAAGCCACTACTGTTGGTTCTCGGGGGACCATCGGCCTACGGCGGTTGTGACGTAACGGCGCCCACAGTCAAGGCTGTTCACGACTTATGGAGTCGCCCTGTTGTCGACGAGGACGACTAGATGTGTTATCTCCCAGGGGTCGATGAAGCTTTATCGTCTCCGCATCAGGCTGCAGGCAACATCTTGCTGAGTCCGATGCATGACCAGCTGGTTCGTTTCACATTGCCTACCCTCTCCATCGACAGCGACCGGATTGACTCTTGGGATAATCAACCGGTGGTATGCTCCGGCTCCTACCCTGTGCCTTTCTACTTCGAGTGGGCAGATGTTGTTCTCCACACTTGTACCGAGCAGTTGGCCGCAGCAAACCTCACTTATGCAGTTCGAGCCTCTATGTTTTTGTATCGATGCTGCAGCAACGTTGTCCACTCTTACCTAGAGGTCTGGTATTCTTCAACCAACACCAGCTTCACTCGTGAAGGGGAGCTGTCGATTTCCTTGTGGGATATGCATCGACTCGGCGGACTGCCCATCTCTGGGAGCATTTACGATGAAGCGACTCCGACGGTTGAAGATTTCACTCAGAGTCGCTTCGTGCCGCAACCCGAGAGTATTCGATACCTCATCCTTGCATATTATCGGCTATTCTGTCGTCCGAGGGCTTCGAACTTGGATGGAACTTTCAGGGTTCTTATGTCCGAGTGGGCATCCTTCTGGTTCCAAACCGAAGGGGGTGCACGATGATGCGATCCCAGATAATCACTAGCAAGATGACTAATAATGTAATATAGACTTAGGTTAAGTCCGAATATCGTCCCACAATGACCAAACTAATAGATAATTGCTTTTCTAGTTTAAAAACTAAAGTTTGAGAAATCAATTGGAAAGGAGTTATGAAAACAGAAAATAAACGATTCTACTTAATCCTATAGAGATCAAGAGAGGGCTTTTGATAAAATCAGTATGTAAAAAGGCATTGGGAATCCAATTCCCTCCCTAGGCAATTCTGAGATTGAATAGAAGTTGAGCTTTGGAAATTAATTTCTGACGAGCTTATAAAACCATGGCTACAATCCGCATCGGCATCACCTATTTCTATCTCCTACAGTAAACCTAGCTAGCATGATTGACTCTATTTGATAGCATAAACATGAAGCTCATTGTGTCATAGGCAGATCAACTAATCCAACAGGGTATTACTTTAAGGTCGAGGATTAACCCAAGGATTAGTGATCTACCTAGTGCATAAACTCATAAAGATTTGTAAAATCCTATCACCATGTCTTACCTTAAGCCTAGCATCACCTTATAACCAGTACATAGCCAGACAATAAGTATGAATCAAAAATTAACAACATGGAAAACTCATCCATGCACCAAATTGAAAACCAAATAGATTATAAAGTATCAATCTCATTACATGCTTAGGGAGTCATGGACTCCCAATATAAAAGACTACTCCATGCTGAAAGTTAAAGAACAAAACAAGGTCTTGAATACAACCATGAAGAAGAAAAGAAAAGATAAACTAAGTACAAACTTCCCTTGAGAAGGATCTACTTGTTGAACATGACTTCCAATGGCTGCTCCTCCTCCTTGCCTCAAAAGCTTCAATAGGACGTCTCCTCTACCTCTCAAGACACTCTCTAAGCTAATATATAAAAGAGAAACTAAACTGAAAACTGAATGCTAGAACTGGATGTAAAAACTGGATCTAAAACTTGATGAATTGAGCTCTGCCTCAGACCCCTATTTATACTTGAAACTCTGTCCAGAACTTGTAATTTTAGCCTCTGTCCAGGGGTGTGAATTATGACTTCCCGACCTCAGAATTGGATGAAATTACATCAGGACCTTCCTTCTGTAGTCCTTTCCTTTCTCACGAAGTTTGAATCCATTTTGAGTTGGGAAACTCGAGATATGAGGAGAGGAAGTTGCTTGATTTCTGCTGCCAACTTTTGCACTGGGTCCACCACTTTGGAGATGTGAAACTCGAGAAGCCTGGCTTGGATTGGCCTGAATTTTCATGACAAGATCCTTTGTAGCACCAGGAATCTTTGTTCCAAGTTTGGCTTCAATTGGAATTCTGAAACTCCCTGTATGCTCTTCACAATTTTCGGATTTATCTCCTTCCTTTTGCTGCGGATTCCTGTTTTGAATTAACTTCTTCTCTTTGACCATTCAATGCACCTGGACTTAAGTATATTACCTTAAACTCTTCGTGGGCACCTTCCTTAGACGCTTGAGACTCCTTCTCACAAGTTTGGATTCAATTTGATGTCAGGTTCCTGAGATTCTCGCAACTAAGTGTGGCTGAGTAATCGGTGCGGTCGCGCCAAAATAAGCTTAAAAATTGCGCGGTCGCGCCACTGGAGCAGAGTACTTGAATGGCAAGAGTTCTGGTCGTGTTTGGCAGCTTTCTGAGTCCATTTTGGCACGGTTGCTCCATTTTCTGGCGCGGGCGCGCCAGATTTTGCCTTCTAACTGGTGCGGTCGCGCCGGTCTCTGCAACATTGCACCTTTATGCACTAAAATCCTCATATCTTCTTCATTTTAACTCCGATTTTGATGATTCTTATTGCGTTGGACTCCTGAGAGAGAAAATATTAATCTGAGACATATTTTATGATTTTATGATGAATGTTGACTCCAACATGTAATTTCTAATCCCAATTTAGGCTTAAAAATAGTGTCTTTTAGACACTTATCACACGACCTTCAAAAGACCCTTGGGCTGATCGCGAGAAGATGACAGGTTCTCGGAGTCGCGACTGGTCGGCCGTGCAGAATCAGCCCCTCTCCGAGCTTGGGGTACCTGACGCCCTTGCAGATGAGGTATATCTGGCTGCCTTCTTATCGCTGTGGCTCTGCCGTTTTGTCTTGCCTTTGCCGGGCAACACGTTGAGGTTAAGTGTTTTCAAGATTGCCTATTTCATGGCCGGCGGTTGTCGCTGTAGTTTGGCCGGCGCAGCCTTAGCAAATCTTTATCGGGGGCTGAATGCTTTCTCACCGGGGAGGATCTCTTGGCCATTTGCCTATGCTTGGCTTGCCCAGCGATTTGGCGTTCACGAGGCTGACTCAAGTGGCGGCGACAGACCCCTCATGATGCTATACCGTAATCCGGAGCTTGTTCGTGTTTGTACTCAGAAAGAGGCATGTTCTATGTTTTGGCACGGCGGGGTGCGATGCTGGTACCCTTCAGAGGCTCTTCCTCCCGGTTCGATCCTTGACAAGGCAGGTCGCTTTGCTTCTCGGATTGAAGTGGAGTACTTCCGTTGCTTGCGAACGACCTCTCTAGTCCTGCGGCAGCGTGAGCTTCTCGTGGTTGAACCTTACAGTCCTCACCGGTTTGCTCGTCAGTTCGGGTTCTGCCAAGACTTGCCGGGTGTGTTGTTCTTCGACCAACGAAGTGCGGCTTCAGTTGACGCGGTCGTAGAGTTATGGCGAGCAGGGACTGCCTGTCCCCTTGGCAGCGTGGAGGTGACTCCCTTCGTGAGTCCCGAATCCGACCCTGGTGTCACGTCGCTTTTTCGGGAGTCCTGGCTTGAGACAGTGGTTCCCATATTCCAGGTAGTAACTCTCATTCCTTCTCCTTTTTTTTTTCTTTGTTTCTCTTCCTTTTGCACCTTCTAATCTCCTTCTCTCTCTTTTTAGCGTGCGCGGAGGAAATTTACCGGAGCATCTGTGCCGAAAACAGCCTTGCCGCCTGCGCAAGGAGATGGTGACGCAGAGGGTCGCAGCCGAAAGAGATCATGGCCAAGTTCGAAGCCACGTGTTTCTTCTAAGGTGAAACAGAGCAAAGGTGGGAAGAAATGGGCGCCTCGGCCGAAGGTCGCGAACGATAAGTCGTCGCCTCCGTCACAAGTCGCGCCAGAGAAGGGCCTCGTGATCCGAGAGCCTTCTTCGGCAAAGGGGGATCCTCAGTCAGTAGTTCTTTCTCTACCAGTAGCTGGTGCTCCTGTAGGCAAGGGGAAGGGATTGGCTCAGTCGCCGACTTCGCCGAAGAGGACTGCTTCGAAGAGGAAGTCAATGGCTCCGCAGCCGAAGCCTTTCATTTTCATCCCACCTCCCTTCAAGAAGCGACTCCGAACTGGTCTAGGTAAGTTGTTGACCAATTTGGCACCACTTGTTGTCGTTCAGCCTTCAGAGACTCCTCTGTCAGGATCGTTTGAGGGAAAGGCTGAGGAGCCGAAGACTCTCGACCGGTGTGTTACTCTACCGTCTGAAGGGATCACTTCAGAACCGGTGGTGTCGCCTGCGCCAGCGAACCAGGTTGAAGCGCAAGCAGTCCAAGAATCGGGCGTCCTGCCTCCTGATAGGCTCGCAATTGTCGTAGCGCCGTCTGCAGATCAGCCAGTTTTTCAGCAGGATGATTTGTTTGACCTTGCCGAGTTAGAGGTTACTCGTCAGTTGGAGTGGGTCGAGGAAGAGGTACCGCCTACTGCTATTGCCAGTGAGTTAATGTTCGCGGAGCCAAGTGCCCGACGATGATTGTTGGTGAGGGTGGGGTGTCCCTTCAGCCTTCGAGTGAATCGGTCGTGGTTGAGGGCCTTACAGTTGACGCCAGAGCTACTGACACGGGTGAGTTTCGGCACCCTGTTTCTGGTCCGACTCCTCTTGTCGCTGCGACTTCGAGGAGGGAGGTCTTTGTGACGTTTTCTCCTAGCAGTGGAGAAGCGTCTCTTGCTGCCAAGGAAGGAGCTTCGGGCTCAGCTTGTCGACCCATCAGCAAGGATTCTTTGACTTCACGGCCTTGGTCGGTAAGTAAAAATCCTCTCATTCCCTTTTTTTTCTTGTTCTTTCGCTTTTTGTTTATCTCCCTTTTTCTTTCTAGGCATCGGCCTTTCGACCCTCGGCGAGATCGAGGCTCTTACTGCAGCAGGCTGATTTTGGGTTGTGGGGGAAATTCATCGAGTCGGATTTGCTGCCGGTCGATGACCCATGTTCGCCGGAGCTTGTAGCAGACACTCGCGTCATTCTCGACAACTTGAGAGGAGTCGGTGTGGACACTTCAGTTCTGACCCTATTCAATTCAATAGAGGACTTCTCCATTCTTGCGATTCCTAGCCCTACAATTCAATAGAGGACTTCTCCATTCTTGCGATTCCTAGCCCTACGGTACGGCTAAATAGGCTCAATGATCTCTTTCTTCGATAGGCCGGCCCGACGCTCCGCGTGGTTATATTCGTACATGTTCCGACTCGCCGGTCATTATGGATCTAGTGGCATGGCGGGCGAAGGGGAAGCAACTACTGAAGCTTCAGAGACTCGACAAAGTCGCCAAACATAGAATAGAATGCAAGCAAGGTAGCTTGCTGACTCTCCTAGTAGCGTCGCTTGGCGGCAAGGAAGGAGGCATTGGAAAGACTAGACCCTATACTATAGTACAGCGGCATTCGAAGCGACTAGTCGCTTCTGGCGAAGCTTCTAGAAGGCCGACCACTACATAGAGAGATCCCTATACCAGTCATGAGTGATAGCGAAGCCTAGAGAGGCGCAGGGCAGGATCGAAGAGCTTAGTGTGAAACGCCAGAAAGGAGCGGAGAAGGGCTTAGGCGCCCGCCCTCTTCGGTTCGGGTGGACATCTGAAAAAGGTGAGATAAACGGAAGAGTAGCTAGCTAACGCGCTACGAAGCAAGTGAGCGGAGCGCGGTTGAGGATTTTGCCTCGGAGGTGGATTGCTTTCATCAGTTGCATAGCTCCTTGGCCGGGAAGCTCAGTTTGGCTGAACGGTTCGCTGCAGAAGCTGAGCTCGACCGCTCTGTCCACGAGTGAGCCATCGGCGCGACGACTTAACGGTGGACTTAGATAGATATCAGGCAGAGCGCGAAGCTGCTGAGGCTGAGCAGAAAGCTCTTCACGACCATCTGGCACTCGTCTCGACTCAACTCGACTCCATAAACGTCGAGCTCGCGACCATCCGGAGGGGAATTGACGCCAGCGAGGAGGAGGCCTCTACTCTTTAGGATCAGCTTGCTTCTGTTCGTTCGCGCCCGACTCTCAGCGAGGCCGAGACACGGGAACTGTCCGAGGTTCGTGCCGGAGTAGTTCGGTTGCAGCGATGGGTGGCCGACTTTGAGCTTCCACAGCTCTGATGTTGCTTTCTTTATATATTTTTTTGTAGCCTCTTTTTTTTTTGTTTGCGAGGCTTGCATTATTCTCATTTTTTTTGCAATGAGAAACGTTGACTCCTTTTATTCGACTTCTTTATTTCTCTTTTTTTTTTCTCTGCCCCCTCATGCATAGAAGCGTTTGAGGAATTTATAGTTTGTTATCGGCAGCTCTGAACCATTTGATGTTAGTAGCTTGTAGGCACCATTGGTGTGGGCTTCCTGCACCACGTACGGTCCTTCCCATTTTAGCGCGAATTTGCCCCCAATTTTGCTCATAAAGAGCATTGGCCGTCTGACTACGAGCACCAAATCGCCTTTCTGGAATGACCTAAGTCGTACTTTTTTTTTAAGGTCCGTGTCATTCGAGACTGGTAGCACTCGAGTCGTTGTTGTGCTTCGAGTCGCTGCTTGTCGAGTGACTCTAGTTCTGCGAGTCGCAACTGAGCGCACTCCTCCATCGAGAGCCCTTCTCTTACAGCAATGCAAAGAGAGGGGAGTTGTACCTCGAGTGGAAGCATTGCTTCTGTGCCATAGACCAGTGAATATGGGGTCGACTGGGTCGGCGTTCGAAACGACGTTCTGTACGCCCATAAGGCTTCACCGAGCTTTTCGTCCCAATTCTTTTTGTTGGCGCCGATGGTTTTCTTTAGGATCTTGCAAGGCATTTTGTTGAATGCTTCTGCTAGTCCGTTAACTGCCGGGTTGTAAGCTGACGATGTCCGTTGTTGTATGCAAAATTTTTCATAGAAGCGGTCCATGACTTTGTTTCTGAACGGTGTACCATTGTCTGTCACTATGTATCGAGGAACCCCATATCGGTAGATAATTTGGGTCCGAATGAAGTCTGCGACGGTGGTAGCTTTGACTTCTCAGTAGGCAGCAGCTTCGGCCCATTTCGAGAAGTAGTCGGTGGCAGCCAGAATGTATTGCCGGTCAGAGTCGGATTTAGGAGTGATTGGACCGATGATGTCCATCCCCCAAGCTTCAAACGTCCAGGACGCGATCATCGGGTGAAGCAGCTCCGGTGGCTGGTGTATGTAATTGGCATGGAGTTGGCACGGTCTGCAGGTTCGAGCCATTTCGGTGGTGTCCCTGAGCATCGACGGCCAATAGTAGCCCAGTCGTTTGACTTGTAGGTGGAGCTTCGGGCCAATCTGGTGTGCACCGCAAATTCCATCGTGTGTTTCTTTTAAGACTTGCAGTCCCTCTTCTTTAGAAAGACAACGGAGAAGCAGACCTTTGTACGATCTCCAGTAAATTACGTCATTGACGAAAACGTACCTTGGAGCTGCTCGACGAATATGAACTCGCTCTCGTAGGTCGACTGGGAGTGTGCCGTATCGAAGAAAATTCGAGATTGGCTCTCGCCAATCTCCAACTTCATTTTCACTGACCTAGATAGGGAATGACTCTTCCATCTCGTCTGTTTACTCTTCTTCTGCTTCTTCTTTAGTCTGTGGGGGGACTACCCATCTTTCGCAAATGGGGACTTGGTTTGGCCGTTCGTCGAATTGCGCTAGACTGGCCGCAATTCCAGCCAATGTGTCGGCTGGCCCATTTTTGGATCGACGAACGTAGTGGAGCGACGCTTTCGGGATTTGGGCCAGAAGGTCACACGCATATCTCCAGAACGACACGAGCTCGAGTTTCTTTACTTCAAACTCCCCTGTAAGTTGCTCGATGACAAGAGCCGAGTCGCCGTAGATGTTTAGCTGCGGCAACTTCATCTCGATCGCCATGCCGAGTCCAAGAAGAATGGCTTGATACTCCGCCTCGTTGTTCAAACAATTTTGGGTGAGAACAAACGAATACGGGAGCAGGTCCTTTCTCAGTGAAACGAATAGAACTCCCGCGTGGGCTCCGTTTCTTCGTGCAGCACCGTCGAAGTACATCTCCCAAGGGGGAAGCACCTCGACCAAAAAGATTTCTTCGTCTGGGAACTCTTCTGTCAATTCCCATTCGACCGGCACTGGGTGGTCGGCCAAGAAGTTTGCCAGGGCTTGGCCTTTGATCGCACATTGCGGTACGAAGTTAATCTTGAATTCGGAGAGAAGCAACAACCACTTAGCTAGTCGGCCAGAAAGTATTGGTCGCGACATGATATATTTGACCGGGTCGGCGCGCGAGATCAGATTCGTCGAATGCGCCAAGAGATAATGTCGGAGCTTTTGAATCGCAAAGACGAGTGTCAGGCATGTCTTCTCGATTGGAGTGTAATTGATTTCGGCGCCCACCAGTGTTTGGCTCAGATAGTATAGAGAATGTTCTTTGTTGTCCTCGTCGCATTGAGCCAAGAGAGCTCCTACGGATTTCTCTTGTGCTGCGATGTAGAGCAGTAGCGGTCTGTCGACAATCGGAGCGACGAGCACTGGTGGCTTGGTGAGGTATGCCTTTATGTTGTTAAAGGCCAAAAACTTGTTGGGTGTCTAGCAAGTGCACTAGGTCAGCAAGTAATATAGACTCGAGAGTCCAGATATCGATCCCACAGAGACTTTGATGAGAGCCTAATCTAAGCAAAGATTTTTCTATTGATTGAGGTGAAGCAATTTTTGGTTTTGAGAACTGAAAAACAAAACAAAATTAAACTACTGGAAAACCTTTTGGAGATGAGATGTTCGGGAAAAGTGTCAATCCCTCCTAGTTGTTTAACATGCAAAGTTCTGATTTTTATAGCTCAAGTACCTTTACCTTGACTTAGCTTTTGAAAACTTGGTTACCCATATACAGGAAATAACTTTCACCTATTCCTTGAACTCCATCACAATCCGGAAACATTCAAATCCTAGGTGCATAAATATAAAACATTAAAGATTTACTCTCTCTTATTCAGAACAAGAGTTTAAAAAGTCACATCGCCTTCCACTAGTCTCCATCACAATCTGGAACGATCTAGTTAGAAAAACGAGTTGTTTTAGAAAACAAAGAATCAAATAACTAATCCAAATCTCTACTGAAATTAAACTTCTCTATTCGAACCTCATTAAATTTTAGATATCAATTTAAATCAGAAATAAGCAATGAAATCAGTTTCTAAAACAAAAGCAAAATACTTTATTGCTATAATTTCAGAACTTAAACAAATCACAACTAGGAGTTCATGACTTCCCCAACAATGAGAGACTACTCCATGCTAATAGTATAAACACACAAAAAGGATTCAATTACAACCATGATAATAAGAAGAAAATAAGTACAGATAACCCCCTTGAAGGACTGCCCTTAGCTTCAACTCCTGCCTTGGCTGAAATCTCTTCCATCTCTCTCCAAAGTACCAAGAGGTCGTGTAAGACTCCCTCTGGACTTTCTCTCCTCTCCAAACTAACTATACAAACTGGAATTTAAACTAAAAACTGAAATTAGAACTGAAAACTGGATTTACACTACAAAACTGGATTTAAAACTGGCTACCTCAGACCTCTATTTATAATTGAAGTTCTGTCCAGGCCCTGTAATTTGGTCTCTGTCCAGGGGTACAAAGTGTGGCTTTATGACCTCATAATTGGATAAAATTATACAAGAACCTTCCTTCCATGGTCCTTGCCTTGTGTACGAAATTTGAGTTCAATATGAGTTAGGAAACTTGAGATATGATGCTCAGAAGTTGGGTTGGTTCTGCTACCAATTTCAGCACTGGGTCAACCACTTTGAAAATATAAAATTAAAAAATAAAGACTTGAATTGACCTGATTTTCTGTGAAATGATTCTCCATCCTCTCAGGAATCTGTGGTTCAAATTTGGATTCAATTGGAAGTTGGAATCTCCAGATATGGCCTCTTCAATCTCGGACTATAATTTCCTTTTATAGCAGTCTCCTAATCAGGTATAGAATTTCATCCCTTTGAGGATTCAAAACTCTTAGGATTTCCATCGATTTCCTCAAGAGACTTCGTGGACACCTTCCTTATACACATAGGACTCTTCCTCCCACGTTTGAGCTTGATTACTTGTCAGAATCCCGAGATTTTTGCGATTTCGCATTGCTGAGTCACTGGCGCGGTTGCGCCAAAAATATGCTTCAAAATGGCACTGTCGCGCCACTGGAGCAGAGTTTCTTCTAATTACTCGAATGGAAAGAGTCTTGGTCGTGTTTGGAAACTCCATATGCCTTCTGGCGCCATCTTGGCGCGGTCGTGCCATTTTGGTGGCGCGGTAGCGCCAGATTTTGTCTTCAAACTGGTGCAGTCACGCAAGTTCCTGCAACCTAGTACCTTTTTGCACTAAAATCTTCATATCTTCCTCATTTTAGCTCCGATTTCAATGATTCTTGTCGCGTTGGACTCCTGAGAGTGAAAAGATGAATCTGAGATATATTTCATGATATCATGATGAATATTGACTCCAAAATGTAATTTCCAATTCCAATTCAGGCCTAAAAATAGTGTCTTTTTGACACTTATCAGAGCTCCTACGGATTTCTCTTGTGCTGCGATGTAGAGCAGTAGCGGTCTGTCGACAATCGGAATGACGAGCACTGGCGGCTTGGTGAGGTACGCCTTTATGCTCTCGTCCCACTAGAACGGGATATCTTTTTTCATCAGGCGACTGAACGGTTGGCATCTCCCGGGTAAATTTGAGATGAAGCGCCGAATATACGCCAAGTGACCTTGAAAGCTCTTGAGTTCGGAGATATTTCTGAGCTCTGGCATCTTTTGGATTGCGTCAATTTTGGATTGGTCGATCTCAATTCCTCGGTGGTGCACAACGAATCCCAGAAATTTGCCCGAAGTGACACCGAATGCGCATGTCAGCGGATTCATTTTGAGCTGAAATCGCCAAAGTCGCTCAAACACTGCTAAGGTCTAGAAGGTGATCCGACCGCTGTTTCGTCTTTACCCCCAAGTCGTCGACATAACACTCGATGCGCTTATGCAAAAAGTCATAAAAAATGTTATGCATTGCCCTCTGGTATGTTGCGCCAGCGTTCTTGAGTCCGAACGACATCACTTTGTAGCAAAAAATGCCTTTGGGAGTGCGAAAAGCAATGAGCTCTTCATCCTTCAGGTCCATATGAATTTGATTGTAACCGGACGACCCGTCCATGAAAGATAGAGCTTCATGACCCGTTGCGCATCGACCATAAGTTCTGTTATTGGTAGAGGGAAGTCGTCCTTCAGGTAAGCTTTGTTCAGGTCGCAAAAGTTGACGCAGACCCGAATTTGGTCGTTCTTCTTCTTGACCGGTACAATGTTTGCGATCCAGGACGGGTACTTCACCTCTCTAATGAAGTTGGCAGCGATCAATTTGTTGACTTCTTTTCCAATTTCAGGAACGAGTTCTGGTCAGAACTGTCGTTGCGACTGTTTGACTAGTCAAGCTGATGGATGAACCGCCAACTTGTGCACTGCGAAATATGTCACGGTATTCGCAAAGTAGCGACATATATTTGACCTCTTCTTCGGCCGACAGTGAGGTGCTAAGGAATGTTGGCCTTGGATCCTCTTTCGTGCCCAGGTCGACTTTCTTTAACTCGTCGACAGTCGACTGGTCGCCCTCCTCGAACGTAGCCGAAGCTTCTTTCAAGATGAACTCGTCGTCCTCTTGGTTGTCTTCGGTGATGGAGATATGGTTTTCCGTGACCGAATCATATGTGCGAGCTCGTGCGATGGCTGCTCTCAATGTGTAAATAATCACCGGGTTCGAAGCATTTTTCTTTTTCGTCGACGTTTGACCGACTGAAACTTGGTGGACGTCGGCCAATGTCTTTCTGGTGATTTTAATTGGCTTTTGAGCTCCATAAATGAGAATTGGCTTCTCCTTCTAGTAGCCGAGGCCAAGGTGACCTTGCATAATTTGGCGACCCTCCATTCTCAGCTTTTCTTGTTCTGGAGTGAGGACCGGCAGAGTGACGGGTGGCTTCTCGTGGAGCTGATCTTTTATGAAGTTGCCCCCGGCTCTGGCCATCAGTCGGCATGCGTTTGGGTCGAAGCCTTCGTCCGAGCGGGTAGACGGCAACTGCTCGTGGCTCGGGAAGTGTTTCACGATGCTCCGATTTTCGAGCTTCGGTAGTGGGAGGGTGACATTTTCTGCCAAGGGGGTCAGCTGGACTTTATGGCAGACGACCAAGGGAGCTTCTCCCTTTTTCCTTTGCGACTGCGGGATGTACCGTAAGATAGGTACATTACGCTGCGTCGGCGCTGGAGTTGTTGTGGCCAGTTTGTGGCTGTGTGCCGGCTGGTTGTTGTGCGCCGGTTGTTTGTTGGGTGCTGGCTGTTTGGGAGACACGACTTGCATTGGAGTCTGTTTTGGAGACAAAGCATTCTTGGCATTTGACACCTGGTTCGGCCAAGGGGACAATTTGACTATCGGTCTGGTCGTTAGATAGAATTTAGCATCTGCGAATGATGCTTCAGCCTCGGTGAATGGACTTTCATTAGCGTACACCATCTTTTGCTCGTCGTCCTTCCAGTGCTTGAAGCACTGGTGAAGTGTCGATGGCACAACCCCGTTCGCGTGAAGCCATGGTCGACCCAAGAGCAGATTATAAGATGTTCTTGAGTCGATGACTTGGAATGGAGTTTCGGCCACCATGTCGCTGATGCACAATTTGAGGCAAATCATGTCGAGCGTCCTCTGGCCTTCCTGGTTGAAGCCTTGGATGAGGAGAGAGCTCGAAGAGAGGTCGCCGGCGGAGAGGCCGACATTCTTCATTGTGCGAATCGGCATAATGTTGACTGCGGATCCACAATCGACAAGAATGCGATTGACTCTGTGGTCTCTGATATAGCCAGGGACGAACAACGGGCGGTTGTGGTTCTTCGTCCCCAGCTGCGCGTCCTCTTCTCGAAAGGTGATGCACGATGACATGAGACGACGAGTGCTTACTCCGACTTTGCCGGCTGCGGAGAGGAATGCGCTTCTTCTTCCTCCTTTTGGTAAGGTGGCGTCAGCCCAACTTTTGGCAAGTCGTGCTTCCTCATGAGTAGCATCTCGACTTCGGCCTGGAGCTCCTCTTGTTTGTCGAGGACTCGAATAAGGGCCTGTCTTGACCGGATGGCCAAGTCGAGGTCGTCTTCAATCTCGTTAAGCGACAAGATTTGCTTCAGTGACGTCTCGAGGTCGTTGCATTCGACTACTGGCCATTTGCCTTTGTCTTTGGATGTTGTCTGCTCGGGTGGGGCTGTCGAGCAAGTGCCCACCATTGCTGGCGGCGCGAAGAATTCTTTTGGCAAGAACTCCACCAGTGTGACGAGTCTTCTTTTCTTTTTGTTGGCTCCTTGAATGGGGGTCTTGGAGCTTTCTTTTGGCGCTTCGCGGTTCTTTTATTTGGCCGCTTCACCTTTGTTTTGGTGTTCGCCGACGCTGGTTCGATTTCTCGAATAGGCTTCTTTCGCCGGGTGACCAGATTCCACCCCTCTGCGTCAGCTGCAGCTACTTCGCGGGGTGCCAGTTTTGGTGGTCGTCTGTGGTTTTGCGGTCGGATGGAGGGACCGGATTTTGGACGGTACTCCTTCCTTGCGACCTGCTATTTATTTGGCCGAGCTCGCCGATTTGGCTCGGATTGAATGGAGATGACATGTGAGGATGTCGTGTTTTCGGCTCCTTCGATTTCGATGCAGCCTTGAGCCGCCAGCTCCATAATCCGGTCTTTCAGGAAGAAGCACTTCTTGGTTGGGTGCCCGACCAAGCGGTGGTATTTGCAGAAGTTCGGCTCTTTGCTCCGGGTTAGGTCGCCGGGTATTTTGATTTCTGGCAACTTGACCAGGTGGTTGTCGAGGAGCTGCTCGAGCATGACAGGAACGTCCGCGTCGGCGAATGGATATGTTTTGGCCTGTCGTTCCTCCAGTGAAGGCCTTCGGAACGTGCCCACGACTGGCTGTCGTGGAACGTAACTTGTTTTGACCTTGCTCCCGACCTTGATTGGTTCGATAACATTCGTCGCGAAGGATGCCTTTGTTTTCTCCTTCGCGTCTTTGGGCGCGATCACGACTGTCTTCCCTTTCTTGCGAGGGTCACCTAATGACGAAACTTCCTCCCCTCGCTCCTCCATGAGGTTTTGCATATTGTGGGCTTCGATCGCGAGTTCTTGGAAGTCTGTCGCCTCCAACTTTGGATGTATCGCAGGAGCTCCCACTGCATTCCTCGGGCACACATTTCAATTTTGGTCTCGAGAGATAAATTTGAGCTCTCTTTGCAATTGAGGCTCAGGTTCCTCCACCGGTTAATATATTCGACAACTTTCTCGCCCTTCTTCTGTTTTAGATTGGCAATTTCAACCAGAGTGACGGTGCGCCGAGTGCTGTAGAATCGGGTAAGGAACTCTCGCTCCAATTGCTCCCAGCTGTAATTGACTCCTAGGGCAGCTCAATGTACTAGTCGAAGGCATTTCCCTTCAACGACCGGCCGAACTGCTTGACCAGCAAGTCATCGTTTGTGCCGGCGTTGTTGCATGTTTCAATGAAATAGGCAACATGCTATTTGGGGTGCCCATCGCCATTGAACTGCTGGAATTTTAGAGGATGCATGGTAGCCGAGTGGCATCGGGATGTTTTGGATCCTCTGCATGTAGGGCCTCCGGTATGCGACAGATTTGCTGTCACCTGAACTGTTCCGTACGGCGCGGTTGATCAGTTCGGTGACTACGTCGAGTGTGAGGGCAGCCGGCTCTGCTTTGGCTCGACCTCTGCAAATGGCTATCGGTGCGACGGGCGGCAGCTCGTCGTCAGAGGCAGGCTATTCTCGTGATGATTCAGCCGAACCACTGGTGGTTGCTCGGTTTCGGTCGACCTCTTGAGAAACGCTACTAGTGTTGTTCGTGGCCGCACCCATTTCGAGCCGCTCCAGGATCCTCGCAATTTGAAGGTCGCGAGCTGCGAGTTGCGCGTCTTTCATGCGCAGTTGTTCACTCTGCTCTTTAAGTGCAGCTTGTATTTCGGCAAGCTGCTCTTCGATTGTCTTGGCCGATGTCGTCATTGCGGCCATTCTGACGGTCGACGTCGATGAACCTGTCTCCGACACAGATCGAAGTGGTGAATTTTTTTCCGGCGACCGCATTGGGGAAACGGTCGTCGGTGTTTTCGGGTGTGGAGAAGTTGTTGTGGGCGATCGGTCAGGAGAGTCGACCGCTGTCGGTTGAGCGCGGTAGGTGGTTTTGGCGGGTGACTGGCTTGCGGTGGCAGCCACCGGTGAGATTCGGCACGATGGAATGGGTGATAGTGTCGTAGGGGAGGTCGTCAGTGTCTGTCGACGAGGTGAGCGGATAGGTGGCGAGTCGGCTGCTGCAGTGAGCGTGGCTAGGAGATCGTGAGAGATGGTCACGATCGGAGATTTGTCCTCAGGCCGTCGCTCTCTGTACGGAGAAAGCCGGAGAGGAATGTGTTCTTGCCGTAGAGGAGGAATTCATGCCCCCACGTTGCTCGTATTGTTGCACCATGGCAGGGACGATGGAGCTCCTTGCCATGGTGGCGACTGAGCCGGACTAACCGTCGGGCTGCGAGGAGGAGGAGAGGCAGCGACGGCCAAGTACGTCGGCTTGGCCATTGCTGGAATCGGCCTGGCTGAGGCCGCGAATGGCTTCGCAGAGGCAGCGGTGGCCTAGGGTAGGAAGACGGCGCTCAGACGACACGCGTCGCGCATGAAGGGAGCCTGTCCGGTGGACAAGCTTCTGGCCAAAGCCCTGGTTATAGGGTGAGTAGCCGGTGGTGGAGAGGTAGGAGCGCGGAGATTGGTCAGAGAGACGACTGCTGGTCTGCGAGCTCCTGCGGTTGAGCTTGTGTTCGCGGCAGGGAGTGGGTGGGCAGAGCTCGAACTGGCAATGTTCTTGCCTTTATTGTTGTTGTTGTTGTTGTTGTCGTTGTTAGCGTTGCTGGCCATGGCTGAGAGGTTTTTTTTTTTTAACGGAGAAGGAGATGAGAGGTAGGAAAGGTCCCACCGAGCGTGCCAAATCTGTTTCACCGAAAATCCGCCGGTCCGTGAAGGGGTGCGACCGAGAGAGCAATTCGATTTGCGACATAATATTTGTGTTACAATGTGTATTTGAATATCAAGGAATGCGAGTACAATCTCCTATTCTTCCTCTGATTCGAACTCCGTGTGAATTGGTGAAGTATCGGCTTCTGGCGAGTTGACGTCGAAATGAGTTTTGGAACGAGTGTGCACGAACGCGTAGAGCTGCTCCGGTCGAACTGGTGAACCTTGACGAACTGCGAGTCGCTTAACTTCTTCGGCTCGAGAGAACTTCTGTGCGTGGAAGTGCACTTGGACAAAAGACTTTCAAACCCCTGTGACAGAACTTTTTTGGCTATTTGTAGCCGGGTCTGTCTAGCTGTTGGAGTTCTTTCCTTGGAATGGGGATCGCGATCCCCTTTTTGCTGTTGTTGTTGAGTTGGCGACCAGACTTGGTCGTTTAACTGCTGAAGTGAGTGCATTCTGGTTGGCTGCTGACTGGTGCTGACGCGGCAGTTTATTGCTGACTGGGCCGACGACTATACTGATGATGCGGCGATGCGAATGGGTCTGGCGATGGGCTGCGGCGAGTGACTTTGAAAATCGACAGAGCCTACCCACGATGATCGATCGCTGGATTGATGGGCGTTTGGGCTCATCGTAATTGGGCTAGTCACATTTTGGTGTATACAATTACTAACCGGTGATGATTATTTATGTTTAACCAAATGGAATTTTTATTTATATTATACTCTTTAGAGCTTTATATTTAAAAAATTTATTAATATTATTGTCTAATGCCTCTGCATTTTTGTTAATGTATAATATTTTGGACAAAGTGAGCATAGATGATCAATTGATTGTAAGATAGGAATGAAGTGAAGCTTGGAATAGATAAAAATATCTCTTAAATCAATAAAGTTGAAAAAAATAGTAGTTTTGTGTAGAAATCAAAACTTTATTTTAAATCATAAAATGTAAAGTTTTAAAAACTTATAAAAATGAAAAGTTACTAAATTCGTTATTTTTCTTTAGTATTTAATGTAAACAAGTTTAACAATAAAATATGGAATTAAATTTGTAAAAAATTTTAACAATATTTTTATATTTATTTCACATATGAATTTAATAAATGTTTCTTTCTTTCCTAGAAGTTTTAACGGAAGTATTGGGATAATTGTCAGCCAACCTTCCTCTCTAATCTCTTGTTAATAATAAAGTGGAAGACATGGAAAAGCTAAAGACCGAAAGCAGTTTCTTTTGGCTGAGTCGGTTGAGGGGGACAATCTCATATTTTAACTGGGAGTGGTAGAAGATTGAAAAGTTGAAGCAGTGGGGTGTTGATCACACTTAATCATGCAAAGCCTCAAATGGGTTTTACTGAATTGTGATACTCGTGGTTTGTTTGGACCGAAGAAACTTTGAAGGCAAGGTATGCATTTCACCTCTGTAGTTTCTTGAGGTTAGGGGCCTAAGATCGTCCCAGTATCGTTTCCACTTCAGGTTCCTTAGCTAGAATTTGTTTTCTTTTCTTTTTTCTCTCTTTTGAACTCAGATACTGTGTTGTTCTTAGGGTCGTCGATGTTCTTGCTCTTCGGTAATGTACCTCTGGAAAAATTTCCTCTTTTTGTATCTATTTTAGAATTAGAACTCATGGGGTTTAAGGTCTCTGCAGATCATGACATTCAGTTAGAAAAAAAGAAAAGAAAACATCCGGGTTTTGGAATTTGCCAACTTCGCCATGATGGGTTTTTTTTTGGAGTTAAAAATCAATAGCAAAAGGGTATTTGAACAGTTTTCTTCAGCCTCAGTTTTAGTGGTAATGATGCAAGGGGGACAGTTGACAAATTTCTCATGACACTTTTTTGTTATTTACCTTTTAATTTGCTGCTGAAAGTATTTTGTTGTTTTTTTAATTTTTTGACATCATATAAGCACTAAATTGCATGAATATTTTTTTATAGATGAACGAGATGGAAGTCGATAAGATAAGCAATTTGCCTGTTGACATTGTTCGGCGCATATTTAAGTACCTGCCAATGAGGGAAGTTGTCCAGACAAGTTTGCTATCAACAAATTGGAGGTACAAATGGTTGGCTGCGGAGGAACTCATATTTGATAGACGCTGTTTTCGTTCATCTCAAAGAGATTCAGACGTAAAGCTTGCGAGCTTTGTCAATCAAGTTCTGCTGCTTCATGAGGGACCTATTTCAAAGTTTAAAATTGACAACTACTTAGAGAAAGCCTCTTCTGATGTGGATAGGTGGTTGCTTGTGTTGTCCAGGAAACAATTGATACATCTGGTCCTTACATTTCGGAGTGGTGATTACTATAAGCTGCCTTCTTCTTTATTCTCGTTGAAACATATCAAATATTTGAAGCTAAGTCTTTGTCTATTCAGCACCCCTCTGTCTTTTGGAGGCTTTAGCTGTTTAACAGCTCTTGACCTGCAGCAAGTTCACATCACAAATGAGACATTTCAAAGTATCATTTGTAAAAGCCCACTGCTCCAAAGGCTACAACTGATATCTTGCTATGGTCTAAGACATCTTTCAGTCACTGCTCCAAAGCTTGAATGGTTGTTCTTTCATGGCGACTTTGATGATCTTCACTTTGATGTTGTGTCACACTTAGTTGAAGTAACCATCAGTTTGTGCAACCTTGCTGATGGTGGTGCAAGAGGAGCAGTTAGCCGACTAGAATGGTATCTGAGACATCTTACAAACTTGAAAAAGTTGGTGTTTTATAATTATTTCCTCAAGGTGACCATTTTTATGCTTGTTCAGTTGGTTATTCCATTTCACCTGATTTTACAATTTTCAACATTATTGATCTCAACTTCTTTATGACTTCCATATGATCCTTTTACTACTAGCTTCCATTTTGTAGACGTGGTGAAATAGATCACTGTTACATCTACTGTGCCTACTCATTTACATTTCCATCATCTTCGTCCTAGTTTTTGTCTACAGGAATTGTGCCAGACAAGTTATCAGTTTCATACTGTAACCTGAAGTATTTACGTTTGCATGTGAATATGGAAGACTCAAACCAAATTTTGGCTGCCTTTTGCCTGTTTAGAAGCTCACCGAACTTGGAACACATTCGCATTGAAGTGAGTCTTTCAAAAGCTTGTAAACTTTATCATTTTGAAGATGATTATGGTTAGCAATTTCTCTTATTTTTGGATTCCCCCAGGCCAAGCCGAATAAACCTCTGCTTCTATTAGATCGAGAGGGTTTGTGGGATGCATCCTCCACTTCTAACATCGGACTGACTCATGTAAAGGTGGTGGAGATAACTGGGTGTGTGGGCCTGGAACGTGAATTGGATTTTGTCCGGTTTTTCCTGATAATTACACCAGTGCTCGAAAGAATGACCATTGAGATGCACAAAAAAGCTGCTACTAACGATTCGGAGCAATTGAAGTGGGTGAAAAACATGTTGCGATTTCGAAGAGCTTCATCCAGGGCAGAGGTATGTGTATCAAGTGGATGATAGTTAACAAAAGTGCGAGTTTTGTTCCCTGTTGATAGATGAATCAGGTGGATCCTGATATCTGTCTTGTACAGGCAATTAGTAACTTGTATACAAACGCAAAAGAACAAAAAGAAAGAAAAAGGCTGATCTAGTGCTGTGAATTTTTATACGCAGAGGGATTGTTCTACAATTCTTTGATGTTTTTAACTCACAATTTGCAAAACATACTTTTGCCTGCATCCTCGCTTGGTCATACACTCCTTTTCCCTCTCCCGTTTTTCTGCTAGTGACTTGTAGGTGATTCCTCCCAACTGTCCATTGCCCAAGACATCATGGTGTTGAACCTATACTTCTAAACGTTATTTTCTCTATTTTCATTCTTTCCTAGACTCCTGGTGGCACGTCACCCTGGGGTTCTGTTCTTTTTACTCTTCCTATTTGAGGATTCGAGCTGTAAATGCTCTTATCTTGTTTTGTTTCTCTTTTTCTCTCCTCTCTACCTATTCTTTCTGCCTTAGATAGCTAATGCTAAACTTAATGGATGGTATCCTCTAATCGAAGTTTAAAATATGGTAGATGTTAGTTTCTGCCTGTTGGGAATCTATAAATGTCGTCAACCACAAGATTTCTCTTTCTATGATAAAGAGATTTATTGGCATGTTTTTATACACTGGCTTAGGTATATATTAATGCTGAAGAAATATATTAGAAAGGAAGATGGTGCTTAATTGGGTGGAAGATGAGCTAGGAAGTAAAGAAGATAAACAATGATCTGGTTACAGTCACCTCCCAATCTTCTTCTTCTATTTATAGCCAAAGAAAACTAAGTGTGACTAATTTATCAGCCCCAACTCCTACACTGAAGTGGTCATCTACTAAACCTGTCTTTGTTTTCTTATTAGAAACTAGATCAATTTTGACAAAAAAAAAAAAAAAAAAAAAAAAAAAAAAAAATATATATGTATATATATATATATATATATATAAAGTGCATGTTTCTTCATTCCATCCACTTTCTTTCATTTTGCTTCCACTCTCCCTTTTGGTGACTACACGACACTATAATAAATTTCAATTACGATTGGTAGATGCTATCAGAAGATCTAAAGTGCATTAGAATGCTTAAAACTGTACAATTTGAATTTCACAGGGAAATGATTCTAGAGCTACAGATTGGAGTTCCTACTCACGATCCGGCTGCATTTATAACTTCGTCAAATAAATGAGAGTCTACAAAACCGGCTTCAGAGCTCAAGTTCCACTTTGTAAGAAACAGGGGTTCTCTGTTGCTCTCCACTTCTGCATGTACGCACTCTTCGAGGATTTCCGAATCGGCTTCTTCGACATTCCAGTTTGGTTCGTATTTCTGTATGACCCACTTGAGATAATCGATGGTTTGTGCATCGTGAATCTGCTTCCTCTCCGCCTGCACGCGGTACTGACGGGCCTCCATTTGAATCAAGCTCTTCTCGTTCTGAAGCTTAAGAATCATCGAC